>CM022303.1:448147217-448742855 GCA_011799875.1 Thinopyrum elongatum
CGGTCTGCTTCCCCTCCGGCGCCGTCGTCCCCGTCGCCTCCCCGCGCCCCATTGCCCCGTCCCTACACCACCCCGTGAGGCCACCTTCCTCCTTTCCCCGCAGTCACGCCGCTCACGCGCGCGCGCGCCCCGCACGCTGCTCGCTCGCGCGCGCCCACGCTCGGTACCGCACGCGCCGCGCCCGCGCCATGCCCGATACACCGCGGTCAACGCGCCCACCTCCATCGTCGCGCGCGCACCGGCCATGCCCGCGCCCCGCCACTGCTCGCAGAGGCTGCCCCGAGCTCCGCCTAGTGCTGCTGCTCCTGCTGCCTGCTGCTGCGCTGCTATCTGCTGCTGCTACCTCGTGCGCCGCCCGCTCCTTGCTGTGCGCTGCCATGACCCCGGCCTCTGCTCGCATCGTTCGCCCGCCGCGCGCGCCCCCCCGTACTCGCGATGCACACCGCGCCCCGCTTGCCGAGCTGCTGCACCGCCGCTCGCCTGCTCCGGCGCGTTGCCTCGTTCCCCCTCCCCCCCACCTCCGGTCGGGCGAGCCCGCCTCGCCGTGGCTTCGCCATTGTCGCCTCAGGCGGCTGGCCTCGCCCCGCTCTCCCTCAGGCAGGCTCGGCCCAGTGCGGTTGCGCCCAGCGCCCGCACCCGCGTCGCCTGTTCGGGCAGCCCCCGCGGCACCCGAACCCAATATGGCCCCTAGGGCCAATGACAAGTGGGGCCATCCCCAGAACGTTATTTAAAAAAAAAATTAATAATTAATTAATTAACTTAATTAATCATATTTAAATTAATCTAATCGCCTGTTAGTTTAATTAAACAGTAATTAGTAATTAACTTAATTAACCGCTGACATCAGCATGAGGTCATGCTGATGTCATCATCAGCACTGTTTCGGATAATGTTGAATTAAATAATTAATTAAATTTCAAAAATTAGTAAAACTATAGAAAATCATATTAAATAAACCGTAACTCCGATGAAAATATTTTATACATGAAACTTGCTCAGAACGACGATACGAACCCGGATACGCCCTCTGTATTCCCGTCAGACGCCCGCAACTATAAGAACGTTGAACAATTAGACCGATTTTGATAAATGAATAGTGTCCAACCCTAATTAAATAAATCCGAATAAATTCCTAAATTAACTAAATCGTTTAGTTAGGCCGTAGAACACCCCGGCATATCATTTAGGCATGTCATACATATGGTTTGCATTATTGCCGTGAAATTTATTGTTTCTCTCCCCCTCCTTCTCTCTCGATAGACGCCGAGACCGACGGCGCTGCACCAGGATACGACTACTCTACCGACGAGCAGCCCGTTGACGACCTCCCTCTCTTGCCAGAGCAACCAGGCAAGCCCCCCCCCCTTGAGCATTCCAGATATCGCCCATTCTATTCTCCTGCTTGCATTAGAATTTCGCTACTGTTAATGTATGCTCCTATTCTGATGCATAGCCTGCTGTTGTAACATGTTCATTGCTACCTTACCTGCCTATGATAAACTGTTTAGTATAGGTTGGTATGAACCATCTGTGACCCCACCACCTTACTTTGTCGCCCCTGCTTGTTCATCGACGACTCGATCAACGTGATCGTCGATCAGAGACAGACGCCTCACTTCACATCCCCCCTTAGTTGTACGACTCTGCTTAGTTACTATCGAGTGCCGAGGGTGATACCTCGTAACGCACTCCTGACGAATACTCTGCAGCGTAGCTGTTCGGTCGTGGTCATCGAGGATGATTCCTCCTTCTCCATGTCCGATACGACTCTGTCGTGCAACCCCTCAGTGTGAACCTCGAGGGTGATACCTCATACGTTCACCCTGATGAATATGACCACACGGTTACTTGACCTTTGTCACAGGCGGGTCCACCCTGGTGGGTACCCGCTGGGGATCTATGATTTCGGGTGTGCCGGAAGGGCACTCGAGTGTGACATTGTGGCGGAGCATCAGAGACTCTGATTGTCTCCGCTTGATACTAATTGAGCCTATTGGATTTGGGTGTGTGATCTGAGTGGGTCGACGTGCCCTATACGCACTACCACCACGCGGGATTATGGTTATGGGGCCCTCTGCGATGTACGTTTCTCCGAAAGCTTATCAGACGTCACGATTCACCGTGCGGGCTGATCGTCGGGATTGGGCTGGATACTTCACTGGCGAGTTCAGTGTCGCGCCTGCACCCCGGCCAGCCACGCAACGCGCAGGGTGCCCAGGGCGATGGCCCGAGACCCCTGGGTGCATAGGTTAGTCCGGCGTGCTGACCTCTCTGCTGAGCCTAGGTAGAGCGCTGCTTCGTGTTGATCTTCCGAGGACGGGCATTACCCAGCAAGTATGTCCGGCCAGAGTTGATCGAGCGTGTTGGGTAACAGTAGTGCACCCCTGCAGGGATGAATCTTCTACCGATAGCCGGTCCTACGGTAAAGGACGCTCAGTTTGTGTATCCCGATCTACTACTTAAACTGGATACTTGTTACTTAATTGAAGCTTCGGGATTACTTTCTCGCTGGGAGTCGAGGAAGGATCTTTGAGCTGTACTTCAACATGTTTGCTAAATAAAATGCTATTCTACTCTCTTCTACTGCTGCAAGATGATGGCTTTGAGAAGATGTTTGAAGATGCTAGTCTTCGATAGGACTAGGCCTTTCTCTCTATTCTGGCATTTCTGCAGCCCAGTCCACATATACAGCCTTTTCTCCATTGATAATGTTGCATATGTAGTATAGATCCTTGCTTGCTGAGTACTTCGGATGAGTACTCACGGTTGCTTTATTTTCTCTTTTCCCCCATATACCCCACCTTGATGATACACCAGACGATGGAGTCCAGGAGCCAGACGCCACCACCGGAGCCTACTACCAGGCGGGTCCAGAGGGCACGTACTACTGGATCGAGCCAGCTAACCAGGAGTAGGATCGGAGGCTCCCAGGCAGGAGGCCAACGCCTTTCGATCTAGTGTCGCTGTTTGTGCTAGCCTTCTTAAGGCAGAACTTGTCTAACTATGTCTGTACCCAGATATTATTTGTATGACTGACTTATGTATTCGGATCTTCGGATCCCTGGTCTGTAATATTGTGGACCTCCGTTTATTTGTGTTTAGAGTTGTGTTGTGATATCTTCCCGTGAGTCCCTGGGCTTGATCGTACACGTTTGCGTGTATGATTAGTGTACGATTGAACCGGGGGCGTCACACCAGCGCCCCCCCCCCCCTCGTCGTGGCCCCGACTGGCCGCGTCCAGTTCGGGCGCCCCGCAGCGCCCCAGCGCCCGCTCGCCCGCGCGCCCGTGCACGCTGTGGCCAGGGCCACTGACCACTGGGCCAGTGCCCCCCTGGCCCAATGACATGTGGGGTCCGGTCCCACCGAACGTTTTAGAAAAAGAAAAATAAATAAATAAAAAAATAATTGATAAAAACAATTAATTAATTAATCCTAATTAGGTTAATCTAATTAACTAATTAGTGTTAATTAAATAGTAATTAGTAATTAACTTAATTAACCGCTGACATCAGCATGAGGTCATGCTGATGTCATCATCAGCACAGTTTCGGATAATGTTGAATTAAATAATTAATTAAATTCCAGAAATTAATAAAAACTTTAGAAAATCATATTAAATAAACCGTAACTCCGATGAAAATAATTTATATATGAAACTTGCTCAGAATTTCGATACGAACCCGAATACGTCCTTCGTATTCCCGTCAGACGCCCGCAGCTATAAGAACATTGAACTTTTAGACCGATTTCAGTAAATGAATAGTGCCCAACTTTAATTAAATAAATCCGAATAAATTCCTAAATTAACTAAATCATTTAGTTAGGCAGTAGAACACCCCGGCATATCATTTAGACATGTCATACATGTTGTTTGCATTATTGCCGTGAATTTATTGTTTCTCTCCCCCTCCTTCTCTCTCTCGATAGACGCTGAGACCGACGGCGCTGCACCAGGATACGACTACTCTACCGACGAGCAGCCCGTTGACGACCTTCCCCTCTTGCCAGAGCAACCAGGCAAGCCCCCCCCTTGAGCATTCCAGATATCGCCCATTCTATTCTCCTGCTTGCATTAGATTTCGCTACTGTTAATGTATGCTCCTATTCTGATGCATAGCCTGCTGTTGTAACCTGTTCATTGCTACCTTACCTGCCTATGATAAACTGATTAGTATAGGTTGGTAGTGAACCATCAGTGACCCCACCACCTTACCCTTGTTGCCCCTGCTTGATCATCGACGACTCGATCAACGTGATCGTCGACCAGAGACTGACACCTCACTTCACACCCCCTAAGTTGTACGACTCTGCGTAGTAACTATCGAGTGCCGAGGGTGATACCTCGTAACGCACTCACGATGAATACTCTGCAGTATAGCTGTTCGGTCGTGGTCATCGAGGGTGATTCCTCCTTCTCCACTTCCGATACGACTCTGTCGTGCGACCCCTCAGTGTGAACCTCGAGGGTGATACCTCATACGTTCACCCTGATGATTTGACCACACGGCTACTTGACCTTTGTTACAGGCGGGTCCACCCTGGTGGGTACCCGCTGGGGATCTATGATTTCGGGTGTGCCGGAAGGGCACTCGAGTGTGACATTGTGGCGGAGCATCAGAGACTCTGATTGTCTCCGCTTGATACTAATTGAGCCTATTGGATTTGGGTGTGTGATCTGAGTGGGTCGACGTGCCCTATACGCACTACCACCACGTGGGATAATGGTTATGGGACCCTCTGCAAAGTACGTTTCTCCGAAAGCTCGTCTGACGTCACGATTCACCGTGCGGGCTGATTGTCGGGATTGGGCTAGATACTTCACTGACGAGTTCAGTGTCGTGCCTGCACCCCGGCCAGTCTCGCAACGCGCAGGGTGCCCAGGGCGATGGCCCGAGACCTCTGGGTGCATAGGTTAGTCCGGCGTGCTGACCTCTCTGCCGAGCCTAGGTAGGGCGCTGCTTTGTGTTGATCTTCCGAGGACGGGCATTACCCAGCAAGTGTGTCCGGCCAGAGTTGATCGAGCGTGTTGGGTAACAGTAGTGCACCCCTGCAGGGATGAATCTTCTATCGATAGCCGGTCCTACGGTAAAGGACGCTCAGTTTGTGTATCCCGATCTACTACTTAAACTGGATACTTGTTACTTAATTGAAGCTTCGGGATTACTTTCTCGCTGGGAGTCGAGGAAGGATCTTTGAGCTGTACTTCAACATGTTTGCTAAATAAAATGCTATTCTACTCTCTTCTACTGCTGCAAGATGATGGCTTTGAAAAGATGTTTGAAGATGCTAGTCTTCGATAGGACTAGGCCTTTCTCTCTATTCTGGCATTTCTGCAGCCCAGTCCACATATACAGCCTTTTCTCCATTGATAATGTTGCATATGTAGTGTAGATCCTTGCTTGCTGAGTACTTCGGATGAGTACTCACGGTTGCTTTATTTTCTCTTTTCCCCCATATACCCCACCTTGATGATACACCAGACGATGGAGTCCAGGAGCCAGACGCCACCACCGGAGCCTACTACCAGGCGGGTCCAGAGGGCACGTACTACTGGATCGAGCCAGCTGACCAGGAGTAGGATCGGAGGCTCCCAGGCAGGAGGCCAACGCCTTTCGATCTAGTGTCGCTGTTTGTGCTAGCCTTCTTAAGGCAGAACTTGTCTAACTATGTCTGTACCCAGATATTATTTGTATGACTGACTTATGTATTCGGATCTTCGGATCCCTGGTCTGTAATATTGTGGACCTCCGTTTATTTGTGTTTAGAGTTGTGTTGTGATATCTTCCCGTGAGTCCCTGGGCTT
The DNA here is from genome assembly GCA_011799875.1 of Thinopyrum elongatum. Classification (NCBI taxonomy): domain Eukaryota; kingdom Viridiplantae; phylum Streptophyta; class Magnoliopsida; order Poales; family Poaceae; genus Thinopyrum; species Thinopyrum elongatum. The sequence goes on from CM022303.1 coordinate 448,153,021, forward strand.
GATCGTACACGTTTGCGTGTATGACTAGTGTACGATTGAACCGGGGGCGTCACATAATGCCCCTGGTAAAATGAAGCCATTCCACTGTTACAAGTCATCACAAGTTTAACCAATTGTTTTTGCCAGTAATTGTTTGTGACTATGACTGTTTCCTTTGTAGCTTTTTGTGCAAATAGGAATATACATTTCACCTCGTTGCTATTGCGACCTTTTGGTGCACTGCACAAAAATCATTTCTTTTTAACTGGAATGTCACACCGGAACCGTTGGTTGATTTCAGTAGAACTGCACAAATGGAGATCTGTGTTCCAATCTTCATCCTCCATATTGGCACCCTAACCTTCCCTTAGGTAAGAATGATATTTAATGCATGTGTTCACCTCTATTTTGCAACTGCCATGAGAAAATAATGCTATTGTTTACTAGTAGACTTGTACGCCCTCACTAACAAAACCAAATCTGACATTGAAGGCCAATCATGTACTTGGTTTCACCAATTGGTGTGGAGAAAGAGAAACATACCAAGAAGAGGAAGACAAAGAAGAAGAAGAATCAGAAGAAGGAAATGAAGAAGGATCACACATTGGTACCGTCCTATTTTATCCTGACATCTTTCTAGTGGTATTGTATTGCTGTGTTGCTACTAGTATTAATTTACTTGAAGAAATGCACTTGTAGTAGGTAGCAGAGTAGTACTTGGCTTGACGACACATCATACTAATTAACTCAATTCTGGATGCATGTGTGACCCAGCCCTACACGATCAACAATGCCAAGGTGATCTTCCTGACACCGAGGCCTCAGTCGAGGCCATTCAATGGCTCCGGCAACGTCTGACTCACATGTGAGGTGATCCTCCAGGAGCCCTTCCACTTTTGCTGCCTCTCCTGCAAGGTCATTAATCAATTAGGAGTATTAAGCAGCACTAATTAGTCGCTGCCTAATTGTCATATCAGAATTAAACAAATATTTAGTAGCACCTCATGCTGAATCATGTACGTGTGTGTGTGTGTGTGTGTGCAGGTGGACCATGTGGTGGTGGATCCTGGAGGGGATCTTGGCAGTGTCATGAGATAGTAATGCTATTGTTTGGCATCTCAATTTATTGCCACTGGTTCAATGAGCCAATGTTTTGCTACTGTATTGTCATCATGCTTTGATGCTATTGTTAAAGTAATATGCTATTGTCTTTCTATCCTTCCTCACTAAGCTAATGAAGGTTTCACCTTGTTCCTACTTGTGCAAACAGGGATCATGTTGTGTCATTCGTACATTTTAGTGGAACTGCACAAGAGGATACAATGAACTGTATCCCAGCCAGTGCTTTAACTCTGCTGGAAGTTCTTGATAATCTCTCGATATAATCTCAGCACTGGTAAACAAGAGTGATGTCAACCGCACATTGGAAGTGCACAAAAATATGTACTATTGAATGATTCCAGTCAGTGCTTTATCTTCTCTTCTGGGACTAGTTGAATAAGCTTCCTTGCTCAGGTTGGTACCGGCCTAAGGCCTTCATCTAGATTAGCGTGTTGTCATCTCTATTTGTATTGTGCTACTGTTTTGCTACTGTCATGAGAAAGTCCTTTATCTTTGCACATTAAATCTTTGCAAGCTATGATACATGGCAATGCTTTGAGTGTTGAACTAATTGGCACTGATAATATAAACTAATACCTCTCTTTAAGCAAGGCTACTATGTTGCTAACTTTACCCATTAGGATAATGAGGATGCTTCTATTTGTTAGTGTATGTTTCATCAACTAGTGCCACTATTACAGTAATCTCACTTTCTCAATATATGTGCCAACAAGGATGCTCGATTTCAGTTTAACTGCACAAAAACTTTGGGTGGTTCATTGCCTCGACTGCCTCGTTCCTTTCCTGTCAGTGGCTTATCTCAGTTTCCAGTCAAAGGAAGCACTAATTGACATGCTTCCTCACACAGCTTGGTACCGATCTTCATCCTGATTATTGTGCTTGTCATATCTAATGGTAATTTTGTATTGTGCTACTATTGGCCGATTTCATAAAGTAGTAACTTGTGAGCCTAAACTCGTAGGCAAATCATTACATTGGCCGATTTCAGTAGAACTACACAAAAAGATCAGATGGCTAGATACTTATGCTGCTGCTTTGTACTCGCAAGTTCACTCAGACAAGCATCGATATTGACAAGAAGAAGTGCCAGAGTGAACGGCAATAATATTGCTTGGCGCATAGCCCTGAAAAACGCAATCCAGTCTTTGGTCCCAACCTGCGCTTTTCGGTTATCGGCTCGTAAGCTGGTAGCGAACTGTATGCCATGGAGTCTGAAGATTCTGGACAAGTTGGTAGACGCATATATTCATATGGCACTTAACCAGTCTGTATGCATGTGATGCTCCATTTTATTTGAACTGCACAAAAACTTTGGGTGGTTCATTTTATCGACAGCCTCGTTTGTTGTCTGCAATGTAGATTTTTGGCGAGATACAGGACAAAGATGGGCCAGTAAATTAGTTGGATGAAAGTAGTGGCCAAGTTGCTCAAACCTCTCGTGGCATCAAGGCCACTATCATGAGGATAAACCTACAAGCAAAATTCATATAGTCTGTGCTGCCTCTTATGTACTCGAAAGTTTGCTCAGACAAGCATTAATTTTACCAAGAAGTACCACCGAGTGAAAGTAGTTGGATGAAAGTAGTGGCCAAGTTGCTCAAACCTCTCGCGGCATCAAGGCCACTATCATGAGGATAAACCTACAAGCAAAGTTCAGATGGTCTCTGCTACCTCTTATGTACTCGAAAGTTTGCTCAGACAAGCATTAATTTTAGCAAGAAGTACCACCGAGTGAACATCACTTGCACGTCTATACCGTAGGTGATTAATGTGTGTCGATGGATGATATTGGCTGTGTTCTCTCAATCATTTGGATGCGTAAACATGCTAAACTTGTGTATATCTGAATCTTTTGTGAATGTTAGCTATGAATATTGGCTTGTGATCTAAGTATGAATCATTTGGATGCATAGGCATGCTGAACTTGTCTATACATGAATTTTTTGAGTTGTTGATTGCCAATGTTGGCTATGAATATGAACGTATCCTGTGAACCTGAGTTTGACCTGAATGTTTACCTTTTCTGTTGTACTTGTGTGTAAATAGTTAGAATGTACTAGCAAGATGCCCATGCGTTGCACGGAACATCAAGATGCATTTGTATGAGTAGTTTATCTTGTGGGAGAAAAGGATGAACGAGTGAAGGCCTTATTTGCAAATGTGGAGAGGGGTGTGGGTATCTTTTTGCAAAATTTCCATAGTTTTCTTCCTATCCGTCAGATATAAATCGGACGGCCTATATTGCAGGATGGCAGGCACACCATCATCACCAATTCTGTTTTTTTATAAGAGTAGAGATACTGTGGGATTGTGACGTGTGAGTGTCACATGACACACCTTCGTTTCGAGAAGAATGGCACCTGCTTGTTAGGCTAGCAACGGCGCGTGAGCTCTTTTTTTTTATCTTTTTGCTCAGTCTCCCCCCCTTCCCGCTCAACCCCCGCCATAATGTTTTCGGCCGAAAAAACAAACATAATACTGCATTGTTTTTGGGCCTTGATGAAAAATCAAGTGCTACTTTCTGTAGGTTGGCCTGCCCAGCAAATGGGCTGCTGGTCCGCCATGGACTGGGAGGCTAAAAGTACAAGTTGTATCGTGCAGAGGCAAGTAAAAAAATACGCCATCGAGAGCCATCCACTGAAAAGAATAATTCACGTCTGATGTGCTTCTTTAGTCTTCCCTCTGGTTGTCTCCCGCCGCCCAAACCAGTAGCACGGCCGGACTGCCTGCTGCCGCTGAGGGGCCGGCGGCGCTGCCTCGCGTCGTGCCCCCTCCTCTTAAATCCACGGTTTGTCAGCCTAGTCAATAAATGATTTTTTACAATGAAGACTGTCATCGTGGAGCTGTTTTTTAGGGGTATCAGGGATCTAGCAGTAGCAGGTATCTTATTTTTCAGAGGGCGAACTAGTATCAGGTCGGCCTAGGTTATGTTATTTAACATGCGCAGCCCACGACATAGCGAGACCGTGGTTTCAACTTAATTTTTTGAGGTCCATCATGTATGTACCGGCCTATGGGCCTCTCAGCCTAGGTTTTATTTTTTCTTAAACATCGGCAGCCCAATCTATCTTTTTATAAGAAACGCAGATCTCTGTTCTATTTTTCTATATATAAGAATAAGAATGTTGGGTCCAATTTATGTTTTCCTTTCTAACCACATTATATATATATATATTATTATTATTATCATCGTATATTTAATTGAAACATATATATATATACATTATAAAAGCATCCCACGTCTTATCAACTTATAGAAAAAATGTTTAACAGAAGTTGGCAAGGGAAATCGTGGTTAAGGCAACGAAAATCATGGTGATTGCTCACAAAAGTTGCAACGATTTAAGGGCCGATGTAATAATAACGCGCTCATTTTTCCTTTGAGCAATAAATCGCTAATTAGCTAATTTTATATATAATAAAATGTCCACCTCCCGTTTATTTTTTGATACTAATTGCACCGTCTAACCTATCAATTTATTTACAACAAGCCCAGCAAATCCATGTATTTGAAGAAAGTGCAAATCTACTGTGATTTCTTAGAAAAAATTAAATGGGTCGCATTGACGCTACATTATTTGTTCACCAAGCCCAGCAAATTGACTGTAAATTCTAGAAAATATGGGTCAAATATGTTTCTCTCTAAAAAAAGGTTAAATATGTTCTGCATTTTTGCAGGCTGACATGTGGGCCAATAGGTTGAAGCTTACGCAAGGCGTTGTCAACTTTGTCAACAAATGATTCTGTCATCCATAGCCATTGGGTTTATATCCAACGGCCGGCATGCATCTTCAATTTCTCGTCTTCTTCCTCCAGCGCCGACGGGACCGCCTGCTCCGGCCTCCGGTGGCTAGTGGCTCTGCTTAGCACACATCGCTGCAAAGTGCTACCCCACCGCCGGCCAGGCTATCCCTCCAGCCCTGCACACCTTCTGTTATTCTCGACCGACTGCAGCCCCACGCCGCAACAGAGGCATTTAACCCTCGTACTCCTCTCCATCTATGACTCCACTGCCGCGTCTTCCCATCTCCGGCTCGTTCCTGTCCGGGGCCTCGCCATCGTCCACCGCCTTGGCGCGCTCGGCACTGCGTAGTCAATGTGGTCAACAAACGAGAGTCATCGGAGGAGGACAGTACATGGAGAGGCTGACAGTGGGGACAGACCTGTTCATGGACGCACGCATGCAACTGGCTCCTTATTAGGCTGGAAAAATATTATTCCTCCCCCCGACAGCTTGGACCCACTAGCTACATCTTCGCATGCAAGCAAGTGCGTCCTTATTACGCGGAAAAAATGTTTTCTCTCCCGGACATCTGGGACCCAGTAGCTAAATCTTCTCACACAAGGAAGTGCCTCCTTATTATGGGCAAAAAAAATTATTCCTCCCCCTGACAGCTAGGACCCACCAGCTAGATCTTCGCACGCAAGGAGTCTGACATGTGGGCCATTATGTCGCCTACGGAAGGCGTTGTCAAATTAGTCAAAAAAATTGATTCTGACATCTGTAGTCGTTGGATGTACATCCAACGGCCGCCGACATGCATCTTCAATATCTCGTCTTCTTCCTCCAGCACCGGCGGGACCTCCTGCTCCCGCCTCCGGCGGCCCGTGGGGCTGCTTCGCACGCCTCGCTACGAAGCGCTACTCCACCGCCGGCCAGGCCATCCCTCCACCCCTCCACCCCTCCTGTTATTCTCCATCGACTGCAGCCCCAGGCCGCACTGAACCAGTCAAGCCTCATACGTCGTACTCCTCTTAGGCTGCGACTCCACTGCCGCTTCTTCCCCATCTCTGGGTCATTCCTGTCTGGGGCCTTGCCGTCGTCCACCGCCTTGGTGCGCTTGGCGCGGCATGGTCAACGTGGTCAACAAACGAGAGTCATCGGAAGAGGACTGTACGTGGAGAGGCTGACAGTGGGGACGCACCAGGTCCATGGACGCACGCATGCAACCGCCTTGTTATTACGCAAAAATAAAATTATTCCTCCCCATGAAAGCTGGGACCCACCACGTATATCTTCGCAAGGAAGGAAGTGCCTCCTTATTCCTGCCCCTGATAGCTGGGACCCACCAACAACATCTTTGCACGCAAGGAATTGCCTCCTTATTATGGGCAAAAAATATATGATTCCACCCCTGACTGCTGGGTCCCACCAGCTATATATTCGCACGCAAGGAAGTGCCTCCTTGTCCTCCCTGATAGCTGGGACCCACCCGATCGAAGCGTACATAGCATTGTCTGTGTACATACCGGTCGATCGGTCTGTCTGCCACGATGAACCGTGGCCGAGTAAGGAGCGGTAGCAGTTCAGGCAGTTCCCGTCTAAATCCTGTACACATACGACAGCTACGCTACAAAAGAGACGGCCACGTATGTACATACGGGCATGGTCCTGGACGCGTATAGTGACAGGGTCCTGTTCATCGGTAGCCAACCGGCTGGGTCGTAACGCAGGAAACAACGTCGTGTTCATCGGGATGCAACCTATTGGGTCAGAATATGGCTTGTTCATCGGGAGCCAACCGGCTTGGACGGAACAGGCGAAACGAGGTCTGGCATACCGCAGAACGAAGGAAATGGCCTTCTGTTCGCCCGCCTACGGTCGAAACGGGGTCCTGTTCATCGGGAAGGGTTTGGCGTACCGCAGAACGGAGGAAACTACCTTCTGTTCGAGTGCCTGCGGTCAAAATGGGGTGCTGTTGATCGAGAGGGGTGTGGCGTACCGCAAAATGGAGGAAACGGACTTGTGTTGGAGCGCCTACGGTCGAAACGGGTTCCTGTTCATCGGGAGGGGTGTGGCGTACCCGCAAAATGGGACTCCACGGGCTACTGTTCATCCACCGTCTACTGCCTCGCTCCAGCCTCCACGGGCTACTATTCATCCACCGTCGACTTCCTCCAGCCTCCACCTGATACTGTTCATCCACCACGTCTTCCTCCCTGCCCCCACAAGATACTGTTCATCCACGAGCTACTATTCATCCGGCCTCCACCGGCTACTGTTCAACCAACCCACCATGGGGTCCTGTTCATCCACCCCCACCTCCTCGATCGGGGTCCTATTCATCCAGCGGCAATGGCCTCTACTATCACGGGGTTCTGTTCATCCAACCCCCACCGGGAACTGTTCATCCAACCCCCGACAACAGTCACTATTCATCAAGAGGCAGTAGGTTCGATCGGCTTCAGTTAGCAGTAGCAGCGAAGGAATCAATCGGGTTCATTTAACAGCCAAGGGATCGATCACTCGGGTTCAGTAACGTAGCTAGTGCAATCGCTCGGGTTCAGTTAGAGCCCAACGCCTCGCACACACGCGCGTACGTGTACGAGAGAAACGTGCAAACCTCCGTGCATCGCTCGACCCCGACCACCCACCATAACCGGGAACTCCCCGATATTTTCCTCGCCCTCGCTTCTACCACAATTTATTCCGTCATGGACGGCCCAAAGAATGTCATGCAGGTGCATCCCTGGCCCGCCCAGGACGAAAAGCCCATTTTCTTTTGTCATAGAAGTAGGAGCCCACTACATCTATGATGATACGTGCTTTTGTCACAATTATCGTCATAGAAGTGTCATAAGCATGACATATTTTTTTTTGTCCGGCCCAAAATGTCATGGATGTCTTTTTTTATAGTGGTAATGTGGCCTACTACTGAAAATATGAGAGCTCCAGAAGTGATGATACTTCGCAGATGACAACTTCAACATATAGTAAAGAAGAGCAACTCGACCTGACCTGACAGATTCAAAATAGACTAAGGGAGAACAACTTGACCTGCCTGTCGACCGCAAATGTCTCTGCTAGTCTTCCCAACAAGGAACATACTTATTAAAGAAGAAGAGAAGAGGATCATGTTAAAGAAGAGCAGAAGAGCAAGCAGATTGAAGATATTACAAGTCTTTCTATACAATGTCTGTTGCCCACCCATGATGAACCAGAGCGCACAGAGAAATACTATTCCTTCCGGTCTCTCCATATGTGGCTCACATGCATTTCGAAACTAAAGTAGGAACATTTAGCTAACCAATTAAACATGTCTCAGTTTTACTAATATCAGCATAATATCAGATTCGAATTTGTACAACTAAGCTTGTTTAGCTTGATGGGTGGAGCAGTGCTATTATGACACGAATCACGTAGGCTGATCATGATCATCATAAAATGGGGAAACCGTAAGCATGATGAGTATAGTGTTGACCGTGCCAGTGGCATGGCAGATCTGAAGCTGCAAACCGCGCAAAGGGTACTTAGCAACCAATGTTTGCTTTGAAATAGCAACTAAGATTTGGTATGGACAAGAAAGTACAGTCAACAAGTGACAAAGAAATGCAATTCCTGCTGCCTCTCTATATGTCGCAACATGCATTTGGAAACTCAAGTGGGACCTTTAGCTAACCAATTAAATGTGTCTATTAACTAATATCAGTATCATATCACAATCATATTTGAACAACTAAGCTTTGGAATTATGAGTGCTATGTCGTTTAGCTTGAAGGGTGGAGTACTGCTAGTACGACAGAAAGCACCTAAGCGGATCATAGTAGTGTAGATAAAAGGGGAAAACCCTAAGCATCACGAGTAAAATTAGGAAAGTGGAACTAGCTGGAACATATGGGCTTGTATTGCCGGTATGGCTAGAAAGGGTTCGGAAAGGCTTCGGCCCCAAAAGGGGCAGCTCTATTCAACTGAAGGCACAATATTGTTAGTATCAGTCTAGACTCTAAAATGTTAGAAGTATATTGTGTTTAAGATAGAGATAGGAGTTATAGATAGAATATATTAAATCATGTATGACTTGCCCTCTACTCCGTGTCTCTGTCTCACATGTACATCTATATATATACCCTACACAAGGGTCAGATCAATACAACGAATATTATAGGTTCTATATTTTCTACATCAAAGATGACATAGCTCCCAGCATTTCCCGGATATTATGGCAGACCATCTAGAATAGTTGAAAGCATCCATCTGAAGCGACCCAACAGACCTGTCGACTGCAAATGTCCCTGCTCCACTTCTCGACAAGGAACATACTGTACTATTCCCTCCGTTCCTAAATATAAGTCTCTTAGAGATTCGAATGCGGACTACATACGGAGCAAAATGAGTGAATATACACTCTAAAATATGTCTATATACATCCGTATGTAGTTCTTATTGGAATATCTAAAAATACTTATGTTTTACCGAAAAAGGCTTTCGTCCTGCTTTATAAATAAAGCAACGATGAACAACACCTAGTCCAAACGCACGCCACCACAACACACGCACGCACCCAAGGCAGTTTAGGAACGGAGGAAGTAATATACTTATTAAGAAGAACATAAGAGGAACATGATAACAAAGAGCAAGCAGATTTTAGATAATGCAATATGTGTTGCCCACCCATGATGAACCAGAGCGCACAGAGAAATACTATTCCTTCCAGTCTCTCCATATGTGGCTCACATGCATTTTGAAACTAAAGTAGGAACATTTAGCTGACCAATTAAACCTATCTCAGTATTACTAATATCAGCATCATATCATATTCAAATTTGTACAACTAAGCTTGTTTAGCTTGATGGGTGGAGCAGTGCTATTACGACACGGACCACGTAGGCTGATTGTGGTCATCATAAAATGGGGAAACCGTAAGCATGATGAGTATAGTGTTGACCGTGCCAGTGGCATGGCAGATCTGAAGCTGCAAATCGCGTAAAGGGTACTTAGCAACCGATGTTTTCTTTGAAATAACAACTAAGATTTGGTATGGACAAGAAAGTACAGTCAACAAGTGACAAAGAAATGCAATTCCTGCTGTCTCTCTATATGCCGCGACGTGCATTTGGAAACTCAAGTGGGACCTTTAGCTAACCAATTAAATATGTCTGTTAACTAATATCAGTATCATATCACAATCATATTTGAACAACTAAGCTTTGGAATTATGAGTGATGTGTTGTTTAGCTTGAAGGGTGGAGTACTGCTAGTACGACAGAAAGCACCTACGTAGATCATAGTAGGGTAGATAAAAGGGGAAAACCCTAAGCATCAAGAGTAAAATCAGGAAAGTGGAACTAGCTGGACCATATGGGCTTGTATTGCTGGTACGGCAAGAAAGGGTTCGGAAAGGCTTCGGCCCCAAAAGGGGCAGCTCTATTCAACCGAAGGCACAATACTGTTACTATCATTCTATACTATCAAAGACGATATAGCTCCCAGCATTTCCCAGATATTATGGCAGACCATCTAGAATCATTGAAACCATCCATCTGAAGCGACCCAATAGACCTGTCGACTGCAAATGTCCCTGCTCCACTTCCCGACAAGGAACATACTGTACTACTCCCTCCGTTCTTAAATATAAATCTGTTAGAGATTCGAATGCGAACTACATACGGAGCAAAATGAGTGAATGTACAAACTAAAATATGTCTATATACATCCGTATGTAGTTCTTATTGGAATATCTAAAAAGACTTATGTTTTACCGAAAAAGGCTTTCGCCCAGCTTTATGAATAAAGCAACGATGAATAACACCCGGTACAAACGCACGCCACCACAACACACACACGCACCCAAGGCAGTTTAGGAACGGAGGAAGTAATATACTTATTAAGAAGAACATAAGAGGAACATGATCACAAAGAGCAAGCAGGTTTTAGATAATACAATGTGTGTTACCCACCCATGATGAACCAGAGCGCACAGAGAAATGCAAATCCCTGCTGTCTCTCTATGTGTGGCGCACATGCTTTTCGAAATGAATATAGGAACATTAGCTGACCAATTAAACGTTCTCTATTTTAGTAATATGAGCATCATATCAGATTCATATCTGAACAACTAAGCTTTGGAATTATGAGTGGCATGTTGTTTCGCTTGACGAGTTGAGGTCTTTAGGAGTAGTGCTAGCACGACACGAAGCCCCTACGATGATGGTAGTGAATATAAAGGGGGGAAACCATAAGCTTTACGAGTATAGTGACCGTGCCATGGCGGAACTGAAGGTGCAAACCGGACAAAAGCTACTTCACAACCAATGTTTGCTTTCAACTAGCCACTACGATTTGGTATGGACAAGAAAAGTATAGTAAACAAGTTACGATCTATTTTCCGGGTGAGATCAATAACTTAAGCAGATATGAAAGAGTACCACCTCTCTTGCGATGCTATGTAGGCCCCTGTGAGGGAGTCCTGGATTAAGGGGTCCTCGGGCGTCCGGGCTACGTAATGTGGGCCAGACTGATGGGCCATGAAGATACAAGATAGAAGACTCTCTCCCGTGTCCGGATGGGACTCTCCTTGGCGTGGACGGCAAGCTTGGAGTTCGGATAGGAAGATTCCTTTCTCTGTAACCGAGTTTGTACAACCCTAGCCCCTCCGGTGTCTATATAAACCGGAGGGTTTAGTCCGTAGGGACAACAATCATCATCACAATCATAGATAGGCTAGACTTCTAGGGTTTTAGCCATTACGATCTTGTGGTAGATCAACTCTTGTAATACTCATATTCATCAAGATTAATCAAGAAGGACATAGGGTATTACCTCCATAGAGAGGGCCCGAACCTGGGTAAACATCGTGTCCTCCGTCTCCTGTTACCATCGACCTTAGACGCACAGTTCGGGACCCCCTACCCGAGATCCGCCGGTTTTGACACCGACATTGGTGCTTTCATTGAGAGTTCCGCTGTGTCGTCGCTAGAAGACTCGATGGCTCCATCAATCATCCACAACGATGCTGCCTTGAGGGAGGTCTTTCTCCCCGGCCAGATCTTCGTATTCGGCGGCTTCATGCTGCGGGCCAACTCGCTTGGTCATCTAGAGCAGATCGACAGCTACGCCCCTGGCCGTCAGGTCAGGTTTGGAAGCTTGAACTATGTTGCTGATATCCGCAGAGACTTGATCTTCGACGGATTCGAGCCCATGGCAGCCGCTCCCTGCCACCGCGATGAACATGACCTAAATCTGTCATCGGACCATACCCGGGAGATAGCTCCTGTGACTGCCCTGGCCCTAGATCTGGAGCAGATTGCGCCATCCGAGGACGGGAAGCTCAACCCCGCCACGGAAGCCGCAGACTCAGCGGCGTTGGAGCCGCACACAGACCCAACTTCGAATGAGATCTGTGTCACTGGAACCTCGGACTCGTCTCCGGCAACAGGTTCCGAACCGCGTGTGTCCGCGCCCGTCGAGCTCAATCGGGCGCCGATCGTCGAGTTCAGCTCCGCGGACATCTTCCGGCACTCACCTTTGGGCGATGTGCTTAACTCATTAAAAACCCTCTCCTTAGCGGGGGACTCGCAGCCGAACTATATCCGGTTTGAACTGGGGGCTGAGGACGGAGAATTTCGCTCCCCACCCACCGCCCACTTCATTGCCACTGTCGAAGATTTAACCGACATGCTCGATTACGACTCCGAAGACATCGACGGTATGGACGCCGATGCCGGAGAGGAGCAGGCCCAAAACCCACTGTTTACTGGGCGCTGGACAGCCACCTCCTTGTATGACGTGTACAAGGTGGGTACCCCCAAAGAGAATAACTGCGATAACAAGAAAGATCCAGTTGAGGATACACCTCCTGAGACATGGCCAAAGTGCCGACGTCAGCGGCGCCGCTCTAAATCACGCCGTGGAAAAGACAGCAATACCGGCACGAGAGAGAACAATACTCCGGATGAGGCCGAAGACAGAGAAGATCCCGTCGAGCCGACTTTCGAACAGGACGATAGGGAAGATGGGCAAGCCAGCCCTGATGAACAGGCCATAAACAAAGACTCGGAGGACAGCAACTATCTTCCACCCTCCGAAGATGAGGTGAGCCTCGGCGACGAAGACTTTATCGTGCCTGAGGAACCCGTCGAGCAGGAGCGCTTTAAGCGCCGGCTAATAGCCACTGCGAAAAGCCTGAAAAAGAAACAACAACAGCTTCAAGCTGATCAGGAACTACTCAACGACAGATGGACTGATGTCCTGGCAGCCAAGGAATACGGACTCGAGCGCCCCATTAAAAGTTAGCCGAGGCGTAAATTGCTACCGCAATTCAACGACGAGGCACTTAAGCCCATGCCATCAACACATAATGCGGCTGACCGACCACTACGTGGCCGGGACAAAGCGGCAACTCAAGCCGAACACCAGCCCGTACTACCTCGCCGCAAAAGCAAAGACATAACAGCCCGGGCTCATACATATGACCTGCGGCAGGACCTGGACAATAGAGCAGGTCAGTCTAGATCAATCTACGGATTGCGGGGGCATGCCCTGGCGCGCGACGACGGCTATCAAGCCAGATGTGACAAATATAACCACGCCCGGGCCGAAGACTGCCGACGAACTCAATCCGAGTTACGTCGCGACGTGGCCCGATATAGAGGCGCCGCACACCCCATCTGCTTCACTGATGAAGTAATGGAGCACGAATTCCCAGAAGGGTTTAAACCCGTAAATATCGAATCATATGATGGAACAACAGATCCTGCGGTATGGATTGAGGATTTTCTTCTCCATATTCATATGGCCCGCGGTGATGACCTTCACGCCATCAAATACCTCCCATTAAAACTCAAGGGGCCAGCTCGGCACTGGTTAAACAGTCTGCCTGAAAACTCTATTGGCAGCTGGGAGGACTTGGAAGACGCCTTCCGCGACAACTTCCAAGGCACATATGTACGACCTCCGGATGCCGATGACTTAAGTCACATAGTTCAACAGCCTGGAGAGTCGGCCAGGCAATTCTGGACTAGGTTCCTAACTGAAAAGAACCAGATCGTCGACTGCCCGGATGCCGAAGCCCTAGCGGCCTTTAAGCAAAGCATCCACGATGAATGGCTTGCTCGTCACCTCGGCCAAGAAAAACCGAAGTCCATGGCAGCCCTCACGGCACTCATGACCCACTTTGTGCGGGCGAGGATAGTTGGCTAGCACGTAGGAATAACACTGCAAGCGATGCCGGTACCTCTGAAGCCAAGAATGGCAATGGCAAGCCCCGACGCAGCAGGCACAAGCGCCGAAGCAATGGTGGCACTGCCGATGACACGGCGGTCAATGCCGGTTTCAGTGGCTCCAAGTCCGGCCAGCGGAAGAAGCCATACAAAAGAAACAATACGGGCTCATCCAGCTTGGACCGCATAGTCGATCGTCCATGCCAGATTCATGGCACCCCTGATAAACCAGCCAATCATACCAACAGACTGTTGGGTTTTTAAGCAGGCCGGCAAGTTAAATGCCGAACACAAGGAGAAGGGGTCGCAAAGCGAGGACGATGATGAGGAGTCCCGTCCGCCGAACACAGGAGGGCAGAAGAAGTTCCCTTCCCAGGTTAAAATGGTGAACATGATATACGCCACTCATATCCCCAAAAGGGAGCGCAAACGAGCGCTCAGGGACGTCTACGCGATGGAGCCAGTCGCCCCAAAGTTCAACCCATGGTCTTCCTGACCGATCACCTTCGATCGCAGGGACCATTCGACCAGTATTCGTCATGGCGGTTCAGCCGCACTGGTCCTCGATCCAATTGTTGATGGATTCCATCTCACGCGTGTCCTCATGGACGGCAGCAGCAGCCTGAACCCGCTCTATCAGGATACAGTGCGCAAAATGGGCATCGATCCCTCAAGGATCAAACCCACAAAAACTACCTTTAAAGGAGTCATACCAGGTGTAGAGGCCCGCTGTACGGGCTCAATCACACTGGAGGTTGTCTTCGGATCCCCGGACAACTTCAGAAGCGAAGAGTTGATCTTCGATATCGTCCCCTTCTGCAGCGGCTATCATGCACTGCTCGGACGAACCGCATTCGCTCGATTCAATGCGGTGCCACACTATGCTTATCTCAAGCTCAAGATGCCGGGTCCACGCGGTGTCATAACAGTTAATGGAAACACGGAGCGCTCCCTCCGTACTGAGGAGCACACCGCAGCCTTGGCAGCGGAAGTACATAGCGGCCTTGCCAAGCAGAATCTTAATTCAGCGGCCAAACTCCCGGACACTATCAAGCGGATCCGGACTACTCCGCAGCATGATAGTCTGGCTCGTCAGGAGTTAGACTAGCAATCTGGCCTTCGTCTCCGTCCCGGCCAAATGGCGGCATACGTACCACGCATACATAACTACGCACTTAAAATACCATGGGCATAGACGGAGGCATAACTATATTGTGGTCCATAATACGGCTCGACCTCCCCTGGATACATGTACTCTCACTCTTTCTTTTTCATCCTTTTCAGGTTTTCCATAGGCCCCTCAAGACAGCCTGATTATCGGTCCTTTCGAAGGATAGATACACCAAGATAGCAAGAAGCATTGCGGTATGCGGGAATCTCTAGGAAGTCTTTTTTGACGATCACTCTACCTGTTCTTAGGACCCCCACGCAGCTCTCCCTTGGTCATGGCATGTAAAATAGCCCTGTTGCTTATCGCACTACTTATACGCCTTTACGTATTCATAAATTTGTAATGGAAACAGTTCGCGGCCCAACTTCTGCGGCACTAGCTTACTACTTTTTCTTTCTTCTTGATAATCTTATCCATTGCACCCGTACACTTTGGTACGGCCTAAATTTGCCAGGGGCTTTATGGCGCCCCATAATACGGCAACAAAGTCCGAACACTTTTTATAGTATAGTTCGGCACCCCGAATTTAGCATTATATGCATTGGCTCCGAATCATGTCTTTGGTCAATAGTTGGGTTGCCCGGCTCCTGTGCTTACTACCTTACGTTCCGCTATATCGGCTAGGGTAGTAAAGGGAGAACTACTGCGATTGTGCCCTGGTTTGTACGGAAGAGCACCTCAGTAGAGAAAGCCAAAAACTGACTGTCATGATGCGGCGTGAGCCGGTCAGCTCTTCGGAGGTTTCAAATCTTTTGCGATTTTTTCCGCATTATGCGATGAATCGGTCTTTACCCGATCCGGTGTTTACAGCACCCTAGTTCGGATTCACGAATGCTAGGGGCTGCACCTAAATTTCTATAAAACTCCTATGGCTAAGTGAGGGTGATAAAGCCACATAGTCTGGTTGCCTGGTTCGTTGCGCTAAACACCTCCTTCAAGGACCAAACTTTGGATAAAGAGTGTTTAGATTTTATCCCGAACACCCCCGTACTACCTACGTGGGGGCTGAAGCCGATGACTGGCCAACTCTCAGATTTAATAAAACGGCCGCACAGGAGGAAAAATCTTGATATAAACAACTAACATTATATTACATATCAGTTTCGTTTTATTGTGCAGGACAGGATAACATATTCATCCGAAGCTAATGTCTTTTGCACACTGCTCCGCTACAATGCGGGATCCCTCCAGGACATCATCAAAATATTGCTCGGGCGTGCGGTGCTCCTTGCCCGCGGGCGGTCCCTCGGTCGCGAGCTTGACGGCGTTCATCTTCGCCCACTGTATCTTGACACGGGCAAAGGCCATCCGCGCACCTTCGATGCAGACCGACCGCTTGATGGCATCAAGCCGAGGGCAGGTAGCAACCAGTCGCTTCACGAGCCCGAAGTAGCTTTGGGGTATGGCTTCGGCAGGCCATAAGCGGATTATCAAATCCTTCATGGCCAATTCGGCCGCCCTATGCAGTTCGGTCAGCTGTTTTAGCTGATCGCTAAGGGGCACCGGATGCTCTGGTGCAAGGTATTGCGATCAGAACAGCTTCTCCGTTGAGCTCCCCTCTTCGGCTCGGAAGAAATCCACAGCATCTGCAATGCTGCGCGGCAGATCTGCAAACGCTCCTGGAGAACTCCAAATCTGGGTCAGTACGAGGTCCTTTTCTTCACAAATTTGCTTTGCATTATAAAGGCCTTACCAGGCGTGATTTTCCTGGCCTCTTGGATTTCCCGGAGGGCACCCTGGGCTTCAACCCGGGCTTCTTGTGTGCTTTGGTGGGCCTTAGCAAGCTCGGACTCTTGATCCGTCATCTTGCGCTCCAAGGACTCGCATTTCTTTACAACGTCCTGGAGCTCTTGTTGGACCTCACTGACCCTGGCCTCGTGCTTTTCGCGGATGGATTGTTCCTCCGCCGCTCTCTTCTGGACCTCGGCCAGCGCCTTTTTAAGGGCCTCCACCTCAGTCGTCGCTCCTACAAATATTATGGTACTATGGTCAATGCAAATCATCTATCCTTTCTGATATACAGAAGTTCATGGCATACCTTGCTTATCCTCCAGCTGCTTTTTCACATGGCCGAGTTCTTCCTCGGCCCGCTCCAGACTCTGCTTCAGTCCAGAGACTTCGGCAGCACAAGAGGTTGCAGCCAGCAGCGACGCCTACTTTTTCACATAGACATGTATGGTTAGTCTCCTGCGAAAATTGTTTGATCCTCTGTCCAGCTTTTCTTTTCGACCACCGGACAGTGTCTCAGGGGCTACTGTCTATACTGTGATATTCTTTTTGCATAATTACGTTTCATACCTCAAAACCTGTTAGAAGGCTTGTGCAGGCTTCGGTCAGTTCGCTCTTCACGGACTGAATCTTCTAAATCACCGTACCCATAAGGGCACGGTGTTCCTCTACAATGGAAGCACTTCGCAGCGCTTCCAGTAGGGTGTTCGGTGCCTCTGGTTGGACAGAGGTCACCGGCGAAATGGGCACACCCCCTTCTTTCGAAGGAGGCTGCTTGCCGGATTCTGGAGCCGTATTGGTCTCCGGGATCGTATTCGGCTGGGGGCCGAACTGGACCTGGTCCCCATTGCCAGGCTCCATCGGGATTTGCTCCCCCACATGTCCGGCGGCCGAGGTTTCACCCTCTGGTGCCGCACTGACGGCCTCCTGCGTCTCTCCCTGGCCTGGGATCCTTTGGGACAACACTTTGGTGTCCTCCATGGCCTTGGGAGAGTAGGCCACCGGAAGGGACCCACTGTCCATCACCTTCGGGTCCAGCGAATTTCCCGAGGAGGAGTATCGTTCGAGGTCGGTACGAACCGGACTGCAAGTACATGATTCAACATGTTAAAACTATGGAGACAAGAGGCTGGATATATGAATGCATCAGGGTCTTTGAGTACTCACGATCCGGCCATGGGCTTATCTCGGGGGCGCCGCTCTGGGCTGCTGTCGACATCCCACGCGGAGTTATCCGCGAGGGAGACCTTCCCCTTCTTGGACGCCTCTGCCTCCAGATTTATGGAGGCCGCCCTTTTCTTCCTTGCCCCCTCAAGGGGAGGGTTGCTTTCCTCCTCCTCCTTGTCTTCCTCTGCGGCAGAGGAGTGAGTTTCGGCGTCTTCGGACGTCGCGTCCGAAGTTCCTTTACGACGGAGGCCACTTCTGGTCTCCTTGGCCTTTTTCTTGGCCTTCTTCTCCGGCGCCTGGTAGGGCGCCGGGACCAGCACCTTCGTCAGAAGCGGGATGGCTGGTTCCTCGGGCAGTGGAGCCGGACACTTGATCCGCTCTACCTTCTTCGTCCAGACCTGAAAAAAATAAATAGGGAGGCTTAGGCATTTTCCCTGAGCAAGCAAGTAAAGGACACACCTTGAAAGCACGAAAAGCTTACCGGACTGGCGGGATGGGCCAGGTCGTGCCCGCGGTCCTCGGTCGTCTCCGGCCATTTCTCGCTGGCCTTAAAAAGCACCTTCCAGATGTCTTCGTGCGTAGTTCCGAAGAACTGTTGCAAGGTCTGGTGCTCGGCCGGATCGAACTCCCACAGATGGCAAGTCCGGCTTTGGCATGAAAGGATCCGGCGAACTAGCATCACCTGGATCACATTGACAAGCTTGATGTTCTTGTCTACCATGCTCTGGATACGCGCCTGCAGCGCTGTCAGCTCGTCCGACGACGACCAATTCAGGCCCTTCTCTAGCCAGGAGGTGAGCCGCATTGGGGCTCCGGACCTGAATTCGGGAGCCGCGGCCCAGGTAGCGTCGCGGGGCTGTGTGATATAGAACCACAGTTGTTGCCACCCTTTGACGGTTTCCACAAAAGTACCTTTGGGCCATGTGACGTTGGGCATCTTGCTCACCATGGCGCCTCCGCACTCTGCGTGTTGACCATCCACCACCTTCGGCTTCACATTGAAGATCTTGAGCCACAGTCCGAAGTGGGGTGGGATGCGGAGGAAAGCCTCGCACACAACAATAAATGCCGAGATGTTGAGGAAAGAATTTGGGGCTAGATTATGAAAATCTAGCCCGTAGTAGAACATGAGTCCGCGGACGAAAGGGTGGAGAGGAAACCCTAACCCGCGGACGAAGTGGGGGATGAACACCACCCTCTCATGAGGCTTGGGGGTGGGGATGATCTGTCCCTTGGCCGGAAGCCGATGGGCGATTTCCTTGGCTAAATACCCCGCCTCCCAGAGCTTCGTGATGTCCTTCTCCTTGACGGAGGAGGCCATCCACTTGCCTTGCGCTCCGGATCCGGACATGGTCGGAGTGCTTCTTTGAGGCGGGAAAGATGAGAACTTGGGCGCTGGAGCTCGAGAATGGAGAGGCAGAGAAAGAGAAGGCGTGGGTGAAAGGGGTGAATCCTTATCTCCTTATAAAGGCAGCGAATATCAAGCGCCTCCCCACTCGCCTTAAAACTCGCCTATTCCCAAGGGCTGTGCAGATGGCACGATTGGATTACCTACGCCCGTATTAATGAGAATCCTATAATAAAGGAACACGATCTCTGCTGTGACAAGGCGTGCCACTGGAAGCCGCATCTTAAAGGAACGTGGTATCACGTTATAAAAAGTTGTCAGCGGATTGGATTCATAGAATATTATACTCTCTGCGGTTGTGTGTGGTACTTGTTTTGCAGAGCCGGACACGTTTTCTACGCTCGAAATCTGTTTTGGAGTATTCGGAGGAGGAACCCGCCTTGCAATGCCGAAGACAATTTGCGCGCCGGACACATCGTCATTGAAGCCTGGTTCAGGGGCTACTGAGGGAGTCCTGGATTAAGGGGTCCTCGGGCGTCCGGGCTACGTAATGTGGGCCGGACTGATGGGCCATGAAGATACAAGACAGAAGACTCTCTCCCGTGTCCGGATGGGACTCTCCTTGGCGTGGATGGCAAGCTTGGCATTCGGATATGAAGATTCCTTTCTCTGTAACCGACTTTGTACAACCCTAGCCCCTCCGGTGTCTATATAAACCGGAGGGTTTAGTCCGTAGGGACAACAATCATCATCACAATCATAGACAGGCTAGACTTCTAGGGTTTTAGCCATTACGATCTCGTGGTAGATCAACTCTTGTAATACTCATATTCATCAAGATTAATCAAGCAGGACGTAGGGTATTACCTCCATAGAGAGGGCCCGAACCTGGGTAAACATCGTGTCCTCCGTCTCCTGTTACCATTGACCTTAGGTGCACAGTTCGGGACCCCCTACCCGAGATCCGCCGGTTTTGACACCGACTCCCTGCTGATACATTGAGGGTGCTGCAGGTGCGATGGCTGTCGGCGGCTCAGAAGAAGACTTGAGACGGCAGACGGCCGGGTCAGGGGATAAGTCCTGCTGCCGTGGATGAGGCGGTCGTAGGAGCGGCAACGGCAAGGTGAACGATGGCACCGATGAAGCGAGAGGACGCGATGAAAGGATCCTGGTCCGACGCCGTGGATGAGAGACGTCCATCTCTTGCAGTGGACGACGGGGTAGGGGTAGCGGCTCCGGCAAGGTGGAGGATGGGGTGGCAGACGGAGGAGGCTGGCTGGTGTGGGTTGTTGTGGCGCCGACGGTGTATGAATGGGGAAATGGAGGGGGAGGGGGAGGGGACATACTTGTCTGAAATGTGGAAAAGTTACGCACTTAGCCCCCATTTAAAATTTCGGACATCTCGTCGGTTGGGGATAGGACGGTAATCTTGCATCTCCCCAATATTTGCCGATAGTGATTTCGGGCGAGGAGAGGGTGTTTTTCCGCCCACGGTTGGTACCCACGGTGTATGAACGGGGCTGACAGCTAGGGCGGTTGTGTCACATCTGAGGGAAGTTGCACACCTGCCCCTATTTAAAATATTTGCCTACATCGATTTCGGATGAGGAGAGTTTGTTTTGCCGCCCACGTGTATGAATGGGAAAATGGAGGGAGAGAGAGAGGTCTTTCAGACGAGTTTGAATCAAATGTGTGTTTGCCGCCCATGTTTGACGCCCACCATGTCTGAATGGGGAGACAGGCAGTCGTGTCACGTCTGATTGAAGTTACTAACCTACCCCTATCGGCAGCAGTGGAAATCAGGCTGATTAGGATGTGAAGTGTCAAGGGTAGACAGTAATTTCCATCTCGCAAACACTGGCTTTGGGCAGCCGACAAATGATAGTGGGTGCTTTGCCGCTTCGTTCAAAATTTGGGAGAATTAGCATTCACGTTTACCCTGGGCCCTGGCAACTAAATTCAAATCCAATTTGTATTTGATTATGAATACCCATACATCATTCTACGTTTTGTTATTTATTTCTTCAAAACCACAACAAAGATTTATTCCACCTTTATATATGAATATGATTTAGAAATGCCGTGATCTTCGAATTCAGTTGGTTGGATACACTTTGAGTCAAACAGTTATTTCATCCAATACAATCTTCTCACACGAAAAACAGTTCACCTTATGTCAATCATACAAGCACTCAGGATTACCTCACCTAAAAAATTTAGATCATTACAACACATGGACAATAAAGGGGTCTTACAACATAATCCATTGAGAGACATGACACAGCATGCAAGTATACTAATCTAATAGCAGTTTCAACTGGTATGTAAAGAAGAACTGGGATTACCCTGGGCTTCAGATAGCAGAAGCAGCAGGACCTCCTCCGTCTTCAAATGCAACATTCTTACTTCCTCCAATTCTTGGCTTGCTTGCATAATGCGTGCAACTAATTGCATAATTTCCAGCCTCAAGATCAAGATTACCTCATTCATGGCAGCCACACCATCTCTTTCTGCCTCTAGTAGAGCCTCAAGAACTGTAATATCTGTGCTCAGACTGCTCTCCAACGGTGTTGCCTCTGAACTGCTACCATCTGGTAACATGGATGGCGCACTGCTTCCACAAATAGATTCAGGGGTTGTACATTGTGTCCTAGTGTTAATGGAATCCTAAAAGGTTTCCGCTGGACATAAGTAAGAGATAGTTATCGCATGATCTAGGCAGTAAGCTTACATGGTAAACAGCATACGAATTATTGCTGAGCATGGCAAGCTATATTTAAATGGTTCGAAGCAGCATCAGCCGAAAACAAATTAAAATGGTAAGATGAAAGGTAGTGTACCACCGCTATATTTAAGTTGCCCAGGCATATAAGCAGTTGAAATAATCTGAGAAAGCACTTAAACAGCGTGGCCTCATATAAACTACGAAGACAATCTTGTGATGAAGTTCATAGGAAAAGTTAAGGAGTCAAATGAATAAGGCATGCATTTCTTTACGATAGTACAGCAGGCACTACTGATATATTGGCCAACTCAGGTATAGCCTAACAAGTAACAAACAAGCATTCGAATCAAGCAATACAGCAAAGCAGGCAACTGAACTATTTGTAATTCTGTAGGATTACAGGTTGAGGGCACAAGCTAAGAAAGCAGCCCACACGCATTATATTTCACATGTACTAAAACAAGCCTAACAAGTAACAAACAAGCATTCGAATCAAGCAATACAGCAAAGCAGGCAACTGAACTATTTGTAATTCTGTAGGATTACAGGTTGAGGGCACAAGCTAAGAAAGCAGCCCACACGCATTATATTTCACATGTACTAAAACACACTGGCTTACTGATACGTCTCCGTCGTATCTACTTTTCCTCTTGTTTTGGACTCTAATTTGCACGATTTGAATGAAACTAACCCGGACTAACGCTATTTTCAGCAGAACTACCATGGTGTTGTTTTTGTGCAGAAATAAAAGTTCTTGGATTGGAACAAAACTTCGTGAGGATTTTTTATATAATAAAAGAGAATTTCTGGAGCCAAGAACCATAGGAGGGGGCACCTGGGTGGGCACAACCCACCAGGACACGCCCCCCTCCAGGCGTGCCCAGGTGGGTTGTCCCCACCTGGTGGCCCCGCAGACTCCAACCCTGATGCTATAAAGTCATATTTTCAGAGAAAAAAACTGGGGAGAAAGAATTATCGCGTTTCACGAGACGGAGCCACCGCCACCTCCCATTCTTCCTCGGGAGGCCAGATCTGGAGTCCGTTTGGGGCTCCGGAGAGGGGGATCTTCGATCTTCGTCATCACCAACACTTCTCCATCACCAATTCCATGATGCTCCCCATCGGGAGTGAGTAATTCCTTCGTAGGCTCACTGGTCGGTGAGGAGTTGGATGAGATTCATCATGTAATCGAGTTAGTTTTGTTAGGGCTTGATCCCTAGTATCCATTATGTTCTAAGATTGATGTTGCTATGACTTTGCCATGCTTAATGCTTGTCACTTTGGGCCCGGGTGCCATGATTTCAGATCTGAACCGTTTATGTTATCACCATTATATCTATGTTCTAGATCCGATCTTGCAAGTTATAGTCACCTACTACGTGTTATGATCCGGCAACCCCAGAGTGACAATAGTCGGGACACTTCCCGGTGATGACCGTAGTTTGAGGAGTTCATGTATTCACTATGTGTTAATGCTTTGTTCCGGTTCTCTATTAAAAGGAGGCCTTATTATCCTTTAGTTTCCAATAGGACCCCGCTGCCATGGGAGGGTAGGACAAAAGATGTCATGCAAGTTCTTTCCATAAGCACGTATGACAATTTACAGAATACATGCCTACATTATATTTATGAACTGGAGCTAGTGCTGTATCGCCCTAGGTTATGACTGTTATATGATGAATATCATCCAACGAATTCACTGATCCAATGCCTATGAATTTCTCTCATATTGTTCTTGCTAAGTTACTACTGCTATCATTACTGTTACACTTGCTACAAGATCATTGCTATCACTGTTACTGTTACTATTGTTGTTGCTACTACTATCAAAACTATCATATTACTTTGCTACTGATCACTTTGCTGCAGATAATTAATCTCCAGGTGTGGTTGAATTGACAACTCAGCTGCTAATACTTGCAAATATTCTTTGGCTCCCCTTGTGTCGAATCAATAAATTTGGGTTGAATACTCTACCCTCGAAAACTGTTGCGATCCCCTATACTTGTGGGTTATCAAAACCTTTTTCTGGCGCCGTTGCTGGGGAGCATAGCTATATTTGTTGAGTCACTTGGGATTATTATCAAATTATCACTATGAAGAATTTGAAGGATGCTAAGACTAAGATTTTTCCCTCTAAGACGAGGGGACGTAAGGAACTGCCATCCAGCTCCGCTTTAGATTCACCTTCTGTTGTAAGTAGACTTGCACCACCACCACATGCTATCAATTCTGATATGTCACAAGTTATTGATGATGCTACTTCTGCTATGAATGCTACTCATGATGATGCTAGTACCTTGCTTGATGATAATGTGCCACTTGGTGAATTTCTTGATGAACAAATTGCTAGAGTAAGCCATAATGAGATTGTTGAAACTGATGAAGAGCTTGAAACTGAAAATCTTGAAACACCTATTACACCTAGTTCTCCTAGATATGAATTGCCAAAGGTACCAGAAGGTTATGTTATGGATGAGTCAACAACCAGAGACATTCTTGCTTGTAAGGATAGAGATGATCTGGAAAAATTATTATGCAAGTATAAAGAAAATACTTTGAATGCTAAAATGAAATGTGATCCTCAGTTTGCTACTTCACCTATCTTTGTTGATGATAAGGATTATGAATTCTCTGTCGACCCAGATTTAATTACTTTGGTTGAATCTGATCCTTTCCATGGTTATGAAACTGAAACTGTTGTGGCACATCTTACTAAGTTGAATGATACAGCCACCCTTTTTGCTCATGATGAGAAGATTCGCTATTATTATATTCTCAAATTATTTCTGTCCTCATTAAAGGGCGATGCTAAACTTGGTATAATACTCTTCCTCCTGGTTGTGTGCGTAGTCCCCAGGATATGATTTATTACTTCTCTGAAAAATATTTTCCTGCTCATAAGAAAGAAGCTGCCTTACAGGAAATATTTAACTTTACGCAAATTGAAGAAGAGAGTCTCCCACAAGCTTGGGGGAGGCTTCTCCAATTGCTTAATGCTTTGCCTGATCATCCTCTTAAGAAAAATTAAATACTTGATATCTTCTATAATGGACTAATCGATGCTTTTAGGGATTTCCTAGATAGTTGTGCTGGTTGTGTTTTCAGGGAGCGAACTGTTGAACAAGCTGAAGAATTATTGAATAACATATTGAAAAATTATGATGATTGGATCCTTCCTGAACCACCACTTAAACCTACTCCGAAGAAGAGGGGTATCTTATATCTCAGTCCTGAAGATATGCAAGAGGCAAAGAAATCCATGACGGAAAAAGGTATTAAAGTAGAGGATGTTAAAAATTTACCACCTATCGAAGAAATACATGGGCTTGAAACACCACCACCACCTAAGGTGGTAGAGGTAAATTCTTTACTAAAGTTCGATGAAGGTGATATTCCTTATAATAAACATCCTAGTCAATGCCTCTATGAGTTTGATAATTACATTAGAAAGCAAGATCACTTTAATGCAAATGTTATGAAACATTTGAAATACAATTCTGATATGATTGCTCGCTTGAGTGACTTGTTATTTAGAATCTCAAATGATGTTAGAGGTGTAGGAAAGCATGCTTCTATGGTTCAAACTCAATTATAACAAGTTGCTAAATCTCAAAGAGAGTTGCTTGATGAAATGAATAATAATATCAATGATCATGCTGTTAGAGTAATGACTAGTGGAGGTAGAATGACTCAGGTACCACTTTATCATGAGGGACACCCAAAAAGAATTGAATAATACTCTCAAAGAGTTGACACTGATGTACCTAGTCCTTCTAAAAATAAAAAGAAGAAGAAAAATGATAGGACTTTGCATGCCTCTAGTGAACCTGAAGTTGAAAAACCTCCTGATAATGATAATGAAGTCTCTATCTCTGATGCTGAAACTCAATCTAGTAATGAACACTCACCTTCTGATAATGAAAAAGACAATGATGAGGTTCATGAAGACACTCAAATAAATAATAAAGAACCAGGTAATGATGTTGAGATAGAACCAACAGTTGATCTTGATAACCCACAACCCAAGAATAAAAGAGACTTTGTTGCTAGAAAACATGGTAGGGAAAGAGAACCGTGGGTTCAAAAACCTACGCCATTTCCACCTAAGTCAACCAAAAAGAAAGATGATGAAGAACTTGAACGCTTTACTGAAATGCTGAGGCCAGTCTTTTTGCGTACTCGCTTGACTGCTATCTTAAAAATGCCTCCTTATGCAAAGTACATGAATGACATCATCACCAATAAGAGAAAAATACCAGAAGCTGAAATCTCTACCATGCTTGCTAATTATACTTTTAAGGATGGAGTACCTAAAAAACTAGGAGATCCGAGAATACCAACTATACCTTGCTCCATCAAAAGAAATTATGTGAAAACTGCTTTATGTGATTTAGGAACAGGTGTTAGTGTTATGCCTTTCTCTTTATATCAAAGACTTGATTTGAATAAACTCACACCTACTGAAATATATTTGCAAATGGCTGATAAATCAACTGCCTTACTTATCGGTATTTGTGAGGATGTGCCCGTTGTTGTTGCTAATGTTACTATCTTAACTGACTTTGTTATACTTGAGATGCCCGAGGACGACAACATGTCGATTATCCTCGGTAGACCCTTCTTGAATACTACAAGGGCTGTTATTTATTGCAATAAAAGCAAGGTCACTTTTCATATCAATGGTAATGAACATACGGTGCACTTTCCGAAGAAACAATTCCAAGTGAATGGTATAAATGTTATTGAAAAATCTCCTACAATCACTATTGGAAGTTTTGAAGTACCTCAACCTACTGCCAAAAAGAAATATGAAATGCTTATTGTCGGGGACATCCATATCCCCATTGAGGTAACTTAGTGTTTTACGAAAGTTCTTCGGTTTCATGCTAATCGGAAGTGGTTGTTAATAAGACTTGATCAACCTTATTAATAAATCATTTTTGAGAGGTATGAAGCTGATGAATTCAGTGAGCACTACCTTCTGTCCCTACCTTTTGTTTTCTGTCTTTATTAGTTAATTAAAATAAAATGCCATGCCTTGCCTGTTTTCTGAGTTTTCTATGCAATAAAAAATGACCCAAAAATAAAAGTTCTCAGAATGCTCTAAAAATTTAATACGATTTTTTCTGAATATTTAAGAATTTTTGGTGCAAATAACATCAGAGGTAGGTGCTCCAGGTGGGCACAACCCACCTGGGCACACCAGCAGCCCCAGGCGCGCCCTGGTGGGTTGTGGTCCCCACGTGGGCCCCCTCACTTATCTTTTCACTCCACATCATCACCTACCTCCAGAAAAAATTCACCATTGCTCTCAAACCCACGGATTTCGATCTCTTTGCTCGAAGCTCCGTTTCCGAAACTATTTTGGGGGATTGTTGCTTGGTATGTGCCTCCTCCATTGGTCTAATTAGTTTTTGCTTTAGTGGTTTCTATTTAGAATAATTAGTTGCTCTTGGTGCTGCTGTAGATGAGCTTGCATGTTAAATTCTTAGAGTTTTAAGTAGTTTGAATGCTTGATATGGCCTCTATGCATCCCTATGAGTAGTTGCTATCATTCTTATAAGGTTTTGTTGACAAAAATTCGTGACACAAATTTTTTCAAAAAATTGTACGTGAATATGATGAACCTCTTTGGAAGGAGTTCTTCAAGGCGGAGGTCCTTTGAGGCATCTTCTAGTAGCAGCTCCGTTCGTCGGTCCTATGTTGAACCAAGTGAAACTTCCATTCGAGATGCCACTACCAAATCATGTTTATGGCCATGCAACGATTATATGGCGTGTGTGGGCATTAAAGAAGAATTTGAGCAATATGTTCACAATTCCGAGCTCGGTCCCTACATTGCAGATAAGTGCAACCAACACCTCAGCCTCACTGAATCATTTACCAAAGAATTTAAATTCCATCCTCGTGAGTCCAGAGTATCATTTAAACTATATGACAATTCATTTACTATACCTCTAGAGACATTTTCTAATCACTGCAAAATTCCATTTTGGGGTTCATTGGACAAGCCACCAAGGTCGGAGTTTGAGATATTCTTGACTAGCCTTTGCTATGGTGAGACTAGAGGAGTGACTCAAGGTAGAATAAAGAGCATTCATTTTCCCTCAATCCAATACTTTGCACTATTTAATGGAAAATGCATTGTAGGCAAACAGGATTGTAGTACACTCTGTGCTCCAGACTTGAGCCTTATCCATACCGCTCTCACCGGTGACAAAAGTTATAACCTTGGAGCGATAGTGGCACATAGATTGCAACAAAACGCTGGTAGTGGATATTTTTATGGTGGGATTTACGCCACACGCTTAGCAAGAGAGCTAGGTGTTTCACCTTGGCCTTATGACCCCATCTTACGCACGCAATACCTTGACTTCGATGCTATGAAACATCATAAGATCCTTAGTGGTGAACCCCATAATTTTACTTATAACCAGTTGTTTAATAAAAGTTCCGTTGTGGACACCTTTTTGCCTGCACCTGCTCTCTTTGATGTTCATAGCAAGGGAAGATATTATGGTGTTTAGAGCGAGGCCCGAGCACATAACGCTGCAGTTGTGGCTGCACGACGGGCTAAGACATCTGCACCTAGAGCCTCCGTGAGCTATCACTCTGACCATTATGCAGGCTACTGATGGAGATTACCAAGTTAGGCCAAAAGCCTAAGCTTGGGGGAGTACGTATTTCCACCGACATTACATTCATGTTCACACTTTTCATTCCAGTTGTCGGTGTCCACACTTTTTCATTGTATTATCCATGCTAGATTTATTTTCTCGCCTTCTTCTTGTGTGTTTAAAAAAAACTTTGAGAAAATACAAAAATATTTCATGCTTCTTTCTAGTATAACTAGCTATAGTATTTAAAAAGAAAACCCAAAAAGATTTCCTTGTTCTTCTTTTGCTTGTTGGGAGCTTTCCCGTGTAAATAGTTTTTCTCGTTTTTGTTTTTCCTTTCTTAAATTTGCTTTCTTTCAGAAAACCAAAAACTCCAAAATTATTTCAGTGTGTTTCTCTGAATTTCTTTTTATTGAGTAGTACCGAGGAGAAGACCACGATGAAAATGTTGAGTGGCTCTCATATACATTATTGTTGATCTAATAGAGAGCCCATATTACCTTGTTTTCTTCTTTTTGAATAAATGTATGCAGATTCCAGATTAGTCCATGGCACTCTTGCACTATTATTATTTTCATATCGTTCGGTCGTGCAAGTGAAAGGCAATAATGACAATATTTGATGAACTGGCTGTGGCAGAGAGAAACGGGTATGAACTCAACTTGTTCTGTTTTTGTAAATATGTTTAACCTAGTATCCATGATTCAGCTCATTATGATCAAACATGTTTGCAATGACCCTTAGAGATTATAGTTTCTCATGCCATGCTTAAGTAGCTAGGAGTGGATAATGATTTATCTTGGATGTCAACATTGCGTTAAAATAATTGTGATGTGCTCTGATGATATGGTATCCTCCTCTGAATGTTCGAGTGGCTTGACTTGGCACATGTTCATGCATGTAGTTGAATCAAAACCAACATAGCCTCTATGATATTTATGTTCATGGTGTTCATATCCTACTCATGCTAGTATCCAATGTTACTTATGCATAATGCATGTTCATGACCGTTTTCGCTCTCTAGCTGGATGCTTCTCAACCTAATTGCTAGCCTTCACCTGTACTAAGTGGGAATTCTGCTTGTGCATCAAAACCTTGAAACCCAAGTTATTCCAGATGAGTCCACCATACCTACCTATATGCGGTATTACCCTGCCGTCCTAAGTAAATTTGCATGTGCCACCTCTAAAAACTTCAAATAAATATCCTTTTTTGTGTGCCTGGATTGTTCATAGAGCGACAGGAGGTAGTCAGTATCTTCCATGCTAAGCGGGTTATTCTCATGATGAGTGTTTATTCACTCATCCTTGCACGAGAGGGGCGGTAATAGGGATTCCCAGTCCCGAATTGAAATTGCAAATAATTAAACAAAACTCCCCCAGGACTGTTGTTGGTATGGACGGCACCTGTCGGGGCACGACACCTATGGGGTCCCGAGAGACTCCCTTACGATTCGGCGGGGGGAGAGGTATACGCAAAGAGCAGAACCAGTGATTGACGCGGGAGATTTTTACCCAGGTTCGGGCCGCTGATCAGCGTAAAACCCTACTCCTGCTTTGTGTTCTTATTGATGTTCTTGAGCCCAGCCTTCAGGAGCGCTCGCAATGAACAGTACGTTCAAAGAGCAGCTACGCATGCAGAATGGGCCAGAAGTTCTCCTCCTCTGTAGCAGTTGCCTTGGGCCTCCTTTTATATGCTCAAAGGGGTCTCCACAGTGGCAAAATGTACATACATTGGGGTGTAAAGTAGCTACAGGGTATCATACCTAACCCCTGACGGATTAGGACAAGCGCATTTAATGCACCGTGAAGTGTCCGTTTAGGTGTCCTCACTTTCTTGGGGATGGAAAAAGGGGCCATCCCATCAGCACCGCTTAAGCTCTCCTCCACTGGCGCGTTGCCACGCATCCAGAGAAGGACCCAAAATGTCAGGCTTGTTACTGTGCCGAAGCGGTGGCACAGTGACGAAATCTCGCCAGGCGCCGATCCTTGTCGGGCACCAAACCTTGCCGGGCGCCAGGGCTTGCCGGGCACCAAGCTTTGCCGGGCGCCGAGGCTTGCTGGGCGCCGAGCCTTGCCGGGCTCCATGGCCATCCCGGCAAGGATCTTGCCGGGGAAGCTGGCCTTCGATTTCCAGCTTTGCTTATCTGCTGATCCTCAGATCTCTGACTTGATGATTTCCTTGACGACTTGAATCGACCTCGAGCTGATCCCGGCAAGCCTTGCCGCGAGGACGGCTACAACTGCCCGTGCACAAGTAAGGGGTACTAGTGGCCCAATACCTAGTACACCGACAGGAGCCCCCGGGCCTGGGCCATACATGAGTGCGAGGCGTTGTTGGGCTAGGCCCAAACAGTGCACGGGCACGCGTGGCAGGGGATTAACTGCTCGTAAAGATCTTGTTTTACTGTGCCCCCACTACGCGCACGGAGCGCGCGATGTGGGAGTTTACCGCGAAAAGTGGGACGAGTGGCGGGCCGAATGGTGCTGGATCCAGGAAGCAGATCCTCCTCCATTTTGTCATCCCCGGCGACAGAAAGTGGTCCGCGGCAAGGATTGGGGCGATCTCGCCGCAGAAGATGAGAAGCTCACAATCGCCACTACCAGGATCCTCCGCTTGAAGGCTGCTGGGCTGACAATGGAGATGATCGGCTTCGACTTCCTCCGCTGCCGCATCGCCCCTCTGCAGAATAGGGGGAGGCCAGTCTGGGAGTATAAGAACGCAGCAGATGTCATGAGGCTGCGCCCCGGGCTGAACAATAACCTGACTGTTATGCAGCTTGGCGCTCTCCGCCAAAAGTTATTCCAGCGCGAAGACAAGCACCGGCTGCCGGCAAGGATCGTCCCCTTGTGCAACAACTCTGCATTGGGGTCGATCATTGCCTTCTTGCCGATGTTCAACGCCCACGGCCTTAACCCGACCTGGGTCAAGCCAAGCGAGGAAGAAGCGCAGAAATTCTTCGACAATCTGACGGAGAAGCCTGTCCGGCAAGAGTCAGATCTTATTCGCGCCACCACAGATCAGGAGGTAGCATACATCGCTACCAGAGTGGAGGAAGCGAATCTTGCCGCGGAGGCCGGCAGCGTTGGCTTCACAGAGTGGGAAGCCAGCGATGCAGAGGTGGTAGTGGAGGCAAAACCTGCCGAGGAGAGCATGGTTGCCGGGGAAGAAGGCGGCGCAGTCGCTGAAAACTCATTCGGCGAAGACACGGCCGAAGAGGAGACGCGAGAAGAGCCCTCGCCCCCGAAGAAGACAAAGCGTGTCCTTCGGAAAGCCGCATCGGGCGTCCCGGCAAGCCAGCCTACATCGAGCGGCGAATCCCCCGGCAAGAAAGTGGCCGGCAAGACCGGACCGCGGCAGGGGGCCTGTCAACAGCCCGCGCGGCGTGCAAGACCCACACCAGCGACCACCACTGGAGCGGCAGGAGGGTCTCGTACAACCGTGCCAGAGGCTGCCCCGGCGCCTGCCACAGCCAAGCGGCCCAGGACCCCTCCTCCGCCTCCCCACCCAGACATCGCAACGGAGGTCGACTTCGACATCTCCGGCTTCAGTCCGGAGCGAGAGGAAGAAGAGTGAGTACCTGCCACAACTTCCACCTTGCAATCTGCATCAGTCTTACTGACTTACTTGTATTGTTTCTGTAGTGACACAGAAACCTTGCTGGAGAGGATGGCGAAGAGGTCAAGGACTTCTACGGGCGACGAGCCCCCGGCAGGCTCCACTAGCGTGCCAGAGACCGTCATTGTGAGCCCGGAGCCTAGTCCTCAACGCAGCCCCCAGCGTAAGTTCATTGTCCCTTTTTTTCTATTGGCTGGTGCCGAGGCTTTCATTCTTGTCGCTGATATCTTTGGGTTTGCAGGAGAAGAACGGCAACAAGGAGAAGATTGCCCCATTGTGCCTCCTTCATCGACCGCTCCGCCCACAAGCACATCCCCGGCAAGAGATCCTGCCGACGAGCCCGTCCGGATTGAGGAGGAGCCGACAAGCATGGACTCCGGCAACCCGCCCCCGGCAACCGGAGTTGCCGGGAGAGGCGAAGCCACCTCTCGACAGCCCAACGCAGGTACTCGATTGCCTCAGAGTGCTAGTTATTCTTTTCCCCCTACTTCTTTATCTTTGGTCACTCCAAAATCTAAAAACTCGATCTTATTCGGACCTCCTCCTTCACCCTTCAGAGTTCTCTGCGATGGAACATATGGACATCGACGCCGTCATCGAGGGGACCGCCAAGGATGCTGCTGCCGAAGCGGACAGGATCACTGCCAGCGAGGCCACCAAGGATGATGTTGCCGGGGCTGGTGATGCTCTTGACGGGGAGGCCGCCAAGACAGCACAAAAGGAAATCGCGGAAGAACCCGCTGAAGAGGGCGACAGGGAGGCTGGGGACCATACTGACGGCATTCCTGCCGCAGGAGCGCCAGGCGCTGCATCGGCCGCGGAGCCCCTGTCACTGGTGAGGCGGCCACTAAAGACCAGCCATCAACATCTGACGAACCCTCATCTAGCAAGTATCTCAAGGTTGGCGAAAACCTATTCATCAACTTGCCAGGGACGGCAAGCACCAAGGCACCAGCCGAAGGAGAAATTTTCAAGGAAATTATTGCCGCTGCCGGGCTCGAAGTCGTTGACGATCCCAGCGCTAGCAGTGGCAAGTCTGAAGAGGATCAGCTCCTTCAGGCCATGGGTGAAAACTTCCGCAAACTCCAGGCTCTCCATCGTGCCCGAAAAGAGAAGGCGGACTCCAGAATGGCAGTTGTTGAGGCAGCCGAAGCGGATTTTCAAAGGCGTGTCGCACAAATGCAAATCTGGCACGCCGAGGCCCTTCAAGAGCTGGTTGCCGGTCGAGAACAAGTGAGCCAGCAATGGAATGAGGTCCTCCTGAAGCAATCAGACATGGAGAAGGCACATGATGAAGCTGTTCAAAGGATCGCTGCCGAAGATGCTCTCCTGACGGGGCGCCGCATTGCTCTTGATGCTTTCGAAGAAGATCTCACCGCACGTGAGTAGGCGCTCGCCGCCAAGCTTCGTAGCAAGCATGAAGACATTGAAAATCTTGTCGCGCGGCGGACCCAGGAGCTGGAGCAGAAGCACAAGGAGGCGCTCGAAGCTCTAACTGCAAGTCACGCCGGCAAGCTCAAGGAGGCCGTCGATGCTGCTGAAGTTGCAGAGGCCGCCAAGAACGAGCTGAGCGACAAAGTGAAGAGGCTGGAGACAGATTCGACGAGCACGGCAAGGAGCTCTCGACGCTCAAGGGGGACAGGGAAAAAACCCTCCACTCCTTGGCGGAGATGCAAGTCGCCCTGTCCGACAAGACCAAGCAGCTCTCCTCTGCGGCTGATGATATTGCGGTTCTGGAGCTGAAGCTGACCACGCTGCAGAAATCTCTCGAGGCCGGCAGGGCCCGTGAGAAGGCTCTACTCAAGGATCTCCAAGGAGAGAGGAACCTGCTCAAGAGCGCCGCCGCTGCCCAAAACGAGTACGAGAAGGGAGTGGAGATCTGGACTGGTCGTCTCATTGCTGCCGCAGAGAAGCTTACCGCAGAACTGTCAACCATGGGCTTGTCGAACTTCAGATATTCTTCCGAGGAAAGAATATCCCCAAGCGCCAGATTGACGATGTTCTTTGAAAGCATCATCAACGCGTTGAGGGCGCTCCAGTCTAGCCGGGCGACCCAACTGGCGAACGAGACTCGCCGGCTTTGCCGGGCCGTCCTTCGCAAGGTGCTCCTCAAGGTGGTGCACAGCAATCCCGGCATCGACCTCTCCAGCGCACTCGGCCACCTGCCAAAGGATGCAAATGTTGAGGCGCTTGAGAAGTGCATCGCGCCAATCCTTGAGAAGGTGAACTCCATCAAAAGGATCGAAGGCCAGCGCAGGGATTGAGTGCTCCTCTTTTATTCTTGCCGCCATCATCTCATGTAAAAGACAGTTAAGTCTCAAGTTAGGACTGTGGCAACTCATGGATGTAATATAATTTAACTATGTTTAGGCTCATGCTAGCTACTTTCCTTGTCTGATTCCTTTATGTATGCAGTTCATCCTACGCTTACTGAAAAACTTGCCGGCGCGCAACCTGCCGCGAGCGCTGGGTGCGGGACTTCAGCAGCCTGCCGGAGGCGCAGCGGCCGGCAAGACTCCTTGGCGTCCTCTGTGCAGCCACTTAAATCGTTGAGCGGACTCGAAACAAAATAAGGGCGCAACTGATTACAACAAGGGTTCCTTCGCGTGCAGATTTTCCATACAAGGGTCGGAATCGTCCAAGGAACTAACTTGGTAATAAAAGAAAAACTTGCTCTAAGTTTTTAGGACTTAGCTTTCTGGCTTTGTTCTTCCTCCGGCAAGCATACGATTTTGAACGTCACCAACTGGTATTCATATCTCCCTTCCCCCCCGGCAAATGTGCACGCGAGGAATCCTTCTGTCTTTAAGAAAAAGAAAGAAGAGAAAATAAAGAGATGAAACCTTGGCGGTTCGTTAGAACTTACCGGGATCAGGTGTCATACAACATCTTAGACAAACATGCATATATGAATGTGAACATGAGAATTAATAAGGAAATGTACAACACTTAAATTTATTCATCTGTGCTCAGGGTCTGCGCCTGGCTTTGTACAAAGGATCACATGCCTTGCCGGCAAGACTTGTACAAAAAAGGTGGTTGCCGGGAGCCCCCGGCAACCGCGCCTTATGGATAGAACTTGCGAAGATGTTCGATATTCCAGGAATTACTCACTGGAACGCCATCTTCGGTCTCGAGGCGGACAGCGCCAGGCCTGGTGACTCGTACTACCCGATAAGGGCCTTCCCACTTTGGCGTCAACTTGTTTGAATTCTTGGCGGACTGAATCCATCGAAGAACAAGGTCGCCGTCCTCAAGGCTTCGGGCATGAACTTTGCGGCTATGATAGCGACGCAAAGCTAGCTGGTAGCGTGCAGCTCGCGCAGCAGCCTGAAGACGATTCTCCTCAAGGAGCACAGCGTCATCTTGCCGCAGTTACTCTTGCTCGCGCTCATCATAGGCGAGCACTCGAGGTGATCCATATATGAGTTCCGTGGGGAGAACTGCCTCCGCTCCATACTCCAGAGCGAAGGGCGTCTGGCCGGTGGCTCGATTTCGTGTCGTTCTGATTGACCAAAGAACCGCCGACAACTCATCAATCCCGCATCTTTCGCACTTTTTCAGCCTGTCAAAAGTTCTGGTCCTGAGACCGCGCAGCACTTCAGCATTGGCCCTCTCCGCTTGGCCGTTGCTTCTCGGGTGAGCAACAGAGGCAAAACAAATCTTGCCGCCAAGGTCTTGGACGTACTGCATGAAGGTGCGACTTGTGAACTGCGTGCCGTTGTCGGTGATGATCCTGTTAGGCACACCGAAACGGCAAACAATTCCTTTGAAGAACTTGACAGCCGACTGCGCTGTCACCTTCCTCACTGCTTCCACCTCCGGCCACTTTGTGAACTTGTCGATAGCAACGTACAAGTACTCAAAGCCCCCGGTAGCACGGGGAAAGGGGCCCAGTATGTCGAGCCCCCAGACCGAAAATGGCCAGGAGAGAGGGATTGTTTGAAGAGCTTGAGCTGGCTGATGTAATTTCTTCGAATGAAACTGGCACGCTTCACACCTGGTTACTAGTGCAGTCGCATCCTGGAGGGCGGTGGGCCAAAAGAAACCTTGCCGGAATGCTTTCCCGGCAAGCGCTCTTGACCCTATGTGAGAGCCACACATGCCCCCATGTATCTCTGCCAACAGCTCTAGTCCATCCTCCCGAGGAATGCACTTCAATTTCACACCGTTTGGTCTCTTTCTGTACAGGACGTCATCGACGAACTTGTACATAACAGATCGACGGGCTACTCTCTCCGCTTCTTCTTGTTCCTCAGGGAGTTCACCTGTCTGAAGGAAGTGGACAATGTGCTGCGCCCATGCTGGAGCCTGAGGCTCGACAACTAGGAC
This sequence comes from Thinopyrum elongatum, assembly GCA_011799875.1. Classification (NCBI taxonomy): domain Eukaryota; kingdom Viridiplantae; phylum Streptophyta; class Magnoliopsida; order Poales; family Poaceae; genus Thinopyrum; species Thinopyrum elongatum. The sequence goes on from CM022303.1 coordinate 448,189,770, forward strand.
TAAAGGCATCTCATCCGCCGGGGAAACATTTGTCTCGACAGCAAGGGCCTGAGGCCCTGCCGGAGCCTGTTGTTCCCCGGCAAGCGTGTCGATCCCGGCAACTTCCTTGCCGGCGGCTCCGGGGAGCTCTGCCGGGAAGTACTGGCCAGAGTTCAACTTTCTTCTCTTTTCTTGCCGCATTGATGGTGCCACGGATGGTTGAGTCAATTGGAGCACAAAAGTTCCCGGTTCCACAGGCAACTTGAGGGCAGCACGCTTTGACAGGTCGTCAGCAACGCTGTTCTCGGCACGAGGGACATGCTCCATTTGGAGACCGTCAAAGCGCTCTTCCAATTTCCTCACTTCATCTACGTAGGCCTGCATCAACGGACTTTGATAGCTCTTGTTGACCTGCCTAACGACAAGCTGTGAATCACCTTTGATAATGAGCTTTTTGATACCAAGGTCTGCCGCGATCCTAAGACCGGCAAGCAACCCTTCGTACTCTGCAATGTTGTTGGTAGAACTCTCCCGGGGAAAATGCATTTGGATTACATACTTGAGGTGCTCTCCGGTGGGTGCGACAAGTAGCACACCAGCACCGGCGCCTTGTAGCGAAAAAGCCTCGTCAAAGTACATAACCCATTGCTGATCGGTTTCCTTGCCGGGGAGACTTGTTTCTTGAACTTCTTCGTCTGGCGTCGGGGTCCATTCTGCAATGAACTCCGCCAAGGCCCTGCTCTGAATTGTGGAAGTACTTTCAAACTTAAGACCAAAGCTGGACAGCTCCAACGCCCACTCCACGATCTTGCCGGTTGCCTCCGGATTTTGCAAAATCCGTTGCAACGGAAAGCGAGTGACGACGGTGATCTCATGTGCTTGAAAATAATGGCGCAGCTTTCTTGAGGCCATAAGGAGGCCGAAAAACAACTTCTGCACACCAGAATATCTTGACCTAGCTCCTTGTAAGAGGGAGCTAACAAAATAAACTGGGCGCTGCACCACCTTTTTCTTCTGCACGGGTTCCTCTGTTTGCGCAGATCCTGCCTTGCCGGGGAAGATCTTGCCGCGTCATCTGGCGGTCCTGCCGCTGATGTTGCCTCCTCATCAGCTTCCCTCTGCGCCACCAGCGCAACACTAACCACTTGATTTGTCGCCGCCAGATACAGCAGCAACGGTTCTTGTGGTTTAGGTGCGACTAGCGTCGGCGGAGAAGAAAGGTATTTCTTCAAATCTTGCAGCGCCGCCTCCGCTTCCGCAGTCCATTTCATTGGACCTGCCTTCTTCAAAATTTTGAAGAAGGGCAGGGCGCGCTCAGCAGATTTGGAAATAAACCTGCTTAGAGCAGCAACACAGCCGGCAAGACGACGCACATCCTTGACGCGTCTCGGCGCTTCAATTTGCTCAATGGCTTTGATCTTGTCGGGGTTAGCTTCGATTCCCCGGCAAGATACAAAGAATCCGAGGAGCTTGCCGGAAGGAACACCGAACATGCACTTCTCAGGATTGAGCTTCAAGTTGATCTTGCGCAAGTTCGCAAATGTTTCTTCTAAGTCTTGAATGAGCGTTGCTTTATCCTTAGTTTTGACCATTATGTCATCCATATACGCCTCCATATTTCTATGGAGTTGTGGCTCAAAACCAATCTGGATTGCTCTGGCAAATGTTGAACCAGCACTTTTCAACCCGAAAGGCATTCGTATAAAACAATACGTACCACATGGGGTGATAAAGGCGGTCTTCTCTTCATCTTCCTTTGCCATAAAAATCTGATGATACCTTGAATAGGCATCAAGGAAGGACAGGAGATCACAACCAGCGGTGGCATCCACAATCTGGTCGATGCGCGGCAAGGGAAAAGGATCTTTTGGACAAGCTTTATTGATATCTGTATAATCGATACAAAGCCTCCATTTCCCGTTCGCTTTCCGTACTACAACCGGATTGGCCAACCAGGTTGGATGAAGCACTCCTTTGACCAGTCCTGCGGCCTCCAGCTTCTTAATTTCTTCGGCAATGAATTCTTGCCGCTCCAAAGCCTATTTCCTCACCCTTTGCTTGACGGGCCGCGCATGAGGACAGACAGCAAGGTGGTGCTCAATTACTTTCCTGGGAACGCCGGGGATGTCAGACGGTTGCCATGCAAACACGTCGACATTCGCCCGCAGGAAAGCAACGAGCGCGCTTTCCTATTTGTCATCTAGGGTGGAACTTATGGTGAAAGTTCCCCCCGTCCCGTCCTCCCTGGCAGGCACCTTCTTGGTTTCTGGCGGGGTAGCCTTGGACTTCTTGTTCTTGCCGGTGGAACTCTCTGGCACGTCCTCGACGGAAGCGCAGCACTCCGAGGAGGTGCGCTTGCCGGAGTTGGCGCCAAGGTTCCTGCCGGTCTTTCTCTTCCCCCCGGGAGTTCCAGCGGCAGGAGCAGATGCCTTGATGGCAGGTGCTGCAACTGCTTCCCGGTAAAGTTGGTCGGCACAGATGAGCGCATCCTTCTTATCGGAATGGATAGTGATGATGCTCAACGGCCCAGGCATCTTCAAGACGTTGTACGCATAGTGTGATGCCGCCATAAACTTAGCCAGCGCTGGCCGACCAAGGATCCCATTGTATGACATGGGGATCTTGGCGACATCAAACACCACCTTTTCGGTCCTGAAGTTAAGCTCGCTGCCAAATGTTACCGGCAGCGTGATCTTGCCCTTAGGCTGGGTTCTTCCCGGGTTGACCCCTTGAAACGTACCCGTTTCCTCGAGGTCTTCGTCGGGAATCTGAAGCTTTGTGAGCACATCTGGTGAGATTAAATTTAGGCCGGCCCCGCCGTCAACTAACATCTTCGTCACCTTGAGGTTGCGAATTGTCGGGGAAACGAACAATGGCAAACACCCGACCGCAGTTGTGCGATCAGGGTGATCCTTGGCGTCAAAGATGATAGGCGTGCTGGACCACTTCAGAGGCCTACATGCATCGGGGGATGGCTCTACCGCATTAACCTCCCGCACCCACTGTTTAAGTTGGTGGTGGGAAGAATGCAGCGAGGCACCCCCATCAACGCACATAGCCTCCGTAGCCTTCTGGAATTCCTGCTCACTGGATTCGTCATCTTCTTTATCTCGGCCCCGAGCGGGCCGATCCTTCTGCTGCTTGGCCTTGCCGCGGTGACCTCCTCGGCCACCGCATTTCTTGCCGGACCCCTCAGCACCATCTTGGGTCTTCTCCTTATCTCGCCTCTCGTATTCGGCCTTCTGCTTCTCGGCAAGCTGCTCAACTTGCCGGCAGTTCTGGAGATCGTGGCCCTTAGTGCGATGGATCTTGCAGTACTGCTTGCCGGAGTTCTCCGAATTGTCGGCAGCCGCCACGGCCCGACAGGAAGGGCACCCGGCAAGATCCTTGCCGGGGTCACCAACCTTGGACTTCTTGGCGGCGCCAGGGTTGCCGGATTCATCGACGGCAAGCACGGCCTTGCCTCCGCGCTTCCTATTCCGCCGCTGGCCTTTCCTTGACGGAGTCGCAGCATCTTCTTCTTCCGAGTCGCCTGTCGCACCAACAGCTTCACCGGGGAGTTTCCTCCCCTCTTTAGCTCGAGCACACTTGTCGGCCAAAGTGTAAAGCTCGGCAATACTCCTGACTTTGTTCATTGCCAGCTCTTCCCGCACCCTGCGTTTACGCACGTTCTGATGGAACGCGCTAATGACAGCAGCAGGATGAATGTCAGGAATATTGTATTGCACCCGGCTGAATCTCTGCATAAACTTGCGCGGGGACTCGCCCACCCTCTGAGGGATGATGTGCAAATCACTTTCTTGGCCAGGAGCTTGGTGGCCTCCAACAAAGGCGCCAACAAACTGATGGCACAGATATGACCAGCAAGAAATAGAATCCTCCGGCAGATGCATCAACCACGACCTGACGTTGGGTTTGAGCACCAACGGGAAGTAGTTGGCAAGTATCTTGTCATCTCGGCCCCCGGCAGCCTGCACCGCAATGGTGTAGATGCTCAGGAACTCCGAGGGATGAGTCTTGCCGTCGTATTTCTCCGGGACCTCTGGCTTGAAGGTTTGGAGATTGGGCCATTGGACTTGCCGCAGCTCACGGGTAAACGCCGGAGGTCCTACCTCGTAAGGCAAGTCTCCTACGTTCCCTGGCGCAGGCTCGTCGACAACCGGCCCCGCGCGCTTATCAGACTGATAGCGCGCTTCCCGCCGCCGCTCGATGGTTGTTCGAGCGTCTTCCTTGCCTCTTTCCTGGAGAACCAGACGCTGATCACGGCGCATCCGTGGATCGGACGACGCCGTGGAAACTTCCTCATGGCGGTCGACTTGCTGAGTCGTCGGCCGCCGCTGATGTCGCGGAGGAGAGTGTACTGTAGTTGCACCACCTCCGGTTTTCTCTGCACCGGCTCGCATCGGACCGACGGGCCTCTGCTGAGAGGGCCCTGCCTCTTGTGGTCCATCCTTGTTAGCGAAGCCGATAAGGCTCTGGATAGTAGCTCGCCACTCCTCCATCTTCTCCGGGGCGGGAGGAAAATCGAGGAGCAGCTGTGCACGTGCCAAGGCTTCCGCTGGTGTAGGTGGTGGCGACAGGTGCGAGGTGCGTGAGGTGCTCTGACTCCTAACCAAGTTAGAAGGAGCACCGCCACGGTCACGCGACCACGCACCACCTTCGCCGGCAGCTCGGTGTGCATGCTGGTCCCGCGCATCTTGGGATCTATGCGCAGAAACCTTTTCGTGGGGACACCCCGAACCACCAGCGCCATGATGTCGCTCATCTCGCACGACCTGGGCAGGTTGCGAGGCTCGCGCCGGCGCGGGAGCTCTAGCAGGCGCTCTTTGATCCCTAGAGCTTGTTGTGCCACCCGTAGGCAACACAGCACCATCTCTAGATCTAGCGGCGCGCAAGTTACCACTGCCACTGCGAACGATACCGCTCGCTTGGCTTGGGTCACCAGAACGCCGCTGGGGTTCTAGTCCTCTTCCTTCTGCACCCACACCATCACCTGTCTGTGAAGGCGCGGGCAAAACGGACCCGGACAGTTGTGCTGTCGCAGCGTTCTTCTTCTTGGGCGGCATGATGATGAAGGAACTAGGGCATCGACCACCAGATCAGGTTCACACAAACTTCAATCCCCCTACCTGGCGCGCCAAAGATGTCGGGGCACGACACCTATGGGGTCCCGAGAGACTCCCTTACGATTCGGCGGGGGGAGAGGTATACGCAAAGAGCAGAACCAGTGATCGACGCGGGAGATTTTTACCCAGGTTCGGGCCGCTGATCAGCGTAAAACCTTACTCCTGCTTTGTGTTCTTATTGATGTTCTTGAGCCCAGCCTTCAGGAGCGCTCGCAATGAATAGTACGTTCAAAGAGCAGCTATGCATGCAGAATGGGCCAGAAGTTCTCCTCCTCTGTAGCAGTTGCCTTGGGCCTCCTTTTATATGCTCAAAGGGGTCTCCACAGTGGCAAAATGTACATACATTGAGGTGTAAAGTAGCTACAGGGTATCATACCTAACCCCTGACGGATTAGGACAAGCGCATTTAATGCACCGTGAAGTGTCCGTTTAGGTGTCCTCACTTTCTTGGGGATGGAAAAAGGGGCCATCCAATCAGCACCGCTTAAGCTCTCCTCCACTGGCGCGTTGCCACGCATCCAGAGAAGGACCCAGAATGTCAAGCTTGTTACTGTGCCGAAGCGGTGGCACCGTGACGAAATCTCGCCAGGCGCCGATCCTTGTCGGGCACCAAACCTTGCCGGGCGCCAAGCTTCGCTGGGAACCAAGCCTTGCCGGGCGCCGAGGCTTGCCGGGCGCCGAGCCTTGCCGGGATCCACGGCCATCCCGGCAAGGATCTTGCCGGGGAAGCTGGCCTTCGATTTCCAGCTTTGCTTATCTGCTGATCCTCAGATCTCTGACTTGACAATTTCCTTGACGACTTGAATCGACCTCGAGCTGATCCCGGCAAGCCTTGCCGCGAGGACGGCTACAACTGCCCGTGCACAAGTAAGGGGTACTAGTGGCCCAATACCTAGTACACCGACAGCACCCATTGTTTCGGACAAGCCGTGGAGTGTGATTGTTGGTGGAGGGGGAGTAAACCTTTACTTGTATCGCTTGGGAACCGCCACTAATGTGTTTAGCATGGAAGATACCGATAACTAATGGTCGCGAAGTAAATAAGAAGGGTGCATTTCTCAAAATTTCATTTACCTTTGTTTTAAAACTTGAGCTCTGGCACCTCTGCAAATCACTGCTTCCCTCTGCGAAGGGACTATCTATTTACTTTTATGTTGTGTCATCACCTTCTCAAATAAGCGCCAGAACCTGAGAGCACTATTGTCATCCTCATGCATTGTGTATAGCTAATGTTGGGTGCATCATGACTGGATCTTTTCTACCATGAATTACAATGTTTAGTCGCTACTTGAACTTTGGAGGTGCTCTGCATTTATGTTTTGCGATCTAAGAAAGGGCTAGCGAGATACCACTATTGTCATATTATATCATGGTTGCTCTGACAAAGTGTTGTTCTTTGAGATATCTTATTATTGCTTGCTAGTTGATTATGCCATTGATATGAGTTAATATAATTTTTAAGAGTTATTGTCGACATGGTTGGTTATAACCTTTCCTGAAAACCTGGGTGCTACTTAAGCTTATTTATGTAAACAAGAGCAAAAGAGTTCAAAAAAGTTTTTCTTTTTCACTTTCAGTTTATCAACTGAATTGCTTGAGGACAAGCAAAGGTTTAAGCTTGGGGGAGTTGATACGTCTCCGTCATATCTACTTTTCCTAACACTTTTCCTCTTGTTTTAGACTCTAATTTGCACTATTTGAATGAAACTAACCCGGACTGACGCTGTTTTCAGCAGAACTACCACGGTGTTGTTTTTGTGCAGAAATAAAAGTTCTCGGATTGGAACGAAACTTCGCGAGGATTTTTTATATAATAAAAGAGAATTTCTGGAGCCAAGAACCACAGGAAGGGGCACCTAGGTGGGCACAACCCACCAGGGCCCCCCCCCTCCAGGCGTGCCCAGGTGGGTTGTCCCCACCTGGTGGCCCCGCAGACTCCAACCCTGATGCTATAAAGTCATATTTTCGGAGAAAAAAAACGGGGAGAAAGAATTATCGCGTTTCACGAGACGGAGTCGCCGCTACCTCCTATTTTTCATTAGGAGGCAAGATCTGGAGTCCGTTTGGGGCTCCAGAGAGTGGGATCTTCGATCTTCGTCATCACCGACCCTTCTCCATCGCCAATTCCATGATGCTCCCCACCGGGAGTGAGTAATTCCTTCGTAGGCTCGCTGGTCGGTGAGGAGTTGGATGAGATTCATCATGTAATCGAGTTAGTTTTGTTAGGGCTTGATCCCTAGTATCCATTATGTTCTGAGATTGATGTTGCTATGACTTTGCCATGCTTAATGCTTGTCACTTTGGGCCCGGGTGCCATGATTTCAGATCTGAACCGTTTATGTTATCACCATTATATCTATGTTCTAGATCCGATCTTGCAAGTTATAGTCACCTACTATGTGTTATGTGATATGTCTCCAACGTATCTATAATTTTTTATTGTTCCATGCTATTATATTATCTGTTTTGGATGTTTTATATGCATTATTATGCTATTTTATATTATTTTTGGGACTAACCTATTAACCTAGAGCCCAGTGCCAGTTTCTGTTTTTTCCTTCTTTTTGAGTTTCGCAGAAAAGGATTACCAAACGGAGTCCAAACGGAATAAAACTTTTGCGATGATTTTTCTTGGACCAGAAGACACCCCGGAGACTTGGAGTTCAAGTCAGAAGAGCCACGAGGCGGCGACAAGGGGGGAGGGCGCGCCCCTTGCCTTGTGGGCTCCATGTGACTCCACCGACCTACTTCTTCGTCCTATATATTCACATATATTCCCAAACCCTCAGAAGCATCCACGAAAACACTTTTCCACCACCGCAACCTTCTGTACCCGTGAGATCCCATCTAGGGACCTTTTCCGGCACCCTGCCGGAGGGGGATTCGATCACGGAGGGCTTCTACATCAACTCTATTGCCCTTCCGATGAAGCGTGAGTAGTTTACCTTAGACCTACGGGTCCATAGCTAGTAGCTAGATGGCTTCTTCTCTCTCTTTGATTCTCAATACCACGTTCTCCTCGTTGTTCTTGGAGATCTATCCGATGTAATCTTCTTTTGCGGTGTGTTTGTCGAGATCCGATGAATTGTGGATTTATGATCAGCTTATCTATGAATATTATTTGAATCTTCTCTGAATTCTTATATGCATGATTTGATATCTTTGTAATTCTCTTCGAATTATCTGTTTGGTTTGGCCAACTAGATTGGTTTTTCTTGCAGTGGGAGAAGTGCTTAGCTTTGGGCTCAATCTTGCGGTGTCCTTTCCCAGTGACAGTAGGGGCAGCAAGGCACGTATTGTATTGTTGCCATCGAGGATAAAAAGATGGGGTTTACATCATATAGCTTGAGTTTATTCCTCTACATCACGTCACCTTACTTAATGTGTTACTCTGTTCTTCATGAACTTAATACTCTAGATGCAGGCAGGAGTCGGTCGATGTGTGGAGTAATAGTAGTAGATGCAGAATCATTTCGGTCTACTTGACGCAGATGTGATGCCTATATTTCATAATCATTGCATTAAATATCGTCAAAACTTTGCGCTTTTCTATCAATCGCTCGACAGTAATTTGTTCACCCACCGTATTATTTGCTATCTTGAGAGAAGCCTCTAGTGAAACCTATGGCCCCCAGGTTTATTTTCCATCATATAAGTTTTTGATCTACTATTTTCCATCATATAAGTTTCTGATCTACTATTTTGCAATCTTTTACATTCCGATCTATAAACCAAAAAACCCAAAAATATTTACTTTATCTTTTGTTCAGTTTTATCTATCTCTATCAGATCTCACTTTTGCAATTGACCGTGAAGGGATTGACAACCCCTTTATCGCGTTGGGTGCAAGTGTTTGATTGTTTGTGCGTTGTCTCCTACTGGATTGATACCTTGGTTCTCTAACTGAGGGAAATACTCATCTCTACTTTGCTGCATCACCCTTTCCTCTTCAAGGGAAAAACCAACGCAAGCTCAAGAAGTAGCAGGAAGAATTTCTGGTGCCGTTGCCGGGGAGATCTACGCCAAGTCAAGACATACCAAGTACCCATCATAAACTCTCATCTCTTGCATTACATTATTCGCCATTTGCCTCCCGTTTTCCTCTCCCCCACTTCTAAAATGATTTTCGAAAAGATTTGCCTTTTTATTCGCCCTTCTTCCATTCGTCTTCTTTGTTTGCTTTTTGTGTGCCCGTGTGTTGGTGTGTCTGCTTGCCTTAATGGCCCAACCAAAGAACGTTGATCCTCACTTTAGGGGGTTGGAAGAAATTGAAAATAATGTTAGGAGCTTCATGTCTTTACAATTTGAGCATAATAGTTTCTTTAGAAATGAGCTTAAGGAGCAGAAAAGTTTTATGGAGTACATGAATAAAGAGCTTGATGATATGTCTAAGGAATTTTATGGTTTGAAATCTCAGTTTGCTCATCTTGAAAATTTAGTAGGCCAAATTTATGATAAACCAGCTACCTTGGTAAATAAGATGGCCGCTAAACCGAAGGCTTTAAATAATGATGAAGAACTTAAAGTGATTGATGTGACTCCTATTGAATCTTTGTTTTCCAAAATAAATCTTGATAAAGATGGGACTGGGGATGAGTCAACTTTAGTTAAAAGGCGTCCCAATGATTCGGAGTTTTTAGATCTTGATGCAAAAATTGATAAAAGTGGGATTGGAGAGGTCAAAACTTTAAGTAGCAACAAACCCACTCTTTTGGATTTCAAGAAATTTAATTATGATAATTGTTCTTTAATATATTGTATTTCCTTGTTGCAATCCATGTTGAATTCTCCTCATGCTTATAATCGAAACAAAGCTTTTACTAAACATATCGTTGATGCTATGATGCAATCTTTTGAAGAAATGCTTGAATTGGAAGTTTCTATCCCTAGAAAACTTTATGATGAGTGGGAACCTACTATTAAGATTAAGATTAAATATTATGAGTGCCATGCTTTGTGTGATTTGGGTGCTAGTGTTTCCACGATTCCAAAAACTTTATGTGATGTGTTAGGTTTCCGTGAATTTGATGATTGTTCCTTAAATTTGCATCTTGCAGATTCCACTATTAAGAAACCTATGGGAAGGATTAATGATGTTCTTATTGTTGCAAATAGGAATTATGTGCCCGTAGATTTCATTGTTCTTGATATAGATTGCAATCCTACATGTCCTATTATTCTTGGTAGACCTTTCCTTAGAACGATTGGTGCAATTATTGATATGAAAGAAGGAAACATTAGATTTCAATTTCCGTTAAGGAAGGGCATAGAACACTTTCCAAGAAAGAAAAATTAAATTGCCATATGAATCTATTATGAGAGCTACTTATGGATTGCATACCAAAGATGACAATACCTAGATCTATTTGTGTTTTTTTGCCTAGCTAAGGGCGTTAAACAATAGCGCTTGTTGGGAGGCAAACCAATTTTATTTTTGTTCCTGTTTTTCTTTGAATAGTTCATCTAGACTCTGGTTAGATGTGGTTTTGTGTTTTAATTAGTGTTTGTGCCAAGTAAGACCTTTAGGATGGCTTACGGTGATAGTTGATTTGATCTTGCTGAAAAACAGAAACTTTTGCGTCCAGTCACAGAATTTTAATAATTCACTGGAGAGTTGAAAAACACTGAATATTTTACACGATATTTATATACAATTTTCCTCTGTTTTCCTAATATTTAAGAAGTTTTTGAGTTAAATAAGTATTAGAACAATTCGGATATTCGCAGACTGTTCTGTTTTTGACAGATTCTGTTTTCTTTGTGTTGTTTGCTTATTTTGATGAATCTATGGGTAGTATCGGGGGGTATGAGCCATGGAAAAGTTGGAATACAGTAGATATTACACCAATATAAATAAAGAATGAGTTCACATGAGTACCAAAAGTGCTGATTTATTTTCTTATACTAACGGAGCTTATGAGAGTTTCTGTTTAGTTTTGTGTTGTGAAGTTTTCAAGTTTTGGGTAAGGTTTTGATGGACTATGGAATAAGGAGTGGCAAGAGCCTAAGCTTGGGGATTCCCAAGGCACCCCAAGGTAATATTCAAGGACAACCAAGATCCTAAGCTTTGGGATGCCCCGGAAGGCATCCCCTCTTTCGTCTTCGTCTATCGGTAACTTTACTTGAGGCTATATTTTTATTCACCACATGATATGTGTTTTGCTTGGAGCGTCTTGTATTATATGAGTATTTACTTTTTAAATTGCCACAATCATCCTTGCTGTACACACCTTTTGATAGGGACACACATGAATCATGATTTATTAGAATACTCTATGTGCTTCACTTATATCTTTTGAGCTAGGCAAATTTGCTCTAGTGCTCCACTTATATCTTTTTAGAGCACGGCGGTGGCTTTATTTTATAGAAATTATTGAACTCTCATGCCTCACTTATATTATTTTGACAGTCTCTAAACAGCATGGTAATTATTGAACTCTCATGCCTCTCATGAGACTCCGGACAAAGAAAAAGAGGCCAAAGAAGTCAAACAAAAAAAAAAGAGAAAAAGAGAGAAGGGGCAATGCTACTATCCTTTTTCCACACTTGTGCTTCAAAGTAGCACCATGATCTTCATGATAGAGAGTCTCCTATTTTGTCACTTTCATATACTAGTGGGAAATTTTCATTATAGAACTTGGCCTGTATATTCCAATGATGGGCTTCCTAAAATTGCCCTAGGTCTTCATGAGCAAGCAAGTTGGATGCACACCCACTTAGTTTTCTTTTCAGCTTTCATACACTTATAGCTCTAGTGCATCCGTTGCATGGCAATCCCTACTCACTCACATTGATATCTATTGATGGGCATCTCCATAGCCCATTAATACGCCTAGTTGATGTGAGACTATCTCCTTCTTTTTTGTCTTCTCCACAACCACCATATTCTATTCCACCTATAGTGCTATGTCCATGGCTCATGCTCATGTATTGCGTGAAAGTTGAAAAGGTTTGAGAACATTAAAACTATGAAACAATTGCTTGGCTTGTCATCGGGGTTGTGCATGATTTGAATATTTTATGTGATGAAGATGGAGCATAGCCAGACTATATGATTTTGTAGGGATAAGCTTTCTTTGGCCAAGTTATTTTGAGAAGACATAATTGCCTTGTTAGTATGCTTGAAGTATTATTGTTTTTATATCAATATTAAACTTTTGTTTTAAATCTTATGGATCTGAACATTCATGCCACAATAAAGAAAATTACATGGATAAATATGTTAGGTAGCATTCCACATCAAAAATTCTGTTTTTATCATTTACCTCCTCGAGGACGAGCATGAATTAAGCTTGGGGATGTTTGATACGTCTCCAACGTATCTATAATTTTTGATTGTTCCATGCTATTATATTTTCTATTTTGGATGTTTTATATGAATTATTATGCTATTTTATATTATTTTTGGGACTAACCTATTAACCTAGAGCCCAGTGCCAGTTTCTGTTTTTTCCTTGTTTTTGAGTTTCGCAGAAAAGGAATACCAAACGGAATAAAACTTTCGCGATGATTTTTCTTGGACTAGAAGACACCCCGGAGACTTGGAGTTCAAGTCAGAAGAGCCACGAGGCGGCGACAAGGGGGGAGGGCGTGCCCAGGGGGTAGGGCGTGCCCACTGCCTTGTGGGCCCCACGTGACTCCACCGACTTACTTCTTCGTCCTATATATTCACATATATTCCCAAACCCTCAGAAGCATCCACGAAAACACTTTTCCACCGCCGCAATCTTCTTTACCCATGAGATCCCATCTAGGGACCTTTTTCGGCACCCTGCCGGAGGGGGATTCGATCACGGAGGGCTTCTACATCAACTCTATTTCCCTTCCGATGAAGCGTGAGTAGTTTACCTTAGACCTATGGGTCCATAGCTAGTAGCTAGATGGTTTCTTCTCTCTCTTTCATTCTCAATACCATGTTCTCCTCGTTGTTCTTGGAGATCTATCTAATGTAATCTTCTTTTGCGGTGTGTTTGTCGAGATCCGATGAATTGTGGATTTATGATCAGCTTATCTATGAATATTATTTGAATCTTCTCTGAATTCTTATATGCATGATTTGATATCTTTGTAATTCTCTTCGAATTATCGATTTGGTTTGGCCAACTAGATTGGTTTTTCTTGCAATGGGAGAAGTTCTTAGCTTTGGGTTCAATCTTGCAGTGTCCTTTCCCAGTGACAGTAGGGGCAGCAAGGCACGTATTGTATTGTTGCCATCGAGGATAAAAAGATGGGGTTTACATCATATTGCTTGAGTTTATTCCTCTACATCATGTCATCTTACTTAATGTGTTACTCTGTTCTTCATGGACTTAATACTCTAGATGCAGGCAGGAGTCGGCTGATGTGTGGAGTAATAGTAGTAGATGCAGAATCATTTCGGTCTACTTGACACGGACGTGATGCCTATATTTCATAATCATTGCCTTAGATATCGTCATAACTTTGCACTTTTCTATCAATTGCTCGACAGTAATTTGTTCACCCACCGTATTATTTGCTATCTTGAGAGAAGCCTCTAGTGAAACCTATGGCCCCCGGGTCTATTTTCCATCATATAAGTTTCCGATCAACTATTTTCCATCATATAAGTTTCCAATCTACTATTTTGCAATCTTTTACTTTCCGATCTATAAACCAAAAAACCCAAAAATATTTACTTTATCTTTTGTTCAGTTTTATCTATCTCTATCAGATCTCACTTTTGCAATTGACCGTGAAGGGATTGACAACCCCTTTATCACGTTGGGTGCAAGTGTTTGATTGTTTGTGTAGGTATTAGGTGATTTGTGCGTTGTCTCCTACTGGATTGATACCTTGGTTCTCTAACTGAGGGAAATACTTATCTCTACTTTGCTGCATCACCCTTTCCTCTTTAAGGGAAAAACCAACACAAGCTCAAGAAGTAGCATTATGATCCGGCAACCCCGGAGTGACAATAGTCGGGACACTTCCCGGCGATGACCGTAGTTTGAGGAGTTCATGTATTCACTATGTGCTAATGCTTTGTTCCGGTTCTCTATTAAAAGGAGGCCTTAATATCCCTTAGTTTCCAATAGGACCCCGCTGCCACGGGAGGGTAGGACAAAAGATCTCATGCAAGTTCTTTCCATAAGCACGTATGACAATTTACGGAATACATGCCTACATTATATTTATGAACTGGAGCTAGTGTTGTATCGCCCTAGGTTATGACTGTTATATGATGAATATCATCCAACGAATTCACCGATCCAATGCTTATGAATTTCTCTCATATTGTTCTTGCTAAGTTACTACTGCTATCATTACTGTTACACTTGCTACAAAATCATTGTTATCATTGTTACTATTACTATTGCTGTTGCTACTACTATCAAAACTATCATATTACTTTGCTACTGATCACTTTGTTGTAGATAATTAATCTCCAGGTGTGGTTGAATTGACAACTCAGCTACTAATACTTGCAAATATTCTTTGGCTCCCCTTGTGTCGAATCAATAAATTTGGGTTGAATACTCTACCCTCGAAAACTGTTGCGATCCCCTATACTTGTGGGTTATCACTTACCATATGTTGCTGTGAAGCCTCACTGCTGTTGCAATGTTCTTTGAAGATATCGTCAGCATCCCATGGTTACAAATCTAGTCGATGTTGTTTATTCTTCCCCCTCTATTTAGGTAAAATTAAGTTTAATCACATGCACTGGTTCGAATTGATCATCAATGGTTAATCTAAACTAATGAAAGAAGGGTGTGTGCTTACACGACAATATATGTGCTTCACTCTATTTTTATGCTTGTTCGAGGTGCCAGCCCCAAAAGAACAAATATTTTGCTTGATGGGGTTGGCAGCTCCATAATGAATGGAAGCATCAAATTAGTCATGCAACTTGGGAAGATCAAGAACGCACAAAAAAGTAATGAACAGATGCTCGGAGCAGTGATGTAATAGCTAGCATCGGAAAATGTAGGGTAAAATGAACAAAAAGCAGCGGAACCACAAGCTAGTTTGCTTATGTGTAATTAAGCATAGAGAACATAGGCCCTGTTTGGATCCATGGGTTAGAGCTAGTTTGGTCTCAAATAGCCCTAAAGTATCCAAACATGAGGGTTAGTTTGAGCTAGTTACATCTAACCCACCCAAAAAAAATATCCCACCCAAGAGGTGCTAATTGGAGCTAGTTCTCCTAGTGCATTTATTGTCAATCTAACCCTGTCATCCAAACACCTCTTTGGGTAGAGTTAGTTCAGGGTTATTCATGAGCTAGAAACTAACTCTAACCTCTAGCTAAGTTAAAGTATCCAAACAGGGCCATAGAAGCGGTCTGATGTAACCAACAGGTGGCATCAGAACAACACCATTATCATAAATATAGCATGCAAGAAGTAAAATAGTAGGCAGTGATATCTAGGAAGTACAGTAATACTTAGGACAAAACAAAAGAATTGTAACTATATGTGCACTGGTTTGTAATTTAGCACATGTAACCTATTCACTGCCACACGTATGGCCCTACAGGTGCAAGCAGAATAACGCGTCTCATGAAAAATTGAATGATGCCCTGAAGAAATTCGAAGGTGTGGTGCTTATGCTAAGAAAGTAAACGTAGGCACTGGCCGTTGGATAATAGTACCTGATTCTCGGCGGCGTATGGGTATTGTTGTCATACTTGAAAGCTAAGGATCGTCGATGGTGCTCGTGTTGCAGTTGAGTTTGGGTCGGCTGTCGCCATTGCTGAAGCGGCTCCGGTGCTTTGGTTGCGGCGCCTGTCGACATACAAGAAAGCTCATCTGTGGTAAGTGAATAGTTCCATGATAGAGAAGAGAAAAACTGAAGGAGTACAAATTGAAATAACCTGCTGAGGCTGCGGCGTCAGTAAAGCAGGGCCGGTGGAGTTGAATATGGCGTCCGTGGAGTGGGTCTAGTGTAGTGGACGAAGGCGTCGGCGAAGCACATTTGGCGCGGTGTATAGTGCTTTCGGTGAGGCGGATCTGTTGCAGTGGACGAGGGCTTGTATGAAGGGCCAGCGATGTGGCGGACGAGGGAGTCGGTGGAGGGCCTACACTATGGTGGACGAGGGCGCTGGTGAAGCAGATCTGGTGCGGTGGACCATGATGGCGGTCAAGGAGATCTGGAGCGGTGGACAAGTCAGTCGCTGAAGCGGCTCTGGTGAAGTGGCGAGTTTGCAGTTGGGGGTTCCAAGGTGTGGAAGGTAGATCCGGCGGGGTGTGAGGTCCACCGCTGCGGTGAAGGACTAGATTCGGTGGCTTGGCATGGTTGGGGGGGAGGAGGGGGGGAGGGGAAGGGGAGGGGCTCTGGGGAAGAATGTTAGGGGCAAAGAGGGGAAAACAATTGAGTTACCAAAGCAGCCCTTTTCCGTTCATGTGGCAGGGGTAAAACAGGAATATCGCAGGTCTAAACTTTCGGGCGCGAGATATTTTGATGTGAGCGGAAAGTTTGAAAGCTTGAGGCGGCTGAAATTAAGTGTTCTGCTCTTGTACGGCCGACTATGATATCATGGCCGAGAATTTATTTGTTGTGCACGCAAAAAAAAAGTGCAAGTTTCGAAAATCAATGTCTCCAACTCAAAAATTAGATTGTCCATTCAATTCAAATATGGATCATTGAGCTAGTGGAAGCAAATACCATCATATGGTCCAATTCAAATGAAATCCCAAATGTGTTTATCCTAAATATGATGACAAAAACAAAAATGTGTATGCGTATGAATAAAGTGGATGATTATAAGGTTTGAACATGACAGTATGTGTATATCTCTAGGTTTGATATATGATTTTGAAATCACGAAATCCTGGCTTAAAAAATGTACCCCCGTTTAAATGAATTACAAAAGCTAATAATGGAGTCAAATTCCAATCTTAGGTTTGTAATTCTGGTACTTCAAAGTGTATCACGCATGTTCAAAAGTATCGTTATCTCATAGTCCAAACTGTGAAACAAATTGATCAACCATGAGTCCACACACTATTCACCATGTATATCTCAATTACGCTTAAGTCTCTCAAATATAGACACCTCGCTCTTTATCTGAAGCCCACCACCCCGTCCCCACTTCTCCCCCCACAAGCCTTTCTCTCCCCCGGATACGAACACAGGAGCACATTAAACCACTTCTCTCTTCTAAGTTCGGACCCCAATATAGGTCTCTATCACTTTGTCTCTCGGGCATGCACACATCTCTTCCCCCACTCTCTAGATCTCCCGGCATCTCTCTTTCCCAAGCACATGCACTATATAGCAGTGTATCTTTCCCATACACACAAAACTTCGCCCCCAAACGTCTATCTCCCTAGTTATGTGGTTCTCGCACACTCTCCACCATCTCTCTGACTCTCTCTCTCGCATTAATTGATACACACCTCACTCACCACCCCCACTACAAAACAAGCACCCTTTGTCTCCTTGTGCACCACTCTCCTCTTTCTATCTCTCCCACATGCGGACCCGACCCGGCTCCTTCCCTATATACATATATGTCGTGACTCTTTCCATAGCTTCCTAGCATATCATCATTCTCAATCTCGCACGTTGTTCTCTACACCATCTATTCTAGATCTCTCATGAAGTCTCTATCACACACACGATAACTCGCTTTCCTTGCGTCTTTGTACATAGGCCACTTTTGAACAACATCAACCTTGTCTCCCTATCTATACGCCACTTCCGCACACAAACAACCCCTCTCTTCCTCTCTCTCTCCCTCGCTCGCTCTCTCTCTCACTCTCACACCCCTCTCCCACACACACTTGATGTCTCTTCCAAATAGTCTGCTCCCCGCCCGCACCCATGTTATCCCGCTACTACACATGTCTTTCTCTCTCTTGGACACACATGTCACACCATTCCCCCTTCCCTACTAGGTTTACATCATTAGTGGTCTCTCTTCTCCACACACACACACTCCCTCTCACACACACACGCGCGCACAAACACACACAGACATGCACAACACCCATCTATCTGGATCCATCTTTTAAGACACACACCCTTGCATATTCTCTCCAGTATATATCCACCTCTCTCTCTAGCTCACATGCACACCAAAATTCTCCGTCTCACTAACTCACACATCTCTCCCCATGTCCGCATGTGTATCTCACACACTCACTCTCTGATTATGTCTATGTGTCTCCACGTTACACAACACAAAACCCCATGCACATGTCTCTCCCTATCCTCCACACACGGAGACACACAAAGAAACTCTTATCATTGCCTCAGTCTCTACATATCACACACACACGCTATCTCTCTCTCGCACACACGCTCAACCAAGGTTTTCTCGTGAATAACTTACCGTCTATTCATCAACAGTCATGGCAGTACGACGAACACGAGACATGAAAAAGAATAAATCTACATGTCCGTAGACCACCTAGTATGACTACTAGGACTAGAGCGAGCCGAAAGCGCGCCGCCGTCACCCCCTCCTTATCGGCGACGGGAAAACCTTTGTTTTACACAGTCGGGAAGTCATCGTGCTAAGGCCCCACATGCTCAGCCGTTGAATAGAACGTAGATACAAGTTTATGGAAACAAGTATCGATAATGCTTTTGTATCTCCATGCTTACATCTCTTCTCTCTTATAAAAAAACCGAGTTGGTGATGATGGTATGCCTGCCATCTTGCAATATAGACTGTCCGATCTATATCTGACGGATAGAAAGCAAACTATGGCAATTTTGCAAAAAGATACCCGCACCTCTCTCCACATTTGCAGATAAGGCCTTCCCTTGTTCATCCTTATATCCCACAACCTCATTGTTGAGCAATTAAAAAGGGAAGCCTCTGGAACAATCTGGCATGGTGGGCGCTACCGGCGTCATCCATCCCCATGCCTCCACTCAGTCCGACCACCAATCACCACCACGCCCCACTCCTCCTCACCTTATCTCTCCTCTTTCTCAAGATATCATTAGTTTTTTCACATGGGATTACTCACGCATGAGTCAACCACAATAGGTGTTTTTATAAAAAAAAACTAGCAAGATGCCCATGCGTTGCATGGAACATCAAGATGCATTTGTATGAGTAGTTTATCTTGTGGGAGAAAATGATGAATGAGGGAAGGCCTTATTTGCAAATGTGGAGAGGGGTGTGGGTATCTTTTTGCAAAATTGCCATAGTTGCCTTCCTATCCATCAGATATAAATCGGACAGCCTATATTGCAGGCTGGCAGGCACACCATCATCACCAACTTTGTTTTTTATAAGAGTAGAGAAATGCATCTTGATGTTGCGTGCAATGCACGGGCATCGTGCTAGTACTCCTACAGAAGACTTAGTTGGTGATGATGGTGTGTCTGCCATCTGTAATTTCTGACCATTAGATCTACATCTAACGACTGTGAGGTAAGTTGTTGCCTTTTCCCAACAACATCCCACTTCTCTACCCAATTTGCAGAAAACCCCTTAGTATCTTAAAACCAACCACATCCCTCCCTCACCTCATCAAAACAGCCCAAGGAATATATTCTGATTGAAACATAATATATTTTTAGTGATACATGTATATCAAAATTAGAGTGTTTTCTATCAAGTTTGTGAATAAGTATTATTCTACTTATGATTCGTTGCAACGCATGTGCACATTGCTAGTATTTCCAACCATGCAAAAAAAATCGCTAGTATTTCCATAGTTTCGAGTTTTCCATCAAGATATTAGTCACTCATGGTCAATATTTAGTTTAAATTACGTACACATATGCACTATGTAACTAGCCGTGCTTATTGGCTTCCAAAGCTTAACTTTCACTCCTACTTACAGTATGTAGAGTATTTAACAAAAAACTACCACTTTCAACCAGCCCTTGGAAGAAACTACTGTACAAAAAGTAGCAAAAACATACCCACTTAATCCGCACCGAAAAACTACTACCTAGTGTCGATTAGGCTCGTTTAAACCCGTTCATGACAGGGTTGGCCCACACATCCGTGCTGACAAGGCACCTTAAACCAACACAGTTTGTTTGACCGTTGTGTTGACCGTTAAGACACGAGGGACCCACATATGAGCTTCTATCCTCTTCTTCCTCCTCCAATCATTATTTTTCCTGAACATTACTACTTCAAACAGTTCATATGCGTGTTCGTCGATGGCGCCGGTGATGAGCGAGCTGGCCGCCGCTCCACCAGACGGGCCGGACGCCGCGCTGGCCTCCGCACGGGTTAGCTAGCTGGCTGGCCCGAGCGTGGCTCACGCGCGAGCAAGCCGCCGCGCTGGCCTTCGCTCGAGCCAGATGGCTGGCCTTAGTGCGGTGCACGCGAGCAAGCTGCCGCACCGCCGTGCCAATCTAGCTAGCAAACCTTGCAGACAAGCAGCTGGATGCATCCAGCAGGGTGTGTGCTAGCTTGGCTAGCTAGTGGCCGCGAGCGCCGCATGGAGCTGGCATCCGGGCTGCCACAAGATGGGCTCCACGCCGCTGGCGCTTTTGACCTCGCCTTCTGCTGGTGGCGGTAGCTACGTCCCATGGCTGAGGATAACTAGGTGGACGGGCCGGAGGTAGGAGGTCACTCGGGGATTTTTGTCTAGACTGACATGTAGGTCCCATAAGTCATAACATCTAACTTGCCGGTCAAATAGACGGCGTTGACTTAAGGGGCGACATGGGTTGAAACGTGCCTATAACGGCACTTGGTAGTTTATTGCGACAGATTAAGCAAGTTTCGGTATGTTTTTGCTAAATTTTTTAGAGTACTATAGTGGTTTCTTGGTAGGGCTGGTTGGAACGTGGTACCTAGTTTCTTGGTAGCGGTTTCTTGTCAGGAACAATGTACTAGCGACAAAAGGCGATTCTAGGTTGCGTTGTACTACTAGTGGTCTCGGGAGTGTATAGCTCGTTTTGTGGGTTCGATCCCGGCCGAACGCACGGCGGCCTTTTTTAAAAATATTAACCACGCTGCGAGACAATATTGTACACTGGTAGTTTGACTTTTGAAGTCGAATGGACGTGTTGCACCACAATCTGGGTGCACTGGATAGCCCAGCCACGTGAACGGGGTTTCCCTCCCATCATCTCTTGGCTCGCGTACTAGAGTAGTACTAGTACTCCTATATACAGTATCAATTCACACTGTCCAACGTTTCTCGCCTGTGTTCTTGCCTTAGCCGCACTTCGCTTGCCCTCATCAGCTCCCATCTTTACTAGGGGTATAGAAACTAGTGCCTCCCAATTAAGCCCGACGAGTCGGAAAAGCCTGGCGCAGCATTGGGAACTGTGCAATATGGCTCTGTACATTAAGTGCTATACTCTGTAGCTTGTGGCGTTGCACGCATGGACTTCGCTCCATTATCTCAAGGCCAGCTACGCGCTTGAATAGAGCACGGAGAGTACGCAGGTGTACTTTCCCTGCATTAATAGTACAACGATGGTTCTAGAGAATAGTAGTACCCTCCCCTTGCAACTGTAGCTCCTTGGCCTTGAGTTTCTAGAGTTCAAAACTGGTGCACTATAGAAGTACAGTACTCCGTAGTAAATAATAACCGCACCATCACACTACCACTATGTGTGCCCGCATAACCTCCTTAACGAAAGGACGAGGCCCTGCGGTTACGCTCTTCTCTCCTCCTTGCCAGTTCCCCTCCCCCGAAGAGACCAAGGCAGTTCATCGCTGCTGCCATGGATTCTCCAGGCGGTTCTCCTCATCGTCGGGGCTGGGAGACCTTGGACGACGATCCTCTGGGAGAAATCGCACGCCACTCCGACGTCCTCACCGCCGCAAGACTCGGTGCTTCCTGCACCAACTATTTTAAGACGGTGCGTAAACAGGCTTGGGAAAAGGCCATGCTTGTTGGTCTTCCATGCGTTCTCAAGCAGAAGGTTATTCTATGGGACATTCCATCGAACAGTCCACCGCTATCTGGCCATGGTTGCACGTTGACTCCGCTAGAGTTGCCGATGTTGAGAGGTAGTCGGATTTTGTCCGATGAGCAGGTCAGTCATGGAGTTTGATCATGTAGTGTATATTCTAAATATAGTACTTAGTTATTCCATCCCGTAATTTCTCCGCTGCCCACCGTCTTATATATAGGTCTGGGTTGGTGCCAACAGAGATTGGCTTACATACCTCCGGCCGGATACCACCATCATTTTGCACAACATCCACAGCAGTGCGGCCGTTCCCGTAGACCCCTTCTCCACCATTGGGACCGGCCTTCCGGACTGGCTGGGCTTGAATACGTATGATGATGCCTACATGAGATTGAAGAAGATAGCAATTGCGGACCCGCCGACAAAGCGACGCAGCTACGATGATTACTATCTCATCACGGTGTTCGACATAAGGATTGCCATCAATACAAAAGCCCGTAACGGCAGAGGCTGCCACAAGTTGGCCGCGGAAGATTTGTACCCCTACACGTTCGAAGACGTAGTGTGCCATGTAGGCTGCATCTTCACGGTGACAAGCCAGGGGACTTGTTTCATCTGGTTGCCATCCTACGGTACGGGAGATTCCAAACGGAATGCACAAACCATCATTTGCATCCTTAACGGTACTCCATTATTTTGCAGGGACCAGTCATCCCCCGATCAAAATAAGATCGCCGATCATGGATGTGCATTTGCATCCGCGATTCGGTCTAACCTGGAACCTTGTAGCTGACTTTGGCATATTGGCATCAACTATCTTAGCAGTCGTTACCCATGGTAAAAGTGTAACATGGTCACACGATCTACCACGATCGGACCGTCACCATCTACCCAGGTATTCCATTTTCTCATTATTGTGTGTTAGAGTAGTAGTACTTGTTAGAGCAAGTACAATAGGATGATGTAGGCGGGCTGTAAGGCTTTAAATAACATATTTTTTAGGAGTTCGATAAGAGAGAAGAGGAGAGAGAAGAGAAGCGGGCTACTGATTAATAGCCGGCTGTAGCACGCGCTCCTAGACACTACGTGAGAGAGGAATGTGGTCCGTGTTTCAACAAAGTAGTGCATATTTCTTTGTGACTATTGTACTTGTGGGCTATAAGATAGGCTATATATGATGTGGCAAGATCATATAGCCAGCATCCGGCTATACTACTGTATTAACCATGCTCTTAGTTCTTTTCTTTTCTTAACTGGGACACGTTTATGGTACTAGTACTACAATTTAGTATTAGATTTTTTAACCCTCTCGCCTTCTCTTTCATTGTACTAAGTAGTAAGGAGTAGTACTACTTACTAGTACTAGTACTTTTTACCTTGGAGGACGCGTATAGCTAGCTAGGCCCTTGAAGACTTGAACCCACTAGCTCCCACCATTTTTGTTTTTCCATATCTTACTATCTCATCCACGTAGCCAAGAGTGGCTATATATAATAAGCCGGTTATTTTACTTCCTCTGTACTGGAGTAGTACTATTTGCTGCACAATACTACTGACCGCCATATTTGAGCACAACATTATTATGCATGGACCTTGACCATGTATGTCACCATGTGTCCAGATCTAAGATGCCGCATGTACCAGATGAACAGCGCCGAGTTCGAACCCCGTGATGCTATGTGGGTGCCGAGGAACACTCATGGAGAGTACTCGCTTTTCATCGGGGACAGCTACCCCATTGTGAAGCAGATGCCACCTTCCGTGCACGACACCGAAGGCCTACCATTCAAGAAGCGTGGTTGTGTCTTCAGTGCGCACCGCCGGATGAACGACATGCTGGGACACGCTATCCCTGATTTATGCCGCTTCAGCTTGGATGAGTCTCTATCATGTGGAACCAGACTAGAAAGTTGCGACAATGATTCCCGTTGCCCACCGCTATGGACCGTGCCATCTATGAAGAACACCTGGGTCTGGAACCTGGAGGAGGACATGGAACCCATCTATAACGTGTAAGTGGAGTATGGTAAATTGTGAATGGTAGCGCTGTAAATATATGTAGAGTAGTCGTGCACAAATTTATCACATGAAGTGGAGATGAACTTGTGTGGCATGCTGGCATTTGTCCTTTAGAATTTATTACCACTAAATGTGTTATGTGTACGTGCAACTTGTGTGGCTGTTGCATGGGCTCCAACACGCTCTGTGAGAAAAAAAGGTGGCACAACTTTGGCTATAGGTGACGTGGTGGCATCATAAAGTAGCGATCGTTCGCTATAGTTGTAGTACTAGGACGACAACTCCTATAAACCTTGCGCTTGGCTCTTCGCCTCTTCGGGAGGTTCAACAGTTCGTATTCCTGCGAACCTTGCACTTGGCTCTTCGCCTCTTCGGAAGGTCCAACAATATCAGTACAATATGCTTCTGGCAATCTGACACCGAATGAACTGCTGCACGTCCACCGCGAGGGCGAGGGCGAGGGAGAGGGAGAGGGAGAGGGAGAGGGAGAAGGCGTTGTAGTCAAAACCCTCTCCTCGTCCTGTGAGCCACCGCGCGCGTGGGCGAGG
The DNA here is from genome assembly GCA_011799875.1 of Thinopyrum elongatum. NCBI lineage: Eukaryota > Viridiplantae > Streptophyta > Magnoliopsida > Poales > Poaceae > Thinopyrum > Thinopyrum elongatum. The sequence goes on from CM022303.1 coordinate 448,214,257, forward strand.
GAGAGGGCGTAGGCGTACGTAGTAAGCAAGTTTCTCCTCGTCCTATGAGCCACCGCGCGTGGGCGAGGGAGAGGGCGTAGTAAGCAAGCTTCTCCTCATTCTGCGATTTGAAGAGACACATCAAAGTAGTACTAGTCCATACTGCGTCCTTTCCGGTTAATATGGCTTAATTTGAAACAAGAAAAATACACTAGCGATCAACGTATGTAACAATACGCTCATTACGGTCACTATATAGTTTTGCGGTGATTATACGGTCACTAGCTCATGTAGAGCACCGTATTGCACCCTGCTGACCGGCCACATAGTCGACGTGGCACTTTGTTGACTAGTTAAATTGACACCTGGTTTCTGGGTCCCACCTGTCAGTTGGCAGAGCAAAGAAATCAGTAAAACAAAACTTTACGCAGGCGCGACAGGAGTCCAACCCTTGCGCGCGAACCACCCTGGCTGTGTATGTGAGTGCATGCACGTGTACTCCCTTGGTCCATGAAAAACTGTACATAATGGAGAGTATCATATACTAGTATCATGCATATGATACTAGTGTATGATACTACTTCTGTAATGCCTAGTATCATAAGTAGTATCTTAGGTTGCCTTATTAATTTGCCATGCATGACACAAAGTAGTACAACATTTAATATGATACGGTATCATGATATGATACCACAACCTCTCTTTCCTCATTTAATTGTATGCCACATCATCCAAAAAGTCTAGTTGGCATGCATGACAGTACCACTTATGATACTCCTATTACGACCAGTCTTAGAAAATCTTCCAACAAAGAGTGTACATCTACACTTCCAATGCACTTAGCCTTTAATCTAATCGGTATTGATTGACTAATGCACCAACTTGTGCTCTAGCTATAGGCTGCATGTCTATCCTTAGTTACAGCATGCAACAACCTTCATTTAATATTCTTCTCTCAATGGTCGCATGCACACATAAGTCTGCTACTTTTGGGCGTTAATTATGCCATGAAGTTCTGGTTCCTCTTGGTCAATGTGTAAATCTCTATCTGTACAGTCTTTCACGGACGGAGGGAGTAGGTTGAGCACTTGAGCGTGAGCGTGTGTGTTGCTTCGTGTGCTGTGTGCCGCATGGACGCGTGAGTGTTGCGTGCGTGCATGTGTACGTGTGAGTGTTGCATGCATGCATGAGGCTTCTACTCCCTCCCATTGACATGTTCATACTTCAAGCTTCATTAAAACGTTGCATGCAAGAATTAAGAGAAAACTCACCAATGCGTGTAAAAGTTCCGGTCTTTTATTCTTCATGCATGCATTCCAATTAATACGTTCGTAAACTCAATTTTCTTGAGGAAAACGAGCCCATTATTGAGTACTTTTGGAAAAAATTCTTCGGGCACTCATCATTTACTACTACCTTGGTTGATGATTTTTTTATTGACCTGTATATAAACCTCCGTCCTGGTTTATTGGTCCCCTTCGTATTTAGTGTAAAATTTTGACCATAAATTTAACTAACAAAGTGTCAATGCATGTCATAAAAAACTATACCATTAAAAACTATGTTCAAATACGAATCCAGTGATATGATTTTTGGTGACATGCATTAACATTTTATTAGCTAATAGATGGTCAACGTTTGACGCAAAATACTAGTAGTACTCCTACATTATTGGCGCCGGGTGCCTTGGCCAATGTTTCTTGTTGTTGGACAGGGTGAGAGTAGAGGCATTGGGATACTGTAGATAGGAAGCCTTTGCGATCCATTATTCCCCATCTCAGTCAGAGAGAACTATTCAACTAGTCTTCAAAGAGAAGTGATAATACACGCTGCAGCAGATGGGACACTTAATTAATAAGCTAAGCCAGCGTGTTGGTGTTACTAAATCAACCTTACCCTGTACTGCCATCATGTTTGCCAGTGGAGCACGCTTCCACAAATACGCGTACGCACCTCTCTCTTCCATTAGCTGACATATGGGCCCTCTTGAGGTAGACCCACATGTCATCGGCTTAATTATTTACACTCCGAAGGACGGTATATCCTGGCACTGTTCAAGAAATCTTCCGATTTATTGCTAATCGGGGGGTGACCGATAAGATTATGCCTTATCTTTGTCATTTATCTTTTGGACCAATTTATCGTTCTGACAAGCGATTTATCGGGTATCTACCGATAAATCGGACCTATTCATAGCACTATGTTTGCAAAAACTATGTTTATTTATGTTTTGTGGACCTTGTTACGGAATATGTACTATTGTCCTATTTTGTTTGTCATTATACGAGGATTCAAAGGCTAGAAATCAAGGTAACACTTCTGTCAAATATTGTTTTGGTGTTGAATATAGCGTATTTTAGTGTTGGGAACCTGAGATTTGCAAAAAAAAATCCGATTAATAGTCGACCGATAAAATCGATTAATCATCCGATTTCCAATTAATCTCTAATCCCTAGCTGACCGAGACGATAACGATAAGCGATATCCTCAACATTGTATCCTGGTAGTAGTACTAGTAGAATTGAGATTTAATGCACTTTCTTGCCCGTCTTTCCCTCTTCTTCCTCCTCTCCTTCTTCCTCCTCTCTTCCCCATCATCGGCCACACACCATTCCCCCGCACACTGCTCGCCCGCCCGCGCCTTCTTCCTCGGTAGCTCATGTGTACCATATCCCCCCCGCTCACTGCTCGGCCACACACGCCATCTACTTCGCTCGCCCGCCCGAATCCACTTCCCCACTCGCTCGCAGGCACCGAAAACCCCAACCACTCAGCGCCCTAAAAAAACCTATGGCAGAACCGACTGACACGCAGAGCCGTGATTGGAATTCCCTCCCCGATGTTCTCTTGGAGAAGATCTTTAATCGTATGGACCTGCTCAACACCATGCGTCTGGCCGCATGCTTGGTGTCTATGTACCGTGTACTCATCTGCAACTGGCCGGCCCTTTTCAAGACAACCTACTTGCTGATGCCCGATCCTCGCAGGTGGCCCAAACACCGACTTGACGATCCTACTGAGGTTGCTGTCGTGCCCCTCTACATGCTACCACTACCCGCCCACCTGTCCTTCATGTGCGGCCACTACTGGGCGGGCATGAAGGCCAACTGGATCATCCTCATCCACCAATCCGGTAGTCCGTGGCGTCTCGTGGATATCTACAATCAGCGAGAGATCATCCTTCCATTGTTGGATACCGCCGGCATCGAGCCTCGCGGCCCGCCGGACACTCCTACCTACTACGCACGAGACGCGTCGAGCTTTTGGTACGACCTCCGTTTGCTGAAGGTTGTAATCTGCGAAGTGCCCACACCATCAGAAGACTACATGGATTACAAGCTCATTGCCTTGTTCGACATGGGACTAGTCTATATGGAATCGGGTCGCCATACATGGTTATGGCTCATCATCAATCCTGTTGACCCTCCATTTCTGTCTGATGCTATAGTGCACAATGGCATCGTTTACGCGGTCGACGCACAGATTGGCTGCATATACTGGTGGAATCTATCGTCGTGTAATTGTTCTATCTCATCTCATCTTTACCTTATGAATACGACTGCCTGTTGATTGTTAGAAATTTAGAATAGATAGTATGTCTATAACCACATCATTGCTATATGTTCCTCTCATTTCCTAGATTTTTATGACCACACATGTTATTGTTAGAGTTGATATGAGAACAATTGCCATCTTATGATTGTTAGAATAGATATTATGAGTATAACCTCATGATTGCTATATGTTACTCTCATTAAGATTTTTATAACCACGCATGTTATTGTTAGAGTTGATATGAGAACAGTAGTAACTGCTATGGTAGAATATGAGTAGGCCCTGACATAGCTGTTTTCCTCTCATTTTTACATGATGTTTGAACCATGACATATTGCTAGAATATGAAAGCCATTGGCTTATTTTTTTTAACTTGAGGTATGATTATGACCATGGCATTGCAATTCTCTTGCTATGACCTGTGTCACTGTTATAATAATCTTAATTCCACACATACTCTGAACATGATTGTATATTTTTGTCCTTTTGGTCTCCAATTTGATTTGTTGCAGCATACACAAATGCGCTGGCCTTCATAATTCTAGGACCTGGAAATATACAAGTCAATGGGTGGTGGTTTATCGCTCGTTCAACTGACGGTGGTCATTTGATGCTCATTGCACGTACCAAATTGACCAAACCATTTCATCAAACCACATGTAATACAATGCCTGGGGCATTCGTGACTGTGATGGCCATGGCTGCTTCGTGTTCAAGAAAGATTCCAGCTCTGTTGGGCCAGGCGTATTCAACTGGAGGCGGGTTTACAGCCTCGGCAACCACTCCATGTTCCTCGGGCTCAATTATCCGATAATCCAACCAATCATCGATCATATCACCGGCGATGATTACCGAGCTATGCAACTTCCATTCGCCAGGGGGAACTATGTTACACATCGTACCATGGGTTTCATGAATCACCATATCTAGAGATTCGTCGACACAGCTTGTTGCCAGATGATCTTCAGTGTGTGAAAGGCATCAAGCTTCCAAGCGATGAATGGCTTTTGCAAACCCGACATGCGGCGATGTGGTTCATGCCAATAGCAAATATGCACAACTTGATTTGTAGTGATATCTAGACTGAGCCATGTATCCAGCTACTGTAGCATGACCCTCTTTTGTTGGATATTATGTAATGTAGTTAGTTTGAAGGATAGATACCTTTCTGGGATCAAGTGCATCCTAACTCACCTACATAGCATGTACTGATAATGATGATGGAGATGCTGTGCAGAAGCCATATATATCAATTAGGCTTCAAGTGCGTACTTGTTGGTGAAAATGTTGTCCAATGGGAATTATATTTTGTATTACTCATGTAGCCTACAAAGTATGTCACACAGCCTTGTAACTTCGAACTCCATTTCTAAATTTGTACTAGTACTAGTAGTCCTCTATACCGTATATTGCTCTACTTGTACTACTACCTACCTCCTGGTTTATTGGTCCCCTTCGTAATTTGTGTCAAATTTTAACCATAAATTTAACTAACTAAATGTTAATGCTGTCGGATTCAGGGCTCTGCAGACCCAAGAAGGTTCGAACTCTGGGGCGTGTGCGAAGATCTCAACCTCTCAAGTCTCAAGCTCGCCGCCCTACAGCCTAGCCTCGTCGGATTCGCGTGAGCGGGGAAGAAGATGAACACGGCAGTTTACCCAGGTTCGGGCCACCTTGCGGTGTAAAACCCTACTCCTGCTTTGTGGTGGATTAGCCTCACGAGGGGCTGAGGAAGAACAAGTACAGTGGATGAATAGCCTCGCGAGGGCTATGGTGGAGAGGGTGGAAAGGATCTGATCCCCCCTATGGTGGTGGCTAACCTATATTTATAGTGGCCTCGGTCCTCTTCCTCCAAAATTTAGGCGGGAAGGGATCCCACAACGGCCAATTTGAAAGGGGACAAGAAGTACATCTAATCCTGACGAAAGGCGGTCTTCTCCTGCAAAGCCTCTGGTCGTGACGCAGTGGTGGGCTCGGTGATGACATTCGTCCTGCCGAGCCCGTGGTCTTGGTCTTGTTGCACTGGAATGGAAAGCTTTGGGGGATTCCTCGGGAACCTGCGTCTGTCCTTGCACGCTTAGCACCGAAAGGGAAACTGCCCCTCTGCACCCGCCTGGCCTTGGTCGTCATGGCTCACGTCGTCGCAGCCTCGGGAGGCTGGGTACCTACATAGAAATCTCCGCTCCTCGGGAGGCAACCTGGGGAGGCCGCTCCCTTCGAGGTCTTGGTGCTGTCCGCCTCGCGAGGACGGGGCCCTCGCGAGGGTCTTATCTTGAAGGCCTTGCTGCTGGGCCGTACCAGGCCATCAAGGGAGCCACGTCGTGGGCCGTAGGCAGGCAGATCTGGGTACCCTGGTTCCCAGAACGCCGCCAGTAGCCCCCGGGCCCAAGGCGTGCTCGGGTTGGCCTCGAGGCGAAGCCAAGGGGCAAGGGTGAAGCTCCGCGGGCCCCAATCGCCTATGGTCTAGGCTTGACGCATGGCGCCCGAAGGGGCGCGGATGCCTCCACTTCCCCATGTTGCCTCGGCAACCGCCCAGGCTGACAAACAACTGGCATTTGCTATAGAGCCATCATTGCTTACCTTGCCTTGCTCCAGATCCCCTTCTTCCAGCCGCAAGCTTTTCCAGATCCAACCGCAACTCTGCCCCCTTCCTTCTCCTTCTCCGATGCCGGTGACTCTGCTGATGGCTCCCATGAAGCCGAAGCCCACTATCCAGGCCTCGAGATCCTCCTCTCCGGTGCCAGCACTTGGCGCATCCTCCATCACCGAGGTGGGGCACCTCGACCCCGTGCTCCCGCAGGCGGCGAGCGAAGATAACGACTGGGGCGAGACTGTGATCTGGGCCGGCTCTGCCGAGCAGAGGACCCTGGCTCGGACGGTCTATCCCTTCTTCCTCCATAGCATCTTCGCAGGGCTCGTCCCGCCCCTCTCGGAGTTCTTCATCGCTGTCCTCAACCACTACAAGATGCAAGCCCTTCACCTTCAACCCAACTCCATCCTCCTCCTGTCCGTCTTTGCCTTCTACTACGAGGCTTTCGTGGGCGTGAGGCCCTCCGTGCCACTCCTCCGCCATTTCTTCTGCTTGCGGCTGCACGATTCGACGCAGCGCTATGCTTGCGTGTCCTTCATCATGGTCCACAAGGGAAACGTGCTCCTAAAGGCTGGGAAGAAGGTGGAGGGCTTCCGGCACCGCTGGGTCTTCCTGGACACCAAGGGTCTCAACGAGCGGGTGGAGCTACCGACTGAGCTGCCTGAACGGCTCAAGAGGTGGAGCCATGAGAAGCTCTCCGACCCCCAGGCGGAGACCATCCTGAGGAGGATGACCTCGGACATGGAGGACAAGGTGCTGACGGGGGGAATGCTCATGAAGGGGTTCCTGACGCAGCGCCTCGCGCCGCTACAGGCGCACACGCACCTCATGTGGGAGTTCCGGGGCTCGACGGACGAGATCAGACTCTGCCCCACCAAGCTGACAGGCGAGGAGCTAGACAAGGCCATGGTTGTCCTGCTCAGCGGCGACCCTAGGGACCTTCCTGAGGGCTACACCCTGCTGTACCGCCGCGCCGACAGGGAAGAGCTGGTTGCCGCCATGCCCGCCTTCAATGAGTTGGGGCTCGTGTAGCCTGAGCGCCCCAATTCCCCCGTGCCAGTGTCCTCCGGCAAAAGCGTCGGCGAAGGGGGCGAAGAGGACTCGGAGGTGACCGGGGACGATGACGTGGAAGAGGTGTCCCTGCCATCGTAGAGTGAGCTTCTCCGCAGGCTTGAAGACAACGACGACACCGATGAGCCCTCGGCTGCGGACTCCCGTGCCCCACAAGGGTCCCCAGGAGGCCAAGTCCTACCCCCTAGTCATCACAAGCATCTGGTCGGGCGATCCCGAAGAAGGGCGCGGCTGCGCCCGCTCCAGAGGGCTCCCCGCATGCTGGCAAGGCGGATGAGGTGCTGGTCCGGCCCCCGCCTGGCCCGCAAGCTGAAGACGGGGCGACCGTTGCTGGGGCTGGCGTGGTTCAGCCGATTGTGACCCCTTAGGGCGACCCCTCTGCCCTTTCAGGCAGCAGTGCCGCACCGGGGCCGGCCGAGCACCCCGCCGGTCCCCCAAGCATGACCAAGGCCGCGTCGAGGGAAGGCGGGGGCACCCTGGCTCCGGCCAAGAAGGAGAAGAAGAGGATGTGGGTCGATGAAAGTGCAACTAATCCCCGGGTGGTTTTGGTAATTCATAACAACATATAGCTCATTGAACTAATATCCATTCAAGTTGAATATTTCAGAAAGTTCAACGATTGGCATGGCATGGACTAGAGATGTGGACCCCTCAAAAAGCTAAGGACAAAATTGGCAAAATGCTCAAGACTCTTCATTTCTATTTTAGTGATCCAAGATCACATTGAGTCCATAGGAAAGCCAATACTATTAAAAGGGGATGAGATGTTGCTTAATGGTCCACTTGCTCAAAGTGCTTAGTGATATTGCTCCAAAACCCTCAGCCACTTTCTCATTTCCACATTTGTCCAAAACTCAAAGTCAAACTTGGCCCCACCGAACCATTCTATCTGGCGCCACCGAGTTTAGTTCACATAGCCACTGCCAGAAACCCTAGACGATTTGGTCACACCGATACGGATCTTAGTCTCACCGAGATGGCCTTGCAAACTCTCTGTTGTCTGTTGCAATTATTTCGGTCTCACCGAAATGTGCAATCAGTCCCACCGAGTTTGCTTGACCAACTCTTTGTTTGCTCTTTGCTGAAATCGGTCTCACCGAGATGAGGTGTTGCCCTAGCCCTAGCACATCGGTCCCACCGAGTTGTTCCAGTCGGTCCCACCGAGATTCCTAACGTTCACATTTTGAACTGAATCGGTCTCACCGAGTTCTTCTATTTGGTCTGACCGAGTTTGGTCAAATGTGTGTAACGGTTGGATTTTGTGTGGAGGCTATATATACCCCTCCACCCACTTCTCCATTTGTGAGAGAGCCATCAGAACGTGCCTACACTTCCACTACTCATTTTCTGAGAGAGAACCACCTACTCATGTGTTGAGACCAAGATATACCAATCCTACCACAAGAATCTTGATCTCTAGCCTTCCCCAAGTTGCTTTCCACTCAAATCATCTTTCCACCATATCCAAATCTGTGAGAGAGAGTTGAGTGTTGGGGAGACTATCAATTGAAGCACAAGAGCAAGGAGTTCATCATCAACACACCATTTATTACCTTTTGGAGAGTGGTGTCTCCTAGATTGGTTAGGTGTCGCTTGGGAGCCTCCGACAAGATTATGGAGTTGAACCAAGAAGTTTGTAAGAGCAAGGAGATCGCCTACTTCGTGAAGATCTACCCGAGTGAGGCAAGTCCTTTGTGGGCGATGGCCATGGTGGGATAGACAAGGTTGCTTCTTCGTGGAACCTTCGTGGGTGGAGCCCTCCGTGGTCTCGCGCAACCGTTACCCTTCGTGGGTTGAAGTATCCATCAACGTGGATGTACGATAGCACAACCTATCGGAACCACGCCAAAAATCTTCGTGTCTACATTGCGTTTGCCTTCTCAAAACCCTTCCCTTTACCTTCATATGCAATTTTTTACTTTCTGCTGCTACACTCTTAGAATTGCATGTGTAGGTTGATTGCTTGACTTGTACTAGTTGCTAAAATCTGCCAACACTTAAAATTGGGAAAAGGTTAGATTTTATTTGGTCAAGTAGTCTAATCACTCGCTCTAGACCTACTTTCGATCCTAAAAGTGGTATCAGAGCTTTGGTCTTCATTTGCCTTGATTTCCATAGCTTAGGTGATCATAGCCTTGGTTTTACATCCTAGGAGAGTATGGCATCTAGCGAGGGAAATTATCACCATAGAGGTCCTTACTTTGATGGTACTAATTTTGCTAGTTGGAAGCATAAGACGAAAATGCATATTCTTGGTCATAACCCCGCCGTTTGGGCTGTTGTGCGTATTGGCTTGCAAGGTGATTTCTTCGAGGATGGAAGGGAACCAAATCGTGAAGCGACAGCGGAAGAAATGAAGATGTTGCAATACAATGCTCAAGCTTGCGATATTCTCTTCAACGGATTGTGCCCCAAAGAATTCAACAAAATTAGCCGCCTTGAGAATGCAAAGGAAATTTGGGATTCTTTGGTTGATATGCACAAAGGTACTGAGTCCGTCAAGGAATCCAAATTGGATGTGCTTCAAAGTCAACTTGACAAGTTCAAAATGAAGGATGGTGAAGGAGTCGCTGAGATGTACTCTAGGCTTGCTCTCATCACAAATGAGATTGCCGGCTTAGGAAGAGAAGAGATGACCGACAAATTCATCATCAAGAAGATCCTAAGAGCCTTGGATGGAAAATATGATACTGTGTGCACCTTGATCCAAATGATGCCCAACTACAAAGATCTCAAGACAACGGAAGTCATTGGTAGAATTGTTGCTCATGAGATGTCACTCAAGGGTAAGGAAGAGCTCCACAACAAGTCAAGTGGTGCTTACAAAGCTTCATGTGATGCTCCTACAACATCAAGTGAGAAACAAGTCTTCAATGAAGAATTGAGCTTAATGGTGAAGAACTTTAACAAATTCTACAAGAATAGAAGCAAAGAGAGAAGTTCCAAGTCAAGGTCCTACAATGACAAAATATCTTCTAGTCATGATCGCAATTGCTAATATTGTGGAAGACCCGGACACTACTCCAATGAGTGTACGGCTCCCTACAAGAGAAGAGAAGATTCACCTAAAAGGAGAAGTAAAAGAGATGAATCACCACCGAGAGAGAGAAGGAGTAGAGATGATCGTTATGAACGAAGACCCTCTCGTAGAAGCAATGATTCGGAAAGGAAGGACAAGTCATCAAAGAGCTACACCAGACGAAGACATCAAGCTCACGTTGGCGAATGGGTATCCAGTTCCGACTCCGACAACTACTCCGAGAGAAGTTATCACTCCGACTCCGAATATACTCAAGATGAAGGTGTTGCCGGTCTTGCACTTGTGTCATCCAACTCCTACGACATATTTGACTCACCAAATGAAGGAATTGGAAGATACTTCATGGCTAAAGGCCCTAAGGTATCACACCCCGAGTATGTTAACTTCAATAGTGATGAAGATGATTTGCTAGTTGATGATGATTTACTTGTTGACAACACTAGTGATGGAAACTATGATGAAATTGCTATTAATCATGCTAATCAAGATGAAATGAATGACAATGATAAGAAGGAGATTGAGAGTCTAACTAAAGAACTAAACACTCTTAAGTTAGCTCCTGGAACAACTCTAGAGGATCATAGAGAGCTTCTAAGGACTCATGAGAAGCTATGCTTCGAGAAGCTATATTTAGAGCAAGAGCATGGGTTCTTAAAAGCAATCAATGATGATCTTCAAAAGAAGAGTTATTCTTACATTGCCAAGTGTTTACTCTTGTCTACTTATATGCCACTAGTAAAATCTAGTAACAAGAGTCAGAAAGATTCTTCTTCTAGTAGTAACAGTAATCATGTTAAATCCAATATTGTTGCTTCTAGTAGTTCTCTTGATTCCACTAATGATTCTCTTAGCCAAGTTACACTTGAGCAAGAAAATAGCTTATTGAAGGGAATTATAGAGAAAGGTGTTTACAAGAGCCTTGCCGGAAGTAAGCAATTTGAGGAAATTGTACGCAAGCAAGGAAGGCACTGGAAGAATCAAGGTGTTGGTTTTGAATGAAAGTTCAATGCCAATGGAGTTGAGTGGGAAGAAGATCAATACCCCAAGACAAAGTTTGTTCCTCAACAAGAGAAGTATGACCCCACTTCTTTCAAAGGAACACAAGCTCAAGATGATCTTCCACCACAAGACCACAAGCTAAAAGGCAAGGACAAGCTTCAAGAGGAGATTGATTCATTTGAAGAAGCTCCTAAGGCCTTGGTCAAGTGGGTTCCCAAGACTACATCAAGTTCTACTTCATCAAGTATGACTACAACTCCAAGGATTCCCATCAAGTTGATGTGAATCCCAAATAAGAAGAACTAGAGAGTTCTTGAGGGTGACTCCACCAACATACTTCACTCATATTCATTTTGGCAAGGACAAGTGCAACCAACTTCCATATCTTGCACTAGTTCAAGGAGTCACAAACCCTCTTGTTGGTAAGACAAGGGACAAGGTAACATAATGCTTTCATGGACATCATCATATGTGTGTTTCACTCTATGTCTACGGATATCCTTGTGTGTTCCTTGTGGGACTAACCCATGTAGGTATTGAAAGTGCAACTCACTCCAATGGATTGCTCCAAATGATCTACATCAACATTGAGCATCCACATCTTCAACGCCTACATGAAGTCATCATCGACAAAACCCAAGGTTAGTTCATCCCTCTAAGGGGGGATATCACATCTAGGGGGAGCTTTGCTCTAAGAATTGAGCTAAAGCAACTCTAATGGTGTGAACACAACAATGCTTTATGTAAAAGTGGTAACCCCACTTGTGTTTAAATGATGAGTATGACCTACGATCAAATGTTCTCATTTGACTCCTAAGTCAATATACTCATATATAGATGACCTAGTCATCGCCAATTGCTTGATAGATGCTAGAGTGTTTGTGCATGCTTTGCCACATGTTTTATTTTCCATCTTATTGTGTGAGCATGTTGGTTGCATAATTTTCTCCATTCGAGGACATCCATTTGTTGTTTTGATTGTTTGGTTTTTCTTTTTGCCAAATGGATGGACAAGAATGCCTAAGTACTCCCTCTAGCTATCTATGCTTTTTCTCGTCTCAAACTCTATTCATGCTACATCACAAAGTTTGAACAAGTCGAATTCGGACCCTCCGGGTGAGGAGCACTCGGAGCCACCGATCCGTCAAGGACTTAACTTCCAAAACCTCTTAATGCCTTTCGGTTAGACCAACTCACTCCTACTCGGTCTCACCGAATACATTAAGTTGATCTAGGTTTTCATCTCGGTGCAACCGATTTGAACAATTCAGTCACACCGAGTTGCAGCAACTGCTAGCAGTTTTGCATCTCGGTGCCACCGAGTCGTTCCACTCGGTCACACCGATAGCCCCTGGGTATTTATACTCTGCGTACCCGTACGGTTGAAAACCACTTCAACCGCATGAGCCCGCGCCCCAGCACTGCCGCCCTTGGTCTCCGGATCATCGTCGTCGTCGCTAGTGACTCCCTGCCGCTGGTCTCCGCCGCCATGAACGGAATCCTCACCACCGTTGCCACCGTAGCAAGTCCGTCGCCAAGTTAGGGTACGGATTTGACCCCTTTGTGCTTTACTTAACTCTGATTGTTGCACAAAGTATAATGCCTATGTTCTTTCCAAGTATGAGATTGATCTATCCACCAAAAGAACTCCTTAGAATAGATTTGATGCAAAAACTTAGGGTTAGGTTTCCGCCGAACTCATCTCGGACCGACCGATCTGAGGATCTCGGTCACACCGATTGGCCCTGGCCATTGCACAGTACAACTCGGTCTGACCGAAGTGTACTGATCGGTGCGACCAAAATCACTTTCTCTGTGAAACCCTAGCATCTCGGAGTCACCGAACTGCATTTCAGTCTAACCGAAACTGTGTGTTTAGACTCTGTTAATGCTTCGGCGTCACCGAGTTTGTTAAATCGGTAGCTCTGAAATGCTTTCTTCAGAAAACTAAAATTAAGTTTTTGTCTCAATATTTTTGCAAAATAAGCTGCACTTTGTGATGCTGATCCACTCTATCTATACCCAACTATTCACAGGGTCAGTTTCAGCCATGTCAGAAGGCAGTAACAGTCAGAACAAGTCTGAAGAGTAGGTCAACCTCAGTGAGGGCACTAGTCCCTCTAGCAGCTATGATGATGGAAGCAGAAGCACTCCCAGCAATTTGCCTAAGGCAGCTACCAAGACAAGGAAGAAAAGAACATATGAATCTGTGGATGAAGATTTTGTTGTTGAGGAGGAGGTGACCTCCAAGAAGAAAGTACTCAAGAAAGAGTATGCTGCTACTGCTGCAACCAAGCCTGGAATGCCCAAGAAAGCTCCTGCTAAGAGAGCTCCAATGTCAAAAGCCAGAGCCTCAACTCAAGAAACCATGGAGTTCACTCTTGAACCAAGATAGGAAGAGGCTGCAGGAGTAAAGAAGAGGAAGGAGAGAGTCAAAAAGACTATTGCCAGAGTCATTGGAAGATCTTCTATGATGAGAGATTCTGAAGAAGAAGAAGAGGAGGAGGAAGAGCCTGTTGTACCTCCTGCAAAAACTCAGAAGCTTATGGGGGATGCCATAAGGACTGGGGCTGCTCCATCTAAGCCCAAGTCTGCCCCCAAGCCTTCAGCTCAAGCTCAAGCTCCCAAGACAACTGCACCTAAGAGATCAACAAGAAACATCTCTGCCGCTGAAAAGAACAAGGCCCCAGTGCCTGAAGCTCAAGAAGAAGAAGAGTCACAAGTGCTCAGAAAGCTGAAGCCCAAGATTCCAGATCATAGTGATGATCATCCTGTGGCAGAAAATATGAAGCTAAGAAAGGAAGCAGGTCTGAGACTTTGGAGAAAGACTGATCCCTATGCCACTAGGAGGAGAACTGCTATAGACTACCGCTTTCACACGAAGGAACAACGGCATTTCTATGAGACTGTCCTTTTGGACAAGAAGCCCATAGTATGTGACATGAAATGGGTTGACTGGAAATACATTGATGACAATGAGGACTATTTCCCAGGTGTACATGAGAGCTTCAGAATGAATGAAGTTGACAGGTTTGTTGGACAGAAGTTGACTAAGTGGAACGATGAGATGATTATGCAATTCTATTCCACTGCTCACTTCTATCCTGTTGGAAAGATTGTCTAGATGATTGAAGGTACAAGGTATCATTCAACTATCTCAGAATAGGCCAAGCTAATCAATGCCCCAAGGGAAGAGGAGAATGACACTGATGTATATGCCAAGCCTAGGAAGGATCACAACTCCATGGCCAACATGTACAAGACTATTCCTGATGATGCCCTGGAGACACACAAGCTTGGATCAATATACTATTTGATGTCTGGTCTGACCACCATCAACACTATATTGAGGCACACTCTTTTGCCCAAGTCAGGAGATCATAGAATGATCCGTGGTCACTCAATCAATTTGCTTCACATGTTTGATGTACCTCAGAAGTTCAAGGTGATGACCTTGATTGTTGAGACTGTGAAGAGAATAGTTGTTGATCAGAAGAGATCTTGTGGATATGCCCCTCACATTCAAATGTTGATCAACTCCAAGATGGTAACAGGCACATATCTTCTTGATAAATAGCATCTTCCCCTGAGGCCAGATTTTGAGGACAACGAGGTTGTCATGGATGCTTCCCATCCTACATGTGCAGAAGCCCAGGAGAAGAGAGAGAAAGCAAAGGCTGCAAAAGCAGCGAAGGCAGCCAGTGCACCAGATGCCTCCACAGTGATGCTCAAGACCAAGCAAGATCAACTCAGTTATCTACTTGAGGCTATAGTGAGAATTGAGAAGGGCCTGGCCACCCTGACTCAAAATCAAGAAAGACTTGAGAGGATCATTGAGACTAAATTCCATGACCTAGATGTGAAGGTGACTGAGATACAGACCACTGTGGAAAAGCTCCAAGAAGAAGCTGAGGACAGGGAGGATAGACCAACTATAGATACTTTCCAGAGAGTGCCAAGGGCACAAAGGTCATCAGCAGTGCTAGCTGTCACAGACACCAGGACTACTACTTCAGCACCTGCAGCAACTGCCACGGTTGTACCTCCAGTGTCAACCCCTCCAGCTCCACAGACTTCCTTAGAAGCATTTGCCGATGCCCTCCTCTCCACGCCATCTACGCACACCAGAGCGAAAAGCCAGAAGACCCTTTCAGGAGCTCTCGAAGATCGTGCCTAGAGTGCCGTATAGCACTATACGTTTTCAAACTTTTTGGTAACTTGTTGCCAAAGGGGGAGAAAGTGTATAGATCATTAGGCTTCGAGAGAGAGAGAGAGAGAGAGAGTGTTTTGCCTTTTATTTGCTTCTCTTGCTACTTTGATCGTCTGGTTGTTTGATTCCTATGCTACAATTTGTGTTATGCTCGTGAGATACTTATGTGATCATGTGTTTGATCATACTATGCCTTAATGTGTGCTTGCATGATTATATCTACGATATTTGTGTATGATCAATCACTTTTACCCTTGGTGATGAGTGCATGTTATTTAAATATTATCATTTTGAGCGCCCCACCAAGATGTATGTGACATGGAAGAGTGACCCATGATCCTAATCGATTGTGCATTTGCATTCAAAAGCAAATTTTAAATAATGCACAAATTTAGGGGGAGCTCTTTCTTATCACATACTTCTCAAAGCGACGATGTATTTCATTCATATAATCGTTTGTTGAAGCTTTGATCTATATGTTTTCATCAATTACGAAAAAGGGGGAGATTGAAAGTGCAACTAATCCCCGGGTGGTTTAGGTAATTCATAACAACATATAGCTCATTGAACTAATATCCATTCAAGTTGAATATTTCAAAAAGTTCAATGATTGGCATGGCATAGACTAGAGATGTGGACCCCTCAAAATGCTAAGGACAAAGATTGGAAAAAAGCTCAAGACTCTTCATTTCTATTTTAGTGATCCAAGATCACATTGAGCCCATAGGAAAGCCAATACTATTAAAAGGGGATGAGGTGTTGCTTAATGGGCCACTTGCTCAAAGTGCTTAGTGATATTGCTCCAAAACCCTCAACCACTTTCTCATTTCCACATTTGTCCAAAACTCAAAGTCAAACTCGGCCCCACCGAACCATTCTATCCGGCGCCACCGAGTTCAGTTGACATAGCCACTGCTAGAAACCCTAGACGATTCGGTCACACCGATACGGATCTCGGTCTCACTGAGATGGCCTTGCAAACTCTCTGTTGCCTGTTGTAATTATTTCGGTCTCACCGAAATGTGCAATCGGTCCCACCGAGTTTGCTTGACCAACTCTCTATTTGCTCTTTGCTGAAATCGGTCTCACCGAGTTCAAGCAATTGGTCTCACCGAGATGAGGTTTTGCCCTAGCCCTAGCACATCAGTCCCACCGAGTTCTTTCGGTCCCACTGAGATTCCTAACATTCACATTTTGAACTGAATCGGTCTCACCGAGTTCTTCTATTCGGTCTGACCGAGTTGGGTCAAATGTGTGTAACGGTTGGATTTTGTGTGGAGGCTATATATACCCCTCCACCCCCTTCTCCATTTGTGAGAGAGCCATCAGAACGTGCCTACACTTCCACTACTCATTTTCTGAGAGAGAACCACCTACTCATGTGTTGAGACCAAGATATACCAATCCTACCACAAGAATCTTGATCTCTAGCCTTCCCCAAGTTGCTTTCCACTCAAATCATCTTTCCACCATATCCAAATCTATGAGAGAGAGTTGAGTGTTGGGGAGACTATCATTTGAAGCACAAGAGCAAGGAGTTCATCATCAACACACCATTTATTACCTTTTGGAGAGTGGTGTCTCCTAGATTGGTTAGGTGTTGCTTGGGAGCCTCCGACAAGATTGTGGAGTTGAACCAAGAAGTTTGTAAGGGCAAGGAGATCGCCTACTTCGTGAAGATCTACCTGAGTGAGGCAAGTCCTTTGTGGGCGATGGCCATGGTGGGATAGACAAGGTTGCTTCTTCGTGGACCCTTCGTGGGTGGAGCCCTCCGTGGTCTCGCGCAACCGTTACCCTTCGTGGGTTGAAGTCTCCATCAATGTGGACGTACGATAGCACCACCTATCGGAACCACGCCAAAAATCTCCGTGTCTACATTGCGTTTGCCTTCTCCAAACCCTTCCCTTTACCTTCATATGCAATGTTTTACTTTCCGCTGCTACACTCTTAGAATTGCATGTGTAGGTTGATTGCTTCACTTGTACTAGTTGCTAAAATCTGCCAACACTTAAAATTGGGAAAAGGTTAGATTTTATTTGGTCAAGTAGTCTAATCACCCCCCTCTAGACCTACTTTCGATCCTACAGTCGACCCTGACAAGTAAGTAACCTACCTTGTTCTTGAGTTAAGCATAAATTGCCACTGTGCCCATAGTACTCCCCTCCTGACGACCAGGTTGGGCGCCGTGGCAAAGAAGTGGAAGGAGAGCGCGGAGCCGAAAGAGCCCCCAGTCCTGAGGGCGCCGTCAGCCTCTGGTCGTGGCCACGGCGGGCGCGAAACGCATCGGGCCGTCTCGGTGCAGCCCCCGGGCGCTAGGGCGGCACCATGCCCGAGCGCTCGAGTGCTCCACCTGCCCCTGGCGCCTCGCTGGCGCTGCCTGGAGGAACGTCCGTCGAGGGTGCTGGGGCTCAGGAAGCGACACCCCTTGGCCGCAACGGCCCCTGCGCAGGTGGAGGAGGTGATCCCTTGCCCCTCGCAAAGGAGTGCGCCCCCGTGGACGTGGTGATGCAGCCTCGAGAGGAGCCAGCCCCCGCGGACTAGTAGGCTACGAAGCCGTCCGCCCTTGTCGTTCCTGAAGGGAGCTCGGAGCCAAGCCATGGGCTGCAGGCAGGCAAGTCTGGGTACCCTGGTTCCCAGAACGCCGACAGCATCGAAGCACGCCTCCAAGTGGTGCCCGAGCACCTCCCTCATCGCGCTGGTCAGGTCAGAGGCTCTCCAGGTGGAAGCCCCTGAGCCCGAAGTGAGGGAGGTGCCGAGTGCGCCTTCCTATGTGGGAGGAAGGGGCGCCCCAGCAGTGGGCACGAAGCCCGAGGCACCGCCAGCGGGCGCCTCGGTCTCCTGACGGCTCTTGGGAAGGAGCTGCTTCTTTTTCTTGGGGGTGGCCTCGGGAGGTAGGACGCCGCTCTCATCATCAGGGTTGTCAACCGCCGCGGCTTGGTAGGCACGCTCAAGGGAGCATACCACGTCTTTCTCATCGCAGGCGGCCGTGATGATGCCGCCACTCCCTGGCATCTTGAGGACATTGTAGCCATGGTGGGTTGCCGCCATGAACTTGGCGAGGTCTAGGTACCCAAGGATGGCGTTTTATGGGAGGCCGATGTGGGCGACGTCGAATTCGATGAGCTTAGTGTGGTAGTTGTCACGCTTGCCGAAGGTGACTGGGAGGCGTATCTGCCACAGGGGGACGGTGGAGCCGTCTGTCACCCCTTAGAAAGGCTTGGTTGGCAGGAGCTGGTCATAAGGCACTTGGAGCGTCTCGAACATCTCAACAGAGAGAACATTGATCCATGCGCCTCCGTCGATGAGGGTCTTGGTGACGAGGACGTTGCTGATGGTGGGTGTGCAGAGCATGGGAAGCGCGCCTCCAGCGGCCGAGCACTTGAGGTTGTCCTTGGAGTCGAAGGTGATAGTGACGATGACATGTACCTAGGGTAGGGTAATAGGCCTGACCTAGACACCCTTCCCAAGGACACTGCTCTAAAGCCAAGGGCATTCAAAGGATAGCATCATCTACCGACTGAAATCACCTCAGGGTGCAACCCACTTGACCAACAGTTCACTCGGATAACCCAATTCCATTCGACCAGGGTATAATCATTCGACCATACCAGAAACCACTCAGAGTACAGAAGATCTAAAGTCACTCAGGATGGCAACGGTCAGGCGTTCACTCCGTAGTCTTAATGATCATTTATATGTCTTTACTATTGGTGTTACCAGTAATGTCTCACCTTAATGTACATTGAACCCCTTGTAACGTGGGCTGGCTGGGGTCCAGGCGCACTCTATATAAGCCACCCCCCTCCACTGGCACAAGGGTTCGCACCCCCTGTAACTTCACACATAATCCAATCGACCGAGCCCCCGGGCACCGAGACGTAGGGCTGTTACTTCCTCCGAGAAGGGCCTGAACTCGTAAATCTTGCGTGCACAACCTCACCGTAGCTAAGATCTTGCCTCCTCATACCTACCCCCTATTCTACTGTCAGACTTAGAACCACGACAGTTGGCGCCCACCGTGGGGCAGGTGTCTTAGTGACTTTCCCGTGAGGTTGCAATTTTTTCCGATTCCCATCATCATGGTTTCTAGTGGAGGTTCGGCTGAGGGCCGCGAGATCCGTCTCGGCGCGCTTGTCTTCATCGCCGATGACTCCGCCTGGCTCTAGGAGGCCCCCCTCGACGTCGAGACACTCCCCGTCCGCGGGGTGACGCACTTTCGCGCGTGTGTCCGCGGCGTTCTTCTGCGGTAGCCGTCGACCCAGTATCGGTCGGCTCCTGCAGTGTCTTCGTTCCCCGCTGTTCACCGTCGCAAGCGATCTGGTCGATCGTGGCTTCAGCGGTGGGTGAAGCATGAGGTGGCACGTCAGTCGGCCACCCCTCAAGTCGCGGCAACCGAGCCTGATGAATCTCTCTACGGCCTGTTCGATCTGTCGACTGGCTCCGTCGAGACCCTGTCCGAGTGCGACAGCAGCGACCCTGTGGCAGAGGTCCTGATGGTCGACACACCGCGTTGCCCACCTGGCATGTGTCGTAACGGTGGCGGCGATGGCGGTGGCGATCTGTCGCATGTTCATGAGGAATACCACCCCGAAACCCTCTCTTCGCAGCAGAGGGAGGAACTCCACCGCCGCAACGAGGAGGCACTCCACACGCTCATCGTCGGAGAGACCTCTGAGGCTCGGGCCTTGGAGGCAGCGCGCTTGGCCACTCTGGCTGAACGCACTCGACTGGAGAACCTTCAGCATGCACTCGACGAACATGCTCGGCAGCAGATTCCTGAGTTTAGTCGACGGCGGCAATTGTTCCCGCCTCAACCTCAGGTATACCGCACTCCTATTCAGAATCTTACGGCTGCAACTCGTATAGCAGAGTCCATCCAGCCATCCCAGTCGGACGCTGGACGAGGTTTGATGCAGATCCGGGCTCTGCTCCTGGCAGCAGGAGAGCAAAACACTGCAGTATCTCAGTCGCGTAACAGAATCCATAGCAGATCTGTGGTGGCTAACACAGTCCAATCGGCTCACAGCCCAAGATCGCATCCGCGGTGTGAGGGACGTGGGCATCGCCAAGAGCAGTACTTGGGTCGGAACCACGAGCAGTACAATCATCGGCTCGGCCGTGATGACCGCCGTCGAGTGCCTACGCCCCCTCCGAGAGGCGGATCATATGTGCCCCGGCATTATGATGACAGGCGCCCGTACAGCGAAGAGCGGAGGGTGCCAGTCGACCCAAGAGAGCCAGGGTTTGATGCGAGGTCAATTTTGGTGCAAGGTTTGGTCGACAGGAATCGAGCACACAGAGAAGGGCAAGACAGAGATCGCCCGAGTGGAAGCAGAGTTCATGTTTCAGGTCCCGAGTGTTTTAGCAGAGCCATCAGAGCTGCTGAGATCCCTCCCAACTTCAGGTTGGCGTCTGGGGTTAGTAAGTTCACCGGTGAGTCGAAGCCTGACACTTGGCTGGAAGATTACCGAGTAACTGTTTAGATCGGTGGTGGAAATGATGAGGTAGCTATGAAACATCTTCCTCTCATGTTGGAAGGATCGGCCAGAGCATGGCTGAATCAGTTGGCTCCAGGTAGTATATTCAGCTGGGAAGAGTTAGCCCGAGTGTTTGTCAGGACATTCGAGGGCACATGCAAATGACCTGCAGGATTGACAGAATTGCAAAATTGCATACAGAAGCCGAATGAAACTCTGAGGGATTACATCCAAAGATGGGCCACTTTACATCACACAGTAGAAAATGTATCCCAACACCAAGCAGTTTGCGCCTTCAAGGAGGGCGTTTGGTATCGAGAGCTTAACCTGAAATTCGGTCGGACAGGAGATATGTCTCTGACCCGAATGATGGAAATAGCCACTCGGTACGCTAATGGTGAAGAAGAGGATCGACTCCGCAGTGGAAAGGGCAAGCCAGGCGCCCAAGACACCGGAGGAGGTCGGAAGCCGAAACACAAAGCCGAGCCAGCAGGTCCTGGTGAAGCTGCAGTTGTAA
The DNA here is from genome assembly GCA_011799875.1 of Thinopyrum elongatum. Taxonomy (NCBI): domain Eukaryota; kingdom Viridiplantae; phylum Streptophyta; class Magnoliopsida; order Poales; family Poaceae; genus Thinopyrum; species Thinopyrum elongatum. Next base: position 448,235,695 of record CM022303.1, read on the forward strand.
CTCAAGGAAAATTCAAGGGGAAGCCCAAAGGGCCCTGGATCCCCAAGAAGGTGAAAGATCAAGCAGGGAATGATGTGTTGGATTTGCCATGTCACATTCACACCAAGAAAGATGAAGAGGGTAATCTGATTTATCCCAAACATACCACTCGACAATGTCGGCTCCTAATCCAGCAGTTCTGAGAGAAACAGCCCAATGAGAAGGAAAAAGAATCTGACAAGGATGAGGACAAGGAAGAAGATGATGACGGTTTTCCTAACGTCAATTCCACTTTGGTGATTTTTGCTGACATTGAAAGCAAAAGTCGACTGAAAGTCATCAATAGAGAAGTAAACATGGTTGCTCCGGCAATGACAACATATTTGAAATGGTCAAAGACTCCCATTACATTCGACCAATCTGACCACCCACCGCACGTTGCCACCCTCGGGAGGCAAGCGTTGGTGGTCGACCCAGTCGTTGGGGGCACCCGACTGACCAAAGTCCTGATGGATGGTGGCAGCGGCTTGAACATTTTGTATGCAGAGACCCTCCGTGGGATGGGCATTCCGATGTCCAAGCTCAGTGAGAGCAACATGCGATTCCACGGTGTCATTCCAGGAAAGAAAGCTGATTCACTCGGCCAGATCACTCTTGACGTGGTTTTCGGTGATTCAAAGAATTACCGTAAGGAGAAGTTGACATTTGAAGTTGTGGATTTTCACAGTGCCTATCATCCTATTCTGGGCAGAACTGCATATGCCCATTTCATGGCTCGACCGTGTTACGTGTACCTCAAGCTGAAGATGCCTGGCCCTAGGGGCGTGATCACAGTCACTGGTAATCGGCAACGAGCAGAAGAGTGCCTCCAGAAGGGCTCTAAGATAGCCGATGAACAGATGGCAGTAGTAGAAATGGAAGAATATAAGAAGACTGCAGATCCGAGTGATTTGTTGCGTGCTAAGAAGCCTGCTTCAGAGTCTGCATTTCAGTCGTCCGGTGAAACAAAGCCTATTCACATTCACCCGACCGATCCCAATGCTGTTCCGACTCATATCTCAACAACACTCGACAGCAAATAGGAAGAAGCGCTCATCCAGTTCCTCCGTGAGAACTGGGACATCTTCACATGGAAGCCGTCTGACATGCCAGGTGTACCCAGGGGACTAGCTGAGCACTGTTTGTGAGTCAATCCAAAGGTAAAACCCATTAAAGAGCATCTCCGTCGGTCCGCTGTGGAGAAGAGAAAGGCAATCGGCGAAGAGGTGGCTCGGCTTCTGGCAGCTGAGTTCATCCGCAAAATTTACCACTCTGAGTGGCTTGCCAATGTTGTCATGGTTCCCAAGAAGGACGATTCACTTCGTATGTGCATTGATTTCAAGCATATCAATCGGGCCTGCCCGAAAGATCATTTTCCTCTCCCCCGCATCGATCAGATAGTCGACTCGACTGCGGGATGTGAGCGATTGTCCTTCCTGGATGCATATTCCGAGTACCATCAGATCCGACTGTATGGACCTGATGAAATAAAAACAGCTTTTACCACCCCATTCGGGTGCTTTTGCTATGTCACCATGCCCTTTGGTCTCAAGAATGCTGGTGCCACATTCATGCGCATGATACAGAAGTGCCTGCTAACTCAAATCAGTCGGAATGTGGAAGCATACATGGATGACATTGTGGTTAAGTCGCGTAAAGGTTCGGACCTGCTGACTGACCTTGCTGAAACCTTTGCCAATTTGAGAAGATATGATATCAAGTTTAATCCGTCGAAGTGTACATTTGGAGTTCCAGGTGGAAAGTTACCCAGTTTCCTCGTTTCCGAACGTGGGATCGATGCAAACCTAGAGAAAGTTGGTGCAATCCTCCGAATGAAACGCCCTGTGCATATACACGACGTTCAGAAGCTTACGGGTTGTTTGGCCGCTTTGAGTCGATTCATCTCTCGTCTCGGTGAAAAGACATTACCTCTTTACCGACTGATGAAGAAATCTGATAAGTTCGGGTGGACTCCTGAAGCTGACGTAGCGTTTGCAGAGCTCAAAGCCCTGCTTTCCACCCAGCTGGTGCTTGCTGCTCCAATCACCAAAGAGCCTTTACTGCTTTATATAGCAGCCACTGGACAGGTTGTCAGTACAGTACTCATGGTCGAGCGGGAAGAAGAAGGTAAAACCTACAAGGTTCAACGCCCAGTGTACTATATTTCTGAAGTCTTAACCCCATCCAAGCAGAGATATCCACATTATCAGAAGCTTGTCTATGGAATTTAATTGACCACAAAGAAGGATGCACATTACTTCTCAGATCATTCGATTACAGTCGTCAGCGAAGCTCCGTTGTCAGAAATTTTGAACAACAGAGATGCAACTGGTCGAGTGGCAAAGTGGGCGATTGAACTCCTTCCGCTAGATATCAAGTTTGAGGCAAAGAAAGCGATCAAATCTCAAGCAATAGCAGATTTCCTCGTCGAGTGGATTGAAAGCAGCTACCGACCCAGATACAGTCAGAACATTGGACTATGTTCTTCGACGGGTCCAAGATGTTGAATGGTTCAGGCGCTGGGGTAGTCCTGGTATCTCCACGAGGCGACAACCTCAGATATGTTCTCCAGATTCACTTTGATTCCTCCAACAATGAAGCCGAATATGAGGCACTTCTGTATGGGTTGCGTATGGCCATTTCACTCGGCGTCCATCGCCTAATGGTTTACGGCGACTCAGATTTAGTGGTTAATCAAGTGATGAAGGAGTGGGACATCAGGAGCCCAGCTATGATTGGCTATTGCAATGCAGTGAGAAAGTTAGAAAAGAAGTTTGAAGGGCTAGAGCTCCACCATATACCCCGACTGAAGAATCAAGCAGTTGATGACTTGGCGAAAATAGGTTCCAAGCGGGAGCCTATTCCCAGCAATGTGTTTTTGGTGCATATTCACGCACCATCAGTTCAAGAAGATCCCTTCACTGAAGAGCCCCCACAGCCTAAGAGCTCCACTGATCCGACTGAAGTTGAAATCCCTGCTGTGGTCGACTTGATCATGGAGATTTTGGTCGTCATTCCCGATTGGACAGTGCCATATATTACATATATTCTCAGGAAAGAGCTTCCAGAGGATGAAGAAGAGGCTCGTCAGATTGTCCGCCGATCCAAAGCCTTCACGGTAATGGGTGGACAGCTCTACAGAGAGAGTGTTACTGGGTACATTCAGAAATGCATCACTCCAGAAGAAGGCCGAATGATCCTCAATGATATCCACTCAGGGACCTATGGTCACCATGCGTCCTCTCGGACCATCGTGTCCAAAGCATATCGAGCAGGGTTTTACTGGCCACGGGCAAATGAGATGGCAAAGGAAATAGTTGACAAGTGCGAGGGCTGTCAGTTTTACTCCAACATGTCCCACAAACCTGCTTCAGCCTTGAAGACTATTCCACTCGCCTAGCCATTTGCTGTTTGGGGATTAGATATGGTCGGACCTCTGAGGACTGGCAGGAGTGGCTTCACCCATGTGCTTGTAGCAGTCGACAAGTTCACTAAATGGATTGAAGCTAAACCTATCAAAAACCTGGAAGCAAGTACTGCTGTCAGCTTCATTAGAGGGTTAACATTTTGATATGGAGTTCCGCACAGCATCATCACGGATAATGGGTCAAACTTTGATTCAGATGAGTTCCGAGCTTTCTGCGCTTCCCAAGGTACTCGGGTCGACTATGCTTCAGTCACCCACCCTCAGTCGAATGGACAAGCAGAAAGAGCGAACGGTTTGATTCTCAAAGGGCTGAAACCTCGATTGATGCGCGACCTCAAGCATGCAGCCGGCGCTTGGGTAGATGAGCTACCGTTAGTCCTTTGGGGATTAAGAACAACACCAAATCGGTCGACCGGTCGAACCCCCTTCTTCATGGTCTATGGGGCTAAGGCTGTGCTGCCAAGTGACTTTCTTCACAATGCACCCCGAGTAGAACTTTTTTCAGAAGCCAAAGTAGAACGGGCTTGAAAAGACGTTGTTGATCTTTTGGAAGAAGAAAGAGAGATGGCCTTGATCCGATCGACCATTTATCAGCAAGACCTTCGTCGATTATATGCCAGAAATGTGAAGGGTCGAGCATTTCAGAAGGGGACCTTGTGCTCCGAGTGGACCAGCAATGGCCTCACAAACTTGCCCCCGCTTGGGAAGGTCCCTTCATCGTCACCAAGGTGCTCCACAACGGAGCGTATCACCTCTACAATGTGGAGCAGAATAAAGACGAGCCACGCGCTTGGAACGCGGAGCTACTCCGCCGTTTTTATACTTAAGTGTTCAGACTGATGAGATGTAATAAGGAGTACCTTTCAGTTTGTTTATCAAAGACATGGTTTTACAGTCTCCTAAATGATTGTTGTTACTAATACATGTGTCCAAAATCCCCCAGTGGGTGGCTTAGCCGCGAATCCGATTCGCCTAAGTTTAAAAAATACTACCGAGTGATGAGCAACCCTCTCACTCGGGGGCTTAGCCGGGAGTCCTGTACTCGCCTAAGTTTGTAAAATCCTACCGAGTGATGAGCAACCCTCTCACTCGGAGGCTTAGCTGTAGTCCTGTACTCGTCTAAGTTCGTAAAATCCTATCGAGTGATGAGCAACCCTCTCACTCGGAGGCTTAGCTGCAGTCCTGTACTCGCCTAAGTTTGTAAAATCCTACCGAGTGATGAGCAACCCTCTCACTCGGGGGCTTAGCTGCAGTCCTGTACTCGCCTAAGTTTGTAAAATCCTACCGGTGATGAGCAACCCTCTCACTCGGAGGCTTAGCTGCAGTCCTGTACTCGCCTAAGTTTGTAAAATCCTACCGAGTGATGAGCAACCCTCTCACTCGGAGGCTTAGCTGCAATCCTGTACTCGCCTAAGTTTGTAAAATCCTACCGAGTGATGAGCAACCCTCTCACTCGGAGGCTTAGCTGCAGTCCTGTACTCGCTTAAGTTTGTAAAATCCTATCGAGTGATGAGCAACCCTCTCACTCGGAGGCTTAGCTGCAGTCCTGTACTCGCCTAAGTTTGAAAAATCCTACCGAGTGAAGAGTAACCCTCTCACTCGGGGGCTTAGCTGTAGTTCTGCACTCGCCTAAGTTAAAACACGCTCCATCCTGATCCGTCAGGACGATGAAGTGCAGGTCGTCTGCGACCTTCTCTTCAGAGCTACGCCACAAATACAACATGCGCTCCATCCTGATCCGCAAGGACGACGAGGTGCAGGTCGACTGCGACCTTCTCTTCAGAACTATGCCACAAGTACAATGTGTGCTCCATCCTGATCTGCAAGGATGATGAGGTGCGGGTCGTCCGCTATCCTCTCCTCAGAATTGCATCACAAGAACAAAAGTCTGTTCCGAGTGAAGATACAAGTTCCACTCGGAATTAAAAATAAGCATATTTAAGGAAAAACTAAGTTCGAACAAATCCCATGAGGTTCCGGACCGCAGATTAAAGTACTCAGGCATCAGGCCCGAAGGAGTTTAACGGTTACAAAACCACTCGACATACCGAGGCAAATTTAATCAGATCATAAAAATTTTGTTCACTCCGCAGGAGGGCTGGCAGGCTCGACGAACTCATCTAGGTCGATTCCATCTGCAATTCGAGTAGCAGCAGTAATAAAAGTCTCCATGAAGGACTGGAAGTCAAGTTTCTTGGTATTGGCAACCTTGATTGCTACTAGCTTCTCTTCTTTGGCTTCCTTGCAATGAACACGAACCAGGGACAGAGCTACGTCGGCACCGCATCGAGCAGAGGACTTCTTCCATTCCTGCACTCGACCAGGAATCTCATTGAGTCGAGTCATCAAAGACTCGAGGTCATTTTGGAGTGTTTCCATTGGCCAGAGCGTCGTGTCGATTCGCGACACCGCAACCTTCAGTCGAGCAAGGTAATTCATGGCGCTGGCAAGGCGAGACTCCAGTCGGAGCACATTCATGGCAGCTTCATCTTTAACAGGGGAGTTGATGGGGTCCAAGCTTGTCTCGACTCATCCAGTCTCTTCCTTGAAATATTGACAGAATTATGCACTCACAGAGAAATAATGAGTCGACAGTTATATGATGAGTCAACGAAAGCAAATCAATCGGACAGGGAAAAGTACCTTCAAGCATGAGGAATAACTTCTTCGCGAGTCCTCCTAGACAATTCTCTAGCTCGTCCCTCTTGCAGGTGATGTCTTCCACTTTGTCAGTCAGGGTCCCTTTATCCTTCTTCAATCGAGTAACCTCTTTGTTGGCTTCATCGAGAGCAGCCTTCAGCTTGGTATTCTCTCCCTCCAACTTTTCGACTGAGGCCAACTTTTGGTCAGCGAGTGCCATTTTTTCTTCTGCTATTTTCTTCGCAGTCGCAAGGTCAAGGTCCTTCTTCCCCAAAGCCTGTCTAAATGTTTCTAGAAAGAATAACATTCGAATCAGAAAAAGGAGGAGAAAAGATGGCAAGAGAACCAGTCGATAAACTTTCCTTACCAGCAGCGTCATCCTTAGCCTTCTACAAGTTATTCTGAGCCAACTCCAGATCAAGATTGAGCTGGATCTGCTTCTGCTCCAAGTCAGCGAACCGGGCTCCAAGATCACAAGATTTTTGTGTTCAGAAGATAGTCAGTCGGCAGACACAAAGATTGGTTTCTTCCAAGCAATAAAATAACAAGTTCAAAGAGTTCTAAGACTACTGCCGAATCAAACATTCAACAATAGTCTCGGGGACTACACCCAGTGGGTGCACTCAGCGTGCCCCCACTGGTTCGACTTTTCAATTGACTTGGTCCGTCCAGTCAAAAAAAAACTCAGACCATAGCCGACTGCCCGCAGTCGACTACGGTCTCGGGGACTACACCCAGTGGGTGCACTCAGCGTGGCCCCACTGGTCCAGGTTCCACTCGAAATGATCTGCTCAGACCGAGTGGAAAAGTTCTGTTCAAAGACCCCCGCCGAATCAAACATTCGACGGCGGTCTCGGGGACTACACCCACTGGGTGCACTCAGCGTGCCCCCACTGGTTCAGAGATTCAATCGACACAACCTAGTCGACTCAAGTGGAAAAACTACTCAACAGAAATTAAAACACCCAGTGGGTGTACAGACTGACAATGGGCGTGCAATTAAGGTTCCAAAACGCTCATCCACGGACGTCTTGCAGATAATAAAGCAGCAGTTTCTAAATATCATATCCTAATAGAACAAGCGTCAAGATGGAGTTCAGTCAGAAGTAAGCTAACCTGGACATTGGCCTGGAGTGCTGAGCTGGCATCATAGGCAGCTTGACTGGTCTCGCGCACCACTTTCATCTGCTCCATCATAATGCCTTCCTGGCGTATAGCTTCCTTGGTAGCACTCACTTGGTCCTCTGGGACGTGATGGGCGGTGAAAAGTGGAGACGGTGGATCAGCTGCAGCAGCTTGAGAGCTTGAGGCATGAAGTTGCACAGATGAAGCAGGGGCCTGTGCAGTCGACGCTGAAGGACGACCACTCGACAAGGGAATCGCAAAAGTAACAAAAGCACGGTTGAGGTCCCCGGGCTGCTGGATAGCTGGTTCTGCCGCCGGCGTCGACTGAGGCGTCTTGCTAGCTAGTGCCTTTTTGCCCGAGGTCCTGCTCCTCCTTCCCACGAGCTTCTGTGGCACATCTTCATCGTCATCTGGAAGTTCAATAACATTTTGTGGAGCTGCAAAAGAATCGACCACAAGAGTTCAGTCGACTGTAGAAGTGGTTAGCAAAGAAAAGACAAGATAACAGGAGTCATACCCGCTTTGGATGTGACCGCGTCCTCCATCTCCTCATCATCATCATCTTTGTAAGCAGAAGTCCCAGAGGTAGCAGCACTGCAAATTTCAAGGTTCACTCGGTCAAGCAAGAGAATGGGTCGACAACTGATATAAGATTCTTGGAGCAAAGGGTGAAAATGAAACACTTACGCAGAGGCGACGGGAACATCAACCTTGATCTTGGGCAAGGCCTTCCGTGGCTTTGACGGTGCAGCCTTGAGCTGCTTCGGAGCCTTCTCAGTCGGCACCAGAGAAGATGTCCAAGTGCGCTTCGAAGTTTGTCCAGTCGGTGCCGCCACTTTACCCCGGATACTTGCTGGGTCATGCTTCTGCTTGGAATGCTTTTCCACGCGAGGTGGAGAATCGACCTCCTCACCACTGCTCGAGTCTTTGCGCTCTTCATCACTCTCGTCATCAGAGTTCCAATTGCCGATGTCGCCTCCACTCTCCTCTCCTTCCTGGATCTGCTCCCTGTTGGGCATCGAGTACATCTCAGTATATATCTGCGAGGCAAAGAATTGAACAAGTAAAGATGTGTTTGAAGAGACCCCAATGCGGTCGACAACCCAGGAAATTCTCACACATGGAAACAAACGCAGCGAGGTACGTGATGGTGTTCGGGGAAAAGTGATGTAGTTGGGCTCCAAAAAAGTTCAGAAAACCTCGGAAAAAAGGACGAGGAGGCAGGGAAAAACCACGGTCGACGTGGGTGGCGAGGAGGACACACTCACCCTCCTGTGGTCGCGGCTCGGTCTCATCACCTGGCAGCCTCCAGGATCCATGGGCAATCAAGCCCCCCTCAACCAGATCCTCCAGATCCTCTTGCTGAATCATGGATCGAATCCAGTCGCCCTAGATCCAGCCGGGCGGCAGGCCAGATCTCGACGACGATCCCCCGACTCATCTTCTTGCCCTTCGCCTTCGCCGTCTCCTTCTTTGCACGCTCCAGGGTCGCCGTCTTGTCCTTTCCCATCACAACAGGCTGCGCTCGGGCGGGGCGACGACGTCGAGGGTGGAGGTGAACGCGGTGGAGAAGCTGAGGGAGAAGAAGGGGAATGGGGCGCACTGTACAAATACCACGGCCCCGTCGCCTTATATGGGCCTGCTTCCGAGTGGCTGACCCGTGGACCCAAGCAATCCTATCAAATCCCGCAACAGTCGTGCGCTCGGTACGTGGCGAAAAAGGTGGCACGAGAATCGAGGCGTCCCTGCCTAATCTGCTCCGTTTACTGTGGTTCTCTCCGTCCCGCGCGCTTCTCCAAATTTCGAATCCCGTGAGATCCGGGAGCGGCAGTGCGACCAATCGCGCTGAAGATTTTATACCATACCAACACTCAGAGCTTATCAGCAAAGTTCACTCGACAACCTCTGAATGGACCCAGGTGACTGAAAATGAAGTTGAAGTTTTTACATAGATCACCGGCCCGGTTAAAATGCCTCTGAAGCATATAAATCGGGTCGGAACCATCTTCAACCCCTTCTCCACTCGGACCCAGATCCATTCGGGGGCTAATGACGATGACATGTACCTAGGGTAGGGTAATAGGCCTAACCTAGACACCCTTCCCGAGGACACTGCTCTAAAGCCAAGGGCATTCAAAGGATAGCATCATCTACCGACTGAAATCACCTCAGGGTGCAACCCACTCGACCAACAGTTCACTCGGATAACCCAATTCCATTCGACCAGGGTATAATCATTCGACCATACCAGAAACCACTCGGAGTACAGAAGATCTAAAGTCACTCAGGATGGCAACGGTCAGGCGTTCACTCCGTAGTCTTAATGATCATTTATATGTCTTTACTATTGGCGTTACCAGTAACGTCTCACCTTAATGTACATTGAACCCCTTGTAACGTGGGCTGGCTGGGGTCCAGGCGCACTCTATATAAGCCACCCCCCTCCACTGGCACAAGGGTTCGCACCCCCTGTAACTTCATGCATAATCCAATCGACCGAGTCCCCGGGCACCAAGACGTAGGGCTGTTACTTCCTCCGAGAAGGGCCTGAACTCGTAAATCTTGCGTGCACAACCTCACCGTAGCTAAGATCTTGCCTCCTCATACCTACCCCCTATTCTACTGTCAGACTTAGAACCACGACAGATAGCGCACCGCGACCAGCTGAGGGGACGCGCGGCCTCGAGCTTCAGGAGGGCCGCGTTCACCTCACGGGAAAACTGCTTGAAGATGCGATGTGAGGCTGGGGCTTGGGCAACACCCAGGATGCAAGCGACCACACGAGGCTCCTGGAAGCCCCCAGCCCCGTCATCCTACGGGTTGTCGTCATTTCTCCTGGGTGGCAGCGGCGGCGGAGGGAGGCTGGCATTTCCCTGAGGACGGGCCTCACGAGGCTAGTCGCGCCAGGGTCCGTCGCGAGGCTCATCACGCCAACGGTCCTCGCGAGGCTGGTCACGCCAGTCCTGGTGAGGGTCGTGGTTGTCCCAGTGGCCTCCACAGCAGCCTCCGCCACGGCCGTAGCCACTGTCACCATGCTCGGGGAGGCGACCGAGGCGTCCATCGCAAAGTGCCCTGAGCTCCTGGTAGTCGTTGGTGTTGTGGCTGTGCATGCTGTGGAAGATGCAGAACGGGTGGTTGCCTCTGGGAGGCTCATCATGGTCATGGCCGCGCTTCATCTCAGGCTTGGCTGCGAGCACAGTGGGGCCCTTGCACTTTGCTTCCTTAGCCTTGGCCTTCTTGTCTTCGGGGTCGGCCTCCAGGAGCTCAACGAGGGAGAGGCGGCCTTCTTCGGCCCTAGCGCATTTGTTCGCCAAGTTGAACATCTCCAGGGCCGAACATAAGTCATCATGGATGGCGAGCTCCTCTTTCATCTTGATGTCCCGGACGCCATCGGTGAACGCTGAGATGATGGCCTCATCCGACACCTTTGGGATCTTGAGGCGAACATTCGTGAAGCGATGTATGTACTTGTGCAAGGTCTCGCCCGGATGCTGCTTCACACGCTGCAGGTCGCCCACCGCAGGGGCGCGATCATGGGTGCCCTGGAAGTTGGCGATGAAACGCTCACGTAGTTCATCCCAAGAGGAGATTAACCCCTCCGGGAGGTGCAAGAGCCAGGAGCGCTCGTCGTCTTTGAGAGCCATGGGGAACCAGTTCGCCATGACCTTCTCGTCATCGTTGGCCGCCTCGATGCTCAGCGAGTAGAGCTAGAGGAACTCCGCAGGATTGGGGGTGCCGTCGTAGCGTGGAGGCAGATCTAGCTTGAACTTGCCGAGCCAAACAACGCGGCATAGCTCCGGGGTGAAGGCGTGGCAGCCCGCCGCGCTCACGGGAGCAGCCTGCACGGTCGGAGCTCGGTCTTGACGCCCAAGCGCCGCGACCTCAGGCAGCGCGTGGTCTTGATGCTGGCGCGGAGGCGCTGGGAGCGCGCATGCACCACCTTGCGGTCGCTGCACCACCTGGCAGCTTGCTTCATGGCGCGCTGGCGCTCCACGCGGTGGGTCGCGCGGTTGCGCATCACACCTGGGCTCATGGTCGGCATCGCGCAGAGGAGGAGGAGGAGGACGCACGCCATGCACCATGTCGCCCGCCTGGGACGGCGGGGGACCGAACGAGCGGGACGGTGGAGGGAACCGGTGGCGTTGACGAGCTCGGCGATGCATCCAAGCTAGTCGTTGGCGGGATGGTAGCGCAGCAGCTCGCGTGCCATGAGCAGCGCAGCCTGCGCATTCGCCGGCCCACGGCGGGCGTGGGAGAATGACGCCGTGGTGGGAGTGGGCGACGGAGTGGCGGTGCGGCCATCGCACCGCACGGTGGGTGGCAGCAAGGAGTCCTGCTGCTCGCGAGCAGCAGGGTCAGTGGCAGCGTTAGCCGCGGGGGAGGCAGACCGGCGCGGAGCACCATTTCCCACTGGCGCCGTCTAGGCAACGCGAGCAGCCCGGCGCTCAGTGCGGATCTGGCGTGCGTCGGCCATGGGAGCGGCGAAGTGGAGACGAAGCGGAGGTGGAAGAAGGACTTCGACACGCCCCTACCTGGCGTGCCAAATGTCAGATTCAGGGCTCCGCAGACCTAAGAAGGTTCAAACTCTGGGGCATGTGCGAAGATCTCAACCTCTCAAGTCTCAAGCTCGCCGCCCTATAGCCTAGCCTCGTCGGATTCGCGTGAGCGGGGAAGAAGACGAACACAACAGTTTACCCAAGTTTGGGCCACCTTGCGGTGTAAAACCCTACTCCTGCTTTGTGGTGGATTGGCCTCACGAGGGGCTGAGGAAGAACAAGTATAGTGGATGAACAGTGTGACACCCTGGTTTTTGGCCCTTTTTCTTTTTCTGGGTTTTATTGCATTTTGAATTGAATTTGAGTTTTGAATCAACTCATTTGGACTTAAGCACTTGGGCATTACTTTTATTTTCACCCAAGTGACTCCTCTCATCCTCAAAAACATCTCTTGCCCTATGATATATCCAAATATGACCTTGGGAATATTTTTCTTAAATGAAAAATATTCATTTCTCTCTGAAAAACCCCCTATTTTCACTTCTGCTCCAAAGCAACCATCATTTTTCTTGCCCACAAAAATCTGAGAAAATTCCCAAATATTCTTTAGACCTTGGCCCAACTTCCTCTGCAAAAATATTTCATGGTCATGTGGAATATGTTTGCTGTAGAAAATCTTTTCTATTCTGGTCAGAAGTGTCACCTTGTGAAGCAAGTACATTTTTGACAGATCTTTTCGAGCTGAATTTTTTATGGTCTAAATACCTTCCTGAGAGAACATTAACCACCAAGAATCAGCTCCTGACTCTCTCTGGATCTTTCTCAAACAAGCTCACCAGTTTCTGTCCAGAAACTTGCTGTGAAGCTCAAGTCTCATCTGGTTGCCCTGGCAGTGATACAGCAGCATGGGGTGACCTAGCACTGCAAAGACAACACCCCAGACACGATTTTACATCTCGAGCGCACCGCGTAGTGCCAGTGCACGCGGTGACCGTGTTCGTCCAAGCGTGCTGGCATGCTGCTGTCGCGCTCTGGGCAGCAGCAGAGGCTCTGCTCGGCCCGTGCGCTCACCTCTGCCCAAGCCAGCTTGTCTTCCTCCTCTTGCTGCCTCGACTCATCGCCCTTGACCTCTCCCTAGCACTCCCCGACGTTGACGACAGCCGTAGCGATCACGGACATGGCGGAGCAGAGGCTACAGTGAGCCTGTGCTCCTGTTTTCGTCCTCCTTCAGCGCCCTGTGCTTGGCTGCGTGCCTCCACAGTGGTCGCGTGAGCCCCTGGCTCTTTCTCCCCTCTCACTGACCCTGTTCATCGCCGCTCACCGGTTCCAGAGCCATCTCCGGCGATCCCGATCCGCCTCTCGCCCGCGCCTGTATATAGAGGCCCGCCCGAGCTCAATCAACCACCCCAACCCACTTCTCTGACACCCAAACTCCTCGTAGATAGCAGCGGCCAGGCCAGGCGGGCCTTGATAACCCACAAGTATAGGGGATCGTTTGTAGCCTTCTTCGATAAATAAGAGTGTCAAACCCAACGAGGAGCTAAAGGCAGAACAAATATTCCCTCAAGTTCTATCGACCACCGATACAACTCTACGCACACTAAACATTTGCTTTACCTAAAACAAGTATGAAACTATTTTGCAAGAATAAAACTAGAAATACTTTGCGAGAATAAAACTATGAATAAAATTGCAAGGCAATAAAAGTGGATAGCTTTTGTCAACAAGAAAGTCATTTGTCCCTAGGCAATCGATAACAAGTACCGGCAATCATTCTGGTAATTTTATATGAGGGAGAGGCATGAGCTAACATACTTTCTCTACTTGGATCATTTGCACTTATGATTGGAACTCTAGCAAGCATCCGCAACTACTAAAGATCATTAAGGTCGTGAAACCCAACCATAGCATTAAGTATCAAGTCCTCTTTACTCCCATATGCCATAACCCACTTATCCATGTTTGGGCTGCTGTCATCCCCCGCAACACTGACAATAAGCAAACCATGAACATATTGCAACACCCTATAGTGGGGGCCCCTCACGTTTGCGCGAGATGGAGGGCACCGTAGGATAGCACCATAAATAAAATATACAATCATACCAACCAAGATCACGATTAACCCACAGGACAAAATGGATCTACTCAAACATCATAGGATAACCATAGATCATTGGGAAATAATATATGGAGTTGAGCACCATCTTTAAGTAGAGATTACAGCGGGGAGAAGGGGTCTTACAGCGCTGCATAGAGGGGGAGAAAGTTGGTGTTGACGGTAGCAAGATTGTTGATGTAGATCGCCGTCACGATCCTTGCCCCGGCGGCACTCCGGCGCCACCGGGAGAGAGGGGGAGAGAGGCCCCCTCCTTATTCTTCTTCCTTGGCCTCCCTACTAGCTGGGGGGAGAGTTCCCCCTCTGGTCCATGGCCTCCATGGCGGCGGAGGGGCGGGAGCCCCTCCGAGATTGGATCTCCCTCTCTATTCTCTTCTGTTTCGCGTTCCCCAGATCTGGCCCTTCACCGTTTCTTAAATTCCCGGAGATCCGTAACTCCGATTGCACTAAAAAAATTAAACGATTTTTTTCCATAAATTATCTTTCTTGCGCCAGAAGAAGGGCCCCAACCGACCTTCGAGGAGGGCACAAGATACCTGGGCGCGCCAGGGGGTGCCCGGCGCGCCCTGGTGGGTGGTGGTCACCGTGGGCCCCCGTTTGCGTTGATTCCACCTCCCAAAAATCATAAATATTCCAAAATAATTCTTCGTAAATTTTTATCGCGTTTGGACTTCGTTTGATATGGATTTTCTGTGAAACAAAAAACATGTAATAAACAGGAACTGGCACTGGGCACTGGATCAATAGGTTAGTCCAATAAATCATATAAAAAGTTGCCAAAAATATGTGAAAGTTGTATAATATTGGCATGAAACAATCAAAAATTATAGATACGACAGAGACGTATCAGCATCCCCAAGCTTAATTCATGCTAGTCCTCAAGTAGGTAAATGATAAAAAAGATAATTTTTGATGTGGAATGCTACCTAGCATAAACTTGATCACATGTCTAGTCATGGCATGAATATTAAGACATAAGTGATTCAAAGAAATAGTCTATAATTTGACATAAAGACATCAATACTCAGGCATCCCAACAAACAATCATGTCTTTCAAAATATCAACGCTAAAGAAAGCTATCCCTACAAAATCATATAGTCTTGTCATGCTCTGTCTTCTTAACACAAAATATTTATCATGCACAACCCCGATGACAAGCCGAGCAATTGGTTTATACTTTTTAACGCGCTTCAGCTTTTTCAACCCTCACGCAATACATGAGCACAAGCCATGGATATAGCACTATGGGTGGAATAGAGTATAATGATAGGGGTAAATATAGAGAAGACAAAAAAGTAAGAAAGTCTCACATCGATGCGGCTAACCAACGGGTTATGGAGATGCCCATCAATCGATATCAATGCGAGGAGTAGGGATTGCCATGCAACGAATGCACTAAGAGCTATAAGTGTATGAAAACTCAGTGGGTGTGCATCTAATCCTATAATGAAAAATTCCCACTAGTATATGAAAGTGACAACATAGGAGACTCTCCATATGAAAAACATGGTGCTACTTTGAAGCACAAGTGTGGAACTAGCATGCCCCTTCTCTCTTTGTATTTTGTTTTCTTTTCCTTTTTTTTTCTTCTTTTTCTTTTTCTTTTTTTTCTTTTTTTTCTCTCATTGTCCGGAGTCTCATCCCGACTTGTGGGGGAATCATAGTCTCCATCATCCTTTCTCACTGGGGCAATGCTCTAATAATGAAAATTGATGATCATCACACTTCTATTTACTTATAACTCAAAATTACAACTCGATACCTATAACAAAATATGACTTTATATGAATGCCTCTGGCAGTGTACCAGGAAGTGCAATGATCTAGCGTAACATGTATAAAAAATGATGCACGGTGGCTGAGCCACAACTACTATGTCAGCTATATGATCATGCAAAGCAATATGACAATGAATGCTCAAGTCATCAAAACGGAAGTGGTGGAAGTTGCATGGCAATATATCTCGGAATGGCTATGAAAAGGCCATAATAGGTAGGTATGGTGGCTGTTTTGAGGAAGATATAATAAGGCTTATGTGTGATAGAGCGTATCTTACCACGGGGTTTGGATGCACCGGCGAAGTTTGCACCACGTCTCGAGGTGAGAAAGGGCAATGCACGGTACCGTAGAGGCTAGCAAATTGTGGAAAGGTAAGAGTGCGTATAATCCATGGACTCACATTAGTCATAAAGAACTCATATACTTATTGCAAAAGTTTATTAGCCCTCGAAGCAAAGTACTACTACGCATGCCCCTAGGGGGATAGATTGGTAGGAAAATACCATCGCTCGTCCCCAACTGCCACTCATAAGGAAGACAATCAATAATAAATCATGCTTCAACTTCATAGCATAACGAGAGACTATACGTGCATGCTTCGGGAATCACAAACCTTAACACCAATATTCTTACTAACCACAACCGTTTACTAGTACCTCCCACATATTCCATCTCTATATCGCAAAACTATTTCAAGGAATCAAACATATCATATTCAGTGATCCACAAGTTTTATGTAGGATTTCATGACTAACCATGCAATTGACCAATTCCTGTTGACTCTCTAAATAGATATAAGTGAAGCATGAGAGTTTAATTCTTTCTACAAAAGATCATGCTCTAACAAATATAAGTGAAGCAAAAGAGCATTCTACAAATAACGGTTTTCTATGTGAAGAGAAACAGGCAATCCAAACTTCAATTGATATAAGTGAAGCACATGAAGCATTCTATAAAGCCATACTCAAAAGATATAAGTGAAGTGCAATGAGCATTCTATAAATCAACCATGGACTATCTCATACCAGCATGGTGCATAAAATAAAAATGAAAAATAAACACAAAAGACGCTCCAAGATTCACACATATCACATGAACGAAACGAAGACGAAAACATACCGATACTTGTTGAAGAAAGATGGGATGCCTTCTGGGGCATCCCCAAGCTTAGATGCTTGAGTCTCCTTGAATATTTACTTTGGGTGCCTTGGGCATCCCCAAGCTTGAGCTCTTGCCTCTCCTTCTTCTCCTCATATTGAGACCTCCTCGATCTTTGATCACTTCATCCACACAAAACTCAACAGAAAGCTCGGTAAGATCCGTTAGTATAATAATGCAAATCCCTACTATAAGTACCGTTGCAAACCAATTCATATTTTATTTTTGCATTGTAGCTACTGTACTATAACTTTTCCATGGCTTATACCACCGATAAAAATCGATAGTTTCATCAAAACAAGCAAAACAATGCATCAAAAACAGAATCTGTCTTAAACAGGACAGTCTGTGGCAATCTGAACACCTACCATACTTCTTTACTCCAAAAATTATGAAAAATTAGTAAAAAATAAAAATTCTATATATAAATACTGTGCAAAAAGTTTCAGAAACTTTTGACATTCCAGTAAAAAATGTAAAATCACGCACTATAGCCAAAGTTTCTGTTTCTGCACCGCACATACCAACAAGCAATCTAATCATCCTAAAGGCAAATCTTGGCACATTATTTTTATAATACAATGGATTTGTACAAGGGGATAATTAATTTTATGATAATCTTCATGAAAAATTCTACATTGTTTCCATGAGCATGAACACAAGTGTTCAAGGTCGACCCTCACTTCTCCAATGCATCACCTTTCAATCGCTTCTCTTTTTGTGAAATTTTAAGGTTCCCCTCTATATTTTTTTTGTTTTTAAACTTTATAAAAGCACTCAACAGAATAAAATGACTCTCTAAAACTTCCAGGTTGTCTCCCTAGCAGCGCTTTCTTTAAAGCCATTAAGCTAGGCATAAAGTGCTCAAGTAATGAATCCACCCGGATCCCAAGGTATATCAAAGCCAATTTTAATTAACAATGATTTGGCATTTAGTAGTGAGCACAAAGCAACATAAATCATGCAATGACGAAGTCTAACTCTCTTCCTATGCATCGGCATGTCATATAAGAACAATTCATGCACATCAAGTAAAGGCCAATACATAGCATAAGCAATTTCTTGCAATTTTATCGTGCTGGAAACATAGAGAGGTGGAGATATAGTTCCTCTCTCATAATAATTGCAAGTAGGAGCAGAAAGCACATTCATATTATATTCATCAAAATCATCATGTGTAGCAGTAAAAGGCAACCCATCAACATAATCCTTAATAAGTGCAAACTTCTCCGATATAGTGTAGTTTGGAGAATTCAAAAAGATAATAGGACTATCATGTGTGGGTGCAATAGCAACAATTTCACTCTTAACATAAGGAACTATAGCAAGTTCATCTCCATAAGCATAATTCATATTGGCATCAAGGGCACAAGCATAGCAATCATCAAGTTCATCAAAAAGGGATATTTCAAACGAATCAACGGGATCATAGCAATTATCATAGCATTCATCCTTCGGTAAGAATGAAGGGGCATTAAACAATGTATGAGTTGAAGAGTTACTCTCATTAGAAGGTGGGTACGGGTGATCAATCCGCTCTTCCTCCGCTTGTTCTTCGCTCTCCTCATCATCTTTTTCATCCAATGAGCTCATAGTTTCATCAATTTCTTCTTCCATAGACTCCTGCAAAATATTAGTCTCTTCTTGGACAGCGGAGAAGTCCTCAATATATGGTTTAATATAAGCATTAGAAGAATAATTTTCATCGCAATATTTAAGTATGGCAAAATTTTCAGATTTGTAAAGAGTAGCATCATACTTTTCAATCAAAGAAGCAATTTCATAAGCACCCTTAAAAGCAAAAAATTCTTCAATTTGTTCAATATCATAATAATTATAAACACCCTTGGCATAAGAAGGTAAAATTCCATTATCTCTAAACTCACATTGATAAGGAAGGTGTTTCTTAGGGTCTTCAGAACAACAAGTAAAATCATATATTTCACATAAATTCCAAGCATAGCATTGCATAGTATTAATTTGATGTAGTAAAAGTTTCCCTTTTTGAGATAAATGGTGTCGCACAAAACAAGCATGCTCATCTAATGATTTTCCCTCAACTAAGCTAGTTGGGTTTTCACCACGAGCACAAATGGATCGAAGATGATCCAAATAGAAAGCTTCAGTAGTATGATAGATTTTGGGTGGTTCTTCAACCATTGGTTTAGTAGGTACAACTAATTTTTTTGGTATTTTACGTTTCCTACCCATAACTAAAGATAGAAAACAAGAACACAAAATAAAAATCTACTTAGTGATAAAGCAAACAAGCACACACGAGAATATTCACCCCACGCTATTGCTCCCCGACAACGGTGCCAGAAAAAGGTTTTGATAACCCACAAGTATAGGGGATCGTTTGTAGCCTTCTTCGATAAATAAGAGTGTCGAACCCAATGAGGAGCTAAAGGCAGAACAAATATTCCCTCAAGTTCTATCGACCACCGATACAACTCTACGCACACTAGACATTTGCTTTACCTAAAACAAGTATGAAACTATTTTGCAAGAATAAAACTAGAAATACTTTGCAAGAATAAAACTATGAATAAAATTGCAAGGCAATAAAAGTGGATAGCTTTTGTCAACAAGAAAGTCATTTGTCCCTAGGCAATCGATAACAAGTACCGGTAATCATTCTTGTAATTTTATATGAGGGAGAGGCATGAGCTAACATACTTTCTCTACTTGGATCATATCCACTTATGATTGGAACTCTAGCAAGCATCCGCAACTACTAAAGATCATTAAGGTCGTGAAACCCAACCATAGCATTAAGTATCAAGTCCTCTTTACTCCCATACGCCATAACCCACTTATCCGCATTTGGGCTGCTGTCATCCCCCGCAACACTGACAATAAGCAAACCGTGAACATATTGCAACACCCTACAGCGGGGGACCCTCACGTTTGCACGAGACGGAGGGCACCGTAGGACAGCACCATAAATAAAATATACAATCATACCAACCAAGATCACGATTAACCCACAGGACAAAACAGATCTACTCAAACATCATAGGATAACCATAGATCATTGGGAAATAATATATGAAGTTGAGCACCATGTTTAAGTAGAGATTACAGTGGGGAGAAGGGGTGTTACACCGCTGCATAGAGGGGGAGAAGTTGGTGTTGACGGTAGCAAGATTGTTGATGTAGATCGCCGTCACGATCCTTGCCCCGGCGGCACTCCGGCGCCACCGGGAGAGAGGGGGAGAGAGCCCCCCTCCTTCTTCTTCTTCCTTGGCCTCCCTCCTAGATGGGGGAAGAGTTCCCCCTCTGGTCCATGGCCTCCATGGTGGCGGAGGGGCGGAAGCCCCTTCGAGATTGGATCTCCCTCTCTGTTCTCTTCTGTTTCGCGTTCCCCAGATCTGGCCCTTCACCGTTTCTTAAATTCCCGGAGATCCATAAATCCGATTGCGCTGAAATTTTTACACAATTTTTTTCCATAAATTATCTTTCCTGCGCCAGAAGAAGGGTCCCAACCGACCTTCAAGGAGTGCACAAGATACCTGGGCGCGCCAGGGGGTGCCCGACGCGCCCTGGTGGGTTGTGGTCACTATGGGCCCCCGTTTGCATTGATTCAACCTCCCAAAAATCATAAATATTCCAAAATAACTCTCTGTAAATTTTTATAGCGTTTGGAATTCATTTGATATGGATTTTCTGTGAAACAAAAAACATGCAACAAACAGGAACTGGCACTGGGCACTGGATCAATAGGTTAGTCCAATAAATCATATAAAAAGTTGCCAAAAATATGTGAAAGTTGTATAATATTGGCATGAAACAATAAAAAATTATAGATACAACAGAGACGTATCAGGCCTCTGGCTGTCGTTCCTCACCGGAGATCACCGCCGACGCCTCCTCGGTGTCCTGCTTCCTCCGGCGATCCTCGACGCCCTCCGACCACCCAGGCGTGTTTGTGGTGCTCTGCTAGTCCCCGACAACACTGCTGGAGCTGCCTCACCTCACCGGCATCTTCCTCTCCAGCGAACTCCCTCCGCTGCCGTCTCTGGAGAGCTCCACCACGACGCCGTCCATCCATCTCCGGCCAATCCACGGGTACGTGCGTGCTCGTCGTACTTAGGCGCTTCCATCCATCCCCTCGCCAGCGGCAGCAGTGGCCTCCTCGCCATGCGCCCGCCGAAGCGGTATGAGTGGAGGCGCATTTCTAAAATTCGTCTTTGACGTCACCCCCCTCTGGTCTTTTTCTAAAATAATTTTTATTCAGAATTTTGACCAAACTTTGACCTACTCTAACTTTTATTCTACAAGTCCAAATGATATGATTCTTTTTGCATTGGTTTTGTATTGAACTCCTCTTTCAGCATGCAAAAGATGAGATTTTTTCTTGCTATAGATATTTTCTGGTGCATTTATGAGTGTTATGTGACATTTTTCTTTTTGCTATTTTAAATATTTTCAGAAGGAACTTGCTTCCTTGAGGAGAACCAGGAGGAGTGTGACCCTCCTCTGCACTAAGGCAAGCCATCACAAATATTTGCAAGAGTGTCATTTCAATAACTATGATTTTCACTTGAATATGGTCTTTTATAATGCATATAGAAAACTCCTATAATATCACTTGAGCGAGTTTCATGTTCATGCTATGCTTGTTTTGTTATCAGTGGCATTTTAGTTGAATGACTAAGTATATGCAGTAGGGTAGCATGATATTGAGCATAAGTAAGTTCATACCGGCATTATGTTGAAATGATGCATGTGAAGATTGTGCATTTTCATGGCATACTATGACTCGGGATTATTTATCTGTAAGAATTGAAACCTGATAATAATCCAACTTGAACATGTTGTTGATCGAGTCATGGTGCCACCGAATCAAGCTTCCCAAAGTGCAACCACATTTGCCTTTTATGGGAAGGCCCTTTCTCGGTCTGTTGCTATGCCTCTCGCCGGTACCTCCAACTAGGGAAGGTTATGCGCTTGTGCTACCCTAGCCCGGTAGGCAGGCATAGCCTTGTGTGCCCGTAGTTGTTTTGGTACCATGTCCCTGTTTGGGACCGTTTGTTTTGCCATGACGGTGGTCGTTGGAGGTCCGGAGTGGCATCGGGGTCACCCATGACTTAGCCCAAAAAGGGGAGTTGGTCGGAGTGGCCGGGAGGGTGTCATGGCAATAGATTGGTTCTATCGGAACGCTGTTGGTCCACCCGAATGGGAGTTCAAGGCCATGGGTTTCTGTGGTGTGGGTACAGTGTGCTAACCTATGCAGAGTGTGTTTAATCTATCGATAGCCATGTCCTCGGTCACGGACACAGTTCGTAGTAGGTCACACTGTGGATCAACAGAAATACTGAACCTGCACACTTAATATATACTTGTGGCACTTGTTATGTTGGTGGAATTGTTGAGACCATCGAGATGGCTTCGTTTGTGATCCGGAGGTGATCACTGTGATATGATGATAATCGTGGTTACAAGGTAACCGAGATGGTAAGCGGGTCGGAAAGGCCATGTTATGAGCACAGTCACTTCATGAGCAGCATGCTAAGTTCTTGCATTTAACCTGCTTAAATATCATGTTGTTGTTTGTCATTGTTGCTTTATTTGTGTGAGCTTGCGAGTACATTCAAAGTACTCACCTGGCGTGTCATGCCAGTTTCAGGAGAAGCCGTACCGGAGTTGGAGTTGCATCGTTGCATCGATGTCTAGATCGTGTCCACATCAGTGTCCCTGTGAGATGGAGTCCTTCTACGTCGTATTTCCGCTGCCGCGTAGCTGTATCATTGTGATCTAGGCCCTCCTCATGTTCACTAAATAATGTACATATATGCAGCAGCACCGTGTGTGCTGCTTGGCCTCGCTATCTGATGTAATATCGAACCTTTGTATCAATAAAGCGGATGTCCTTCTGTACCAAGTTGTTGTGCATTGCTAGAAGACATGATCCATGGGCTGGCAATGCAAGGTAAATTGGTTGCTCTGAGCCGGGGTGCCACAAACAGCCTTGCGAGGGCTATGGTGGAGAGGGTGGAAAGCATCCGATCCCCCCTATGGTGGAGGCTAACCTATATTTATAGTGGCCTCGGTCCTCTTCCTCCAAAATTTAGGCGGGAAGGGATCCCACAACGGCCAATTTGAAAGGGGACAAGAAGTACATCTAATCCTGACGAAAGGCGGTCTTCTCCTGCAAAGCCTCTGGTCGTGATGCAGTGGTGGGCTCGGTGATGACATCCGTCCTGCCGAGCCCGTGGTCCTGGTCTTGTTGCACCGGAATGGAAAGCTTTGGGGGGATTCCTCGGGAACCTGCGTCTGTCCTTGCTCCCTTAGCACTGAAAGGGAAACTGCCCCCTCTGCGCCCGCTGGCGCCCGCCTGGCCTTGGTCGTCATGGCTCATGTCATCGCAGCCTCGGGAGGCTGGGTACCTGCATAGAAATCTCTGCTCCTCGGGAGGCAGCCTGGGGAGGCCGCTCCCTTGGAGGTCTTGGTGTCGTCCGCCTCGCGAGGCCGGGGCCCTTGCGAGGGTCTTGTCTTAAAGGCCTTGCCACTGGGTTGTACCAGGCCGTCGAGGGAGCCACGCCGTGGGCCACAGGCAGGTAGATCTGGGTACCCTGGTTCCCAGAACGCCGACAAATGCATGTCACAAAAAATTATATCGTTGGATTCCTATTTCAACATAGTTTCCAATGGTATAATTTTTGGTGACATGCATTGACATTTTGTTAGTTAAACCTATGGTTAAAATGTGACACTAAATACGACTAGTAAGTAGTACAGTAGTACTAGTATACATCGGTCAAATTATTCATCATGTCCTCACATTGAATTGACGTGACAACACGCTGCGCATGAGGTGACACAAGAGTCCCGGCGGCGTCTTCGATTCACCAAAGTGAGCCTCACCCCTCTCGTAGTACAATAGCACTCTCCCATTCTCTACAAAATCACTCTCCCATTCTCTCCTGGTCTCTCCGCCTCCCAACCGCCGCCTTGTTCCGATCCATTTAGTACGATGAGCTATGAGCTACTGTAGCTGCTATACTTCATTGCAAGTAGTCAAATGGAAGACGCTGAAAAAATTGATCTCAACAAGGATGCTCTTCAAGCTAGCCGGATGAAGGAAGGAACCAGCGAGGCCGCTCCTGTGAGTATTCGTCCCGTCGCCCTGTATGATGATTTCGATCTTTATGGGGGTTTTCAAGTCTTCAGAGCCTGCATGTAGTAATGAAGCCAAGACCCTAGTTTGTTCGGGTATTGTGGCCTTCAGATTTGGAGTACCACTTATCTGTCAAAATCTTTCATCATTTACTTAAAACAGTTGGTTGATCATACATTGAGTACCATTTAACTGGAATTAACCAATGCAAGTCCAAGAAGGATTGGCCGGTGCTGCCGGCCGACGTCAAGTTCGATCCCATGGATTAGGAGCTGATCGAGCACCTTGAGGCCAAAGTGAGTGCTGACAGCGCGAGATCTCACCCTCTCATCGATTTGTTCATACCAACCATCGACAGTGAGCATGGCATATGCTACACCCATCCTGAGAAACTTCCAGGTGAGACACCAATCTGTCGTCTACTTGCATAAACATATTCCTTTGTTTATACCTCTATTTTTATTTCTAGACGCAGACCTAGTGAAGCAATTACAATTTGATAGTTAATAAAAAGTGAAGCAAGTGACTGCAACATGCCAAAGATGTTATGAAAATGCCAACTATGTACCCTAAAACTTGTATTCGCCAATACTGCAGGTATCGCACTGAGTGGCCTAAGCAAGCATTTCTTCCAGCGCAACTCCAGGGCATTCAAAAGGGGCACACGGATGCGTCGCAAGATACAGTCGGAGTGCGGCATGCATGCGACGTGGCACAAGACCGGCAATACCTTGCCAGTGATGGTCAACGGCCGAGAGACGGGCAGCAAAAAGGTTCTGGTGCTGCACACCAACAAGAACTTTCACCAGCAGAGGACCAACTGGGTGATGCACCAGTACCACCTCGGGGACCTGGAGCAAGAGAAGGAGCGGGAGCTGGTCGTCTACAAGATTTTCTACTAGACCAACACTAGGGCCAGGACTAAAAAGATTATAAGTTAGTTTGGTATTGGTATACTTGTACTACCTGGTCGTCTGCAAGTTGGTATTGTTGTTAAGGATCTTTCGGTATGAACTTGCATTTGCTTCCAACCATCATGTCGAGGGTCGACATGGATATAAAGCTGAATCATTTGTTTCAAAACGAATTTTCAGGCACCTGCTTTTTATTTGATGGGTAGCATAAGCACGTGCCATTCGAATTCCCAGTTCTCCAATTTTTTTACATCTTCGAAGTACGCACGGGATCCATCCAGTTTCACAGACTGATAGTTGGACGCAGCACATCGGAACTGGGCTGTGGCATGCCAAGCCCAGCTGCAAATTGTTAAAGAGAGAATTCCTTATTTGGCCCTTTCTTAAAATTTGTGTCCTATTTGGCTCCAAAAAAAATTCTTCCCTATTTGACACTAAATATACAATCTGTTCCCTTTGTGACACTTTCATCTATTTTTGGCAACTAAAGCTGTTAAGTGCAATGTGAAAAGACCATCTGCCCCCGTGTTATAGATGGCTGAAAAGAAGAGCGTTCGGTTCTTCAGCCTGGCGGGGCAACCCAGCCAAGATGTTGCCGTGGAGCTATAATATGTTTTTAAAATTTGTATCTCACTTTAAAATTCAACGCATGTCACCTGACAAGCTTGCAACCGCCTGCATGAAGATGACAAGTGCTAGTACTCCAAATATAAACACGACATCCATTCACATGCATGCACAATGGACTTTAGGAGCACCGTACCATTTCTGCTGCATATACGTACGCACTGTCAGACGTGGTGCAACTCTCCATGTGCCTGACGCATGCGAATGCAAACATATGCACCATAGGCACGAGCGGCGGCTTATTGGAGTTAATCACAATTTACTTCCTAGCTACTGCGCACACACCTAAAAAGAAGCCACTGCAGTACAAATCCTAATGATTTTTTTGTGACTCCTAATGAATTAATTTGAGTTAGTTTAATTCATACGTTAGTATTACTTGTAGCTAAATTGATGTCAGTCTGTATGTTCCATTAGCTTCCACTTATGGCTTTCGTTTGGGAGGCACTAATAAATCAGCTCAGTGAAACAAATAAAAGCTCCTTTTCTCAGCCTAGTATAATATCAGGGGTAGAATGGTCTTTTAATGTCCTGTTAGGGGCCAAACTATGAAGGAGTGTCACATAGGGAACAAATTTAACATTTGGTGTTGAATAGGGAAGAAAAAACTTTTTGGGGCCAAATAGGGAAGCAATATTTAAGAAAGGGCCAAATAAGAAATTCTCTCATTGTTAAAAGAGAGGAGCGATGAATTTGGGCCTTCCAGAACAATTAAGTGTCGCGACCTCGATCGCGTGAAGCACCTCCCATGGACTAAAAAAAGGCCTAGTCGGTTATTAGTAGTTGAAATATGTAAAATATTCCATAATAAAAAGAAATATGTAAAATGCAATGGATTTAGTCCGGTTTCACTGAAAACCATCCGATTTGCATCAAATTTGTCTGTGGAACCACAAGACGGCTGTCCATACGAAGCCTAACCGTACGGAACCAGCAGGTCCATGACTGTACGCAAGCAAGTCCATGCACTCATTATCACGATGGAAAAATAATGCTGACGTCGGAGACACCCATGAAATTTTCAACATAGTCAATAAAAGAGAGAATTCTGCAAGTACAGACTAATAACAGGGATCTAGCAGGTATATTATTTTTTCAGGTTGAGCAAGTTTCAACTGGGCTGTAGACTGCCCAGGCTTGGTTTTGTTTTTAACAAGCCCAGCCCATGACGATAATGGGGCACAAAGATCTAGCAGGTATCAACTGGCCTCTGGCCCGCCAGCCTTAGTTATATTTTCTCTTACAACATCCGCAGGCAGTTTTTTTACTGAAGAAAACACACAACCCAGTTCTATTTTCCTCTTGAAACTCCATGTCCTACTTCCATTTTCTAATCTCTACCTATAGTATTACTAGTTCATGTACATATATTATTATATTGAAAATACGTAAAGTTCCCTTTTCATCTTTACATCCTTATTTTTTGTTGTTGTTTTCCCTCCCAGCGCTAATTTTTTACCACTGGTTTCCCCTAAAACCAACTCAATTGTCCCACGTCTTATTAGCTTACAAAAATAAAACAATAATTTTTTTGGCAAATCAATAAGTTCTTAAAAAATAGATGTTTATCATTTCTGGATTAAAACAGTTCGGACTCCACCGAAATATGCTAAATTAGGTTGAACTTTATTACCGTGGTCCTGGGCAGGAAATGGGTTGTAATAAATTCCTTAAGAATTAGCAAATGGGCTAAAAATTATTAAAAAATAGCAAATGGGCTCTATGTTGTCTGCCACAGATTTGGAGGCTGACTTGTGGGCCTACTAAGTTCATGCGTACACAAGGTTTCTCAAAAAAAAAAGAAACTTAGTCAACAATCGACTCTACCAGCGTCAGATCGTTAGATGTCAATCCAACGACAATCGTGCTTCTTCAGTCTCTAATCTTCCTGCTCCAGCTGCCCAAACCAGCGCCGGCAGAACTGCCTGCTCCCGCCTCCCATGGCCAGTTGTGCTGCCGGGCAGGCCTCACGGCCCCACCCTACTCGCATCCGTGGCCTGGTCATCCCTCTACTTACCCACACCTCCTGTTATTCTCCGGCGACGGCAGCCTCACACTGCAGCCGAACCAATAAACCCTCGTACCCACTCCGCGTGGGAAACAACTGCCGAGTCTTCCTCGACTCCGGGTCATTCCCTTACTTGGCCTCGCTGTCGTCCACCGCCTTGGTGCTCTCGGCACGGCATGGTCAACGAACGACATCCATTGGAAGAGGACTATACGTGGAGAGGCTGACAGCTGGGTCCACGGCCGCACACAAGGAAGTGCCTCCTTTTTTTGCGAGTAGGAAGTGCCTCCTTATTACGCGCAAAATAATGATTCCTCCACCTGACAGCGGGGACCCACCGAAAGGGCCTCTGCATTTCGCGAAAAAAACATTCCCCCCCTGACAGCTCGGACCCACCAGCTATATCTTCGCACGCAAGGAAGTGCCTCCTTATTACGCACAAAAAAATGAATACCCCCGCTGCTAGGTGGGACCCACCATATTTAGAGGCTGACTTGTGGGCCTACGAAGTTGACGTGGATGCAGGGTTTTGTCAACTTAGTCAATATAAACGATTCTAGCTGCGGTGACCGTACGATGTCCATCCAATGGCCGTCGTGCTTCTTCAACCTCTGGTCTTCTTGCTCCAGCTGCCCAAACCATCGCAGGCCGTGCCACCTGCTCCTGCCTCCCGTGGCCGACTGTGCTGCCGCGCAGGCCTCACCGCCCCCTCCTACTCCAACTGCTGGCCAGGCCATCCCTCTACTCACCCACAACCCCTGTTATTCTGCGACAACGGCAGCCTCACACCGCAGCCGAACCAGTCAACCCTCATACTCCCCTCCGCGTGGGCCTCCACTACCACGTCTTCCCCAGCACCGCGTCGTCCCCTTCCTAGGCCTCGCCGTCGTCCACTGCCTTAGTGCTCTCGGCGCGACATGGTCAACGTGGTCATAGAACGACTTCCATCGGAAGAGGACTGTACGTGGAGAGGCTGACAGCTGGGTCCACGAACGCAGCAAGGAAGTGCCTCCTTATTACGCATAAAATAATTATTCCTCCACCTGACAGCGGGGACCCACCGGAAGGGCCTCTGTATTTTGCGAAAAAATGTTTCACCTTGACAGCTGGGACCCACCAGTTATATCTTCGCATGCAAGGAAGTGCCTCCTTATCCTCCCTGACAGCTGGGACCCACCCGGTCGAACCGTACTTAGGGTTGTCTGTCTGGTCGCTAACGTGTACATACATACTAGTCGATCGGTCTCTCTGCAACGATGAACCGTGGCCGAGCAAGCAGCGGCACGTGTAGTAGTAGAGCCCCCAACATAGCAGTTCAGGCAGTCCAGTCAAAACTGTGTACACGTATGTACAACCAGATGCCAAAAAATACGTCCACGTACGTACATACGGCAGGGTCTCAAACGCCTACTCGCGCATACGTATGGCCAGTGCTCATGTACATTGAGAGGAAACGGAAGGCAGCAACGGCGTCTTGTTCATCGGCAGCCAACCGGCTGGGTCGGAACGGAGAAACAATGTCCTGTTCATCGGGAGGCAACAGACTGGGCCCGAATGCGTCGTGTTCAACGGGAGCCAACTGGCTTGGACGGAACAGCCGAAATGGGGTCTGGCGTACCGCAGTATGGAGGAAACAGCCTTCTGTTCGACCGACTACGGTCGAAATGGGATCCTGTTCATCAGGAGGGGTCTGGCGTACCGCAAAACGGAGGAAACTGACTTGTGTTGGAGCGCCTACGGTGGAAATGGGGTCCTGTTCATTGGGAGGGGTGTGGCGTACCGCAAAATGGGACTCCACGAGCTACTGTTCATCCACCATCTACTGCCTCGCTCCAGCCTCCACGGGCTACTGTTCATCCACTGTCGACTTCCTTCAGCCTCCACCTGCTACTATTCATCCACTGTTGACTTCCTCCAGCCTCACCAGCTACTGTTCATCCACGGGCTACTGTTCAACCATCCATCCACAGGGTCCTGTTCATCCAGCCTCCACGGGGTCCTGTTCAACCAGCCCTCCATGGGGTCCTATTCATCCACCCCACCTCCTCGATCGGGGTCCTGTTCATCCAGCGGCAACGGCCTCTACTACCACGGGGTCCTGTTCATCCAACCCCCACCGGGGACTGTTCATCCAACCCCCAACAACAGTCACTGTTCATCAAGAGGCAGCAGCAGCAGGTTTGATCGACTTCAGTTAACAGCCAAGGGATCGATCGCTCGGGTTCAGTAACATAGCTAGTGCAATCGCTCGGGTTCAGTAAGCGAATGCCTTGCTCGGGTTTAGTTAGAGCCCAAGGTCTCACACACACGTGGGTACGTGTACGAGAGAAATGCGCAAACCTCCGTGCATCGCTCGGCCCCGACCACCCACCATAACCGGGAACTCCCCGATATTTTCCTCGCCCTCACTTCTACCATGATTTTTTTCATCATGGACGACCCAAAGAATGTCATGCAGGTGCGTCCCTGGCCCGCCCAGGACGAAAAAAGCCCATTTTCTGTCATGATTTTTTTGTCATAGAAGTAGGAGGCCACCACACCTATGATGATACGTGCTTTTGTCACAATTATCGTCATAGAAGTGTCATAAGCATGACAGGAAAAAATTTGTTCGGGCCAAAATGTCACGGATGTGTCTTTTTTGTAGTGATTTACCATGCCTCTAGAGATGTTTTGTGATGCCTGTAAAATCCCATATTGGGGTTCGCTGGACGAACCGCCAAAATCTGAGTATGAGTCATTTCTGATTAATCTTTGCTATGGAGAGGATAGAGGAGTGACACAAGGTAGAATAAAAAGTATTCATTTCCCATCAATTCAGTACTTTGCACTCTTTAATGGCAAATGCATTGTGGGAAAGCAAGATTGTAGCACACTATGTGCTCCTGACTTGAGCCTCATACACACAGCTTTGACCGGAATTAAATGTTATAATCTTGGAGCAATCGTTGCACGGAGGTTGCAACGTAATACTGATAGGTGGTCACTTTTATGGTGGGATTTATGCTTCTTGTTTAGCTAAAGAGGATGGTGTGACACCTCTGCCTGATGATCCCATCCTACCCACTCAGTACTTAGACTTTGGGGCCATGAAACGTCATAAGTTCCTTACAGGCACAGTCGATAATTATACTTATAACTTGAGGTTTAATAAAGAACCCATTGTACCTGTTGTTTTGCCCGCACCTTCTCTCTTTGATTATCACAGTAAAAGAAGATATTACGTTCTCGAGAGCGAGGCCCGTTCGTACAATGCAGAGGTCGAGGCTGCTCGCCCGGCTGAGGAGGCTGCACCAAGAGCCTCCGTGGTCTATCACTCAGATTATTATCCAGGCTACGGGTGGTGATTACCAAGCTAGGCCAAAAGCCTAAGCTTGGGGGAGTATGTATTTCCACAAACATTACATTCATGTTCACACATTTCATTCCAGTTGTCGATGTTCACACTTTTTCATTGTATTATCCATGCTAGATTTATTTTCTCGCTATCTTCTTGTGTGTTTGAAAAACTTTGAGAAAACCCAAAAATATTCCTCGCTTCTTTTCGGTTTTTCTTTCTAGCTTAAATTAATTATAGTTTTAAAAGAAAACCCAAAAAGATTTCCATATTCTTCTTTTGCTTGTTGGGAGCTTTCCCGTGTAAATAGTTTTCTCATTTTTGTTTTCCCTTCTTTAATTTGCTTTCTTCAAGAAAAACTAAAAACTCCAAAAATATTTCAGTGTGTTTCTCTGAAATTCTTTTCTTTTTATTGAGTCATACCAAGGAGAAGACCACGATGAAAATGTTGAGTGGCTCTCGTATGTATTATTTTTTATCTAACAAAGAGCCCAAATTACCTTGTCTTCTCCTTTTGAATAAAATGTTTGTAGATTCCAGCTTAGTCCATGGCACTCTTGCACTATTATTATTTTCATATCATTCAGTCGTGCAAGTGAAAGGCAATAATGACGATATTTGATGAATTGACTATGGCAGAGAGAAGCTGGTATGAACTCAACTTGTTTTGTTTTTGTAAATATGTTTAACCTAGTATCCATGATTTAGGATATTATGATCAAACATGTTTGCAACGACAATTAGAGATTATAGTTTCTCATGCCATGCCTAAGTAGCTAGGAGTGGATAATGATTTATCTTAGGTGTCAACATGCATTAAAATGATTGTGATGTAGTATGATGATATGGTATCCTCCTCTGAATGTTTCAAGTGGCTTGACTTGGCACATGTTCATGCATGTATAGTTGAATCAAAACCAACATAGCCTCCATGATATTTATGTTCATGGTGTTCATATCCTACTCATGCTAGTATTCAATGTTGATTACACATAACGCATGCTCATGACCGTTTTTGCTCTCTAGCTGGCCGCTTCTCAACCTATTTGCTAGCCTTCGCCTGTACTAAGCGGGAATACTGCTTGTACATCAAAATCCTTAAACCCAAGTTATTCCAGATGAGTCCACCTTATCTATTACCTTGCCGTTCCAAGTAAATTTGCATGTGCCACCTCTAAAATTTCAAATGAACATCTGTTTTGTGTGCCTGGACCGGGCGGTCAGTATCTTCCATGCTAAGCGGGTTATTCTCATGATGAGTGTTTATTCACTCGTCCTTGCACGAGAGGGGCGGTAATAGGGATGCCCAGTCCCGAAATCAAAAAATGCCCCAGGATTGTTGTTGGTATGGACGGTACCCGTGGATTCGACTAGCCATGGAGTGTGTTTGTTGGTGGAGGGGGAGTAAACCTTTACTTTTATCGCTTGGGAACTGCCGCTAATGTGTTTAGCATGGAAGATATTGATAACTCTTGGTCGTAACATTGACAGGAAGGGTGCACCTCCCAAAATTATATTTATCTCTGTTTTAAGCTTTGAGCTCTGGCACCTCTGCAAATCCCTGCTTCCCTCTGCGAAGGGACTATCTATTTAATTTTATGTTGAGTGATCAAGTTCTCAAACAAGCGCCAGACCTGAGAGCATTATTGTCATCCTCATGCATTATGTATAGTTAATGTTGGATGCATCATGACTGGATCTTTTCTACCATGAATTACAATGTTTAGTCGTTGCTTGAACTTTGGAGGTGCTCTGCATTTATGTTTTGCAGTCTCAGAAAGGGCTAGCGAGATACCACTATAATCATATTATATCATGATCGTTTTGACAAAGTGTTGTCATTTGAGATATCTTATTATTGCTCTCTAGTTGATTTTGCCATTGATATGAGTTAATATAATTTCTAAGAGTTATTGTTGACATGGTTAGTCATGATCTTTGCTGAAAACCTGGGAGCTACTTAAGCTTATTTATGTAAACAAGAACAAAAGAGTTCGTAAAAGTTTTTCTTTATCACTTTTAGTTTGTCAACTGAATTGCTTGAGGACAAGCAAAGGTTTAAGCTTGGGGGAGTTGATACGTCTGTGTCGTATCTACTTTTCCTAACGCTTTTACTCTTGTTTTGGACTCTAATTTGCATGATTTGAATGAAACTAACCCAGACTGACGCTGTTTTCAGCAGAACTACCATGGTGTTGTTTTTGTGCAGAAATAAAAGTTCTCGGATTTGGACGAAACTTTTTGGAGAATTATTTCAGATTAAATAAAAATACTGGAACCAAGAACCACCGGAGGGGGCCCCTGGCTGACCACAAGACACCAGGGCGCGCCCCCCCTTCCAGGCGCTCCCTGGTGGGTTGTGAGGCCCTCGGGGCTCCGTAGACCCTAACTCCAGCACTATAAATTCCTATTTTCGGAGAAAACAATAAGAGAGGAAGTTTCATCGCGTTTCACGATATGGAGCCACCGCCACCTCCTGTTCTTCATCGGGAGGCCAGATCTGGAGCCCGTTCGGGGCTCCGGAGAGGGGAATCTTCGGTCTTCATCATCACCAACCCTCCTTCATCACCAATTCCATGATGCTTCCCACCGGGAGTGAGTAATTCCTTCGTAGGCTCGCTGGTCGGTGAGGAGTTGGATGAGATTCATCATGTAATCGAGTTAGTTTTGTTAGGTCTTGATCCCTAGTATCCACTATGTTTTGAGATTGATGTTGCTATGACTTTGCTATACTTAATGCTTGTCACTAGGGCCTGAGTGCCATGATTTCTGATCTGAACCATTTATGTTTCCACCATTATATCTATGTTGTAGATTCGATCTTGCAAGTCATATGCACCTATTATGTGTTATGATCCGTAAACCCTAGTGTGACAGTAATTGGATACTTTCCGGTGATGACCGTAGGTTGAGGAGTTCACGTATGCACTACATGTTAATGCTTTGTTCCGGTTCTTTATTAAAAGGAGGCCTTAATATCCCTTAGTTTCCTTATGGACCCCGCTACCACGGGAGGGTAGGATAAAAGATGTCATGCAAGTTCTTTTCCATAAGCACGTATGACTATTTACGGAATACATGCCTACATTATATTTATGAACTGGAGCTAGTTTTGTATCGCCCTAGGTGATGACTGTTATATGATCAATATCATCCAACGAATTCACCGATCCAATGCCTACGAATTTTCCACGTATTGTTCTTGCTAAGTTACTATTGCTATTGCTACTGTTACAACTGCTACAAAATCACCTCTACCACTATTACTGTTACCACTGCTATCAAACTATCATATTACTGTGCTACTGATCACTTTGCTGCAGATATTTAATCTCCAGGTGTGGTTGAATTAACAACTCAATTGCTAATACTTACAAATATTCTTTGGCTCCCCTTGTGTCGAATCTATAAATTTGGGTTGAATACTCTACCCTCGAAAACTGTTGCGATCCCCTATACTTGTGGGTTATCAGCACGGTACATGCCCGTGGACATGGGGTACTCAGGAACTTTTGACCATAGATAATCCTTGAAGGCATGGCTGAATGAGAATTCTTACCAATCCTTGAGGGAGTATTTTAGTGTAAGTTTCCGAATACGTCGCACGCGAAATCCAACACTACTAGAAGGGTATATGTGGAGCACTTGCACTAGATGAGAAAATCAACAAAAATGAAACACAAGAGAACCAAATACACGAAAGAGAGAACAATAACACACACAAGAAAATGGACTCAACCTCCAAAGGAGGGTGGTGGCCGAAGCCACCATGTTTGAGTTTGTTTGGTATGGCACCGCGAAGATATGAACCTTGGGCCCAAGACCAACACTCATCTTTGAAGCACAAGTGCCACCTAAAAGTGGCTAATGTGAAAGATTTTGTTCAATTTACACTAGTAGAAAACAGGGCTTTGGTCACAGCTCAATATACACATTAGTCCCAGTTGCATTACGAACCGGGACTAATGTGAGCATTAGTCCCGGTTCGAGCGGCTAAAGGCATTAGTCCCGGTTCAAATGAGACCTTTAGTTCCGGTTTGAGATACAAACCGGGACTAAAGGGTGCGATGCCCTTTAGTCCCGGTTTGTATCTCAAACCGGGACTAAAGATTAGACCTGTAGTCCCGGTTTGAGACACGAACCGGGACTAAAGGGTGCGAT
The DNA here is from genome assembly GCA_011799875.1 of Thinopyrum elongatum. NCBI lineage: Eukaryota > Viridiplantae > Streptophyta > Magnoliopsida > Poales > Poaceae > Thinopyrum > Thinopyrum elongatum. The sequence goes on from CM022303.1 coordinate 448,270,624, forward strand.
GCCCTTTAGTCCCGGTTCGTGTCTCAAACCGGGACTAAAGGGGTTCGTGTTTCAAACTCTACCCCCCCCCCCCCCCCCCCCCCCCCCCCCCCCGTGTATCGCCATTTCAGTTTTGAAAAAAACGAAAGAAAATGATAAAAACTTCAAAAAATAAAATCCTTCGAGATGTAGTTATATTACTACATCTAATAGTTAGGAAAATTTAAAAAATTAAATTTGGACATGTTTTGTAAAAAAGTGTTATGAAAAAGTAAAACGGCTATAACTTTTGCATACGATGTCGGAAAAAAACGTATAATATATCAAAATGTTCAGCACGAAAATCCGCATCCGATTTTGACCGCCGTAGGCCATTTTGCAATTTTTTAGAATCCTCAAATTCTAAAAGGAAAAAAAGTTATGCTCAAATTTTAGTTTTTTTGAATTTTGGTTAAATCTGGTCAAACTACTTATTCAAGAAATATTAGTGTTACTAAATAATTATTCAAGAATATTAGTGTTACTAAATAATTATTTTAGTTTTTTTGAATTTTGGTCAAATCTAGTCAAACTGTGGTCAAACTATGGTCAAACTACTTAGTCAAGAAATATTAGTGTTACTAAATAATTATTGGTTTTAAGAATAATAGTTTCAAACTCAAACGGTGTAACGTGTGACTTCATGCTCAACTTCAACTCCTAAGGGTTAATAGGATTGACAGCTTACTATTGTCAGGAAAACAACAAGTGCAGACTTGGAAACAAGGGGGAATAGAACTTGAAAGTTAAGCGTGCTCAGGCTGGAGTAGTGAGAGGATGGGTGACCGGCCGGGAAGTTAGACGATTTGGAATGATGAGGGATGATTAGAGATTAGAGATTAAATTGAGCAGTGATGAGGGGTGATTAGAGATTAAATGCAAATAATTCAGAAATTTAAAAATTTCAAAAAAAATTCCTTTAGTCCCGGTTGGTGTTACCAACCGGGACTAAAGGTCGAGCTCCAGACAGCGGCCACGTGGAGGGCCTTTAGTCCCGGTTCGTAACACAACCGGGACTAAAGGGGGGGTGACTAATTAAAAAATATCAACCTTGGGATAAAGAGTTTACACTGCTTATGTTTACTTCCACTTTTTTCTTGTACGTAGGAAATGAGATTTTTTCTTTTTACTACAAATTTTTAAGCTGTTTTGTTTCACTCATATAGCTATCTAGTTTAACTTACCAAGTCTCGACCCTTTAGTCCCGGTTCCAGAACCGGGACTAAAGGCCCGTTTTCTACTAGTGTTATGCACTTCTAGGATGAGGTAGCTCATGAGTTGAGCTAGCTCACCCTAGATGTGTGCCTACAACTAAACAATATATCATATGAGTATGTGTGCATGAGCAAGAAACTCAACCCAAGTTACTTATATCCATGATATGTAGCTCATGCCTTAACTCGCGGAATCTTGCTTCATCAAGTGGCTTGGTGAAAATATCGGCAAGTTGCTTCTCGGTGTTGACATGGAATAAATCAATGTCTCCCTTGGCCACATGATCCCGAATGAAGTGATGATGAATCGCAATATGCTTGGTCTTGCTATGTTGCACTGGATTTTCGGCGATCTTGATTGCACTTTCATTGTCGCACAAAAGAGACACTTTGTCACATTTGACACCGTAATCCATCAAAGTTTGCCTCATCCATAATAACTGTGCACAACAACTTCCGGCGGCAATGTACTCGGCTTCGGTAGTTGAGAGAGATATACAATTTTGCTTCTTCGAAGACCAACTTACCAAAGATCTCCCTAGGAATTGACATGAACCGGAAGTGGACTTGCGGTCAACCTTGTCCCCGGCCAATCCGAATCCGAGTATCCCACTAACTTGAAAGTTGAGCCTTTGGGATACCAAAGGCCCAAGTTTGGGGTATGAACCAAATATCGAAGGATTCTTTTCACTGCAGAATAGTGGCTCTCCTTAGGAGCGGATTGAAATCTTGCACACATACACACACTCAACATAATATCCAGTCTAGCTGCACAAAGGCAAAGCAAGGAACCAATCATGGAGCAATATACCTTTTGATCCACTTCTTTACCATTGGGATCAAGATTAAGTTGGCCATTTGTGGGCATGGGTGTCTTCATGGGCTTGAAATCTTGCATTTTGAACCTCTTGAGCATGTCTTGAATATAAAGAGATTGGTTGATGAAGGTTCCTCCTCTCAATTGCTTTACTTGAAAACCAAGGAAGAACTTCAACTCTCCCATCATGCTCACGGCAAATTCCTTAGTCATAAGATTCTCAAACTCAACGTTAATAGCATGGTTAGTGGACCCAAAGATAATATCATCAAAATATATTTGGCACACAAACAATTCTCCTTTTACCCTCTTTGTGAAGAGAGTGGAACCTATTACCCCTATATGGAACCCCTTCTCGCTTAGGAACGTCGTAAGGTGATCATACCAAGCACGAGGTGCTTGTTTAAGTCCGTAGAGCGCCTTATGGAGTTCATAAACGTGAGAGGGGTGATCGGGGTCTTCGAAACCGGGAGGTTGCTTGACATACACCAACTCCTTAAGTGGACCATTAAGAAATGCACTCTTCACATCCATTTGATACAATTTAAAATCATGATGAGAGGCATATGCAAGCAAGATGCGAATGGGTTCAAGATGGGCAACGGGGGCAAAAGTTTCACCAAAGTCCAAACCTTCAACTTGGGTGAAACCTTGTGCCACTAACCTTGCCTTTTTTCTAGTTACTTGTCCATGCTCATCTTGTTTGTTCTTGAAAATCCACTTTGTTCCAATGACATTATGATGCTCTTTGGGCCTCTCCACAAGAGTCCATACTTTGTTGCAGGTGAAATTGTTGAGTTCTTCATGCATGGTATCTACCCAATCCGGGTCGTCAAGTGCATCTTCAACCTTAAGGGGTTCAACACAAGAGACAAATTGTGACGCCCCCGATTCAATCGTACACTAATCATACACGCAAACATGTACGATCAAGATCAGGGACTCACGGGAAGATATCACAACACAACTCTAAGAAATAAATAAGTCATACAAGCAACATAATACAAGCCAGGGGCCTCGAGGGCTCGAATTCAAGTGCTCGATCATAGACGAGTCAGCGGAAGCAACAATATCTGAGTACAGACATAAGTTAAACAAGTTGCCATAAGATGGCTAGCACAAACTGGGATACATATCGAAAGAGGCGCAGGCCTCCTGCCTGGGATCCTCCTAAACTACTCCTGGTCGTCGTCGGCAGCCTGCACGTAGTAGTAGGCACCTCCAGAGTAGGGGTCGTCATCGACGGTGGCGTCTGGCTCCTGAACTCCAGCATCTGGTTGTGACAACCAGAAAGAAAAGAAAGGGGGAAAAGGGGGAAGCAAAGCAACCGTGAGTACTCATCCAAAGTACTCGCAAGCAAGGAGCTACAAACATATGCATGGGTATATGTGTAAAGGGCCATATCAGTGGACTGAACTGCAGAAAGCAAGAATAAGAGGGGGGATACCTAATCCTGTCGAAGACTACGCTTCTGGCAGCCTCCATCTTGCAGCATGTAGGAGAGAGTAGATGGTAAGTTCACCAAGTAGCATCGTATAGCATAAACCTACCCGATGATCCTCTCCTCGTCGCCCTGTGAGAGAGCGATCACCGAGTTGTATCTGGCACTTGAAAGGGTGTGTTTTATTAATTATCCGGTTCTAGTTGTCATAAGGTCGAGGTACAACTCCGGGTCATCCTTTTACCGAGGGACACGGCTATTCGAATAGATAAACTTCCCTGCAGGGGTGCACCACATTACCCAACACGCTCGATCCCTCTGGCCGGGCACACTTTCCTGGGTCATACCCGGCCTCGGAAGATCAACACGTCGCAGCCCTACCTAGGCCTAACAGAGAGGTCAGCACGCCGGTCTAAATCCTATGCGCGCAGGGGTCTGGGCCCATCGCCCATTGCACACCTGCACGTTGCGTGGGCGGCCGGAGAGCAGACCTAGCAACCTCCATTACAAAGGAAGTTGCGTTACGCGGTCCAACCCGGCGCGCGCCGCTCAGTCGCTGACGTCTAGGAGGCTTCGGCTGATACCACGACGTCGAGTACCCATAACTGTTCCCGCGTGGTGGTTAGCGCGTATAGGCTCGTAGCCAGACTCAGATCAAATACCCAATCTCGTTAAGCATGTTATTTTGAAGTAACCACGGACGCCGACCAGGGCCAGGCCCACCTGTCTCCTAGGTGGTCACAACCTGCACTGTCGCTCCGCCACAAAGTAACACTCGGGGGCCGTCGGGAACCTAGGCCCACCTCTACCTGGATGGAACCACCTGCCCCTTCAGCCCCCATCTCCGAACAGTAACATAAGTATGTAATAGTATATAGTATATGTACCCGTGATCACCTCCCGAAGTGATCACGGCCCAGTAGTATAGCCTGGCAGACGGACAAGAGTGTAGGGCCAATGATGATAAACTAGCATCCTATACTAAGTATTTAGGATTGCAGGTAAGGTATCAACAGATGTAGCAACAATGTCAGGCTATGCATCAGAATAGGATTAACGGAAAGCAGTAACATGCTACACTACTCTAATGCAAGCAGTATAGAGGAGAATAGGCGATATCTGGTGATCAAGGGGGGGGGCTTGCCTGGTTGCTCTGGCAAGAAGGAGGGGTCGTCAACTCCGTAGTCGAACGGGGCAGCAGCAGCGTCGGTCTCGTAGTCTACCGGAGGGAAGAGGGGGAAGAAACAATGAATACAATGCAAACATAAGCATGACGATGCATGACATGACAATGAGCGGTGTTAGGTGTGCCCTAACGCGGTAGTAGGTGATACCGGCGAAGGGGGGAAACATCCGGGAAAGTATTCCCGGTGTTCCGCGTTTTCGGACAAAGGGACCGGAGGGGGACGAAACAATGAATACACGGTAATGATGCAACAGGGATGCATGACATGTCTGAACGCAGTGCTAGGGTGGTATACTGCCTATCTGAGTGCATTAGTTATTTTAAGAATTTATCTGGATTTATTTTATTAAAGTCAGGCACTATTCATTTATCGAAATCGGTCTAAAAGTTCAATGTTCTTATAGTTAGAGGCATCTGACGGGAATACGGAGGGCGTATTCGGGTTCGTATCGAAATTCTGAGCAAGTTTCATGTATTAAGTATTTTCATCGGAGTTACGGATTATTTAATATGATTTTCTAACATTTTTTATTAATTTCTAGAATTTAATTAATTATTTAAATTAACATTATCCGAAACAGTGTTATGATGACATCAGCATGACGTAGTGCTGACGTCAGCAGTCAACAGTGCATTGACTGGGTCAACCCTGACGTGTGGGGCCCACTGGTCAGCCTCTGTAGCCAATTAACAGAGTTAGTTTAAACTAAATAGGATTAATTAGGGGTGGGCCCCAGTGGTCAGTGACTAATTAGTCTAATAATTAACTAATTAATTAATGTTTTAATTAATCTTTTATTTATTTTTAAAAACGTTTTAACAGATGGGGCCCACACGTCAGTGGGCCAGGGGCGTCCACGTGGGCAGTTGACCTGGTCAACCGGGCCCACAGGGCCCAGCGGTCAGTGGCACAAGCTGTGGGGCCCGCGGCCACGTCGGACCACGCCGGAACAACGCCGGCGAGCCCGCACGCGGCGGCGACTCGCCGGAAGTTCGCCGGAGTTCACCGAAAAATCGCTACGGGGCACGTTTCGCTGCGGGACTTGGCGCGTTCGGAAGCGGCTGACCTTGCGCATCCAACGGCGGCGGTCGTGAGGGCGGAGGTGGCCGGGACGAGCACGGCCGGCGGTGGTGGCATTCGGCCAAGCTCGGGCGCGATGCCGTGGGGCATGGCAGGTCGGTCAGCGAGTGCGGGCGGGTGCGCGGTCGAGCGGGCGCGGCCGGGGCCGTGGTGGAGACGGGGCGCGGCGCGGGGAGGAGTGGGGCCGCGCGAGCGGCGGCGGTCACTGCGGTGAGGAGAAAGGAGAGGAGGGAGGCGCTCATAGCCGTTGACGGGGAGCGGGGGCGGCGAGGCGTGGCGGTGACCCGCGAGGAGGAGGTCGGGGAGGTTCCGACGACGGCGTCGGGGCAGCGAGGTGACGGCGCGGCATCGGTGACAGGTGGCGCGGGGCAGCCGAGCTGCAGGGGAGGCGCTGGTTAACGCTGGCGCGAGGCGGCGGCCTGCGCGTGGTCGCCCGTGACGGCAGGCGGCGGGGCGCTAGTGCTGGCGAGGGGGCCGACGGGGAGGGCGGCGGCGCCGTGCCCGATCCAGTTTTCTGGATCGGGAGAGAGGGGGTGTGAGAGCGAGTGGTGGGGGGACTGGTCGTGGGGGTTTAGGTTTTGTTCCGTGGGTGGATAAGGGAGTGGGGTGGCCGGTTGGGCCTTTGCCCGGTTGGGCTGGCCAGCTGGGCCACGGTTGGCCCAGATGGGCCAGGGTTTTTTTTTTCTTTTTTTTGTTTTATTTATTTTCAGTTCTGTTTTCTCTTAGTTCCTTTTTAATTTTAGTTTTATAAAAATTACCACTATCCCCATAATTAGTTTTATTAAATATGCCACTGCCATAAAAAGGTTTAACCCCAAATAAAATAGCTAAAGATTTTATAAAACACAAAAGGCATTTAATTATTTGTTTTTGCTACTGTTTATTCATCTTATAGTATTTAAATATTTTATAAAGATGTGGTTTCTCCAACATAATTACCTATGCAATATTTGGTTCACTCCGAACATTTCAGTTTTAATATTTGAAAACTTTTATTGTTTGCTTGATTTTGAATTTGAATTTGAATCGGTTTCGAACTAACGCGAGATTAGCAACAGTAATCGAAGTGACGTGGCATCATTAGCAGAGGGTTACTGTAGCTTAACTATCCTGGTGTCACAATTCTCCTCCACTACAAGAAATCTCGTCCCGAGATTTAAGAGGTAGAGCAAGGGGGAAAGGTCTGGTTACGATATTCTAACGGATCTTCTCGGTCTTGGCTGCTCTTCTCGAAGAAGTTAATCCCTTTCGTTGATGTCTTCATTCCTCCGCTTCGGGTCATCATGATGAAGTAGGCATCCTTTCTTCGGGAACTCCATCGTACTTATGAGAAGATAAGGGGGTATTCCGGAAGAACGGGTCATTACAGTGTTGCTTATCTGGTAGATAACATCAGGGAAGGTGGCGGAAAGTAACTCTCGATTTGAAACTTAAGACATTATCGAGAGCAAAGTAAGAAGGTGCAAAATAGAAGTTCCAAGCGCATAGGCAATCGTTCGTCGCCTGAAACGAAGTGTGAAAGGGATTCAGAGCAATGGGAATAAGTATTGCGTCTGATACCAGAATAGATCAATAGGTAGGTAGCCCGTGAATTACATATGAAGTCAAGCGCGAGGAATATCTTTGGAAAAAGGGGTGTATAGGAGAGTCAGGTTTCGATCCTGTGGAACTATGGGTTATGGGCCCACCATGTGGGTTAAAGGTAGAAAGGGCGCTGGCATCTTGCACGATCATGTAAGCAAGGCAGGTCAGAGGATAGCCTGTCAGTTATGTCGGCAACAACGTCGGTACCAAGGGCGAGGGACGAAGAGAACCATTTTCCTGCTCGTTGAACGAGGCGGACCAATAGGCAAAGTTCTCGTCCATCGGTGGCTACCGAAATGTCATCAACAATAGGAACAGGGTCTTACTGGCAGAGTTGTACACTGAGGTGTTTGCATAAGCAGGAAAATATTACTGCTTAGATCATATAGATCACAAGAAAGGTTAAACAAAACAATGGAAAGGAAAATATGTTTATCAGATTAAACAAAACAATGGAAAGGAAAATGTGTTTAAACACAAGTAAATAGGAGTATATCCTTCCCAAGGCTAAGCGGGGCATGATATACGTGTCGGAGATCAAAGGCATGGCCATTTAGTTAATAGGAGTAAGAAGAATCATGATATGCACCCATACAACGGTGTTTGGGTAACTGTTCAAGAAACATTTAGCATTGGGCCACAAATGTTCTTAAGGATGTACGGAGTACCATAGTTATGCTTCGAGATAGCATCGACAGGGTTATCAGATAGAAGGTCAGGCTTTGGATACACAAGGGATCCATCAAGAACAACTCAAGAATAAGTCTTACAATTTCCTCCTGGAAGAATGGCTATTCTTGCAAAAGAAAGAAACTATATTAATAAGTCCTCCAGCCAAGTGTGCTAGGCATGACATCACCTAACCGGGTCATCAAAGGACCAATATTATAACTCCGGGAATTATGTTCCAACCATTATATCTGACCGAGATCCAGTTCTGCTTAGTGTCGGGATACCTCAGACTCAGGATGCCCGGGAAGAAAAGGTGCAACACAAATTGACGAGATGACATTGTAGATTCTCGGGAAATGAACTATGGAAGCGAGTTTCGAAACAAGAGTTCATCATTAAACCATGGAGAGGATGAGGAGGTGGCTGATTGACTCAGCGACAATTCATCGAGATTTCCAAAAGATGGATCTCCATAATTATGTGAACAAGGAGATGACATATGACAATTCAAATGATATAATGTTGTATGCTCAAGGAAAACATACACCATTAATCATCGGTTGAAAGGTGCATCCAAAATATGACCATAGGCAGCAGGATCAATGTTAGAATGGCAATTCAATAACCAACAGTCTAAGAACGGACTGTCGGTCGTTAACATTTAAAGCAATAGGGTTGCCAGAGGTACATAATCCAAGCAGCACCGCTTGTTAGATGGTATCCCGGTTAGAATCAACACGGGGACCAAGAAAGAATGGTGACGGTGAGAAGTATCACTATGCCAAGAATTTTGAAAGAGGTGAAGCAATCCTCACAACATACTCGGCATAAAGGACAGTAATACTTCAAGGTAGAATATAATGCAAACAGGATAGCAAGTTGCATCCATAACACGGACAAGCTCGTGATGAAAAGAAGTTCAGGGTGTTTGTCGATGATAACAAAAAGCAGCGAGGGCAAGGAGGGTATTTCTCAACATGAACACAGTTGACATCTCGAAAGAAGTCAAAGTGTTGAAGTGATCTGACACATTTACCGGGAGGTTTCAAGAGGATGCAATCAAACAGCGACGGCATCAAGCAGGGAATGACGATGTGAAAGTCATAGGAACAACAAGTAAGATGCAAACTCAGAATCAAAGTTGCCTTTCAGAACAAGAAACATGATGTTGAAAGCTCGACGTAAGTCGTGCTCGCACTCTGAAGAATTTGTGCGCCGAAGAAGGTCGAGGTAGCACAATCAAAGATAGCAAGATAAGGGTGTAGCCGATGGTCTAGGACGACATGACTGAGTTTAAATTTCCCAGTAACAATTACTAGGGGTATTTGAATTTTTGAGCGGATTTGATTTACTAAACGGTGTCCTCGGTTGACGGCAACCTAGAACCCGTAGAGTGAGTACGACCAGGAAAGTTATTACTTCAACAAGTTAGTAAGATGCCGTGCAAAGGCATGATATCCTCGAGATACCACGGGGTAAACTCGAAGGTAGAACATGATAGAAGTTGAACTAGGTCATTGACCTATGACAGTAGATACTTTAACCTTGTCAAAATTTTGACGAGGCACTGGAATGAATTTCTTTCAGATATATTGGAGAAAGGACAGTATGGTCGAACCATAACTGCAAGGTTCAATTTAAGGATACCAAAAGAATTATACAAATGATTAAATATTCTTGCAAGAAGCTTTCATGATAAGCTCCACATCGAGTCCATGGGCAAGAACACAAAGGTACGGGGTCGACTCCCACTTCTTCAATGCATAACATTTCATTCGCTTCTCGTCTTCGAAGAAGTTGTAGAATTGAAAAGTATCTGGTAAAACACCAGAAGAGAATGTCTTGTGTAAACTTTCGGGTTCACACGGTTTAGGGAAGGTATATGTTCATCCCATAGGGCATCTTAGGAACATATAACGCTTCAGGAGTAATTTATACAAGCTCGAAAGCAGAGTATGGTTGGGAACGCAGAGGATACAATTTACCAAATGCATCAAGTATCGGGGGAATAACTCACAAGGTGATTGAATATGAAAGACACTGTCGGATAACAATCCAACAATGGATCGGGCGATCCACAACGGAGCTGATGTGAGTAACGGTACTCAATCAGAGGATGAAGAAGTATGCAAAGGCATCAGATTATAGAAACAACTGACTAACTCAAAGTTCAATGCAAGGGAATTTATGATTTCCAAATCAAGAGATCAGGAGCAAGGGCTCTGATTAAGGATGGGTAAGTCGAGTAGGCTTAGGGGCACAATCGATGACAATTTGATTGGTCGAGAACTAGCTCATGTTCAAAAGGACGTCTGAGCTGGAAGATAATTAGAAAGGATCAATCAACTGATGAATGCGTGCATTCGCACTCATGTTGAATCAATAAGATGAAAATGACGGTGTCAAAGGATACTAATGAATATTGCCAGTCGTATGGAAAGCATCCATAATGCAAGCAGACAAGTATTTGCAGAGCAATAAGCTGTTAAGGATTTTCGAAAGATCGAATAGTATTTGTATGCATCTTGTGAATCATATGAACAAAGGGGGAGGAACGGATACTCGGTAAGTGCGAGGAATTATCCGTAGGGGGTATTCATGAGGCAAGAACTGCAAGGCAGTAAGCTCAAAGGATTGTCGGAACAACGAAGAGCAGTTCGGGGCATCTTGTAATAACAAGATCAACGGGACTGAATGTATGAATGGCAAGTGTATGTAGTTATCCATAAGTATATAACAGCGGTAGGGAATTTGCAAAGGCGATGGACATAGGTGTCTCGGGAAATCATCGAATAGCATCTTCGGAACCTACTGGTGAAGCAGTTGATCATCTAGAATAAAGGGGCTCTCCGGGTGGATGTAATCATGAGATCCTAATGTTTGAGTTAGTAAATTCATTTTAACCCGACTAGAAGAGAGAACAGAGTCCCAGAGTATAGACAAGGAATAAAATATCCTAATACCACCCAATGGCGACGTGGGCCCGTAAGACACACAGCCATGTTAGTAAAATTGTTTTCTTTGTCTAGACTCAACTTCGGCCAAGGAGTGTGGAAGGGGGGGTTCCTACAGGCAGTCGGCTCTGATACCAACTTGTGACGCCCCCGATTCAATCGTACACTAATCATACACGCAAACATGTATGATCAAGATCAGGGACTCATGGGAAGATATCACAACACAACTCTAAGAAATAAATAAGTCATACAAGCAACATAATACAAGCCAGGGGCCTCGAGGGCTCGAATACAAGTGCTCGATCATAGACGAGTCAGCGGAAGCAACAATATCTGAGTACAGACATAAGTTAAACAAGTTGCCATAAGATGGCTAGCACAAACTGGGATACATATCGAAAGAGGCGCAGGCCTCCTACCTGGGATCCTCCTAAACTACTCCTGGTCGTCGTCGGCAGCCTGCACGTAGTAGTAGGCACCTCCAGAGTAGGGGTCGTCGTCGACGGTGGCGTCTGGCTCCTGAACTCCAGCATCTGGTTGTGACAACCAGAAAGAAAAGAAAGGGGGAAAAGGGGGAAGCAAAGCAACCGTGAGTACTCATCCAAAGTACTCGCAAGCAAGGAGCTACACTACATATGCATGGGTATATGTGTAAAGGGCCATATCAGTGGACTGAACTGCAGAAAGCAAGAATAAGAGGGGGGATACCTAATCCTGTCGAAGACTACGCTTCTGGCAGCCTCCATCTTGCAGCATGTAGGAGAGAGTAGATGGTAAGTTCACCAAGTAGCATCGTATAGCATAAACCTACCCGATGATCCTCTCCTCGTCGCCCTGTGAGAGAGCGATCACCGAGTTGTATCTGGCACTTGAAAGGGTGTGTTTTATTAACTATCCGGTTCTAGTTGTCATAAGGTCGAGGTACAACTCCGGGTCGTCCTTTTACCGAGGGACACGGCTATTCGAATAGATAAACTTCCCTGCAGGGGTGCACCACATTACCCAACAAGCTCGATCCCTCTGGCCGGGCACACTTTCCTGGGTCATACCCGGCCTCGGAAGATCAACACGTCGCAGCCCTACCTAGGCCTAACAGAGAGGTCAGCACGCCAGTCTAAATCCTATGCGCGCAGGGGTCTGGGCCCATCGCCCATTGCACACCTGCACGTTGCGTGGGCGGCCGGAGAGCAGACCTAGCAACCTCCATTACAAAGGAAGTTGCGTTACGCGGTCCAACCCGGCGCGCGCCGCTCAGTCGCTGATGTCTAGGAGGCTTTGGCTGATACCACGACGTCGAGTACCCATAACTGTTCCCGCGTGGTGGTTAGCGCGTATAGGCTCGCAGCCAGACTCAGATCAAATACCCAATCTCGTTAAGCATGTTATTTTGAAGTAACCACGGACGCCGACCAGGGCCAGGCCCACCTGTCTCCTAGGTGGTCACAACCTGCCCTGTCGCTCCGCCACAAAGTAACACTCGGGGGCCGTCGGGAACCTAGGCCCACCTCTACCTGGATGGAACCACCTGCCCCTTCAGCCCCCATCTCCGAACAGTAACATAAGTATGTAATAGTATATAGTATATGTACCCGTGATCACCTCCCAAAGTGATCACGGCCCAGTAGTATAGCCTGGCAGACGGACAAGAGTGTAGGGCCAATGATGATAAACTAGCATCCTATACTAAGTATTTAGGATTGCAGGTAAGGTATCAACAGATGTAGCAACAATGTCAGGCTATGCATCAGAATAGGATTAACGGAAAGCAGTAACATGCTACACTACTCTAATGCAAGCAGTATAGAGGAGAATAGGCGATATCTGGTGATCAAGGGGGGGGCTTGCCTGGTTGCTCTGGCAAGAAGGAGGGGTCGTCAACTCCGTAGTCGAACGGGGCAGTAGCAGCGTCGGTCTCGTAGTCTACCGGAGGGAAGAGGGGGAAGAAACAATGAATACAATGCAAACATAAGCATGACGATGCATGACATGACAATGAGCGGTGTTAGGTGTGCCCTAACGCGGTAGTAGGTGATACCGGCGAAGGGGGGAAACATCCGGGAAAGTATTCCCGGTGTTCCGCGTTTTCGGACAGAGGGACCGGAGGGAGACGAAACAATGAATACACGGTAATGATGCAACAGGGATGCATGACATGTCTGAACGCAGTGCTAGGGTGGTATACTGCCTATCTGAGTGCATCAGTTATTTTAAGAATTTATCTGGATTTATTTTATTAAAGTCAGGCACTATTCATTTATCGAAATCGGTCTAAAAGTTCAATGTTCTTATAGTTAGAGGCATCTGACGGGAATACGGAGGGCGTATTCGGGTTCGTATCGAAATTCTGAGCAAGTTTCATGTATAAAGTATTTTCATCGGAGTTACGGATTATTTAATATGATTTTCTAACGTTTTTTATTAATTTCTGGAATTTAATTAATTATTTAAATTAACATTATCCGAAACAGTGTTATGATGACATCAGCATGACGTAGTGGTGACGTCAGCAGTCAACAGTGCATTGACTGGGTCAACCCTGACGTGTGGGGCCCACTGGTCAGCCTCTGTAGCCAATTAACAGAGTTAGTTTAAACTAAATAGGATTAATTAGGGGTGGGCCCCAGTGGTCAGTGACTAATTAGTCTAATAATTAACTAATTAATTAATTAATGTTTTAATTAATCTTTTATTTATTTTTAAAAACGTTTTAACAGACGGGGCCCACACGTCAGTGGGCCAGGGGCGTCCACGTGGGCAGTTGACCTGGTCAACCGGGCCCACAGGGCCCAGTGGTCAGTGGCACAAGCTGTGGGGCCCGCGGCCACGTCGGACCGCGCCGGAACAACGCCGGCGAGCCCGCACGCGGCGGCGACTCGCCGGAAGTTCGCCGGAGTTCACCGAAAAATCGCTACGGGGCACGTTTCGCTGCGGGACTTGGCGCGTTCGGAAGTGGCTGACCTTGCGCGTCCAACGGCGGCGGTCGTGAGGGCGGAGGTGGCCGGAGCTGGCCGGGACGAGCACGGCCGGCGGCGGTGGCATTCGGCCAAGCTCGGGCGCGATGCCGTGGGGCATGGCAGGTCGGTCAGCGAGTGCGGGCGGGTGCGCGGTCGAGCGGGCGCGGCCGGGGCCGTGGTGGAGACGGGACGCGGCGCGGGGAGGAGCGGGGCCGCGCGAGCGGCGGCGGTCACTGCGGCAAGGAGAAAGGAGAGGAGGGAGGCGCTCATAGCCGTTGACGGGGAGTGGGGGCGGCGAGGCGTGGCGGTGACCCGCGAGGAGGAGGTCGGGGAGGTTCCGACGACGGCGTCGGGGCAGCGAGGCGACGGCGCGGCATCGGTGACGGGTGGCGCGGGGCAGCCGAGGTGCAGGGGAGGCGCTGGTCAACGCTGGCGCGAGGCGGCAGCCTGCGCATGGTCGCCCATGACGGCAGGCGGCGGGGCGCTAGTGCTGGCGAGGGGGGCGACGGGGAGGGCGGCGGCGCCGTGCCCGATCCAGTTTTCTGGATCGAGAGAGTGGGGGGTGTGAGAGCAAGTGGGGGGGGGATCCGGTCGTGGGGGTTAGGGTTTGTCCCGGTGGGGGGGATAAGGGAGTGGGGTGGCCGGTTGGGCCTTTGGCCGGTTGGGCTGGCCAGCTGGGCCACGGTTGGCCCAGATGGGCCAGGGGTTTTTTTTTTCTTTTTTTTTTGTTTTATTTATTTTCAGTTCTGTTTTCTCTTAGTTCCTTTTTAATTTTAGTTTTATAAAAATTACCACTAGCCCCATAATTAGTTTTATTAAATATGCCACTGCCATAAAAATGTTTAACCCCAAATAAAATAGCTAAAGATTTTATAAAACACAAAAGGCATTTAATTATTTGTTTTTGCTACTGTTTATTCATCTTATAGTATTTAAATATTTTATAAAGATGTGGTTTCTCCACCATAATTACCTATGCAATATTTGGTTCACTCCGAACATTTCAGTTTTAATATTTGAAATCTTTTATTGTTTGCTTGATTTTGAATTTGAATTTGAATCGGTTTCGAACTAACGCGAGATTAGCAACAGTAATCGAAGTGACGTGGCATCATTAGCAGAGGGTTACTGTAGCTTAACTATCCGGGCGTCACACAAATGAGTGATGTTCACAAAAGTTTGCCAAACGTCTATGAGTAGTTATCCCCTTTTTTATGCTTCCATAGATGTTCTCGGTGAGATGTTGAAGATGCTTTAACTTGGAGGCCACTTTTTGCTCTTTGAGTGCAAGCTCTTCTTCACTTGGTTTTGAACTTGATGAAGAAGCTTGCCCTTGAGATTGTTTTAGCCTTGGAGACACCCTTCTCTTCTCAACCACAAGTTCTTGTTCATTGGGAAGTGACGATCATGAAGCCACTTGAGGTTGAGGTTGATCTTGATCTTGATCTCAAACTTGAGTATGATCTTGAGCCTCAATAATTGGTTCTTCACCATTTGGATGAGCTTGCTCTTGATCTTGCTCGGGAACATGAGGGACTTGATCTTGTTCTTGGATAGGTTCATGATCTCTCATAGCATCTTGTACAAGTGGTGGCGATGATGACTTCCCTTGTGGAGACTCCACAAGAGGGTCTCTTACTCCTTCTTATTCTACTTGGACTTGGGGTGTTTCTTGTGGACAAATGTGTCCTATCCCCATGGTCCTTATAGCTTGCGAAGGAGCCTCATCACCTACAACACTAGGAACAATTTGCTCCACACGGTAACGGTTATCTTCATCAAACTCCACATTCACCGTTTCCTCAATGCCTCTGGTGGATATATTGAGAACTCGGTAAGCATGAGAGTTTGATGCATATCCAACAAATATGCCCTCATAAGTTTTAGGCTCAAACTTAGCTAAACGGGATTTTTTGTTTAGAAAGAAACACTTACAACCGAATACTCGAAAGTATTTGACATTAGGCTTTCTCCCGACTAGGAGTTCATAAGGGATCTTGTTCTTGAGCTTGCGAAGATAAAGTCGATTTGTAGCATGACATGCGGTGTTGATGGCTTTGGCCCAAAGCTTGTATGGAGACTTGTATTCATCAAGCATGGTCCTAGCCATCTCAATAAGAGTCTGATTCTTCTCTCCGCAACACCATTACATTGGGGAGTATATGGTGCGGCATATTGATGCTTTATCCCCTCATCACTCAAGAACTCGTGCATCGTGTAGTTCTTGAACTCGGTGCCATTATCACTTCGAATTGCCTTGATCGCACAATTATGTTGGTGTTGTGCTTCTTTGGCAAAGTTGATGAAGGTGTCTTGAGTTTCATCTTTAGTCTTGAGAAAGAACACCCAAGTATATCTTTTATAGTCATCGACAATGACAAGGCAATACCTCCTCCCTCCCATACTATCATAAGATGGAGGCCCAAATAGATCCAAGTGGATAAGCTCAAGAGGCCTCAATGTGGTGATGATAGTTGTTACTCTATGAGCTTTTTCATGTAGCTTTCCGGCAATGCAAGCACTACAAGGATGATCTTTGCCAAAAGACACATTGGTTAGTCCAAGGATGTGCTCCCCTTTAAGAGAGTTTGCAAATTTTTCATGCCAACGTGGGCTACCATCGGTGCCAAAGCCACCCCATGTCGGCCTTGGCCATTAGACATGTTGCAAGATGAGTTTTCTCTTTTGAGAAATCAACCATGTAAAGGTTGTCTTCAACATGCCCAACAAAGACCACTTTGAGATTGCTTCTCTTAAACACGGTCACATGAAATTCACTGAAATGAGAATCATAACCGGCACGTGCGAGTTGAATAGTTGAAAGTAAATTGTAGTGAAGGGATTGAAAAAGCATGACATTTGAAAGTGATGAATCACTACAGATTACTACCTTGCCCAATCCCAATACCTTGCCCTTGATATTTTCACCAAAGGAGATGTTCGAAGAGGCCTTGAGTGAATCAACGAACTCCACAAGCATCTCTCTCTCCGGCCATATGATTGGTGCATCCACTATCAATCACCCATTGTGTTCCACCGAAGATATAGTCCTACAAGAATCAAGCTTTTGATTAGGTACCCATTTTGCAATGGGTCCTAGAGAGTTAGCAACAAGGGTCTTAGGAACCCAAATAGTCCAAGCATAATCATCATAGTTAGTGCCAACGGATTTTGCAAATGTGTAACCATCATCTCCTCTCATGAGGAGATAAGATGGATTGTTCTTGCCGGCAAAATCCTTGGGAATATCCTTGTCCCTAGTGACCTTGCCATTCCCCACAACCCCTTTTTCCTTCTCCTTCTCCTTGTGCCCTTCTTGCACAAACACTACCTTTTGGGGAGGAGGAGGAGGAGGAGCAATCTTCTTCTTGTTCTTACCTTTCTTGGATGCGGGATCAAACCCAATTCCCTCCTTGGCAACACACTCCTTTTGATTACTCAAGAGGTCATTGAGGTTTTTCTCCCCTTGAATGCATGACACAAGCCCTTTCTCAATTTGGGCCTTTAACTTCTTATTCTCCTCTTGGAGCGAGGTGCAATCATGAACAAAGTTAGTCATACAAGATTCATCATTTAACTCCATATGAGGTACGGAAGTAAGTGCCTTAATGGTTGTAGCTTTAAGTTGAGCATAAGACTCGGTGAGGGCAATGAGGTCACCTTTGACAACCTTGGAACTAGCCATAAGGAACTCATGTTCCTCAACAAGTCTCGTGTGATCAACTAGAAGCTTTTCAACTCTAACATTAAGGGCATCCTTGTTCTCAAGAGCAAGTTGCAAAGCATCATTGGTTTTAACAAAGTCAATTTGATGAGCCGACAAGGCTTCCTCAAGTGATGCTCTCATGACATTCTCTTCATGTAGTTCGTGCTCGAGGAGTTCAACTCTCTCTTTTTCCTCTATGAGGAGGTTTTCAACGTTCTCAATAAAATCATCACGTTTAGCGAGTGATTTAAGGAGATCGCCAAAACGAGCACGGGCTTCACCATAAAGAGTTTTCATGAAAGCCATCAAGGATTCCTCATCATTATCCACGCCTTCTTCACACTCATCCTCCACTATCTCACATGAGACATTGGGAGTGTAGATGGCGGGTTTTTGAGATTTGGACTTTGTTTTTACCTCTTTGGCCATAAGGCACTGATGAGTGAAAGGCTTGTCCTCATTTGGAGAGTCGAAGAGGCCGGTGGTGGAGGAGGAGGTAGTGGCATGCATGGCAATGGCGGCCGTGCCCACTTGATCATCATCACTGTCATCTTCATCTCCGCACATGTATTCTTCATGGACTAGAGCCTTGTCATCTTTCCTCTTTGTGAACTTGGTGAACTTATTCTTCTTGAGCACAAGCTTCTCGGACTTGTCTTCATGTCTCTCATATGGACAATCATGTACAAAGTGTCTTGGGCTATCACAATTGTAGCATTTCCTTCGTCCAAACGATCTTCCTTGAAGATTCTTCCCTTTGTTTGTCATGGTCCTGGAGTACTTTTTGACTAAGAGAGCCAAGTCTTCCACAAAGTCATTTGTCGGGCATGAAGTGTCAACATCTTCCTCACATGTCTCTTCAGTAACTTCTTCATCCCTTGAGGATTGACTAACCACTTTCTTGGCCTTCAAGGCAAGATTGGAGTTCTTGGTTGCTTAAGCAATTGCAAAGGTCTTCTTGGACTTGGTCTCCAAAAGAACATGAGTGGATAAAGTGGAGACAACTTGAGCCGCGGTCAACTTGTGATAATCCGGGCGTTGATGTATCATCATGACCATGGTATGTTCCATGAGAACCATAGCATCTGTGAACTTGTCCTTGATGAAATCATCATTGGCCCAAGTGCACCCAAAGGTTCTCAAGTTGAGCACAAGGGGCTTCAACCTTCGGTAGACCTCTTCTGCGGACTCACCCTCATTCCTCACAAAGAGATTGACTTCTTGCTTGAGCAAAGCCAACCGAGATCTTCGAATTGCTTCATCTCCTTTGAGAGCCTCCTCAAGGAAATCCCAAATTTCCTTGGCGGTCTTAAGGAGAGCAATGGAGTCACTATAGTCATCGGTCACCGCGGTCTGCAACATGTTGTGGGCGGTTGCATTGAGTTGATCATCAACCGCTTCTCTTGGAGTGAGATTCATTGGGTCCTTGGGATTGAATCCATCGACCACAATCCACCATAGTTGAGTTGATGCACTACGAATATGAGACTCCATATCTAGCTTCCATTTAGCAAACGCATTAGCTGTCAAAGGGGGCGAAGGCCCAACAGGATTAATGCGAGGGTGTTGCAAGGGTTGGGGTGAGTAAAAGGGTTCCATGGCATTGTACTTGGGAACTTGAGTGCGATCCGGAGATGCAAGGGGTTCTCTCGAATAATCCGCATCATGAATGGCATTTGGATCAAATGAGTTTGATGTGGATGTCGAGGGCTTTAAGCAAGCATCGATTTCCTCCTTGATCGAGGAACGAACTTCTTTCAACATGGCGGTTTTGAGGTCCGCAAACATTGAAAGAATATCGGCCGCGGTTAAGGGGGCACCCGGGTTAATGGGGGCGATGGGAGCAACGACCGGAGCATCAAGTGCATCGGCCGCGGCAGGGGGGTAGGTTTTCACCATCCTCCTCAAGCGGTGCGACACCTCCCACATTCCCTAGGTCGTCCATATCCTCTAAGGTTGTAAAACCTTATATTAGAGCACGAGGCTCTGATACCAATTGAAAGGATCGATACGGTCGACTAGGGGGTGAATAGAAGACCACAATTTTTAATCTTTCTTGTCAATTTTAAGGTTTAGCGGATAAATAGGGTTCACTAGATATGCAACTAGGTGAACACAACCTATAGGACAAGCAAGCTTAAAGCTAAATATGCTAGGCAACAAACTAATTAGCAAGCCAACAAGCATACAAGGCAAAGTAAAGTGCGGGAAAGGATTAACCACAAGTGAGGCGAGGACGCGGATTTTATCCCAAAGTTCACTCTTCCTTGGGGAAGAGCTACTCTCCATTTAGAGCGGTGCCGGAGCCAAAGCTTTCGGAATGTTACGAAGGCTCACCGTAATCTCTTTCGAGTCACCCACAACGGATGAGCCTCGAATCACTCGGGGTTGGTCTTGAAGGCGACCACCACACCTTTACAAACTTCTCCGGAGCACACCACAAGCAAGGAAGCTTCTGGAGGAACCTCTAACCACCTAGGAGCCCAAGCTCCAAGAGTAACAAGTAAATGGGGAAGAAATGTTGCGGGGAACGCGATTTGGTTTGGTCAAGGTGTAGATCGGTCTTGCTCTCCCAATCCCCAAAGTTTCAACAAGTTTGGGTGAAGGGATTGAGAGTATTGAGCAAAATGAGGTGGAGCAATGGTGGAGCTCAACAAGACATTAGGGTTAGGGATGGAGGAGGAAGAAGTTTTTTTTATAGTGTTCTTTGTGGGGAGGGGATTTCTGCCCGTTGGACCCCGTGCGCACGGAGTACTCAAGAACAAACGTACCACCCCGTGTGCACGGGCCCCATGCGCACGGGGTACCCAGGGAGTTATGCAGTACCCCGTGCACACGGGGTACCCAGGAAGTTACGTAGTACCTGATGTCTACTACACAACTTGTTCTTGTAGACTCGTGTTGGGCCTCCAAGCGCAGAGTTTTGTAGGACAGTAGCAAATTTCCCTCAAGTGGATGACCTAAGGTTTATCAATCCGTGGGAGGCGTAGGACGAAGATGGTCTCTCTCAAACAACCCTGCAACCAAATAACAAAGAGTCTCTTGTGTCCCCAACACACCAAATACAATGGTAAATTGTATAGGTGCACTACTTCGGCGAAGAGATGGTGATACAAGTGTAGTAATGATAGTAGATATTGATTTTTGTAATAGGAACAATAAAAAACAGCAAGGTAGCAAGTAACAAAAGTGAGCACAAACGGTATTGCAATGCTTGAAAATGAGGCCTAGGGTTCATACTTTCACTAGTGCAATCTCTCAACAATGCTAATATAATTGGATCATATAACCATCCCTCAACGTGCGATGAAGAATCACTCCAAAGTTCTTATCTAGCGGAGAACATAAGACGAAATTGTTTGTAGGGTACGAAACCACCTCAAAGTTATCCTTTTCGATCGATCCATCCAAGAGTTCATACTAAAATAACACCAAGTTATCCTTTCTGATCGATCTATCTAAGAATTCGTACTAAAATAACACCATATGATACACATCAACCAACTCTAATGTCACCTAGATACTCCAATGTCACCACGAGTATCCGTGAGTTGATTATACGATATGCATCAAACAATTCCAGATTCATAATACTCAATCCAACACAAAGAACCTCAAAGAGTGCCCCAAGATAACTACCGGAGAAACAAGGACGAAAACGTGCATCAACCCCTATGCATAGATTACGCCAATGTCACCTCGGGAATCCGCGAGTTGAGTGCCAAAACATATATCAAGTGAATCAATATGATACCCCATTGTCACCACGGGTATTTGATGACCCACAAGTATAGGGGATCTATCGTAGTCCTTTCAATAAGTAAGAGTGTCGAACCCAACGAGGAGGAGAAGGAAATGACAAGCGGTTTTCAGCAAGATATTTTCTGCAAGCACTGAAATTATCGGTAACAGATAGTTTTGTGATATGATAATTCGAAACGGGTAACAAGTGTAACAAAGGTGCAGCAAGGTGGACCAATCCTTTTTGTAGCAAAGGACAAGCCTAGAAGAACTCTTATATAAAGCAAAGCGCTCTCGAGGACACATGGGAATTGTTGTCAAGTTAGTTTTCATCATGCTCATATGATTCGCGTTCGTTACTTTGATAATTTGATATGTGGGTGGACCGGTGCTTGGGTGCTGTCCTTACTTGGACAAGCCTCCCACTTATGATTAACCCCTCTCGCAAGCATCCGCAACTATGAAAGAAGAATTAAGATAAATATAACCATAGCATGAAACATGTGGATCCAAATCAGCCCCTTACGAAGCAACGCATAAACTAGGGTTTAAGCTTCTGTCACTCTAGCAACCCATCATCTACTTATTACTTCCCAATGCCTTCCCCTAGGCCCAAATCATGGTGAAGTGTCATGTAGTCGACGTTCACATAACACCACTAGAGGAAAGACAACATACATCTCATCAAAATATCGAACGAATACCAAATCCACATGACTACTTATAACAAGACCTCTCCCATGTCCTCAGGAACAAACGTAACTACTCACAAAGCATATTCATGTTCATAATCAGAGGTGTAATAAATATCATTAAGGATCTGAACATATGATCTTCCACCGAATAAACCAACTAGCATCAATGATACGTCTCCAACGTATCTATAATTTTTTATTATTCCATGCTATTATATTATCTGTTTTGGATGTTTTATATGCATTAATATGCTATTTTATATTATTTTTGGGACTAACTTATTAACCTAGATCCCAGTGCCAATTTCTATTTTTTCCTTGTTTTTGAGTTTTACAGAAAAGGAATAGCAAACGGAGTCCAAACGGAATAAAACTTTCGCGATGATTTTTCTTGGACCAGAAGACACACGTAGGACTTGGAGAGGAAGGCAGAAGAGTCCCGAGGGCTCCACAAGCCCTCAAGGCGCACCCTACGAGGGGGCGCGGCCCCTAGCTTGTGGGCCCCATGGGAGTCCTCCAACCCTAATCTTTGGCCTATAAATTTAGAAATATTCCAAAACCACCAGAAGCATCCACCAAAATACTTTTCCGCCGCCGTAACCTTCTATTCCTGTGAGATCCCATCTTGGGGCCTTTTCCAGCATCCTGCCGGAGGGGGATTCGATCATGGAGGGCTTCTACATCAACTCTATTGCCCTTCTGATGGAGCGTGAGTAGTTTACCTCAGACCTACGGGTCCATAGCTAGTAGCTAGATGGCTTCTTCTCTCTCTTTGATCCTCAATACCATGTTCTCCTCGTTGTTCTTGGAGATCTATCCGATGTAATATTCTTTTGCGGTGTGTTTGTCAAGATCCGATGAATTGTGGATTTATGATCAGTTTATCTATGAATATTATTTGAATCTTCTCTGAATTCTTATATGCATGATTTGATATCTTTGTATTTCTCTTCAAATTATCGGTTTGGTTTGGCCAACTAGATTGGTTCTTCTTGCAATGGGAGAGGTGCTTAGTTTTGGGTTCAATCTTGCGGTGTCCTCACCCAGTGACAAAGTAGGGGTAGCGATGCACGTATTGTATTGTTGCCATCGAGGGTAAAAAGATGGGGTTTTCATCATATTGCTTGAGTAAACCCCTCTACATCATGTCATCTTACTTAAGGCGTTACTCCATTCTTATGAACTTAATACTCTAGATGCATGCTGGATAGCGGTCGATGTGTGGAGTAATAGTAGTAGATGCAGAATCGTTTTGGTCTACTTGACACGGACGTGATGCCTATATGCATAATCATTGCCTTGGATATCATCATAACTTTGCGCTTTTCTATCAATTGCTCGACAGTAATTTGTTCACCCACCGTATTATTTGCCTTCAAGAGAGAAGCCTCTAGTGAAACCTATGGCCCCCGGGTCTATTTTCCATCATATATTTTCAGATTTATAAACCAAAAAACCCAAAAATACCTTGCTGCAATTTATTTACTTTTATTTTGTTTTACGTTTTAGTAAGCTTTTATATCTATCTCTATTAGATCTCACCTTTGCAAGTAACCGTGAAGGGATTGACAACCCCTTTATCGCATTGGGTGCAAGTGTTTGATTGTTTGTGCAGGTGCATAGATTGGAGACTTGTGTGTATCTCCTACTGGATTGATACCTTGGTTCTTAACTGAGGGAAATACTTATCTCTACTTTGCTGCATCACCCTTTCCTCTTCAACGGAAAAACCAACACAAGCTCAAGTAGTAGCAGGAAGAATTTCTGGCGCCGTTGCCGGGGTGATCTACATCAAGCCTACCAAGTACCCACCATAAACTCTCATCTCTTGCATTACATTATTTGCCATTTGCCTCTCATTTTCCTCCCCCCCCACTTCTAAAACGTTTTCAGAAAAACACAAACATATTTGCCTTTTTATTTGCCTTCTTTCCGTTTGCCTTTTATGTCTTACTTGGTTTGTTTGCTTGTTCGCTTGGAATAATTGTGTATTTATTGAAAATCAGAAAGCAAAAAGTGTATGGATCCTCATCCACTTGCTAATCTTTTTAAGAGATCCAATTATGATGAACCAATTGCTAGTGAGTTGAGTGCACTAGATTATCTTTATGAACTTTTGCTTGAGATTCGTGAATCTGAAATTTGTGATGAAGTGTTAAAAGAAGAAATTTATGAAGTGATTCACGATAGTTCCTTGAATGAAAAGCATGGTTGCAATGGTGTTATTATAAATTCTATTAATGTCAATTGTGCTAATAATATGCAAAACCCCAAGCTTGGGGATGCTAATTTTTCTATGTCCACTACTTATTGTAATGATCATGATTGGGGTGATTCTTCGTATGATCTTGAAAATTCATTTAAGCCTCATGATGAATATGATATTGATAATAGTGTTTGCAATAATATTGAAAGTGGGTTTGAAAGAGTGTCAACTCTAGGTAATAATTATCCCACTACTTTGGAGAATGATCAATCTTATGAAATTTTTGATAAAAGTGGGCTTGGAGAGGTCATGACTTTATTTGATGATAATCCCACTATATTGGAAGAGTGTCTACTTTGCATGCATGTGGATCATGTAGAAAATATGTTATGTGATAGCTATATTTTTGAATTTGAATATTATCCTACATGTAATTAATATGAGAGAGGAAAATATGGTTCTAGAAATTTTCATGTTACTAAATTACCTCTCGTTATGATGAGATTGCTATTGTTTCTTACTTCTTCCTTGCATATGCTAGTTTTTGCTTGTCTTGATAAATTTATTGATTATAAAATGCCTATGCATAGGAAGTATGTTAGACTTAAAGTTGTTTTTCACATGCTAGATGATGCTCTCTTCGTGTTTCAATTCCTATCTTTCATGTGAGCATCATTAAAATTATCAACGCCTAGCTAAAAGGCTTTAAAGAAAAGTGCTTGTTGGGAGACAACCCAATATTTTTCTTTTCTGTTTTTATGAGTATACACATTATTGCCTCTGTAGTAATTGTGTTTTGTTTTTTTAATTAGTGTTTGAGCCAAGTAAGACCTTCGGGATGGCTTACGGTGATAGTTGATTTGATCTTTCTGAAAAACAGAAACTTTTGCGTCCAGTAACAGAATTGTTTAAATTCACTGGAGCGTGTAAAAACCCTGAATTTTTTACACAAGATTGATATAAAAATTGCCTCTGTTTTCATAATTGTTTAAGAATTTTTGGAATTACATAAGTATGAGTACAATTCAGATCTTCGCAGACACTTCTGTTTTTGACAGATTCTGTTTTCTATGTGTTGTTTGCTTATTTTGATGAATCTATGGGTAGTATCGGGGGGTGTGAACCACGGAGAAGTTGGAATACAGTATATATTACACCAATATAAATAAATAATGAGTTCACAACAGTACCAAAAAGTGGTGATTTATTTTCTTATACTAACGGATCTCATGAGTTTTCTGTTGAGTTTTGTGTTGTGAAGTTTTCAAGTTTTGGGTAAAGATTTGATGGACCATGGAATAAGGAGTGGCAAGAGCCTAAGCTTGGGGATGCCCAAGGCACACCAAGGTAATATTCAAGGACAACTAAGCATCTAAGCTTGGGGGATGCCCCGGATGGCATCCCCTCTTTCGTCTTCGTCTATCGGTAAATTTACTTGAGGCTATATTTTTATTCATCACATGATATGTGTTTTGCTTGGAGCATCTTGTATGATATGAGTCTTTGCTTTTTAGTTTTACACAATCATCCTTGCTGTACACACCTTTTGAGAGGGATACGCATGAATCGTGAATTTATTAGAATACTCTATGTGCTTCACTTATACCTTTTGAGCTAGGCAATTTTGCTCTAGTGCTTCACTTATATCTTTTTAGAGCACGGCGGTGGCTTTATTTTATAGAAATTGTTGAACTCTCATGCTTCACTTATATTATTTTGAGAGTCTCTCTAAACAGCATGGTAATTTTCTTAGGTTATGAATTTAGTCCTAATATGATGGGCATCCAAGAGGGATATAATAAAAACTTTCATATAAAGAGCATTGAATACTATGAGAAGTTTGATTCCTTATGATTGTTTTGAGATATAAAGATGGTGATATTAGAGTCATGCTAGTAAGTAATTGTGGATTGTAGAAATACTTGTGTTAAAGTTTGTGATTCCCGTAGCATGCACGTATGGTGAACCGTTAAGTGATGAAGTCGGAGCATGATTTATTTATTGATTGTCTTCCTTATGAGTGGCGGTCGGGGACAAGCGATGGTCTTCTCCTACCAATCTATCCCCCTAGGAGCATGCGTGTATTACTTTGTTTCGATAGCTAATAGACTTTTGCAATAAGTATGTGAGTTCTTTATGACTAATGTTGAGTCCATGGATTATACGCACTCTCACCCTTCCACCATTGCTAGCCTCTCTAGTACCATGCAACTTTCGCCGGTGCACTACACCCACCATATACCCTTCCTCAAAAAAGCCACCATACCTACCTATTATGGCATTTCCATAGCCATTCCGAGATATATTGCCATGCAACTTCCGCCGTTCCATTTATTATGACACGCTCCATCATTGTCATATTGCTTTGCATGATCATGTAGTTGACATAGTATTTGTGGCAATGCCACCATTCATATTTTTCATACATGTCTCTCTTGATCATTGCACATCCCAGTACACTGTCGGCGGCATTCATATAGAGTCATATTTTTGTTCTAGTATCGAGTTGTAATTCTTGAGTTGTAAGTAAATAAAAGTATGATGATCATCATTATTAGAGTATTGTCCCATGTGAGGAAAGGATGATGGAAGCTATGATTCCCTCACAAGATGGGATGAGTCTCTGGACTTAACAAAAAATAAAAGAGGCCAAAAATAAGCCCAAACAAAAAAAAGAGAAAAGAAAAAAATGAGAGAGAAGAGAAAAGGGCCAATGCTACTATCCTTTTATCACACTTGTGCTTAAAAGTAGCACCATGATCTTAATGATAGAGAGTCTCCTATGTTGTCACTTTCATATACTAGTGGGAATTTTTCATTATAGAACTTGGCTTGTATATTCCAATGATGGGCTTCCTCAAATTGCCCTAGGTCTTCATGAGCAAGCGAGTTGGATGCACACCCACTTAGTTTCTTTTTGAGCTTTCATAAACTTATAGCTCTAGTGCATCCGTTGCATGGCAATCCCTACTCACTCACATTGATATCTATTGATGGGCATCTCCATAGCCCATTGATACGCCTAGTTGATGTGAGACTATCTCCTTCTTTTTGTCTTCTCCACAACCACCATATTCTATTCCACCTATAGTGTTATAGCCATGGCTCACACTCATGTATTTGCGTGAAAGTTGAAAAAGTTTGAGAACATCAAAAGTATGAAACAATTGCTTGGCTTGTCATCGGGGTTGTGCATGATTTAATACTTTGTGTGATGAAGATGGAGCATAGCCACACTATATGATTTTGTAGGGATAACTTTCTCTGGCCATGTTATTTTGAGAAGACATGATTGCTTTATTAGTATGCTTGAAATATTATTATTTTTATGTCAATATTAAACTTTTGTTTTGAATCTTATGGATCTGAATATTCATGCCACAATAAAGAAAATTACATGGATAAATATGTTAGGTAGCATTCCACATCAAAAATTCTGTTTTTATCATTTACCTACTCGAGGACGAGTAGGAATTAAGATTGGGGATGCTTGATACGTCTCCAATGTATCTATAATTTTTTATTGTTCCATGCTATTATATTATCTGTTTTGGATGTTTTATATGCATTAATATGCTATTTTATATTATTTTTGGGACTAACTTATTAACCTTGAGCCCAGTGCCAGTTTCTGTTTTTTCCTTGTTTTTGAGTTTTACAGTAAAGGAATACCAAACGAAGTCTAAACGGAATAAAACTTTTGTGATGATTTTTCTTGGACCAGAAGACACGCGTAGGACTTGGAGAGGAAGGCAGAAGAGTCCCGAGGGCTCCACAAGCCCTCAGGGCGCACCCTAGGGGGGCGTCCCTGGCTTGTGGGCCCCACGGGAGTCCTCCAGCCCTAATCTTTGGCCTATAAATTCAGAAATATTCCCAAACCACCAGAAGCGTCCACCAAAATATTTTTCCGCCGCCGTAACCTTCTGTTCCCGTAAGATCCCATCTTGGGGCCTTTTCCGGCATCCTGTCGGAGGGGGATTCGATCACAAAGGGCTTCTACATCAACTCTATTGCCCTTCCGATGAAGCGTGAGTAGTTTACCTCAGACCTACGGGTCCATAGCTAGTAGCTAGATGGCTTCTTCTCTCTCTTTGATCCTCAATACCATGTTCTCCTCGTTGTTCTTGGAGATCTATCTGATGTAATATTCTTTTGCGGTGTGTTTGTCGAGATCCGATGAAATTTGGATTTATGATCAGTTTATCGATGAATATTATTTGAATCTTCTCTGAATTCTTATATGCATGATTTGATATCTTTGTATTTCTCTTCGAATTATCGGTTTGGTTTGGCCAACTAGTGTAACATCCCAAATTTTCAATTTCGAATGTTATACATAGGTCATCATATGCATATCATATTTTATTTGCATTTCGTTTGTGATCCTATAAATCTTAAGCAACTCAAGGACCCACGGAGAGAGTTGGGGATTTCATTTATTTTCATATTTGAATTTTCTCAAATATTGAAAAGAGGATCATTTTGGTTTTAATTATTTTTCTCTCCAAAAATATTTCCAATATAAAAACATATGAGAGGAGATATTATGACTTCTCCAAAATAAAAGAAATATTGGAGGAAAAATGTTAAAATCAAATAAATATTTTATTTGGATTTTTATTGCTATTTTCTTTGAATTAGGAAAAATATGCATTTTTCAAAATTGCATTTTTAGGCCAAGAAAATGTTCACTTCGTTCTAAATATTTTTATTTAGACGGTGAAAATTGTTTTTGGCATTTTTAGAATTTTTTATTTTATTTTATTAGGATTTTTCTCAGCGGAACTTATTTAAAAAAAACTCCCGCCGAACTGGGCCGGCCCAGCTAGCGCCAGGCCGCGGCCCAGCCACCACCGCCTCGTCCCCGTCCTCGGGACGGACTCCCGCATGCCGGCGGAGTCCGGCCGGACTCCGCCTCGGCCTTGCCCCTTCCCCAAGCCGGACACCCCCCCGAGGCCTTTATATAGCGCCGCCACTGCCCCCTCCCCTCCTCAACCCGCTCCACCGCCCCAAGCCGCGCCGCCCGAGCCGCCTCGCCGCCGCGTCGCCGCTGCCACCGCCGCCGCGCCGTCGCCTGCCTCGCCGCGCCGCCGCCTCGCCGCCCCCCGCCGCTGCCGCGCCGCTCCCCGCCTCGCCTCGCAGCCGCCGGAGCCGCGCCGCCCTCGCCTGAATTCGAGCCGTCGCCGTCGGATCTCACCGCCCCGGTTTTTTTTGGTTTAGGTAAAAAACCGTCTCGTTTTTTTAAACCCTAGATCGGTTTTCTCGCTTTTCTCGGTTTAGTTCGTTTGCGAACGTTCGTTCGTTCGTTTTAATGAACGCGTTCGTTCGTTAGACTCTGTTAGCGAACGTTCATTCGTTAGATTTTTCTTTTTCTGTTTTATTTTCGGCCAGGGACCTATCCGCAATTATTTTTATCGCAGATTAGCCCCTGATCTTCAAACCCTCGCCGTTTCTAAACCGTTCGTCCAAATCCAGTGAAACCAACGCCAAAATCTTCATCTCGAACCCCTCTTTCTGTTTAATCAACTTGAACATGATTTTAACAATTTAAAATTTGGTTTCAAGCAGATTTGTTTTCGAAGTTCTTTTGACCGTAGTTTCAGTTCCGTAGCTCCGATTCGATTGATTCTTTTTGCAGATCGAATCTCTTCAGTTGAACTTTCAGATTTGATCTTCTTATTTGAGTTCTACCCTTGCATTTATGCTTGATTGCTTATGTATGCTATTGTTTGGTTGCGATAGAATTCCCGGAGTGCGAAGCGTGCTACTACGAGTCTCTAGGGTTTGCAGATCGTCAGCAAGGCAAGTAACGCTTTGATCATATCCCTTCATTACCCAGTTTTTATGCATTAGTTTCAATCCTCAAACACTGCATGATTAGGATGTGATTAACTTGTGGGTATTGGGAAGTAGATGATGAGGTAGAACCTATTGCCCTTTATTATCAAACCTTGGGAGTTACTTCTACGCTATGCTTATATTGCCATGCTATGCTCGTAGATGAGGATTGGGTTTGAGTGTATCCATGACAGATGTGAGATTGTTAATTAATGGTTAACTTAAGGTGGCTACTTAAATACACATCTGGGTGGATTGGTTGCAGGCACCTGGGGATATACCAGTGTTGTCTTTTTGGTTCGCCACCCAGGCTCAAAGGGATCATAAGATTATTTATGCTAGAAACTTTTGTGTACAGCCACAAGCTATTATGGGCTCTAGCATAGTTGAGTATGTTGCATGACCTCTTTCAGTGGTAGGCTAGCAGATGTAGGGGAAAGTAGGTGTAACTGTCTACCCAGAGTAAAGAGTTAATGCTTCTGAAAGACTGTGTCTCGGTCATCCGTTTCTCAAACACCATGTAGTTCGAGAAATCCAACGGAGGAGATCGAGTCTTATGGGGAAAAGTGCACAAACCTCTGCAAAGTGTATAAACTAATCATGGTTAGCCGTGTCCCCGGTTATGGACATCTTGAGTATCTGGTACCTGAATTTTTGATTTGATCCCATCACTCTAAATTAATTTGTTGGGTTTAATGATTACTTTTAATTGGGATTGAGATGGAGATTTACCTTCTCAATGTTTAACAACCACCATAATAGTTAAATAAACCATATTCCTTTGATGTAGAAAAAAATTGGCTTTTTCGCAAAACAATATAACCCTAGAGCTTTCCACCAGCCATATATGCATGTAGTGATAGCAATTATCTGTTCCTTGCTCTATTGTGTTATATTGCCAGCATATTCCATGAGCTGACCCGTTTCGGGCTGCAACATATCATGTTCCAGACTTTTCAGACAAAGAGTAAGGTGCGCTAGGTCGTTGTCGTGCACTCAGCTATGCCGTTGGAGTTGATGGGCTCACTTTATCTTCCAAGCCTTCCGCTGTTATCATATTTAGATGGCCTTAAGCCATATTTATTGTAATAAGTTCTCTTTTGAGACATTCGATGTAATAAGTGTGTGATTGCACTCTGTTATAAATCCTTCGAGTACTGTGTGTGTCAGCATTATTGATCCAGGGATGACACTTGAACACAGAGATTTGACCATCTGAGGTCGGATCGCTACAAGATGGTATCAGAGCACACGCTGACTGTAGGACACGACCACTAAGAAAAGCCATAGGTCAATCTTCTCTACTCATTTCTGACTCTCTCCATCTTCTACTCTCTAGGATGGCGGACTCAAGGAACCAGTTTGCACAACCGGATGAAGACACACCCTTTGGGAGACACTTGAAGGAAATCACTAAGTACCTGAACATCGGAATACCAAGCTTCACCGGAACCGACACCGCCACTTTACCAGAAGAGGAGCGTTGGATGATTCGAGTTCAAGTTCCAGGAAGGACGTTCATGCTAGTTACCGAGTCCATAGAGTTTTCCTTTGATGCACCAACCTGGAGTCTAGGTAAGAGCATGGCAGCCCACATCGCCATGGGACGCATCGGTGAAGTTTATCACAAAGATCTTAAGGACACCATCTACCAGATATGTGGGCGCCGAGATGAGCAATGGGAGATGATCAGCACCAGGAGAAACAGGTCCATTGCAGCTTTCATCCAGGAGTTAAACCAGCACATTCGTCGACAGGAGAACCAGATGTGCGCAAGCATGATAGATTTGAAGAAGGTGATGACCAGGAACATGGAGCTAGAAGAGGAACTTAAGTCTACACGCAACGGATACGAGGAGGAAATCGCAATACTAGTGGAGAAGAATGATGACCTGACAAGGAAGCTAGGAGTATTCATGGGAGACCCCGCGCCAGGAGGAGATGACAACCATCCCGAGGACTACATCATCATCGGCGACACGAACTCCGACCCCGACAGTAGTGATGATGACTATGAAGATGAAGCTGGAGCGGATATCATGGAGTCTTCCACCGATCAAAATTTCTAGATGACCACCATATGATTAGTAGTATTTCCCCATGTATATAGTAGTAGTCCGAGCACTTTTGTAACGATAGTTAGATCGATTGTATGCCCCTGCTTGAATTGATTTGGTGTGATATGAATGTGTTTGTCTCATGTGCATATGGGTAGTGCTTTCTCATTAGACCTCACTCTATTCTAATCTCTCCCCTCTAAACCCATCAGATGCCATTGACCATAGGTAGGCACGTGTTCCCCTCAGACTTAATAATTTTGGAGTCACAAGGATTGGATGTGATACTAGGCATGGATTGGCTATCGATGTATGGAGGAAACATCGATTGCGCCAGTAAGTCAATTCTGCTCACCATCCCGGAGGGAAAAAGGATCAAGTATGTATCCAGGCATGCGTCAAGGAGAACCCAAATAAATTCCCTCTCAGGAGTTGTTCAGGAGGAAGTGCCAGTAGTGAAGGATTACCCAGATGTATTTCCAGAGGAGTTACCAGGCATGCCGCCGGATCGAGACATTGAGTTTTTGATAGAGCTGTTGCCAGGCACCGGACCGATATCGAAGAGACCATACCGGATGCCCGCAAATGATCTGGAGGAGATTAAGAAGCAGATCAAGGAGTTATTGCAGAAAGGTTACATTCGACGAAGTTCATCACCGTGGGGAGCCCCAGTGCTCTTGGTTGAGAAGAAGGATGGATCATTGAGAATGGTTGTTGAATATCGTGCATTGAATGAAGTGACGATCAAGAACAAGTACCCACTGCCGATGATCAATGATTTGTTTGATCAGTTGCAAGGAGCTAAAGTGTTTTCCAAGATCGATCTGAGATCAGGATACCACCAGTTGAAGATCCGAGAACAGGATATACATAAGACAGCCTTCACCACAAGGTATGGGCTATATGAGTATACGGTTATGTCATTTGGATTAACTAATGCCCCTGCCTATTTTATGAGTATGATGAATAAAGTGTTCATGGAGTTCTTGGATAAGTTTGTCGTGGTGTTCATTGATGATATCTTGGTATACTCAAAGAATGAAGAGGAACACAAGGAGCATTTGCGTTTAGTTCTCGAGAAGCTCAGGGAACATCAGTTGTATGCCAAGTTCAGCAAATGTGAGTTTTGGTTGAAGGAAGTTGGATTTCTTGGACATGTTATATCAGGAGAAGGTATAGCAGTAGACCCCACCAAGGTTCAGTCAGTCACTGAGTGGTTGGCACCCACCTTAGTTGGAGAGATCCGCAGCTTTCTCGGACTTGCAGGATATTATCGGAGATTCATTGAGAATCTTTCTAAGATTGCGAAGCCTATGGCGGAGTTACTGAAGAAGGACACCAAGTTCAAATGGACAGATGAATGTGAGGCAAGTTTTCAGGAGCTGAAGAAACGTTTGGTTACAGCCCCAGTGCTGATTCTGCCGGATATACACAAGGATTTCCAAGTGTATTGCGACGCTTCTCGCTTAGGACTTGGAGGTGTACTTATGCAGGACGGAAGAGTTGTCTCATATGCCTCACGTCAGCTTCGACCGCATGAGTTGAATTATGCCACGCATGATTTGGAGTTAGCAGTTGTAGTTCATGCACTCAAGACCTGGAGACATTTTCTTATTGGGAACCATTGTGATGTGTACACGGATCATAAGAGTTTGAAGTACATTTTCACACAGAAGGAGCTGAATCTCAGGCAGAGGAGATGGTTGGAGCTTATAAAGGATTATGATATGAAGTTGCATTATCACCCAGGAAAGGCCAATGTTGTAGCAGACGCTTTGAGCCGGAAGAGTTATGTCAATACCCTCATAAGCGGAGGATTGCCAAAGGAGTTAGCCGAAAATCTCAGGGAGCTTCGTTTGGAGATAGTTCCTAGAGGTTTTGTTGCAGCATTAGAAGTTCAGTCAACATTATTGGGAAAGATTCGAGCAGCCCAGAACGATGATAAGGAAATTGCTGAGATAAAGGAGAGGATGAACAAAGGAAAAGCCAAAGGTTTTCATGAGGATGAGTACGAAACTTTATGGTTTGAGGACCGTGTTTATGTACCCAATAATGCAGAGATCAGGAAGTTGATACTACAGGAAGCTCATGACTCGCCATACTCGATACACCCCGGAAACACCAAGATGTATTTGGATCTGAAGGAGCGTTTCTGGTGGACTGGTATGAACAAGGACATTGCCGAGTATGTAGCCGTATGTGATGTATGTCAGAGAGTGAAAGCAGAACATCAGAAGCCAGCAGGATTACTGCAGCCTATGCCGATACCCGAATGGAAGTGGGATAAGCTTGGCATGGATTTCATCACCGGATTACCCAGGACCCGATCGGGATATGATTCTATCTGGGCAGTAGTGGATCGTTTGACCAAACTGGCTCACTTTATCACAGTGAAAACCACCTATACGAGTGCAAAGTTGGCCAAGATATATATGACCAGGATCGTATGTCTGCATGGAGTTCCGAGGACCATCGTATCAGATAGAGGAACACAGTTTACTTCAAAGTTTTGGCACCAGCTGCACCAGACCTTGGGTACCAGGCTAGAGTTTAGTACAGCCTTTCATCCGCAGACAGATGGACAGACCGAGAGAGTCAATCAGATTCTGGAGGACATGTTGAGAGCTTGTGCACTAGATTACGGATCAAGTTGGGATGACAATTTGCCCTACGCGGAGTTCTCATACAACAACAGCTACCAAGCCAGTTTGAAGATGGCCCCTTTTGAAGCTTTGTATGGAAGGAGGTGCAGAACACCGTTGATGTGGGATGAAGTTGGAGACCGTCAGTTGTTTCGACCAGATTTGATTAAAGAGTCTGAAGAGAAGGTTAAGTTGATTCGGGATAGACTGAAGGTAGCTCAGTCCAGACAGAAGAGTTATGCCGATACCAAGCGCAAGGAGGTAGTCTATGAAATCGAAGACAGAGCATATCTTCGTGTGTCACCTCTGTGAGGAGTTAAACGCTTTGGAGTCAAGGGAAAGTTAGCCCCGAGATTTGTAGGACCATACCGAGTTTTGGAACATATGGGAGAGGTGGCCTACAAGTTGGAGTTACCCGACGGACTATCAGTAGTTCATGATGTGTTTCACGTTTCCCAGTTGAAGAAGTGCCATGCTGAGATGGACGATATTCCTCTGAGAGATACAATACCCCTGGAAGCAATTCAGTTGGATAGTGATCTGACCTACGAGGAGAAACCCGTCAAGATTCTCGAGTTTGCCAGCAGAGTTACACGCAGCAAGGTTATCAAGTTTTGCAAAGTTCAGTGGAGCCACCATACCGAGGATGAAGTCACCTGGGAACGAGAGGAAGATCTACGGAAAGACCACCCACACCTATTTTCTAGCCAACCCGAATCTCGAGGACGAGATTCATCTTAAGGGGGGTAGGTTTGTAACATCCCAAATTTTCAATTTGGAATGTTATACATAGGTCATCATATGCATATCATATTTTATTTGCATTTCGTTTGTGATCCTATAAATCTTAAGCAACTGAAGGACCCACGGAGAGAGTTGGGGATTTCATTTATTTTCATATTTGAATTTTCTCAAATATTGAAAAGAGGATCATTTTGGTTTTAATTATTTTTCTCTCCAAAAATATTTCCAATATAAAAACATATGAGAGGAGATAATATGACTTCTCCAAAATAAAAGAAATATTGGAGGACAAATGTTAAAATCAAATAAATATTTTATTTGGATTTTTATTGCTATTTTATTTGAATTAGGAAAAATATGCATTTTTCAAAATTGCATTTTTAGGCCAAGAAAATGTTCACTTCGTTCTCAATATTTTATTTAGACGGTGAAAATTGTTTTTGGCATTTTTAGAATTTATTTTTATTTTATTAGGATTTTTCTCAGCGGAACTTATTAAAAAAAACTCCCGCCGAACTGGGCCGGCCCAGCTAGCGCCAGGCCGCGGCCAAGCCGCTACCGCCTCGTCCCCGTCCCCGGGACGGACTCCCGCACGCCGCCGGAGTCCGGCCGGACTCCGCCTCGGCCTCGCCCCTTCCCCAAGCCGGACACCCCCCCGGGGCCTTTATATAGCGCCGCCACCGCCCCCTCCCCTCCTCAACCCGCTCCGCCACCCCAAGCCGCGCCGCCCGAGCCGCCTCGCCGCCGCGTCACCGCTGCCGCCGCCGCCACGCCGTCGCCTGCCTCACCGCGCCGCCGCCTCGCCGCCTCCCGCCGCTGCCGCGCGGCTCCCCGCCTCGCCCCGCAGCCGCCGGAGCCACGCCGCCCTCGCCGGAATCCGAGCCGCCGCCGTCGGATCTCACCGCCCCGGTTTTTTTTCGGTTTAGGTAAAAAACCGTCTCATTTTTTTTAAAACCCTATATCGGTTTTCTCGCTTTTCTCGGTTTAGTTCGTTTGCGAACGTTCGTTCGTTCGTTCGTTTTAACGAACGCGTTCGTTCGTTAGACTCAGTTAGCGAACGTTCGTTCGTTAGATTTTTCTTTTTCTGTTTTATTTTTGGCCAGGGATCTATCCACGATTATTTTTATCGCAGATTAGCCCCTGATCTTCAAACGCTCGCCGTTTCTAAACCGTTAGTCCAAATCCAGTGAAACCAACGCCAAAATCTTCATCTCGAACCTCTCTTTCTGTTTAATCAACTTGAACATGGTTTTGACAATTTAAAATTTGGTTTCAAGCAGATTTGTTTTCGAAGTTCTTTTGACCGTAGTTTCAGTTCCGTAGCTCCGATTCGATTGATTCTTTTTGTAGATCGAATCTCTTCAGTTGAACTTTCAGATTTGATCTTCTTATTTGAGTTTTACCCTTGCATCTATGCTTGATTGCTTATGTATGCTATTGTTTGGTTGCGATAGAATTCCCGGAGTGCGAAGCGTGCTACTACGAGTCTCTAGGGTTTGCAGATCGTCAGCAAGGCAAGTAACACTTTGATCATATCCCTTCATTACCCAGTTTTTATGCATTAGTTTCAATCCTCAAACACTGCATGATTAGGACGTGATTAACTTGTGGGTATTGGGAAGTAAATGATGAGGTAGAACCTATTGCCCTTTATTATCAAACCTTGGGAGTTACTTCTACGCTATGCTTATATTGCCATGCTATGCTCGTAGACGGGGATTGGGTTTGAGTGTATCCATGACAGATGTGAGATTGTTAATTAATGGTTAACTTAAGGTGGCTACTTAAATACACATCTGGGTGGATTGGTTGCAGGCACCTAGGGATATACCAGTGTTGTCTTTTTTGGTTCGCCACCCAGGCTCAAAGGGATCATAAGATTATTCATGCTAGAAACTTCCGTGTGCAGCCACAAGCTATTATGGGCTCTAGCATAGTTGAGTATGTTGCATGACCTCTTTCAGTGGTAGGCTAGCAGATGTAGGGGAAAGTAGGTGTAACTGTCTACCCAGAGTAAAGAGTTAATGCTTCTGAAAGACTGTGTCTCGGTCATCCGTTTCTCAAACACCATGTAGTGCGAGAAGTCCAACGGAGGAGATCGAGTCTTGTGGGGAAAAGTGCACAAACCTCTACAGAGTGTATAAACTAATCATGGTTAGCCGTGTCCCCGGTTATGGACATCTTGAGTATCTGGTACCTGAATTTTTGATTTGATCCCATCACTCTAAATTAATTTGTTGGGTTTAATGATTACTTTTAATTGGGATTGAGATGGGGATTTACCTTCTCAATGTTTAACAACCACCATAATAGTTAAATAAACCATATTCCTTTGATGTAGGGAAAAATTGGCTTTTTCGCAAAACAATATAACCCTAGAGCTTTCCACCAGCCATATATGCATGTAGTGATAGCAATTATCTATTCCTTGCTCTATTGTGTTATATTGCCAGCATATTCCATGTGTTGACCCGTTTCGGGCTGCAACATATCATGTTGCAGACTTTTCAGACGAAGAGTAAGGTGCGCTAGGTCGTTGTCGTGCACTCAGCTATGCCGTTGGAGTTGATGGACTCACTTTATCTTCCAAGCCTTCCGCTGTTATCATATTTAGATGGCCTTAAGCCATATTTATTGTAATAAGTTCTCTTTTGAGACATTCGATGTAATAAGTGTGTGATTGCACTCTGTTATAAATCCTTCGAGTATTGTGTGTGTCAGCATTACCGATCCAGGGATGACACTTGAACACAGAGATTTGACCATCTGAGGTCGGATCGCTACAACTAGATTGGTTCTTCTTGCAATGGGAGAGGTGCTTAGTTTTGGGTTCAATCTTGCGGTGTTCTCACCCAGTGACAAAGTAGGGGTAGCGAGGCACGTATTGTATTGTTGCCATCGAGGGTAAAAAGATGGCGTTTTCATCATATTGCTTGAGTTTATCCCTCTACATCATGTTATCTTACTTAAGGCGTTACTCCGTTCTTATGAACTTAATACTCTAGATGCATGCTGGATAGCGGTCGATGTGTCGAGTAATAGTAGTAGATGCTGAATCGTTTCGGTTTACTTGACACGGACGTGATGCCTATATGCATAATCATTGCCTTGGATATCGTCATAACTTTGCGCTTTTCTATCAATTGCTCGACAGTAATTTGTTCACCCACCATATTATTTGCCTTCAAGAGAGAAGCCTCTAGTGAAACCTATGGCCCCCGGGTCTATTTTCCATCATATATTTTCAAATCTATAAACCAAAAACCCAAAAATACCTTGCTGCAATTTATTTACTTGTATTTTGTTTTACGTTTTAGTAAGCTTTTATATCTATCTCTATCAGATCTCACCTTTGCAAGTGACCGTGAAGGGATTGACAACCCCTTTATCGCGTTGGGTGCAAGTGTTTGATAGTTTGTGCATGTGCATAGATTGGAGACTTGTGTGTATCTCCTAATGGATTGATACCTTGGTTCTTAACTGAGGGAAATACTTATCTCTACTTTGCTGCACCACCCTTTCCTCTTCAAGGGAAAAACCAACGCAAGCTCAAGAAGTAGCAATCAACTACAAGGAGTAATCAACACTACTAGCAACCCCACAGGTACCAATCTGAGGTTTTGGGACAAAGATCGGATACAAGAGATGAACTAGGGTTTGAGAGGAGATGGTGCTGGTGAAGATGTTGATGGAGATTGACCCCCTCTCGATGAGAGGATCGTTGGTGATGACGATGGCTTCGATTACCCGCTGCTGGAGGGAAGTTTCCCCGGCAGAACAGCTCCGCCGGAGCCCTAGATTGCTTCTGCCCAGGTTCTGCCTCGAGACGGCGGCGCTTCGTCCCGGAAGCTTCCTTACAATTTTTTCCAGGTCAAAAGCCACCATATAGTAGAAGATGGGCACCGGAGACCTGCCAGGGGGCCCACAAGCCCTAGGGGCGCTCCCAGGGGGGTAGGGTGTGCCCCCCAGGCTTGTGGCCACCTGGTGGGTCCCCCTCTGGTATTTCTTCGCCCAATATTTTTTATATATTCCAAAATAATTCTCCGTAAGTTTTCAGGACTTTTGGAGTTGTGCAGAATAGGTCTCTCAGATTTGCTCCTTTCCGGTCCAGAATTCCAGCTACCGGCATTCTCCCTCTTTGTGTAAACCTTGTAAAATAAGAGAGAAAAGGCATAAGTATTGTACCATAATGTGAAATAACAGCCCATAATGCAATAAATATCAATATAAAAGCATGATGCAAAGTGGACGTATCAACTCCCCCAAGCTTAGACCTCGCTTATCCTCAAGCGGAAACCGGAATCGATAATCATGTCCACATGTTTAGAGATAGAGGTGTCGATAAAATAAAATGCAGACATGAAGGCATCATGATCATCTTTAGAACAACAACATATATTTTCATATAATTTCTTATGCTAAAGTAACAATTCGTTCACAAGGTAAAGTATGAAACAAGAACTTTATTAAAAACCAACAAACTATGATCTTGGTCATTGAAACAATTGCAATTTATCATAACATCGGAAAGAGTCAATGTAAGAGCTTTTGTTTAGCAAGTTCCACATACTCAACTATCATTTAGTCTTTCACAATTGCAAACCCTCACGCGATACTTATGAGATCAAAGTTTCAACCGGACACAGAGAAAGATAGGGGTTTATAACTTCGCCTCCCAACCTTTTACCTCAAGGGTAACGTCAACAATAATAGTTTATGAATACCTACATCCGAGTGGATATATATATCTGGATCTCCCCCCAACATATAGTGCTTGCCAAAAAGAAGAAGTATAAAAAGAAGAGGTGATGATCACCATGACTCTTGTATAAAGGTAGGAGATAAATAAAAGATAGGCCCTTCGCAGAGGGAAGCAGAGGTTGTCATGCGCTTTTATGGTTGGATGCACAAAATCTTAATGCGAAAGAACATCACTTTATATTGCCACTTGTGATAAAGAACTTTATTATGCAGTCCATTGCTTTTATTTCTTCCATATCACAAGCTCGTATAAAGCTTATTTTCCTCGCACTAAAAGATCATACATATTTAGAGAGCAATTTTTATTGCTTGCACCGATGACAACTTACTTGAAGGATCTTGTTCAATCCATAGGTAGGTATGGTGGACTCTCATGGAAAAACTGGGTTGAGGGATTTTGGAGGCACAAGTAGTATCTCTACTTGGTGCAAAAGATTTGGCTAGCATATGATGAGAAGCAAGCTCAACATGTTGGAGGATCCATGACAATATAACTTCTATTCGGATATAAAGAAACATAACCCATTATGTTGTCTTCCTTGTCCAACATCAACCTTTTAGCATATAATATTTTAATGAGTGCTCATAATCACAAAAGATGTCCAAGATAGTGTATTTATATGTGAGACCTCTCTTTCTTTATTACTTCCTATTAATTGCAACAATGACCAAAACTTTGTTTGTCAACTCCCAACAAATTTCATGTGACATACTCCTTATATGTGAAGTCATCACTCTCCATAAGATCATTATATAATATTTTTATTTTCTTCCCTTTTTTATTTCTTTTACTCAAGATCATAGCCAGAAAGCAAAGCCCTTAACTCAAAACTAATCTTTATTATATAACTCTCGGACTCGATTACATAGAGGGATCACAAAGCAAAACTCAAAGCTCGATCATATTAAAACTTTATTCTACTAAACTGAGATATAACCAAAAGGATCGAACTAAGAAAAATGATAAAGGTAAAGATGTCATGGTGATACGATACCGGGGCACCTCCCCCAAGCTTGGTAGTTGTCAAGGGGAGTGCCCATACCCATGAACTTAGGTCTCTTTCTTCAGAGGTGGTGATGATGGAGTTGATGATGTTGTGGGCCTGTCCTCCATCTTCTAGGGCATAGGTTCACCATCATAGAAAGATGAACGAGTCTACAGAATCCTCAAATCTGCAGCCAAACTCATCCTCTTAAATCTATATTCATACCCACAGTTTTGGTTATGCAGGTCATAAATCTGGGCTTGGAGATGCTCGTTTTTCTCATGAAGCTTAAAGATGGCCTTCCCAATCTCACTAGCATCCAGCTTGTGGTCACGGGTAAAATCTGTGATCATGGAGTGATTGGCGTTGAGTCCGCGCTCCACCATCCCTTTGCACTTGAACACCTCTTGCTCCACCGCTTCGAGCCTGGACTCCACGCTTCCGGTCCTCCTTGGCCCTTGAACATCACGGATGTGAAGCACACCCTCGTGCATCTCGATGGCTTGAGGATGTTGCAGCACCTCCGCAAGGTAAGGGTTGATGACCTCCTCGAAAAACTTGTCCTTGGGGGCGCTTGGGGACGTCATGGTGATCTAGATCTATCAGGAAAAACAGCTCGAAACAAGAACAGAGGATATTGCTATGGTACGGTGGTCAAAATCTTCGGGAGATTATATAATGATTTTTTACCGACCAAAAGAAGTGTACTACAAGAAAACGGAGTCCGGGGGGCACACGAGGTGGCCACAAGCCTAGGAGGCGCGCCCAGGGGGGTAGGGTGCGCCCCCAGGGCTTGTCGCCTCCTCGTACACTTTTTGGACTACTTTTTATTTTACTAATTTTTTAAATATTCCAAAATGGAGTAAAATTGCTTTTGGAAAAGTTTTGAAGTCGGTTTACTTACCGTATCACATACCTATTCCTTTTCAGAGTCTGAAACATTCTGGTAGATATCCCTTATGTACTCCTCCGGTGTTATGGTATTAATGATATTGGTTTCAACATTTATGGGAGTACCTGAAATATAATGTTTGATTCTTTGTATGTTTACCACCTTCGGATAATTGCCTTCGGCATTGTTGATTTTGATGGCACCGGAATGATAAACTTCCTCGATAAT
Source organism: Thinopyrum elongatum (assembly GCA_011799875.1). NCBI lineage: Eukaryota > Viridiplantae > Streptophyta > Magnoliopsida > Poales > Poaceae > Thinopyrum > Thinopyrum elongatum. Next base: position 448,313,044 of record CM022303.1, read on the forward strand.
GTAAGGCCCTTCCCATTTAGAGAGGAGTTTTCCTACAAAAAATCTTAAACGAGAATTGTATAGCAAGACATGGTCACCTACATTAAATTCACGCTTTGTATCCTTTTATCATGCCATCTTTTAACTTTCTCTTTAAACAATTTGGCATTTTTATAGGCTTGGGTCCTCCATTCATCAAGTGAGCTAATTTCAAATAACCTCTTTTCTATGGCAAGTTTGAAATCATAGTTGAGCTCTTTAATTGCCCAATAAGCTTTATGTTCTAATTCAAGAGGTAAGTGACATGCTTTCCATAAACCATTTTATATGGAGACATACCCATAGGGTTTTTATAAGCAGTTCTATAAGCCCATAATGCATCATCAAGTTTCTTAGACCAATTCTTTCTGGATCTATTAACAGTCTTTTGCAAGATCAACTTTATTTCTCGGTTACTTAATTCTACTTGACCACTAGACTGAGGGTGATACGGAGATGCAATTCTATGATTAACATCATATTTAGCAAGCAATTTACGAAAAGCACCATGAATAAAGTGTGAACTGTGACGCCCCCGGCCCGATCGTGCACTAATCATACACGCAAATGCACACGATCAAGCCTAAGGACTCACGGGAAGATATCACAACACAACTCTAAAACATAAATAAAGTCATACAAGCTTTATATTACAAGCCAGGGCCTCGAGGGCTCGAATACATAAGCTTGCGAACAAGCGTCAGCGGAAGCATCAGATATCTGGGTACAGATATAAAAGAAAGTACAGAAAGGCCTTTAGAAAGGCGGGGCCAAATAAAACACTACGATCGAAAGGCGAAGGCCTCCTGCCTGGGACCCTCCGATCCTACTCCTGGTCGTCAGTCAACTCATAGTAGTATCCATCCTCTGGGTAGTAGTAGTAGCGATCGTCGGCAGGGCAGCTGTCTCAGGGGCTTCGTCATCTTAGTCACGACAAACTGATATGGGGAGAAAAGGAAAACAAAGCAACCGTGAGTACTCAGAAGTACTCAGCAAGCAAGGATCTACACTACATATGCAACATTTTCAAGGGGAGGCTGTATATGTGGACTGGGCTGCAGAAATGCCAGAATAGAGAGAAGGCCTAGTCCTATCGAAGACTAGCATCATACACGCAAATGCACACGATCAAGCCTAAGGACTCACGGGAAGATATCACAACACAACTCTAAAACATAAATAAAGTCATACAAGCTTTATATTACAAGCCAGGGCCTCGAGGGCTCGAATACATAAGCTTGCGAACAAGCGTCAGCGGAAGCATCAGATATCTGGGTACAGATATAAAAGAAAGTACAGAAAGGCCTTTAGAAAGGCGGGGCCAAATAAAACACTACGATCGAAAGGCGAAGGCCTCCTGCCTGGGACCCTCCGATCCTACTCCTGGTCGTCAGTCAACTCATAGTAGTATCCATCCTCTGGGTAGTAGTAGTAGCGATCGTCGGCAGGGCAGCTGTCTCAGGGGCTTCGTCATCTTAGTCAGGACAAACTGATATGGTGAGAAAAGGAAAACAAAGCAACCGTGAGTACTCAGAAGTACTCAGCAAGCAAGGATCTACACTACATATGCAACATTTTCAAGGGGAGGCTGTATATGTGGACTGGGCTGCAGAAATGCCAGAATAGAGAGAAGGCCTAGTCCTATCGAAGACTAGCATCTTCAACGGTCTTGCAGCAGTAGAAGAGAGTAGAACAGTACAATATAATGTAGTAGTATCATTAAGTCTCAACCTCACCCAGAGATCCTTTCTCGACTCCCTGCGAGAAAGCAATCCCAGAGCCATACATTCATCAACCTCGTCCTGAGATCCCTTCTCGACTCCCTGCGAGAAGCAATCCCAGAGCCATACATACAGGTCTCATCACAGGTATCCAGTTCTAAATTGTATCAATCAGGATACAACTCCGAGTGTCCTTTACCGTAGGACCGGCTATCGATAGAAATGTTCTTCCCTGCAGGGGTGCACCAACTTACCCAACACGCTCGATTAACTTCGGCCGGACACACTTTCCTGGGTCATGCCCGGCCTCGGCCAAACGACACATCGCAACCCTACCTACAGCTCAGCAGAGAGGTCCCCGTCGGTCTACATCCTAAGCGCTCAGAGGTCTTGGGCCATCGCCCTGTGCACTCCGAGTCGTTGCGTGCAGGGGGAAGCCAGGCCCCAGGGGGGCGCCGGTCCGTCCCGGCCGCAAGGCTGAACTAGACGTCTGACAGAGCTTTCGGCTGATGCTACGATGCAGAACGCCCATACTATGCCCACGTGATGGTTAGTGCTATCAGACCAGAGGTCTGCTCGGATCAAATATCCAAATCGTTAGGACTAGGGCTTGCGGTAACGAGCAGAGACTCACGAAAGATGTGACCCCGTCGCCCCGTCTCGAGGACTTGCGGCAAGGGCCAAGAATGCCCGGCCGCGCCTCGTATTCACCACTCGGGCACCACACTGGCAACCCGCCTTCACATCACATGCGGGTACCCCTCAGGGTCGACCCGCCTTTCCAAGTAACATTGTAAGGTCCAAGTATCCGTGTGTCCATAACATCAGGGAATCCGAGGTATCACCCTCATTGAATTCCCACTCGATGTATCCGTCAAGGTGAACTAGGAGGGATCACCCTCACTGGGTCCACACTTGAGGTGTTGTAGGACAGCGTCGTTATCGGAAGCGGTGAAGGAGGAATCACCCTCGATGACCACGACCGAATAGCTACTCTACAGAGTTAACATCAGAAGTGCTACAAGAGGTTTCACCCTCGGCACTCGATAGTAACGCTGCAGTGTCGTTACAACTAAGGGGGGTGATGTGTGGTGTCGGGTCCTGGTCTTCAATCCCATTGATCGGGTCTTCTGACGATCCAGCGCGGCAGTCGGGATAAGTGGGGTCACTGATAGGTCTCTACCCAGCCTAGACTAAACAGTTTAGGATATGTAGGTAATTATCAACAGTAGGTTACAATGAACAGGCTATGCATCAGAATAGGTAAAGCAGCAGCAGCAGTAATTCTAATGCAAGCATGAGAAATTTAGAATGGGCGATATCGGTATGCTCAAGGGAGGGGCTTGCCTGGTTGCTCGGCGGCAAGGGCAAGGTCGTCTATGGTGTCTTCGGGATCCGGAGCTGCGTCGGTCTCGGGGACGACGTCGGTGTCAGGGTCTACCGAGAGAGAAGAGGGGGAGGAAACAGTATAAATATAGAGCAAACTTGAGCATGACAAATATGATACACGGTGCTAGGGGTAGTCTAACGCAGCATCACACGTAACAGACGGAGCGGGAGAATATCTGACGATATTTCCCGGGTCTTTGGAATTATCGGACAGAGGATAAGAGGGGAACGGTTGCAAGTTCGGATAGTTAGGGACGCGTGACGGACGAACGGACCGCGTATTCAGATTCGTCTCGTCGTTCTGAGCAACTTTCATGTACAAAGTATTTTCATCTGAGCTACGGATTATTTTATATGATTTTCTAAAGTTTTTATTAATTTTCTGAATTTATTTTTATTATTTAATTTCGAATTATCCAGAATAGTAACTGATGACATCAGCATGACATCATGCTGATGTCAGCAGTCATTAGGGTTAATTAACAGTAGTTAATTAGGTTAGGTTAATTAACAGGATTAATTAAGTTAATTATCAATAAATCTTTTATTTTTATTATATTTTTTTTTTTTTCTGGGCGTGGGCCCCGTTGTCAGGGGTCAGGGGGTGGGGCCCGGCTGTCGGTGGCACAGAGGCAAGGGAGCGGGGGGATGGAGGGCGCGGGTAGCGGGGCGGGCGGTGGGCGCCGCCCGATCGGGGCACGGGCGTGCGGGGGGGCTGGCGCGGCCGGGCCGGCAGCGACGGCGAGGGGAGCGGCGGCCAGCAGGCGGAAGCAGCAGCAGGAGGCGGCGGGCGGTAGGCGGCGTGAGGGGGGGTAAGGCGGGGGCGTGGCAGAGGAGCGGCCAGGTGACGGGCGGCTCGGAAACGGCGAGCACGGCGTGGCCGGCGTGTGCGTGCACACGCGGTCGGGGCGCGATCGGTGGGGCGACGGGGAGGGAGGGTGGCGCAAGAGGGTAGCTGGCGAGGGCGGGGGGGAGGCGGGCGTGGAAGGGGCGAGAGCAGTGGCGCGCGCGGCGCAGCCAGCAGCAGGGGTCGCGGCGGTCCGGCGCGTGCTGCGGGGCGAAAGAGGGGGGGGGGGAGGGGGAGGCGGCGGCTCACAGAGGGGGGTGGGGAGGGGAGCGGGTGGGGAGGGGATGGAGGTGGGGAGCGGGGCGGCAGTGGCGACGACGAGACGGGAGGGCGAGGGTCGGGGAGGAGGAGGCGGTGGAGGCGACGGGCGGTTAGTGGCGCTGGGGGCAGCGGCGGGGTTGGCCGGGGCGGCGAGTAGGGGTGGCGGCCGGCGTGGTGGCCGAGGCGGTGGAGGCCGGCGGTGAGGCCGCGTCGCCGGCGACGGGGCGCGACGGGAGAGCGGGGCCGCGCCCGATCCCTCCTGGATCGGGGGGGGAGTGGGGAACGAGGGGAGTGGGTGAGGGTTAGGGTTTCGTGTGTGGGTGGGTGGGGGTGGGGGGCATATAGCGGGGGGGTGGCCGGCTGGCCGGGCCTGGTGGGCCGCTTGGCCTGCTGGGTCGAAGCCCAGTTCGGGGGGGGGGGGTTCTCCCTTTCTTTTGTTCTTTTTCTTTTTATAAATTCATATACCTCGGTTTAGTAAATAGTTAGGCCCCAAACCGAATTTTGTAAAAAGGGAGACCTAGTCCATAAATACCAGTGCTTTATTTCCTAACACCTAAAATTAGTTTGGGCAAAACATCATTTCATACTTAAATTAGATTTAATAAATGGTTATTAAATATTGTTTTTAGTCGCTGTTTGAAGATGTTTGAGTCACTTACCCAACTCCAATGATGTTGGTTTCAATTTTAGAATTGTCTCTGATTTATTTGCTATTTAATGAACAATTTAGTTTCTATGTTGGACAACTTTTATTTTCCACTTTCATTTAAATTTGGATTTGAGGTTAGGAGTTGAAATGCAATATGATGTTAATGATGATCATGCACTGATAACCATGCTGACTTGGCATTATCAAAATGGGATTACTGTGGTTAACCACCGGGGGTGTTACATGAACCACCATTAGTCATTAAATATCTAGGGACTACAAACCTCGGGAAAATAACTTCTTTAAGCATTTTAATGGAGGAGTTATGATCAGCACTACTAGTTGGAATAACTTCTACCCACTTAGTAACATAATTAACAGCAACCAAAATATGTGTGTACCCATTAGAGGAAGGAAAAGGTCCCATATAATCAAATCCCCAAACATCAAATGGTTCAATAACAAGTGAATAATTCATAGGCATTTCTTGACGTCTACTAATATTACCAATTCTTTGACATTCATCACAAGACAAGACAAACTTACGAGCATCCTTGAAAAGAGTAGGCCAATAAAAACTAGATTGTAATACCTTGTATGCAGTTCTATCTCCAGCATGGTGTCCTCCGTAGGCCTCAGAGTGACACTTATGTAGGATCTGTTCCTGTTCATGCTCAGGTACACAACGTCTAATAACAACATCTACTCCTTCTTTATAAAGGTGTGGGTCATCCCAGAAGTAATGTCTTAAATCATAGAAAAACTTTTTCTTTTGTTGGTATGTGAAACTAGGTGGTAAAAATTTAGCAACAATATAATTAGGATAGTCTGCATACCATGGAGTACTATGAGAAGCATTTATGACAACTAATTGTTCATCAGGGAAGCTATCATCGATAGGTAGTGGGTCATCAAGAATATTTTCTAACCTAGACAAGTTGTCTACTACGGGGTTCTCAGCTCCCTTTCTATCAATAATATGCAAATCAAATTCTTGCAACAAGAGAACCCATCTAATAAGTCTAGGTTTAGCATCTTTCTTTTCCATAAGATATTTAACCGCAGCATGATCGGTGTGAACAGTTACTTTGGAATCAACAATATAGGATCTGAACTTATCACACGCAAATACAACTGCTAAAAATTCTTTTTTAGTAGTAGCATAATTTCTTTAAGCACTGTCTAGAGTTTTACTTGCATAATGGATAACATTTAATTTCTTATCAACTCTTTGTCCTAGAACAGCACCAACAGCATAATCACTAGCATCACACATAATTTCAAAGGGTAGGTTCCAATCAGGTGGCTGAACAACAGGTGCAGAAATCAAGGCTTTCTTAAGTATTTCAAATGCTTCTACGCAATCATCATAAAAAACAAATGGAACATCCTTTTGCAAGAGATTAGTAAGAGGCCTAGAAATTTTATAGAAGTCTTTAATAAACCTCCTATAGAAACCAGCATGACCAAGGAAACTTCTTATACCTTTGATATCTTTAGGACACGACATCTTTTCAATAGCATCAACTTTAGCTTTATCAACTTCAATACCTCTTTCAGAAATTTTATGCCCCAGGACAATACCTTCATTAACCATAAAGTGGCACTTCTCCCAATTCAATACAAGATTAGTTTCTTCACATCTCTGCAAAACTCGATCAAGGTTGCTTAAGCAATCATCAAAAGAAGTTCCTTAAATGGAAAAATCATCCATGAAAACCTCAACAATCTTTTCATAAAAGTCAGAGAATATAGCAGTCATACATCTTTGAAAGGTAGCAGGTGCATTACATAAACCAAAAGGCATACGTCTATAAGCAACGGTAACGAAAGGGCAAGTAAAAGTAGTTTTTTCTTGATCCTCTTGTGACACAGGTATTTGGGAAAACCCAGGATAACCATCTAGAAAGCAGAAGTGTGTATGTTTTGATAGTCTTTCTAGCATTTGATCAATAAAAGGTAGAGGATAATGATCTTTCCTAGTAGCTTTGTTTAACTTTCTAAAATCAATAACCATTCTATAACCTATGACAATTCTTTGTGGAATCAATTCATTTTTATCATTAGGAACAACGGTAATACCTCCCTTCTTAGGGACACAGTGAACATGACTTACCCATCTACTATCAGTAATAGAATAAATTATACCTGCTTCCAGAAGCTTTAGTATTTCATTTCTTACCACTTCCTTCATCTTAGGATTCAACCGTTGCTGGTGATCAATGACAGGTTTAGCATCAGGTTCCATATTAATTTTGTGCTGACATAGAGTGGGACTAATGCCCTTAAGATCATCCAGAGTATATCCAATAGCTGCATGGTGCTTCTTCAGAGTTTTTAATAATTTCTTTTCTTCAGGCTCTGAAAGGTTAGCACTAATAATAACTGGATATATCTTCTTTTCATCAAGATAAGCATATTTCAAAGTATCAGGTAATTGTTTAAGATCAAACACTGGATCACTCTTGGGTAGTAGAGGATCTCCAAGAGTCTCAGCAGGCAAATTGTGTTTCAAAACAGGCATTTGTTTAAAGAAAATCGCATCTAATTCCTTTCTTTCATTCATGAACATATCATTTTCATGTTCTAGCAAATATTGTTCTAAAGGATCAGTAAGAGGCACGGCAATAGAAGCAAGACCAATAATTTCATCTTTACTAGGCAATTCTTTATCATGGGGTTGTCTACGAAACTTAGAGAAATTAAACTCATGAGACACATCCCCAAAACTCACACTAACAGTTTCTTTCTCACAATCTATCTTAGCATTAACAATGTTCAAGAAAGGTCTACCAAATATAATGGGACAAAAATCATCTTGTGGGGAACCAAGAACTAAAAAATCAGTAGGGTATTTTAATTTCCCACACGAGATTTCAACATCTCTAACAATCCCAATTGGTGATATAGTATCTCTATTGGCAAGCTTAATAGTGACATCAATATCTTCTATTTTAGCAGGTGCAATATCATTCATAATTTTTTGATATAAAGTAAAGGGAATTGCACTCACACTGGCACCCAAATCACATAAGCAATGATAACAATGATCTCCTATTTTAACAAAAACAACAGGCATGCCAACAACAGGTCTATGTTTATCTTTATTATCGGGTCTAGCAATTTTAGCAGCTTCATCACAGAAATATATAACATGCCCATCAATATTATTGACCAAGAGATCTTTAACCATAGAAATACTAGGTTCAACTTTAATTTGTTCAGGGGGTGTAGGTGTTCTAGTATAAATCTTAGGAACCACAATTGAAGCTTTAGCATGTTCCTTTATCCTAACAGGGAAAGGTGGTTTCTCAATATAAGCAGTAGGAATCACAGGATCAACATATAAGTAATAGTTTCCTCTTCAGCTTTAATAGGTTCTACTATTTTTACTTCAATGAGAGGATGATATTTAAACCACTTCTTCTTAGGGAGATCAACATGAGTAGCAAATGATTCACAGAAAGAAGCTACTATCTCAGAGTCAAGTCCATATTTAGTGCTAAATTCATGACAAGCATCGGTATCCATAAAAGATTTAACACAATCATACTTAAGGTTTATACCTGACTTCTTACCTTCGTCGATTCCCAATCTTCAGAGTTGTGTTTAATTCTTCCCAAGAGATCCCATTTGAATTCAATAGTCTTCTTCATAAAAGAACCAGTACAATAAGTATCGAGCATGGATTGATCATTACGAGAAAGCCGAGCATAAAAGTTCTGAATAATAATTTCTCTTGAGAGCTCATGATTGGGGCACGAATATAACATTGACTTAAGCCTCCCCCAAGCTTGAGCGATAATTTCTCCTTCACGAGGAGAAAAATTATATATATAATTCTGATCACGATGAACCAGATGCATAGGATAAAACTTCTGATGAAATTCCAATTTTAATCGGTTGTAATTCCAAGTCCCAATATCATCGCATAGCCTATACCATGTCAATGTCTTCTCCTTCAAATATAAAGGGAAGACCTTCTTCTTGACTTCATCCTCAGGCAAACCTGCAAGCTTAAATAATCCACAAACTTCATCCACATAGATTAGATGCATATCAGGATGTAATGTTCCATCTCCTGCATAAGGATTAGCTAGCAGTTTCTCTATCATACCCGAAGGAATTTCATAATAAATATTTTCAGTAGGTTGAGGGGAAACTCTTTGCTCTTCCGGTTGGGGTGAAGATACCCCAAACAGACCCCTCAAAGGATGATGTTCCATAGTAACAAGTGATAGTAAATTTCAGCACGTAATATAAATGTTTCCTTACCAAATTCCACTTACCAAAGGCGCTTCACTCCCCGGCAACTGTGCCAGAAAAGAGTCTTGATGACCCACAAGTATAGGGGATCTATCGCAGTCCTTTCGATAAGTAAGAGTGTCGAACCCAACGAGGAGCAGAAGGAAATGACAATCGGTTTTCAGCAAGGTATTTTCTGCAAGCACTGAAATTATCGGTAACAGATAGTTTTGTGATAAGATAATTCGTAACGGGTTACAAGTAACAAGTGAAACAAAGGTGAAACAAGGTGGCCCAATCCTTTTTGTAGCAAAGGACAAGCCTAGATGAACTCTTATATAAAGCAAAGCGCTCCCGAGGACACATGGGAATTATTGTTGTCAAGTTAGTTTTCATCATGCTCATATGATTCGCGTTCGATACTTTGATAATTTGGTATGTGGGTGGACCGGTGCTTGGGTGATGTGCTTACTTGGACAAGCCTCCCACTTATGATTAACCCCTCTCACAAGCATCCGCAACTACGAAAGAAGAATTAAGATAAATCTAACCATAGCATGAAACATGTGGATCCAAATCAGCCCCTTACGAAGCAACGCATAAACTAGGGTTTAAGCTTCTGTCACTCTAGCAACCCATCATCTACTTATTACTTCCCAATGCCTTCCCCTAGGCCCAAATCATGGTGAAGTGTCATGTAGTCGACGTTCACATAACACCACTAGAGGAAAGACAACATACATCTCATCAAAATATCGGACGAATACCAAATCCACATGATTACTTATAACAAGACTTCTCCCATGTCCTCAGGAACAAACGTAACTACTCACAAAGCATATTCATGTTCATAATCAGAGGGGTAATAAATATCATTAAGGATCTGAACATATGATCTTCCACTGAATAAACCAACTAGCATGAACTACAAGGAGTAATCAACACTACTAGCAACCCACAGGTACCAATCTAAGGTTTTGGGACAAGGATCGGATACAAGAGATGAACTAGGGTTTGAGAGGAGATGGTGCTAGTGAAGATGTTGATGGAGATTGACCCCCTCTCGATGAGAGGATCATTGGTGATGACGATGGCTTCGATTTCCCCCTCCCGGAGGGAAGTTTCCCCGGCAGAACAGCTCCGCTGGAGCCCTAGATTGCTTCTGCCCACGTTTCACCTTGAGACGGCGGCGCTTCATCCCGAAAGCTTCCTTATGATTTTTTCCAGGTCAAAAGCCACCATATAGTAGAAGATGGGCACCGAAGACCTGCCAGGGGGCCCACAAGCCCTAGGGGCGCGCCCAGGGGGTAGGGCGCACCCCACAGGCTTGTGGCCACCTGGTGGGTCCCCCTCTGGTATTTCTTCGCCCAATATTTTTTATATATTCCAAAATAATTCTCCGTAAATTTTTAGGACTTTTGGAGTTGTGCAGAATAGGTCTCTCAGATTTGCTCCTTTCCGGTCCAGAATTCCAACTGCCGGCATTCTTCCTCTTTGTGTAAACCTTGTAAAATAAGAGAGAAAAGGCATAAGTATTGTACCATAATATGTAATAACAGCCCATAATGCAATAAATATCAATATAAAAGCATGATGCAAAGTGGACGTATTATTATTCATAGCAAGACATACATCAAGTGTTCTCAAATCCATAAAAGTATTCAAGCCGATAACAACGAAATCTCAAAGGGAAAACTCAATTCATCACAACAAGATAGAGAGGGGGAAACACCATATGATTCAACTATATTAACAAAGCTCACGAAGATGGCCTCCTCATCATGGTGGACGCCGGGATGATGAAGATGGCCACCGGTGATGATTTCCCCCTCCGGTGGGGTGCCGGAACAGGGTCTAGATTAGTTTTTCGTGGCTACAGAGGCTTGCGGCGGCGGAACTTCTGATCTAGGGTTATTTCTGCAGTTTCTATATTTATAGGATTTTTTGGCGTCGGTTTCACGCGAAGATGGGCTTCGAGGGGCCCACCACCCACCAGCACACGGGCAAGGCCCCTGGCGCGCCCTGGTGGGTGGTGGCCACCTCCTTCATCTTCTGGTCCCCCCACGAAGCTTCTAGTGCCTCTTTTGTTCCAAAAAAATTGTCAAAAAGTTTCAGCTCATCTGGAGAACTTTCATTTCTACACAAAAAACAACACCATGATAGTTCTACTGAAAACAACGTCAGTCCGAGTTAGTTCCATTCAAATCATACCAAAACCATATAAAACTGTTGTAAACATGGCATGAATACTTCATACATTATAGATATGTCAGAGACGTATCAACATCCCCAAGCTTAATTCCTACTCGTCCCCGAGTAGGTAAATGATAAAGAAATAATTTATGAAGTGTGAATGCTAGCATAGTGCATAAGTTTGATCAATGATAATTTCAATCACTTTTCCTAGCATCATAACAGCAACTCTTTCTCATAAAATTCATCATGATAAAGTAGCAATCAATTCACACATTACGGTTCAAACAATGAATTCTCTTGAAACTTAACAACCTATGTTTTTAGTCACCAAACAATTGCAATTCAACTTATTCTCAAAAAAGTCTAAGTAAGAGCTCCACATACTCAATCATCATATAGTCTTCTATGATTGCTAGTACTCAAAGCATATTTTTATAAAAAAAAATAGCATCCATCGAACACAGAGAAAGATAGGGGCTTAATGTTTCTCCTCCCAACTCATTTATCATAGAGATAATATTCAACAATAATAAATCATGATCAAATATATTTGACTGGCCATATGTGCCTAGTTCTTTCCCCACCACATGATTCTTGCCAACTAGAGAATAATTGAGGTTGAAATGAGAATGTATACTATTGACTCTTGCATAAAAGTAAATACTGAAAAGTAAAAGATAGGCCCTTCGCAGAGGGAAGCAGAAGTTGTCATGCACTTTATATTTTTGGATGCCCAAACTCTTAGTGCAAAGGAACATCACGTTATATTTCCCCTTATGATAGCAACCTTTATTATATAGTCTGTCGCTTTTATTACTTTGCCATCACAAGTTTGTACAACGCTAATTTTCCCTTACAATAAAAGATCAAACATATTTAGGAGCAATTTTTATTGCTTTATGCACCGATGACAACTTACTTGAAGGATCTTATTCAATCCATAGGTAGGTATGGTGGACACTCATGGCAAGAAACTGGGTTTAAGGGTTTTTGGATGCACAAGTAGTATCTCTACTTAGTACGATTTTTTGGCTAGCAAAAGATAATAAGCAAACACTACATGTTAGAGGATCCATAACAATATAACTTCTATGCAAATATACACAACCATAACTCATTACGTTGTCTTCCTTGTCCAACTTCAACTAATTTGCTCAAGTTTGAAAATAATTAATGGGTATTCACATTCAAAGAATATGTCCAAGATAATATATTTGTATGTGAAAGTTCTCTTCCTTATACTAATCGTTCATGAATTGATTGTATGGCCAATATTGTGATTGTCAAGCTTCAAAAGATTTCACTTTCTAAACCCAATGTGAGGCTACTACGGGGCATGATATGAACATATAATTTCAACTTCATGATATTCAATTCATTCAACAATTTACTCATAGGATATAAGTGAAGCACAAGAGTAAATGACAAACTACTCCAAAAAGATATAAGTGAAGATCAAGCGAGTAGTTAAGTAAATGGGTAGCTATTTGAGGACTCTCTCTTATTTAGAAACTTTCAGAACTAAGTATTTATTAAAACAGCAAGCAAAACAAATTGAAATGACATTCCAAGAATAGCACAACTCGTGTGAAGAAGCAAAAACTTAGGCTCAACCGATACTAACCGATAATTATTGAAGAAGAAAGGTGGGATGCCTACCGGGGCATCCCCAAGTTTAGATGCTTGAGACTTCTTGAAATATTATCTTGGGATGCCTTGGGCATCCCCAAGCTTGAGCTCTTGTGTCTCCTTAATTACTTTTATATCACAGTTTCCCTAAATCTTAAAAACTTCATCCACACAAAACTCAACAAGAACTCGTGAGAAAAGTTAGTATGAATCAATGCAATAACATTATCATTCTCTACTTTAGCAAATCACTAAAATTATTATTTAACATTGCATACTAAATGCATCTTCATATTTAATACTCCTATCCTCAAATAGAATCATTAAACAAGCAAACATATGCAAACATAACATCAATCTGTCTAAACAGGACAGTCTATAAAGAGTGCAATTATACTCACACTTCCCTAACTCCAAAAATTCTGATAATTTACCACACGGTAGAAAATTTAACATAGCTTATTGTGCAAAACAATTGAACATTTTACCACATGCTGACTTTTCTCAAGAATTCATGCACTAGCGTGCAACTTGCTGTTTCCAAACAGCCACATATAGACTTGCAAAATAAGTATAGCAAAGGCTATACTAGACATTTTTATTGAAGTAAAAGATGCAAAACATTATTCTAAATAACAGCAAGCAAATCCTAATAAAAAAATGATGCTCCAAGCAAAACACATATCATGTGACGAATAAAAATATAGCCCCAAGTAAGGTTACCGATAATGTTGGGGACGAAAGAGGGGATGCCTTCCTGGGCATCCCCAAGCTTAGTTGCTTGGATCTTCCTTGAATATTACCTTGGGGTGTCTTGGTCATCCCCAATATTAGGGTCTTGTTACTTCTTATTCTCCTCATATCGATATCTCACTCAAAACTTGAAAACTTCAATCACACAAAACTTAACGGAACTTCGTGAGATGGGTTAGTATGATAAAGACAAATCATTCACTTTGGTACTGTCAAGATAAGATTCATAATTGTTTCCACATAATTCCTACTGTACTCTATAATTTCCATAATTTATATTAAGCAATATAAGCCATAGAAACCATAAAACAAGCAAACTATGCATTGCAAACAGAATCTGTAAAAAACAGAACAGTCTGTGAAGATCTGAATTATGGTTATACTTGTGTAACTTCAAAAACTCGGATCAATTAGAAAAACGTACAAAATTTGTATACCCATCAACTGTAAAAAATTCAGAATTTTTCAATGCCCCAGAAATTTTTAACAATTATGTTACTGGGCACAAAAGTTTCTGTTTTTTCACATAAGCAAGTCAACTATCATCCACACTATCCCAAAGGCTTTACTTGGTACTTTATTGAAACAAAAGTTATAAAAAATGATTAATACAGTAGCCTAATCATGTGAACACACAAAAATAGTAGGGGTAAATGTTGGGTTGTCTCCCAACAAGTGCTTTTCTTTAATGTCTTTTAGCTAGGCATGATGATTTCAATGATGCTCACATAAAAGATAAGAATTGAAACATAACGGGAGCATCATGAAGCATATGACTAGCATATTTAAGTCTAACCCACTTTCTATGCATAGGGATTTTGTGAGCAAACAAATTATGGGAACAAGAATCAACTAGCATAGGAAGGCAAAACAAGCAAAACTTCAAAAATTTCAACACATAGAGAGGAAACTTGATATTATTGCAATATGTAAAAGCATATGTTCCCCTCTCAAAATAATTTTCAGTAGCATCATGAATGAATTCAACAATATAGCTATCACATAAAGCATTCTTGTCATGATCCACATGCATAAAAAATATATTACTCTCCACATAAGCAAATTTATTCTCATGAATAGTAGTGGGAGTAAACTCAACAAAGTAATTATCATGTGATGCATAATCCAATTGAAAATCAAAATCATGATGAAAAGCTTCATGGTTATCATTATTCTTTATAGCATACATGTAATCACCATAATCATCATAGATAGAAATTTTGTTTTCATAATCAATTGAAACCTCTTCCGAAATAGTGGATTCATCATTAAATAAAGTTATGACCTCTCCATATCCACTTTCATAATTATTACAATAAGATTCAACACCCTCGAAAATAGTGGGATCATTAGTACCTAGAGTTGACACTCTTCCAAACCCACTTTCATCAATATAATGATCATAAATGGGAGGCATGCTATCATCATAATAAATTTTCTCATCAAAACTTGGGAGACTAAAACTATCATCTTCATCAAACATAGCATCCCCAAGGTTGTAGCTTTCCATATCATTAGCATCATGGATATTCAAAGAATTCATACTAACAACATTGCAATCATGCTCATCATTCAAATATTTTATGCCAAACATTTTATTGAATTCTTCTTCTATCAATCGAGCACAATTTTCCTTTCCATCATTTTCAAGAAAGACATGATAAAGATGAATCATATGAGGCCACCTCAATTCCTTTTTTTTTGTAGTTTTCTTTTGTAAACCAAACTAGTGACAAAACAATAAAAAAAGATTCAATTGCAAGATCTAAAGATATACCTTCAAGCACTCACCTCCCCGACAACGGCGCCAGAAAAGAGCTTGACGTCTACTACAAAACTTGTTCTTGTAGAGTCGTGTTGGGCCTCCAAGCGCAGAGTTTTGTAGAACAGTAGCAAATTTCCCTCAAGTGGATGACCTAAGGTTTATCAATCCGTGGGAGGCGTAGGATGAAGATGGTCTCTCTCAAACAACCCTGCAACCAAATAACAAAGAGTCTCTACAATAAATACACGTCGGCATGAGTGGGCATCACGCCGCTGCTCGGACCTTGGTCAGAGGCTTTCTGGGCTGGTTTTTACTGGCCGACAACAGGGGCTAATGCAACAACATTAGTACAGCGCTGCCCGGGCTGTCAAGTGTTTGCCAAACAAAGCCACATGCCCCCCACGGCCCTCTGCACTATCCCGATTGATGTCTACTACGCAACTTTTATTCTTGTAGATGTTGTTGGGCCTCAAAGTGCAGAGTTTTGTAGGACAGCAGCAAATTCCCCTCAAGTGGATGACCTAAGGTTTATCAATCCGTGGGAGGCATAGGATGAAGATGGCCTCTCTCAAACAACCCTGCAATCAAATATAATAAATATTTTCTGTCCCCAACACACCCAATACATTGGCAAATTATATAGGTGCACTAGTTCGGCTAAGAGATGGTGATACAAGTGTAGTAATGATAGTAGATATTGATTTTTGTAATAGGAACAATAAAAAACAGCAAGGTAGCAAGTAACAAAAGTGAGCACAAACGGTATTGCAATGCTTGAAAATGAGGCCTAGGGTTCATACTTTCACTAGTGCAATCTCTCAACAATGCTAATATAATTGGATCATATAACCATCCCTCAACGTGCGATGAAGAATCACTCCAAAGTTCTTATCTAGCAGAGAACATAAGACGAAATTGTTTGTAGGGTACGAAACACCATCAAAGTTATCCTTTCCGATCGATCCATCCAAGAGTTCATACTAATATAACACCAAGTTATCCTTTCCGATCGATCTATCTAAGAGTTCGTACTAAAATAACACCATACGATACACATCAACCAACTCTAATGTCACCTAGATACTCCAATGTCACCAAGAGTATCCGTGAGTTGATTATACGATATTGATACGTCCATTTTGCATCATGCTTTTATATCAATATTTATTGCATTATGGGTTGTTATTACACATTATGGCACAATACTTATGCCTTTTCTCTCTTATTTTACAAGTTTTACATGAAGAGGGAGAATATCGGCAGCTGGAATTCTGGGCTGGAAAAGGAGCAAATATTAGAGACCTATTTTGCACAACTCCAAAAGTCCTGAAACTTCACGGAGAGTCATTTTGGATTTAATAAAAAATATTAGGCGAAGAAAGCACCAGAGGGGGGCCACCTGCCATCCACAAGGGTGGAGGGCGCGCCCTACCCCCTGGGCGCACCCCCCGTCCTTGTGAGCCACCTGGCAGGCCCCCGACGCCCATCTTCTGCTATATGGTGTCTTTTTCCCTGGAAAAAATAAGGCGGAAGCTTTCGGGACGAAGCGCCGCCATCTCGAGGTGGAACATGGGCAGAACCAATCTAGGGCTCCGGCGGAGCTGTTCTGCCGAGGAAACATCCCTCCGGGAGGGGGAAATCATCGCCATTGATCCTCTCATCGAGAGGGTGTCAATCTCCATCAACATCTTCACCAGCGCCATCTCCTCTCAAACCCTAGTTCATCTCTTGTACCCAATCTTTGTCTCAAAATCTCAGATTGGTACCTGTGGGTTGCTAGTAGTGTTGATTACTCCTTGTAGTTGATGCTAGTTGGTTTATTCGGTGGAATATCATTTGTTCAGATCCTTAATGATAATTAATACTTCTCTGATTATGAACATGAATATGCTTTGTGAGTAGTTACATTTGTTCCTGAGGACATGGGAGAAGTCTTGTTATAAGTAATCATGTGAATTTGGTATTCGTTCGATATTTTGATGAGATGTATGTTGTCTTTCCTCTAGTGGTGTTATGTGAACGTCGACTACATGACACTTCACCATGATTTGGGCCTAGGGGGAGGCATTGGGAAGTAATAAGTAGATGATGGGTTGCTAGAGTGACAGAAGCTTATACCCTAGTTTATGCGTTGCTTCGTAAGGGGCTGATTTGGATCCATATGTTTCATGCTATGGTTAGGTTTACCTTAATTCTTCTTTCGTAGTTGCGGATGCTTGCGAAAGGGGTTAATCATAAGTGGGAGGCTTGTCCAAGGAAGGACAGCACCCAAGCACCGGTCCACCCACATATCAAATTATCAAAGTAACGAACGCGAATCATATGAGCATGATGAAAACTAACTTGACAATAATTCCCATGTGTCCTCGGGAGCGCTTTGCTTTATATAAGAGTTCGTCCAGGCTTGTCCTTTGCTACAAAAAGGATTGGGCCACCTTGCTGCACCTTGTTTACTTTTGTTACTTATTACCCGTTACGAATTATCTTATCACACAACTATTTGTTACCGATAATTTTAGTGCTTGCAGAGAATACCTTGCTGAAAACCGCTTGTCATTTCCTTCTGCTCCTCGTTGGGTTCGACACTCTTACTTATCGAAAGGACTACGATAGATCCCCTATACTTGTGGGTCATCAAGACTCTTTTCTGGCGCCGTTGCCAGGGAGTGAAGCACCTTTGGTAAGTGGAATTTGGTAAGGAAACATTTATATAGTGTGCTGAAATTTACTGTCACTTGTTACTATGGAAAGTAATCCTTTGAGGGGCTTGTTCGGGGTATCTTCACCTCGACCGGAAGAGCAAAGAGTTGCTCCTCAACCTACTACACCTACTGAAAATATTTATTATGAAATTCCTTCGGGTATGATAGAGAAACTGCTAGCTCGTCCTTACACAGGAGATGGAACATTACATCCTGATATGCATCTAATCTATGTGGATGAAGTTTGTGGATTATTTAAGCTTGCAGGTTTGCTCGAGGATGAAGTCAAGAAGAAGGTCTTCCCTTTATCTTTGAAGGAGAAGTCATTGACATGGTATAGGCTATGTGATGATATTGAATCATGGAACTACAACCAATTGAAATTGGAATTTCATCAGAAGTTTTATCCTATGCATCTGGTTCATCGTGATAGGAATTATATATATATAATTTTTGGCCTCGTGAAGGAGAAAGTATCGCTCAAGCTTGGGGGAGGCTTAAGTCAATGTTATATTCATGCCCCAATCATGAGCTCCCAAGAGAAATTATTATTCAAAAAATTTATGCTCGGCTTTCTCATAATGATCGATCCATGCTCGATACTTCTTGTACTGGTTCTTTTATGAAGAAGACTATTGAATTCAAATGGGATTTATTGGAAAGAATTAAACACAACTCTGAAGATTGGGACCTCGATGAAGGTAAGGGGTCAGGTATAAACCTTAAGTTTGATTGTGTTAAATCTTTTATGGATACCGATGCTTTTCGTGATTTTAGCACTAAATATGGACTTGAATCTGAGATAGTAGCTTCTTTCTGTGAATCTTTTGCTACTCATGTTGATCTCCCTAAGGAGAAGTGGTTTAAATATCATCCTCCCATTGAAGTTAAAGTAGTAGAACCTATTAAAGTTGAAGAAGAAACTATTACTTATAATGTTGATCCTGTTGTTCCTACTGCTTACATTGAGAAACCACATTTTCCTATTAGAATAAAGGATCATGCTAAAGCTTCAACCGTGGTTCGTAAGAGTTATACTAGAACACCTACACCCCCTGAGCAAATTAAATTTGAACCTAGTATTGCTATGGTTAAAGATCTCTTGGTTGATAATATTGATGGGCATGTTATTTATTTCTGTGATGAAGCTGCTAGAATTGCTAAACCCGATAGTAAAGATAAACATAGACCCGTTGTTGGCATGCCTGTTGTTTCAGTTAAAATAGGAGATCATTGTTATCAAGGCTTATGTGATATGGGTGCTAGTGTGAGTGCAATTCCTTTTTCCTTATATAAAGAAATTATGAATGATATTGCACCTGGTGAGGTAGAAGATATTGATGTTACTATTAAGCTTGCCAATAGAGATACTATTTCACCAATTGGGATTGTTAGAGATGTTGAAGTCTTGTGTAGGAAAATAAAATACCCTACTGATTTTCTTGTTCTTGCTTCCCCACAAGATGACTTTTGTCCCATTATATTTGGTAGACCTTTCTTGAATACTATTAATGCTAAGATAGATTGCGAGAAAGATATTGTTACTGTCGGTTTAGGGGATATGTCTCATGATTTTAATTTCTCTAAATTTCGTAGACAACCCCATGATAAATAATTGCCTAGTAAGGATGAAATTATTGGTCTTACTTCTATTGCCGTGCCTCCTACTGAGCCCTTAGAACAATATTTGCTAGACCATGAGAATGATATGTTTATGAATGAAAGAAGGGAAATAGACGAGATATTCTTTAATCAAGGGCCTATTTTGAAACACAATTTGCCTGTTGAAATCCTTGGGGATCCCCCTCCACCCAAGGGAGATCCCGTGTTTGAGCTTAAACAATTACCTGATACTTTGAAATATGCTTATCTCAATGAAAAGAAGATATATCCTGTTATTATTAGTGCTAACCTTTCAGAGCATGAAGAAAAGAAATTATTGAAAACTCTGAAGAAGCACCGTGCCGCTATTGGATATACTCTTGATGATCTTAAGGGCATTAGTCCCACTCTATGTCAGCACAAAATTAATTTAGAGAAAGATGCTAAACCAGTTGTTGATCATCAACAACGGTTAAATCCTAAGATGAAAGAAGTGGTAAGAAATGAAATACTAAAGCTTCTGGAAGCAGGTATAATTTATCCTATTGCTGATAGTCAGTGGGTAAGTCCTGTTCATTGTGTCCCTAAGAAGGGAGGTATTACTGTTGTTCCTAATGATAAGAATGAATTGATTCCACAAAGAATTGTCACAGGTTATAGAATGGTAATTGATTTTTGCAAATTAAATAAAGCTACTAGAAAATATCATTACCCTCTACCTTTTATTGATCAAATGATAGAAAGATTATCCAAACATACACATTTTTTCTTTCTAGATGGTTATTCTGGTTTTTCTCAAATACCTGTGTCAAAGGATGATCAGGAAAAGACCACTTTTACTTGCCCTTTTGGTACCTTTGCTTATAGACGTATGCCTTTTGGTTTATGCAATGCACCTGCTTCCTTTCAAAGATGTATGACTGCTATATTCTCTGATTTTTGTGAAAAGATTGTTGCGGTTTTGATGGATGATTTCTCCGTTTACGGAACTTCTTTTGATGATTGCTTAAGCAACCTTGATCGAGTTTTGCAGAGATGTGAAGAAACTAATCTTGTCTTGAATTGGGAGAAGTGCCACTTTATGGTTAATGAAGGTATTGTCTTGGGGCATAAAATTTCTGAAAGAGGTATTGAAGTTGATAAAGCTAAAGTAGATGCTATTGAAAAGATGCCGTGTCCTAAAGATATCAAAGGTATAAGAAGTTTCCTTGGTCATGCTGGTTTCTATAGGAGGTTTATTAAAGACTTCTCTAAAATTTCTAGGCCTCTCACTAATCTCTTGCAAAAAGATGTTCCTTTTGTTTTTGATGATGATTGTGTAGAAGCATTTGAAATAATTAAGAAGCCCTTGATTTCTGCACCTATTGTTCAACCACCTGATTGGAATTTAAGCTTTGAAATTATGTGTGATGCTAGTGATTATGCTGTTGGTGCTGTTCTAGGGCAAAGAGTTGATAAGAAATTAAATGTTATTCATTATGCTAGTAAAACTCTAGATAGTGCCCAGAGGAATTATGCTACTACTGAAAAAGAATTTTTTAGCAGTTGTCTTTGCTTGTGATAAGTTCAGATCCTATATTGTTGATTCCAAAGTAACTGTTCACACTAATCATGCTGCTATTAAATATCTTATGGAAAAGAAAGATGCTAAGCCTAGACTTATTAGATGGGTTATCTTGCTACAAGAATTTGATTTGCATATTATTGATAGAAAGGGAGCTGAGAACCCCGTTGCAGACAACTTGTCTAGGTTAGAAAATGTTCTTGATGACCCACTGCCTATTGATGATAGCTTTCCTGATGAACAATTAGCTTTCATAAATGCTTCTCGTAATACTCCATGGTATGCTGATTATGCTAATTAAATTGTTGCCAAATTTATACCACCTAGTTTCACATACCAACAAAAGAAAAAGTTTTTCTATGATTTAAGACATTACTTTTGGGATGACCCACACCTTTATAAAGAAGGAGTAGATGGTGTTATTAGACGTTGTGTTCCTGAGCATGAACAGGAACAGATCCTACGCAAGTGCCACTCCGAGTCTTACGGAGGACACCACGCTGGAGATAGAACTGCACATAAGGTATTGCAATCTGTTTTTTATTGGCCTACTCTCTTCATGGATGCTTGTAAGTTTGTCTTGTCTTGTGATGAATGCCAGAGAATTGGTAATATTAGTAGACGTCAGGAAATGCCTATGAATTATTCACTTGTTATTGAACCATTCGATGTTTGGGGCTTTGATTATATGTGACCTTTTCCTTCCTCTAATGGGTATACACATATCTTAGTTGCTGTTGATTACGTTACTAAGTGGGTAGAAGCTATTCCAACTAGTAGTGCTGATCATAACACTTCTATTAAGATGCTTAAAGAAGTTATTTTTCTGAGGTTTGGAGTCCCTAGATATTTGATGACTGATGGTGGTTCACATTTTATTCATGGTGCTTTCCGTAAAATGCTTGCTAAGTATGATGTTAACCATAGAATTGCATCTCCATATCATCCTCAGTCTAGTGGTCAAGTAGAATTGAGCAATAGAGAGATTAAATTGATTTTGCAAAAGACCGTTAATAGATCTAGGAAGAATTGGTCTAAGAAACTTGATGATGCATTATGGGCTTATAGAACTGCTTATAAAAACCCTATGGGTATGTCTCCATACAAAATGGTTTATGGAAAGGCTTGTCACTTACCTCTTGAACTAGAACATAAGGCATATTGGGCTATTAAAGAGCTCAACTATGATTTCAAACTTGCCGGTGAGAAGAGGTTATTTGACATAAGCTCGCTTGATGAATGGAGAACCCAAGCCTATGAGAATGCCAAGTTGTTTAAAGAAAAAGTTAAAAGATGGCATGACAAAAGGATACAAAAGCGTGAGTTTAATGTAGGTGATCATGTTTTGCTATACAACTCTCGTTTAAGATTTTATGCAGGAAAGCTTCTCTCTAAATGGGAAGGTCCTTACATTATCGAGGAGGTCTATCATTCCAGTGCCATCAAAATCAACAACGCCGAAGGCACAAATCCGAAGGTGGTAAACGGTCAAAGAATCAAACATTATATCTCAGGTACTCCCATAAATGTTGAGACCAATACTATCGACACCGTAACACCGGAGGAGTACATAAGGGACACCTTCCAGAACGTTTCAGACTCCGAAAAGGAATAGGTATGTGGTACGGTAAGTAAACCGACTCCAGAACATTTCCAATGATAATTTTTCTCCGTTTTGGAATATTTAAAAAATTAGGAAAATTAAAAGTAGTCCGAAAGAGACATGAGGCGTCCACAAGGGTGGAGGGCGCGCCCTACCCCCCTGGGCGCGCCCCCCGACCTTGTGGCCACCTCGTGTGCCCTTTGGACTCCGTTTTCTTGCACAATACTTCTTTTGGTCGGTAAAAATTCATTATATAATCTCCTGAAGGTTTTGACCACCGTACCACGGCAAAATCCTCTGTTTTCGTTTTGAGCTGTTTTCTGCCAGAGTTTTCAAGG
This sequence comes from Thinopyrum elongatum, assembly GCA_011799875.1. NCBI lineage: Eukaryota > Viridiplantae > Streptophyta > Magnoliopsida > Poales > Poaceae > Thinopyrum > Thinopyrum elongatum. Next base: position 448,336,326 of record CM022303.1, read on the forward strand.
CCAGGCATCATGTCTTCCTCCTCCTTCAACAATGTGGATGACGATGCTTGGCTAATTAAGATGGAAATGAAGAAAGAAGAACTTGGGGAAACCAATGAGGGTGATAAGATCAAGAGGGCGGAGGAAGATCAAGTTCCGGCAGGAGAAGAAGAAGATCTCCTTCAACCATACTACAATCATCTTACCCCTACTGAAATTGAAGCTTTCAAGATTATTGAATTGATGCATATGCAAAATAAATATCTCACTCGCAAAAATATTCTGTTGCAAGAGTACATCACTGCACTCAAGGGCATTATTCGTAAACTGGAGCATCTCCTACGCTCGATGTGTGGCACTACTTCATCAACAACTCCATCATCACCACCTCCGAAGAAAGAGATCTAAATACATGGGTATGGGCACTCCCATTGGCAACTGCCAAGCTTGGGGGAGGTGCCCTGGTATCGTATCACCATCACACCTTTACTCTTATCGTTTTTCTTAGTTCGATCCTTTTGGTTATATCTTGATCTAGTAGAATAAAGTTTTAGTATGATCTAGCCTTGAGTTTTGTTTTGATCTCTATCTATGTAATCGAGTCCGTGAGTTATATAATAAAGAGTAGTTTTGAGTTGAGGGCTTTGTTTTCTTGCTATGATCTTGAGGGAATAAAATAATAAAAAGATCATATATTGATCTTATGGAGAGTAATGACTTCACATATAAAGAGTATGATGAATAAAATTTGTTGGGAGTTGACAAACATAGTTTTGGTCATTGTTGCAATTAATAGGAAGTAATAAAGAAAGAGAGGCTTCACATATAAATACACTATCTTGGACATCTTTTGTAATTGTGAGCACTCATTAAAATATGACATGCTAAGAAGTTGATGTTGGACAAGGAAGACAACATAATGGGTTATGTTTTCTTATATCCAAATAGAAATTATATTGTCATGGATCCTCCAACATGTTGAGCCTGCCTTTCCCTCTCATGCTAGCCGAATTCTTTGCACCAAGTAGAGATACTACTTGTGCTTCCAACATCCCTAAACCCAGTTTTGCCATGAGAGTCCACCATACCTACCTATGGATTGAGTAAGATCCTTCAAGTAAGTTGTCATTGGTGCAAGCAATAAAAATTGCTCTTTAAATATGTATGATCTATTAGTGTGAAGAAAATAAGCTTTATATGAACTTGTGATATGGAAGAAATAAAAGCGACGAACTGCATAATAAAGTTCTTTATCACAAGCGGCAATATAAAGTGACGTTCTGTTGCATTAAGATTTTGTGCATCCAACCATAAAAGCGCATGACAACCTCTGCTTCCCTCTGCGAAGGGCCTATCGTTTACTTTTATCTTCTACCCTTATATAAGAGTCATGGTGATCTTCACCTTTCCTTTTTACACTTTTTCCTTTTGGCATGCACTATGTGTTGGAGAAAGATCCAGATATATATATCCACTCGGATGTAGGTCATCATAAAGTATTACTGTTGACATTACCCTTGAGGTAAAAGGTTGGGAGGCGAAACTATAAGCCCCTATCTTTCTCTGTGTTCGACTGAAGCTTTGAACCCATAAGTATCGCGTGAGTGTTAGCAATTGTGAAAGAGTAAATGATAGTTGAGGATGTGGATGTGACGCCCCCGGCTCAATCGTGCACTAAACATACACGCAAATGCACACGATCAAGCCTAAGGACTCACGGGAAGATATCACAACACAACTCTAAAACATAAATAAAGTCATACAAGCTTTATATTACAAGCCAGGGGCCTCGAGGGCTCGAATATATAACCTTGCGTACAAGCGTCAGCGGAAGCATCAGATATCTGAGTACAGATATAAAGGAAAGCACAGAAAGGCCTTTAGAAAGGCGGGGCAAAATAAAACACTACGATCGAAAGGCGTAGGCCTCCTGCCTGGGACCCTCCGATCCTAATCCTGGTCATCAGTCAACTCGTAGTAGTATCCACCCTCGGGGTAGTAGTAGCGATCGTCGGCGGGGGCAGCTGTATCCGGAGCTCCGTCATCTGGTCGCATCAAAAGGATATGGGGGAAAAAGAAAGCAAAGCAACAGTGAGTACTCATCCGAAGTACTCAGCAAGCAAGGATCTACACTATATATGCAACACTATCAAAGGAAGGCTGTATATGTGGACTGGGCTGCAGAAATGCCAGAATAGAGAGGAGGCCTAGTCCTATCAAAGACTAGCATCTTCAGAGGTCTTGCAGCATTAGAAGAGTGTAGATTAGTACCATATAAAGTAGTAGTAATGTATCAACCTCACCCAGAGATCCTTTCTGGACTCCCTGCGAGAAAGCAATCCCAGAGCCATACAGTCATCAACCTCGTCCGGAGATCCCTTCTCGACTCCCTGCGAGAAGCAATCCCAGAGCCTCATATCCAGGTCTCATCTCAAGTTCTAGCTGTATCGATCGGGATACAACTCCGAGTGGTGTTACCGAGGATCCGGCTATGCATAGATTAGTTCTTCCCTGCAGGGGTGCACCAACTTACCCACCACGCTCGCTTAACTCCGGCCGGACACACTTTTTCGGGTCATGCCCGGCCTCGGCCAAACGACACTCCGCAGCCCTACCTAGAGCTCAACAGAGAGGTCCCCGCCGGTCTACATCCTAAGCGCAAGGGGGTCTTGGGCCATCGCCCCTCGCCCTCCAGGTCGTTGCGCACATGGCTCAGATCCAAGCACCACCTCTGTCGTGAACGGCGCCAATCACTCCATGCCGCACTGCTGAACTGGACGTCTGACAGAGCTTTCGGCTATTGCATACGATGCAGAACGCCCATACTATGCCCACGTGATGGTTAGTGCTATCAGGCCAGAGGCCCACTCAGATCACATATCCAAACTGTTAGTACCTTGGGGGTGCGGTAACGAGCAGAGACTCATGAAAGATGTGACCCCGTCACCCGTCACGAGGACTTGCGGCAAGTGCCAAGAATGCCCGGCCACGCCTCGTATTCATCACTCGGGCACCATACAGGCAACCCGTCTTCACATCACAAGCGGGTACCCCTCAGGGTCGACCCGCCTTTCCAAGTAACAATAGCACAGTCCAAGTATCCGTGTGTCCATAACATCAAGGGAATCCGAGGTATCACCCTCGTTGGATTCCTACTGATGTATCCGTCAAGGTGAACTCGGAGGAATCACCCTCGCTGGGTTCACACTTAAGGTGTTGTACGACGGCGTCGTTATCGGAAGCGGTGAAGGAGGAATCACCCTCGATGACCACGACCGAATAGCTACTCTACAGAGTTAACATCAGAAGTGCTACAAGAGGTTTCACCCTCGGCACTCGATATTAACGCTGCAGTGTCATTACAACTAAGGGGGTGATGTGCGGTGTCGGGGCCGGGTCTTCAATCCCGTTGATCGGGTCTTCGGATAATCCAGCGGGGCAGTCGGGATAAGTGGGGTCACTGATAGGTCTCTACCCAGCCTATACTAAGCAGTTTAGGATAAGCAGGTAATTATCAATAGCAGGTTACAATAAACAAGCTATGCATCAGAATAGGTAAAGCAGTAGCAGCAGCAATTCTAATGCAAGCATGAGAAAATAGAATGGGCGATATCGGGATGATCAAAGGGAGGGGCTTGCCTGGTTGCTCGGCGGCAAGGGCAAGGTCGGTAATGGTGTCTTCGGTCTCCGGAGCTGCGTCGGTCTCGGGGACGACGTCGGGGTCTAACGAGAGAGAAGAGGGGGAGGAAACAGTAAATATAAAGCCAACAAGAGCATGACATGGCAATACGCAGAGCTAGGGGTGTTCGGACGCGGTGCTACACGAGATAGGTGAAGAGGGAAAACATCCGGGAATGTTTTCCCGGTTCCGGACATTTGTCAGACAGATGACCGGAGGGGAACGGTTCCATGTTCGGGTAGTTAGGGACGTGTGACGGACGAACGGACCGCGCATTCGGATTCGTCTCATCGTTCTGAGCAACTTTCATGTACAAAGTTTTTCGATCCGAGCTACGGTTATTTTTATATGATTTTCTAAAGTTTTAATCAATATTCTGAAATTTCAGAGTTATTATTAATTTGAATTATCCAAAACAGTAGCAGGGTGACATCATCGTGATGTAATGCTGACATCAGCAGTCAACGGTCGGCTGACCAGGGTCAAACCTGACCAGTGGGTCCCACTGGTCAGTGACTGGACTAATTAACAAGGTTTAATTATCTAATCTAATCCTAATCATCTAGCGGGACCCACCTGTCAGTGTCTTTTACTAATTACAATTAGTTTAAAATTCAATTTAGGGTTAATTAGGCGCTGGGGCCCGCAGGTCAGTGACTGGAGCTGCCCAGTCAGCAGCGCTGACCGGGTCAAATGGGCAGTGGGGCCCATCGGTCAGCGGCACAGGGCGGGGCCCGTGGCTGCCACATGGGCACCCGGTCAGCGCCGGCCGCCGGAGTGCGCCGGTGAGCCCCGACGCGGTGGCTCAACTCCGGCGAGCTCGGAAACGGCGCACAGGGGGCCATTTGCGGCGCGGTTACGCGTTGGATCGGTCGCAGTGCGGCGCATCCGTTGGTGGCGGTGGCGCGGCCGGGGACGCAGTGTAGCGACGGCGGCGAGCACGTCGGCGGCGGCCGGACTCGGGTGGCGATGGCAAACGGCGATGCGGTGCGGTAGCAAGCGAACTAAAAGGCTAGATCAACCCTGCGCAATGCGGCGAGCAAAATGGGCCGCAGCACGGGGCCCAAGGGTCGCTGTGGCTACGCCGATGACGAGCTCGCGCGGTGGCGGGATCGGGCACAATGGGGACGGCAGCTAGGGTTTGACCGAGAGGGAGAGAGGAGAGGGGAGAGGTAGGGGTGCTCACAGGGAACCTGCAGGTGTGCGTAATGGGCTCGGGGAAGGCTTGTGGTTGCCGGAATCGATGACGGAGGCCGGCGGGGTAGAGGAGGAAGACGGGGTCACCGGCGTCGAAGCAGGGTCTCCCGGCTCAGGTGACTCGTCGGAGAGGAAGAGGAGGCCGAGGCGGTCCTCTCTGGCGTAGAGGCGAGGGGAGGCGAGCACGGTGGCCGCGTGTGCTACGGCGCGGCGCCATGGCTGCATCGGCGAGGTGGGGAACGAGAGGGAGAGCGAGAGAGAGTGAGCGAGGGAGAGTCAGGGGGGCGCGGGAGCTGCTCTTATCCCTCACGCGTGCGCGGCGACGCGCTGTCGAGCCAGCGAGCAGGGGGGCCGGGGCGCGGCGTGCGCGCGCACCAGGTGCTCGACAGCGAGCCCTGGCATGAGCAGTAGAAGGGGACGGGGTGGCGAGGTGGCTGGGCCGCCACTGTAGCTGGTGGGCTCAAGTGCATAGTAGCTTTTCTCTTTTCTCTTTTTCTGTTTTCTTTTCTGCTTTGCTAATTGTTAGGGCCCTAAATGAATTTTTTTTAAAGGTGTGACCTAGTCCATAAATCACAGTACATTGCACCCTACCACCAAAAACTAGTTTGGGCAAAACATCATTTCATATTTGATTTAGATTAAATAAAAGGCTATTAAATATTGTTTTCAGCCACTGTTAGAGGATGTTCAAGTCACTTATCAAATTTCAATAAGGTTGGTTATAACTTTACCATTGCCTCCAATTTATTTGCTATTTAATGGACATTTTAGTTTCTGGATTTGAACAACTTTTATTTTCACTTTGAGTTTGAATTTCCATTTGAATTGGAATTTGAAAAGAGATATGATCCAATTAATATTTAGGCACTGTTGACTGTGATGACATGGCATTATCAAAAAGGGATTACTGTGGCTAACCACTGGGGGTGTTACAAATCTCCTCCACTATTAAGAATTCTCGTCCCGAGAATTAAGAGGAAGACTGAAAGAAAGCGGGGTATTCTTGGAAGTTCTTCCGAAGAAACATTCGGAAAATCTCGAACGACTGGAATGTTTTCAATCCCCTCAAGCGGAGAGGCGTTCAACGCTTTCAAGGTGTTTATTTTGGAGTTATCTGGGCACGGTAATTCACTACCCCAGCTGACTAACGGAGTATTCATTTACTCACAATGAAGGTCATGCATGAATGCAAATTTTTTAGAGATGAATGAATGTGATGCTGCTGAATTAAATAAAACAGAAGCAGGTACTGAGTTAACGAGAAGGGTACCCATTTCAGTGGCAGGTTGATCCTGGACTTGTTTAATATCAATGTTGTAAGCGTGTCCACGTCCATATTTTTTCACTTCTTTGTTGAGCCCGAAGATGAGCCAACATCACGATAGCGCTTCTGTGAGTCCTTATGCTTCATTTGAGCGGTCTCAACCAGAATAGCCTTGTTCACAAGAGTAGAAAAGTCATTGAAGTCTTGAGCAGCAAGTGCAAGCTCGATGTCTGGGTGGAGTCCACTGTGAAACTCCTCTTGTCTACGGGCATCTGTGGCGATGTCTTCTTCAGCATAGCGGGACAGGTCAAGGAATTCCCGCTGATAAGATTCGACTGTCTTATTGCCCTGAGTGAAGTTGCGGAACTGGGTTTTCATCCGGTCCATAATTCCTTGAGGAATATATCGGGCACGGAAAGCACCCTGGAACTCAGGCCAAGTAACGGCTGTTCCAGCAGGCAGTGTACGTTTGTGGGTGTCCCACCATTGTGCAGCGGGACCCTTTAAGAAAAAGGACGCGAAGGCGACAAAGTTGGCAGGGGAGACATTTGCAGACTCCATCTCGTGAGTGATATCGCGAATCCAGTCATCAGCATCCAGTGGCTTCTCAGAGTTGCGGAACTGAGTGGGGTTAAGACGCATAAATTCCGGCAGAGTTATTGAAGGAGGGTTCTGGTTCTGGTTGTTCAGATGTGGGAATTGAGCCATAACCCCAGTCATGAACTGGCGGTTGAGCTCGAATTGTTGCATCATAGCTGCCATATAGTCTGGCGGTGGTGGGCGTTCAGGGGCACGACCACGACCACCTGGTCTAACCATCCTGCTAAGTATCAACAGGGGGCAGCTTAGTAAAAGAAATTGCGAGTGTCTAGCGACAAGCATGATGTAACTCGACAACAATTAAGCAGTGTAACAGATACATAACAGTAGTCAATTAAGACATACAGATCCATACACAGAGTCGGGTACATGCGAATAGCATAACGACGCAAATTTAAAAAATAGGCATGGTAGGCGGCGCGCAGGCACGCGGTAAGGAAGTACACCACGAGATATAGCAAAGTCTACATCAACGTCAGGAAGATCCACTGGAACGGGGTAGCGGCACATGCGAACGACGAGTGTTCGTCGTGGAAGGATCCTGTGCTCCATGTGCACTCTGATGCAGAACCCAGTCTCGAGCTGTAAGAAGAGGTCCACGTGGAGGTGCGTGACCTCCAATAGCAGGACAATCAATACCAGCATACATCTGAGTCCTGCTCGGATAAAGGATGTGCTCCGGATGTATCCCTGCACGAACAGCGGGTAGCAACTGCGTCATAGCATCGTAGAGACGTGCTCGAGTGGCAACCAACTCGACGGCAAGAGCCCGAACAGTGCGATCCAGAGCCTGAGTGCACTGAATCAGAACGCGCGAGTCGTAGCGACGAGGCTTGTACGGGGCACAGATAGCTGTGTAGTATCCAGTAGTATCTCCAGTAGGGGCATACGGAATGTATCAGAACTCGGAAGAATCCAAGCTATCGCTGAACTCTCCTCGGAGACGTGCGACAGCAGAGTAGGCGGCATCATGTACTGCCATCTCAATCGTCACGCCGATACCGTGGAAAAGGTGCAGCTCAGTGTCTGAGTCATCGCGCTGATCATAGATACGAACATCAGCATGGTACTGCTCCTGGTTGAACTCGCGGTAATCCTCGTAGACCATGTACTCGGGGAACCAGCGGTAGCCCAGCCTGGTCAGGAGCGCGATCAGGACAGCTGGAAAACCAGGGGCACCACGAGCCCAAGTGCGAAGCACAAGCTGCGTCGTAGGGCGTGGCGGAAACAAATGATCCATCTGAAACAGAGGAAATTCAGGGTTGTCAAAAGACAATGAGAAGTATAATACAACTCAGAGAGAAAGGTTAAACAAAACAATGGAAAGAAAAATGACTATCAGACTAATCAGATCAATGACAGGGAAATCGCACAGATATCCAGCTCTCCGGGTAGACGAGATTTACGAGATCCTAAGTGTCGGCGTTAGTAAAATTCATTTAACCCGAATAGAAGAGAGGTCAGAGTCCCAGAGTAAAGGTCGAGGAGTAAAAGATCCTAATACCACCCAATTGGCGACGTGGGCCCGTAAGCCACACAGCCATGTTAGTAAAACAGTTTTGGACCACTAGACTCAACTTCGGCCAAGGAATTGGAAAGGGGGATTCCTACAGGCAGTCGGCTCTGATACCAACTTGTGACGCCCCCGGCTCAATCGTGCACTAAACATACACGCAAATGCACACGACCAAGCCTAAGGACTCACGGGAAGATATCACAACACAACTCTAAAACATAAATAAAGTCATACAAGCTTTATATTACAAGCCAGGGGCCTCGAGGGCTCGAATACATAACCTTGCGTACAAGCGTCAGCGGAAGCATCAGATATCTGAGTACAGATATAAAGGAAAGCACAGAAAGGCCTTTAGAAAGGCGGGGCAAAATAAAACACTATGATCGAAAGGCGTAGGCCTCCTGCCTGGGACCCTCCGATCCTACTCCTAGTCGTCAGTCAACTCGTAGTAGTATCCACCCTCGGGGTAGTAGTAGCGATCGTCGGCGGGGGCAGCTGTATCCGGGGCTCCGTCATCTGGTCGCATCAAAAGGATATGGGGGAAAAAGTAAGCAAAGCAATCGTGAGTACTCATCCGAAGTACTCAGCAAGCAAGGATCTACACTACATATGCAACATTATCAAAGGAAGGCTGTATATGTGGACTGGGCTGCAGAAATGCCAGAATAGAGAGGAGGCCTAGTCCTATCGAAGACTAGCATCTTCAGAGGTCTTGCAGCATTAGAAGAGTGTAGATTAGTACCATATAAAGTAGTAGTAATGTATCAACCTCACCCAAAGATCCTTTCTCGACTCCCTGCGAGAAAGCAATCCCAGAGCCATACAGTCATCAACCTCGTCCGGAGATCCCTTCTCGACTCCCTGCGAGAAGCAATCCCAGAGCCTCATATCCAGGTCTCATCTCAAGTTCTAGCTGTATCGATCGGGATACAACTCCGAGTGTCCGTTACCGAGGATCTGGCTATGCATAGATTAGTTCTTCCCTGCAGGGGTGCACCAACTTACCCACCACGCTCGCTTAACTCCGGCCGGACACACTTTTCCGGGTCATGCCCGGCCTCGGCCAAACGACACTCCGCAGCCCTACCTAGAGCTCAGCAGAGAGGTCCCCGCCGGTCTACATCCTAAGCGCAAGGGGGTCTTGGGCCATCGCCCCTCGCCCTCCGGGTCGTTGCGCACATGGCTCATATCCAAGCACCACCTCTGTCGTGAATGGCGCCAATCACTCCATGCCGCACTGCTGAACTGGACGTCTGACAGAGCTTTCGGCTGATGCATACGATGTAGAACGCCCATACTATGCCCACGTGATGGTTAATTCTATCAGGCCAGAGGCCCACTCAGATCACATATCCAAACCGTTAGTACCTTGGGGTGCGGTAACGAGCAGAGACTCACAAAAGATGTGACCCCGTCGCCCCGTCTTGAGGACTTGCGGAAAGGGCCAATAATGCCCGGCCACGCCTCGTATTCATCACTCGGGCACCATACAGGCAACCCGTCTTCACATCACACGCGGGTACCCCTCAGGGTCGACCCGCCTTTCCAAGTAACAATAGCACAGTCCAAGTATCCGTGTGTCCATAACATCAAGGGAATCCGAGGTATCACCCTCGTTGGATTCCTACTCGATGTATCCGTCAAGGTGAACTCGGAGGAATCACCCTCGCTGGGTTCACACTTGAGGTGTTGTACGACGACGTCGTTATCGGAAGCGGTGAAGGAGGAATCACCCTCGATGACCACGACCGAATTGCTACTCTACAGAGTTAACATCAGAAGTGCTACAAGAGGTTTCACCCTCGGCACTCGATATTAACGCTGCACTGTCGTCACAACTAAGGGGGTGATGTGCGGTGTTGGGGCCGGGTCTTCAATCCCGTTGATCGGGTCTTCGGATAATCCAGGGGGGCAGTCGGGATAAGTGGGGTCACTGATAGGTCTCTACCCAGCCTATACTAAGCAGTTTAGGATAAGCAGGTAATTATCAACAACAGGTTACAATAAACAGGCTATGCATCAGAATAGGTAAAGCAGTACCAGCAGCAATTCTAATGCAAGCATGATAAAATAGAATGGGCGATATCGGGATGATCATAGGGGGGGCTTGCCTGGTTGCTCGGCGGCAAGGGCAAGGTCGTCAATGGTGTCTTCGGTCTCCGGAGCTGCGTCGGTCTCGGGGACGACGTCGGGGTCTAACGAGAGAGAAGAGGGGGAGGAAACAGTAAATATAAAGCCAACAAGAGCATGACATGGCAATACGCAGAGCTAGGGGTGTTCGGACGCGGTGCTACACGAGATAGGTGAAGAGGGAAAACATCCGGGAATGTTTTCCCGGTTCTGGACATTTGTCACACAAATGACCGGAGGGGAACGGTTCCATGTTCGGGTAGTTAGGGACGTGTGACGGATAAACGGACCACGTATTCAGATTCGTCTCATCGTTCTGAGCAACTTTCATGTACAAAGTTTTTCGATCCGAGCTATGGTTATTTTTATATGATTTTCTAAAGTTTTAATCAATATTCTGAAATTTCAGAGTTATTATTAATTCGAATTATCCAAAACAGTAGCAGGGTGACGTCATCGTGACGTAATGCTGACGTCAGCAGTCAACGGTCGGCTGACCAGGGTCAAACCTGACCAGTGGGTCCCACTGGTCAGTGACTGGACTAATTAACAAGGTTTAATTATCTAATATAATCCTAATCATCTAGCGGGACCCACCTGTCAGTGTCTTTTACTAATTACAATTAGTTTAAAATTCGATTTAGGGTTAATTAGGCGCTGGGGCCCGCAGGTCAGTGACTGGAGCTGCCCAGTCAGCAGCGTTGACCGGGTCAAATGGGCAGTGGGGCCCATCGGTCAGCGGCACAGGGCTGGGCCCGTGGCTGCCACATAGGCGCCCGGTCAGCGCCGGCCGCCGGAGTGCGCCGGTGAGCCCCGATGCGGTGGCTCAACTCCGGCGAGCTCGGAAACGGTGCACAGGGGGCCATTTGCGGCGCGGTTGCGCGCGTTGGCTCGGTCGCAGTGCGGCGCATCCGTTGGTGGCGGTGGCGCGGCCGGGGATGCAGTGTAGCGACGGCGGCGAGCACGTCGGCGGCGGCCGGACTCAGGTGGCGATGGCAAACGGCGATGCGGTGCGGTAGCAAGCGAACTAAAAGGCTAGATCGACCCTGCGCAACGCGGCGAGCAAAATGGGCCACAGCACGGGGCCCAAGGGTCGCCGTGGCTACGCCGACGACGAGCTCGCGCGGTGGCGGGATCAGGCACAACGGGGACGGCGGCTAGGGTTCGACCGAGAGGGAGAGAGGAGAGGGGAGAGGTAGGGGTGCTCACAGGGAGCCTGCAGGTGTGCGTAATGGGCTCGGGGAAGGCTTGTGGTTGCCGGAATCGATGACGGAGGCCGATGGGGTAGAGGAGGAAGACGGGGTCGCCGGCGTCGAAGCAGGGGCTCCCAGCTCGGGTGACTCGTCGGAGAGGAAGAGGAGGCCGAGGCGGTCCTCTCTGGCGCAGAGGCGAGGCGAGGCGAGCACGGTGGCCGCGTGTGCTACGGCGCGGCGCCATGGCTGCGTCGGCGAGGTGGGGAACGAGAGGGAGAGCGAGAGAGAGTGAGCGAGGGAGAGTCAGGGGGCGGGAGCTGCTCTTATCCCTCACGCGTGCGCGGCGACGCGCTGTCGAGCCAGCGAGCAGGGGGGCCAGGGCGCGGCGTGCGCGCGCACCAGGTGCTCGACAGCGAGCCCTGGCATGAGCAGTGGAAGGGGACGGGGTGGCGAGGTGGCTGGGCCGCCACTGTAGCTGGTGGGCTCAAGTGCATAGTAGCTTTTCTCTTTTCTCTTTTTCTGTTTTCTTTTCTGCTTTGCTAATTGTTAGGGCCCTAAATGAATTTTGTAAAAGGTGTGACCTAGTCCATAAATCACAGTACATTGCACCCTACCACCAAAAACTAGTTTGGGCAAAACATCATTTCATATTTGATTTAGATTAAATAAAAGGCTATTAAATATTATTTTCAGCCACTCTTAGAGGATGTTCAAGTCACTTATCAAATTTCAATAAGGTTGGTTATAACTTTACCATTGCCTCCAATTTATTTGCTATTTAATGGACATTTTAGTTTCTGGATTTGAACAACTTTTATTTTCACTTTTAGTTTGAATTTCCATTTGAATTGGAATTTGAAAAGAGATATGATCCAATTAATATTTAGGCACTGTTGACTGTGATGACATGGCATTATCAAAAAGGGATTACTGTGGCTAACCACTGGGGGTGTTACAAATCTCCTCCACTAATAAGAATTCTCGTCCCGAGAATTAAGAGGAAGACTGAAAGAAAGCAGGGTATTCTTGGAAGTTCTTCCGAAGAAACGTTCGGAAAAACTCGAACGACTGGAATGTTTTCGATCCCCTCAAGCGGAGAGGCGTTCAATGCTTTCAAGGTGTTTATTTTGGAGTTATCTGGGCACGGTAATTCACTACCCCAGCTGACTAACGGAGTATTCATTTACTCACAATGAAGGTCATGCATGAATGCAATTTTTTTAGAGATGAATGAATGTGATGCTGCTGAATTAAATAAAACAGAAGCAGGTACTGAGTTAACGAGAAGGGTACCCATTTCAGTGGCAGGTTGATCCTGGACTTGTTTAATATCAATGTTGTAAGCGTGTCCACGTCCATATGTTTTTCGCTTCTGTGTTGAGCCCGAAGATGAGCCAACATCACGATAGCGCTTCTGTGAGTCCTTATGCTTCATTTGAGCGGACTCAACCAGAATAGCCTTGTTCACAAGAGTAGAAAAGTCATTGAAGTCTTGAGCAGCAAGTGCAAGCTCGATGTCTGGGTGGAGTCCACTGTGAAACTCCTCTTGTCTACGGGCATCTGTGGCGATGTCTTCTTCAGCATAGCGGGACAGGTCAAGGAATTCCCGCTGATAAGATTCGACTGTCTTATTGCCCTGAGTGAGGTTGCAGAACTGGGTTTTCATCCGGGCCATAATTCCTTGAGGAATATATCGGGCATGGAAAGCACCCTGGAACTCAGGCCAAGTAACGGCTGTTCCAGCAGGCAGTGTACATTTGTGGGTGTCCCACCATTGTGCAGCGGGACCCTTTAAGAAAAAGGACGCGAAGGCGACAAAGTTGGCAGGGGAGACATTTGCAGACTCCATCTTGTGAGTGATATCGCGAATCCAGTCATCAGCATCCAATGGCTTCTCAGAGTTGCAGAACTGAGTGGGGTTAAGACGCATAAATTCCAGCAGAGTTATTGAAGGAGGGTTCTGGTTCTGGTTGTTCAGATGTGGGAATTGAGCCATAACCCCAGTCATGAACTGGCGGTTGAGCTCGAATTGTTGCATCATAGCTGCCATATAGTCTGGCGGTGGTGGGCGTTCAGGGGCACGACCACGACCACCTGGTCTAACCATCCTGCTAAGTATCAATAGGGGGCAGCTTAGTAAAAGAAATTGCGAGTGTCTAGCGACAAGCATGATGTAACTCGACAACAATTAAGCAGTGTAACAGATACATAACAGTAGTCAATTAAGACATACAGATCCATACACAGAGTCGGGTACAAGCGAATAGCATAACGACAAAAATTTAAAAACTAGACATGGTAGGCGGCGCGCAGGCACGCGGTAAGGAAGTACACCACGAGATATAGCAAAGGCTACATCAACGTCGAGAAGATCCACTGGAACGGGGTAGCGGCACATGCGAACGACGAGTGTTCGTCGCGGAAGGATCCTGTGCTCCATGTGCACTCTGATGCAGAACTCGGTCTCGAGCTTTAAGAAGAGGTCCACGTGGAGGTGCGTGACCTCCAATAGCAGGCCAATCAATACCAGCATACATCTGAGTCCTGCTCGGATAAAGGATGTGCTCCGGATGTATCCCTGCACGAACAGCGGGTAGCAACTGCGTCATAGCATTGTAGAGACGTGCTTGAGTGGCAACCAACTCGACGGCAAGAGCCCGAACAGTGCGATCCAGAGCCTGAGTGCACTGAATCAGAACGCGCGAGTCGTAGCGACGAGGCTCGTACGGGGCACAGATAGCTATGTAGTATCCAGTAGTATCTCCAGTAGGGGCATACGGAATGTATCAGAACTCGGAAGAATCCAAGCTATCGCTGAACTCTCCTCGGAGACGTGCGACAGCAGAGTAGGCGGCATCATGTACTGCCATCTCAATCGTCACGCCGATACCGTGGAAAAGGTGCAGCTCAGTGTCTGAGTCATCGCGCTGATCATAGATACGAACATCAGCATGGTACTGCTCCTGGTTGAACTCGCGGTAATCCACGTAGACCATGTACTCGGGGTACCAGCGGTAGCCCAGCCTGGTCAGGAGCGCGATCAGGACAGCTGGAAAACCAGGGGCACCACGAGCCCAAGTGCGAAGCACAAGCTGCATCGTAGGGCGTGGTGGAAACAAATGATCCATCTGAAACAGAGGAAATTCAGGGTTGTCAAAAGACAATGAGAAGTATGATACAACTCGGAGAGAAAGGTTAAACAAAACAATGGAAAGAAAAATGACTATCAGACTAATCAGATCAATGACAGGGAAACCACACACATATCCAGCTCTCTGGGTACACGAGATTTACGAGATCCTAAGTGTCGGCGTTAGTAAAATTCATTTAACCCGAATAGAAGAGAGGTCAGAGTCCCAGAGTAAAGGTCGAGGAGTAAAAGACCCTAATACCACCCAATTGGCGACATGGGCCCGTAAGCCACACAGCCATGTTAGTAAAACAGTTTTGGACCACTAGACTCAACTTCAGCCAAGGAGTTGGAAAGGGGGATTCCTACAGGCAGTCGGCTCTGATACCAACTTGTGACGCCCCCGGCTCAATCGTGCACTAAACATACACGCAAATGCACACGATCAAGCCTAAGGACTCACGGGAAGATATCACAACACAACTCTAAAACATAAATAAAGTCATATAAGCTTTATATTACAAGCCAGGGGCCTCGAGGGCTCGAATACATAACCTTGCGTACAAGCGTCAGCGGAAGCATCAGATATCAAAGTACAGATATAAAGGAAAGCACAGAAAGGCCTTTAGAAAGGCGATGCAAAATAAAACACTACGATCGAAAGGCGTAGGCCTCCTGCCTGGGACCCTCCGATCCTACTCCTGGTCATCAGTCAACTCGTAGTAGTATCCACCCTCGGGGTAGTAGTAGCGATCGTCGGCGGGGGCAGCTGTATCCGGGGCTCCATCATCTGGTCGCATCAAAAGGATATGGGGGAAAAAGAAAGCAAAGCAACCGTGAGTACTCATCCGAAGTACTCAGCAAGCAAGGATCTACACTACATATGCAACATTATCAAACGAAGGCTGTATATGTGGACTGGGCTGCAGAAATGCCAGAATAGAGAGGAGGCCTAGTCCTATTGAAGACTAGCATCTTCAGAGGTCTTGCAGCATTAGAAGAGTGTAGATTAGTACCATGTAAAGTAGTAGTAATGTATCAACCTCACCCAAAGATCCTTTCTCGACTCCCTGCGAGAAAGCAATCCCAGAGACATACAGTCATCAACCTCGTCCGGAGATCCCTTCTCGACTCCCTGCGAGAAGCAATCCCAGAGCCTCATATCCAGGTCTCATCTCAAGTTCTAGCTGTATCGATCGGGATACAACTCCGAGTGTCCGTTACCGAGGATCCGGCTATGCATAGATTAGTTCTTCCCTGTAGGGGTGCACCAACTTACCCACCACGCTCGCTTAACTCCAGCCGGACACACTTTTCCGGGTCATGCCCGGCCTCGGCCAAACGACACTCCGCAGCCCTACCTAGAGCTCAGCAGAGAGGTCCCCGCCGGTCTACATCCTAAGCGCAAGGGGGTCTTGGGCCATCGCCCCTTGCCCTCCGGGTCGTTGCGCACATGGCTCAGATCCAAGCACCACCTCTGTCATGAATGGCGCCAATCACTCCATGCCGCACTGTTGAACTGGACGTCTGACAGAGCTTTCGGCTGATGCATACGATGCAGAACGCCCATACTATGCCCACGTGATGGTTAGTGCTATCAGGCCAGAGGCCCACTCAGATCACATATCCAAACCGTTAGTACCTTGGGGGTGCGGTAACGAGCAGAGACTCACGAAAGATGTGACCCCGTCGCCCCGTCTCGAGGACTTGCGGAAAGGGCCAAGAATGCCCGGCCACGCCTCGTATTCATCACTCGGGCACCATACAGGCAACACGTCTTCACATCACACGCGGGTACCCCTCAGGGTCGACCCGCCTTTCCAAGTAACAATAGCACAGTCCAAGTATCCGTGTGTCCATAACATCAAGGGAATCCGAGGTATCACCCTCGTTGGATTCCTACTCGATGTATCCGTCAAGGTGAACTCGGAGGAATCACCCTCGCTGGGTTCACACTTGAGGTGTTGTACGACGGCGTCGTTATCGGAAGCGGTGAAGGAGGAATCACCCTCGATGACCACGACCGAATAGCTACTCTACAGAGTTAACATCAGAAGTGCTACAAGAGGTTTCACCCTCGGCACTCGATATTAACGTTGCAGTGTCGTTACAACTAAGGGGGTGATGTGCGGTGTCGGGGCCGGGTCTTCAATCCCGTTGATCGGGTCTTCGGATAATCCAGCGGGGCAGTCGGGATAAGTGGGGTCACTGATAGGTCTCTACCCAGCCTATACTAAGCAGTTTAGGATAAGCAGGTAATTATCAACAACAGGTTACAATAAACAGGCTATGCATCAGAATAGGTAAAGCAGTAGCAGCAGCAATTCTAATGCAAGCATGAGAAATTAGAATGGGCGATATCGGGATGATCAAAGGGGGGGCTTGCCTGGTTGCTCGGCGGCAAGGGCAAGGTCGTCAATGGTGTCTTCGGTCTCCGGAGCTGCGTCGGTCTCGGGGACGACGTCGGGGTCTAACGAGAGAGAAGAGGGGGAGGAAACAGTAAATATAAAGCCAAAAAGAGCATGACATGGCAATACGCAGAGCTAGGGGTGTTCGGACGCGGTGCTACACGAGATAGGTGAAGAGGGAAAACATCTGGGAATGTTTTCCCGGTTCCGGACATTTGTCAGACAGATGACCGGAGGGGAACGGTTCCATGTTCGGGTAGTTAGGGACGTGTGACGGACGAACGGACCGCGCATTCGGATTCGTCTCATCATTCTATGCAACTTTCATGTACAAAGTTTTTCGATCCGAGCTACGGTTATTTTTATATGATTTTCTAAAGTTTTAATCAATATTCTGAAATTTCAGAGTTATTATTAATTCGAATTATCCAAAATAGTAGCAGGGTAACATCATCATGACATAATGCTGACGTCAGCAGTCAACGGTCGGCTGACCAGGGTCAAACCTGACCAGTGGGTCCCACTGGTCAATGACTGGACTAATTAACAGAGTTTAATTATCTAATCTAATCCTAATCATCTAGCGGGACCCACCTGTCAGTGTCTTTTACTAATTACAATTAGTTTAAAATTCGATTTAGGGTTAATTAGGCGCTGGGGCCCGCAGGTCAGTGACTGGAGCTGCCCAGTCAGCAGCGCTGACCGGGTCAAATGGGCAGTGGGGCCCATCGGTCAGCGGCACAGGGCGGGGCCCGTGGCTGCCACGTGGGCGTCCGGTCAGTGCCGGCCGCCGGTGAGCCCCGACGCGGTGGCTCAACTCCGGCGAGCTCGGAAACGGCGCACAGGGGGCCATTTGCGGCGCGGTTGCGCGCGTTGGATCGGTCGCAGTGCGGCGCATCCATTGGTGGCGGTGGCGCGGTCGGGGACGTAGTGTAGCGATGGCGGCGAGCACGTCGGCGGCGGCCGGACTCGGGTGGCGATGGCAAACGGCGATGCGGTGCGGTAGCAAGTGAACTAAAAGGCTAGATCAACCCTGCGCAACGCGGCGAGCAAAATGGGCCGCAACACGGGGCCCAAGGGTCGCCGTGGCTACGCCGGCGACGAGCTCGCGTGGTGGCGGGATCGAGCACAACGGGGACGGCGGCTAGGGTTCGACCGAGAGGGAGAGAGGAGAGGGGAGAGGTAGGGGTTCTCACAGGGAGCATGCAGGTGTGTGTAACGGGCTCGGGGAAGGCTTGTGGTTGCCGGAATCGATGACGGAGGCCGGCGGGGCAGAGGAGGAAGACGGGGTCGCCGGTGTCGAAGCAGGGGCTCCCGGCTCGGGTGACTCATCGGAGAGGAAGAGGAGGCTGAGGCGGTCCTCTCTGGCGCAGAGGCGAGGCGAGGCGAGCACGGTGGCCCCGTGTGCTACGGCGCGGCGCCATGGCTGCGTCGGCGAGGTGGGGAACGAGAGGGAGAGCGAGAGAGAGTGAGCGAGGGAGAGTCAGGGGGCGCGGGAGCTGCTCTTATCCCTCACGCATGCGCGGCGACGCGCTGTCGAGCCAGCGAGCAGGGGGGCCGGGGCGCGGCGTGCGCGCGCACCAGGTGCTCGACAGCGAGCCCTGGCATGAGCAGTGGAAGGGGACGGGGTGGCGAGGTGGCTGGGCCGCCACTGTAGCTGGTGGGCTCAAGTGCATAGTAGCTTTTCTCATTTTCTGTTTTCTTTTCTACTTTGCTAATTGTTAGGGCCCTAAACGAATTTTGTAAAAGGTGTGACCTAGTCCATAAATCACAGTACATTGCACCCTACCACCAAAAACTAGTTTGGGCAAAACATCATTTCATATTTGATTTAGATTAAATAAAAGGCTATTAAATATTATTTTCAGCCACTGTTAGAGGATGTTCAAGTCACTTATCAAATTTCAATAAGGTTGGTTATAACTTTACCATTGCCTCCAATTTATTTGCTATTTAATGGACATTTTAGTTTCTGGATTTGAACAACTTTTATTTTCACTTTTAGTTTGAATTTCCATTTGAATTGGAATTTGAAAAGAGATATGATCCAATTAATATTTAGGCATTGTTGACTATGATGACATGGCATTATCAAAAAGGGATTACTGTGGCTAACCACTGGGGGTGTTACAGTGGACTTGCTGAAAAGCTCTTATATTGACTCTTTCCGATGTTATGATAAATTGCAATTGCTTCAATGACTGAGATCATAGTTTGTTGGTTTTCAATGAAGTTTTTGATTCATACTTTACCTTGTGAAAGAATTGTTACTTTAGCATAAGAAATTATATGACAATATATGTGCTGTTCTAAAGATGATCATGATGCCCTCATGTCCGTATTTTATTTTATTTTATCGACACCTCTATCTCTAAACATGTGGACATATTTTTTGATATCGGCTTTCGCTTGAGGACAAGCGAGGTCTAAGCTTGGGGGAGTTGATACGTCCATTTTGCATCAGGCTTTTATATCAATATTTATTGCATTATGGGCTGTTATTACACATTATGGCACAATACTTATGCCTTTTCTCTCTTATTTTGGGCGAAGAAAGCACCAGAGGGGGGGCACCTGCCATCCACAAGGGTGGAGGGCACGCCCTACCCCCCTGGGCGCGCCCCCCGTCCTTGTGGGCCACCTGGCAGGCCCCCGACGCCCATCTTCTGCTATATGGTGTCTTTTGCCCTGGAAAAAAATAAGGAGGAAGCTTTCGGGACAAAGCGCCGCCGTCTCGAGGCAGAACCTGGGCAGAACCAATCTAGGGCTCCGGCGGAGCTGTTCTGCCGGGGAAACATCCCTCCGGGAGGGGGAAATCATCACCATCATCATCACCATCGATCCTCTCATTGAGAGGGGGTCAATCTCCATCAACATCTTCACCAGCACCATCTCCTCTCAAACCCTAGTTCATCTCTTGTACCCGATCTTTGTCTCAAAACCTCAGATTGGTACCTGTGGGTTGCTAGTAGTGTTGATTACTCCTTGTAGTTGATGCTAGTTGGTTTATTCAGTGGAAGATCATTTGTTTAGATCCTTAATGATAATTAATACTCCTCTGATTATGAACATGAATATGCTTTGTGAGTAGTTATGTTTGTTCCTGAGGACATGGGAGAAGTCTTGTTATAAGTAATCATGTGAATTTGGTATTCGTTGGATATTTTGATGATATGTATGTTGTCTTTCCTCTAGTGGTGTTATGTGAACGTCGACTACATGACACTTCACCATGATTTGGGCCTAGGGGAAGTCATTGGGAAGTAATAAGTAGATGATGGGTTGCTAGAGTGACAGAAGCTTAAACCCTAGTTTATGCGTTGCTTCGTAAGGGGCTGATTTGGATCCATATGTTTCATGCTATGGTTAGGTTTACCTTAATTCTTCTTTCGTAGTTGCGGATGCTTGCGAGAGGGGTTAATCATAAGTGGGAGGCTTGTCCAAGGAAGGACAGCACCCAAGCACCGGTCCACCCACATATCAAATTATCAAAGTAACGAACGCGAATCATATGAGCATGATGAAAACTAACTTGACAATAATTCCCATGTGTCCTCGGGAGCGCTTTGCTTTATATAAGAGTTCATCCAGGCTTGTCCTTTGCTACAAAAAGGATTGGGCCACCTTGCTACACCTTGTTTACTTTTGTTACTTATTACCTGTTACGAACTATCTTATCACACAACTATCTGTTACCGATAATTTCAGTGCTTGCAGAGAATACCTTGCTGAAAACCGCTTGTCATTTCCTTCTGCTCCTCGTTGGGTTTGACACTCTTACTTATCGAAAGGACTACGATAGATCCCCTATACTTGTGGGTCATGAGATATGCATCAAACAATTTCAGATTCATAATACTCAATCCAACACAAAGAACCTCAAAGAGTGCCCCAAGATTTCTACCGGAGAAACAAGGACGAAAACATGCATCAACCCCTATGCATAGATTACCCCCAATGTCACCTCGGGAATTCGCGAGTTGAGTGCCAAAACATATATCAAGTGAATCAATATGATACCCCATTGTCACCATGGGTATTCATAGCAAGACATACATCAAGTGTTCTCAAATCCATAAAAGTATTCAAGCCGATAACAATGAAATCTCAAAGGGAAAACTCAATTCAAAACAACAAGATAGAGAGGGGAAAACACCATATGATCCAACTATATTAACAAAGCTCGTGATACATCAAGATCGTGCCAAATCAAGAACACGAGAGAGAGAGAGAGAGATTAAACACATAGCTACTGGTACAAACCCTCAGCCCCGAGGGTCGATGACTCCCTCCTCATCATGGTGGCCGCCGGGATGATGAAGATGGCCACCGGTGATGATTTCCCCCTCCGGCGGGGTGCCGGAATAGGGTCTAGATTGGTTTTTCGTGGCTACAGAGGCTTGCAGCAGTGGAACTTCTGATCTAGGATTATTTCTGGGGGTTTCTGTATTTATAGGATTTTTGGCGTCAGTTTCACGCGAAGATGGGCTTCGAGGGGCCCACCACCCACCAGCACACGGGCAAGGCCCCTGGCGCGCCCTGGTGGGTGGTGGCCACCTTCTTCACCTTATGGCTCCCCCATGAAGCTTCTAGTGCCCCTTTTGTTCCAAAAAAATCATCAAAAAGTTTCAGCTCATTTGGAGAACTTTCATTTCTACACAAAAAACAACACCGCGGTAGTTCTGCTGATAACAGCGTCAGTTCGGGTTAGTTCCATTCAAATCATACCAAAACCATATAAAATTGTTGTAAACATGGCATGAATACTTCATAAATTATAGATACGTCGGAGACATATCAGTACCCCGTGCGCACGGGGGTCAAAAGACCCCGTGCGCACGGGGTACCCAGAAACCTTCTGTTGCAAACTTTCTGAGTAGCACACATGCAAGCACACTATAGATTTATGTGGTAGGAGTGGGTAAGCTAGTGTTTAAGTCTCGGCAATGGCATTCCCACACAACACAGATCCACACAGACCCCTCTTAATAGTGCGGTCTTTCCTACGACTCGAATCGAATCAAAAAGAAAACCTTCGAATCGCGGGTAGACCACGCCTTTGATCTTTTTGAATTGGGGGGGTCGCACACATCCATCACGAAAAACTTGGAACCAATATCCTGAGATAAACTTTAGCACCCGATATTAGTTCCACTAACCATATTGTCATCACACCAAAATATAATTTAAGTGGACAAAAGCCGAACTCCCTAGAGACTACAACACATACTCACATTGGACCATGTATTTTGACGGTTCAAAAATGCTTGCTGGGCTAGGGGCTGGAGTGCTACTTACATCACCAACCAGTGATAGCATTCGATACGTGTTGCAAATCATGTACATGGACTCCAACAATGCGGTCGAACACGAAGCCCTATTGCACGGACTCTGCATAGCAGTCTCAATGGGCGTTAATTGCCTCGAGGTCCGAGGAGATTCCAACCTCGCCATCTCCCAGGTAAATGGCGAGTTCGACGCAAAGGACCCGAAGATGAAAACTTATAGGAATGTCGTCTTCAAAATCTCGGCCAGGTTTGAGGGACTTGAATTCCATCATATCCCTCGAGATAGTAATCAGGCCGCCGATATCCTTGCCTGAATGGGCGCCAAATGGGATAAAGTTTCCGAAAACACCTTCCTCGAACGGCTCTTTAAGCTGTCCATAGTCTGGCAGGAGGACAAACACACTTCAGAGTCAAATGATGTGGGGCAATCTGCCCAACCCGAGGACGACAGCGAAGAAGACATAGTGGGCGGCTTGGCCATTCAGAAAACAACCTCGGCTCACGAGGTCATGGCAGTCATTGCACCCTGGACCGAACCACTCCTAGCATAGTTAAGGAGCAGCCCGAGGACCAAACCGACGCACGACAGATCATAAGGCAGTCTAAGGCCTATAAATTCCACGAGTGTGAGCTCTATAAGCTAAGTACCATGGGAGTCCTCCAATGATGCATACTTGAAGAGGAGGGGAGATTGCTGCTACAAGAAATACACGTCGGCATGAGCGGGCATCACGCCGCTGCTCAGACCTTGGTCAGCAAGGCTTTCCGGGCTGGTTTTTACTGGCCGACAGTAGGGGCTAATGCAACAACATTAGTACAACACTGCTCGGGCTGTCAAGTGTTTGCCAAAGAAAGCCACTTGCCCCCCACGTCGCTCTGCACTATCCCGATTGATGTCTACTACGCAACTTTTATTCTTGTAGACATTGTTGGGCCTCAAAGTGCAGAGTTTTGTAGGACAGCAGCAAATTTCCCTCAAGTGGATGACCTAAGGTTTATCAATCCTTGGGAGGCGTAGGATGAAGATGGCCTCTCTCAAACAACCCTGCAATCAAATACAAGAAATCTTTTCTGTCCCCAACACACCCAATACATTGGCAAATTGTATAGGTGCACTAGTTCGGCGAAGAGATGGTGATACAAGTGTAGTATGGATAGTAGATATGGGTTTTTGTAATCTGAAAATAAAAAAAACTGCAAGGTAGCAAGTGATAAAATGGAGCACAAACGGTATTGCAATGCTTGAAACCAAGGCTTAGGGTTCATACTTTCACTAGTGCAATCTCTCAACAATGCTAACATAATTGAATCATATAGCAATCCCTCAACATGCGACAAAGAATCACTCCAAACTTCTTATCTAGCGGAGAACATAAGATGAAATTGTTTGTAGGGTACGAAACCACCTCAAAGTTATCCTTTCCGATCAACCTATTGAGCTATTCCTATAAGTGTCACAAACAGCCCTAGAGTTCGTACTAAAATAACACCATATGATACGCATCAACCAACTCTAATGTCACCTAGATACTTCAATGTCACCACAAGTATCCGTGAGTTGATTATTCGATATGCATCAAACAACTTTAGATTCATAATATTCAATCCAACACAAAGAACTTCAAAGAGTGCCCCAAGATTTCTACCGGAGAAATTAGGACGAAAACGTGCATCAACCCCTATGCATAGATTACCCCAATGTCACCTGGGAATCCGCGAGTTGAGTGCCAAACCATATATCAAGTGAATCAATATAATACCCCATTGTCACCACAGGTATTCATATGTAAGACATACATCAAGTGTTCTCAAATCCAAAATATTCAATCTGATAATAGTGAGACCTCAAACATAAAAACTCAATTCATCACAACAAGATAGAGAGGGAGAAACACCATATGATCCAACTATATTAACAAATCTCGTGGTTGCTACTTGTGAACTGTGTTGGGATTTCCCCGAAGAAGAGAGGATGATGCATTACAGTAGAGATAAGTATTTCCCTCAGTTAAGAACCAAGGTTATCAATCCAGTGGGAGAACCACGCAACACCTCGTTAGCAGCACCTGCACACAAAATAAAAAATCCTTGCAACCCAACGCAAACAAGGGGTTGTCAATCCCTCGGCGATTACTTGCAAGATTAAATTGTGTAGTAATTGATAGATATATTGAACAAAAATACAAAATAAAATAAATAAAGTAAAATTGCAGCAAGATATTTTTAGGATTTTTAATATATGATAAAAGTAGACCCGGGGGCCATAGTTTTCACTAGAGGCTTCTCTCTTGAAAATAGCATACGGTAGGTAAACAAATTACTGTTGGGCAATTGATAGAAAAGCAAATAATCATGACGATACCCCAGGCAATGATCGTGTATATAGGCATCACGTCCGAGACAAATAGACCGAGATGATTCTGCATCTACTACTATTACTCCACACATCGACCGCTATCCAGCATGCATCTAGAGTATTAAGTTCATAAAGAACGGAGTAACGCCTTAAGCAAGATGACATGATGTAGACAAAGTAAACTCACGCATGAATACACCCCATCTTTGAATCCTTAATGTCAACAATACAAATATGTGTCATATCCCTTTCTGCCACTGGGATTGAGCACCGCAAGATCGAACCCATCACAAAGCACCTCCCCCATTGCAAGAAAAATCTCTAGTTGGCCAAACCAAATCAATAGATCGAAAAGAAATGCAAAGCTATAATAATCATGCATAAAAGAGTTCAGAGAAAACTCAAATAATATTCATGGATAATCTGATCATAAACTCACAATTCATCGGATCCCAACAAACACACCCCAAAAAGTGATTACATCAAAGAGAACTCCAAGAACATCGAGGATAACATTGTATTGAAGATCAAAAAGAGAGAGCCATCTAGCTACTAACTATGGACCCGTAGGTCTGTGGTAAACTACTCACACATCATCGGAAGGGCAACAAGGTTGATGTAGAGCCCCTCAGTGATTGATTCCCCCTACGGCAGAGTGCCAAAAAAGGCCTTCAGATGGGATCTCGCGAGAATAGGAACTTGCAGCGGCGGAAAAAGTATTTTGGCTGGCTCTCTGTTGGTTTCCTGATTTTAGAGAATTTATAGAGGCGGAGTTAGGTCAAACGAAGCCATGTGGGCCCCACGTGCCACCAGGGCGCGCCCTGGTGCCTCATGGGCCACTGCTCCATCTTCTGGTCCTCTCCCGAAGCTTCCAGGGTCTCTTATGTCCAGAAAAAAATCTCCAAAAAATTTCGTGGCATTTGGACTTCGTTTGGTACTGATATTCTGAAAAACTAAAAACATGCAAAAAAAACATCAACTGGCACTAGGCACTAAGTTAATAGGTTAGTCCCAAAAAATGATATATAATTGTTTGTAAATGCATATAAAACATCCAAGATTGATACTATAATAGCATGGAACAAAAAAAATATAGATACGTTGGATATGTATCAGCGGTACATCAAGATCGTGCAAAATCAAGAACACGAGAGAGAGAGGGAGAGAGATCAAACACATAGCTACTGGTACATACCCTCAGCCCCGAGGGTGAACTACTCCCTCCTCATCATGGAGACCGCCGGCATGACGAAGATGGCCTCCGGTGATAATTTCCCCCTCCGGCAGGGTGCCGAAACAGGGCTCTAGATGGGATCTCTTTGGTATAGAGGCTTGCGGCGGCGGAGTCAAAGTTCTAGGGTTATTTGTGGGGGTTTCCCTATTTATAAGAATTTTCAGAGTTGGAATCACACGAAGAGGAGCTACGATGGGCCCACAAGCCACCAGGCCACGGCCACCCCCCCCCCCCGGGGCGCGCCCTGGTGGCTTGTGGGGGCTCGTGGCTCTTCTGGTCCTCCCACGAAGCTTCGGGGGTCTCTTTTGTTCCAAAACAATAGTCAAAAAGTTTCACTACATTTGGACTTCATTTGATATGGATTTTCTGGAAAAAACAAAAACAAACAGAAAATAGCAACTGACACTGGGCACTAGGTCAATATGTTAGTCCATGAAAATCATATAAAAGTTATATAAAATTGCACCAAAACCATATAAAATTGTTGTAAACATGGCATGAATACTTCATAAATTATAGATACGCTGGAGACATATCACCGATCACCTGTCCTTTCGTGGTCTGGGCACTGGACATGGTTGGCCCTCTTAAAGGAGGGTCACGTAAAAACAAATACTTACTTGTCATGGTGGACAAGTTTACTAAATGGATCAAGGCAAAACCAGTTACTTCGACCGAAGCAGTCCCAGTAATCGAGTTCATCTCTGGGGTAGTACACCGTTACAGTATCCCCACAGTCTCATAACAAACAATGGGACAAACTTTACTACTAAGAAGGTCAAAGCGTGGTGCGCCAAGATGGGCATAAAGCTTGACTACGCGTCTGTCTATCATCTGCAGTCAAACGGACAGGTAGAACGCGCTAATGGACTAATACTCGGTGATATCAAACCAATACTAGTACGCTCCCTTAAAGAAGCAGACTGCAAATGGGTAGAAGAACTAGATTCCTTCTTATGGGGGCTCCGCACCACGCAGAATTGACCCACTGGATATACTCCATTCTTTATGGTATATGGTGCCGAGGCAGTACTCCCTTGCACATAATCCATGATGCACCTCGGGTACGTATGTATGAGGAACGGGAGGCCGAGCTAGATCGGAAAGATGCCTTGGACGCCTTGGAAGAGGAAAGTAATGTGGCCCGGGCACGCTCTACAATTTATCAAAGCAGGCAAGACATTGCCATAGTAGGGAGGTCCGTGCAAAAGAATTCGGCGTGGGAGACCTAGTCATGCGATTGCATCCGGAGAAACAGAGCCACAAGCTCTCACCTAAGTGGGATGGGCCATTCATCATCGAACAGGTTCTCATCAGAGGCACTTATCAAATCCGAGATCCAGTGGACAGGCGCCTAGAACCCAACCCCTGGAACGCCGTGCTGCTTCGACGTTTCTACAACTAAAACTCCGGGCACCCTCTCCCCATGTACATACACGTTCTTCCCTTTTTTGCTTTTAAGGGCTACTTTGTGTTATCGGCCACCTCGGGAGCATATTTTATATGCCTTCCATTGAAGGCAATAAAGAAATAAAGTGTGTTCTTTCCAAAGCATGTGTTGATCCCATTTCTTATAACCTATTGTCGCTAAAGACAAAATATGCATCAATTTGACTTAGGATTTGGCCAAGATGGGTTATCCGGCTCCTATGCTTGCCCCTTATGTTCCCGATTATTCGGCTAAGGGGTAAAGGGAGCATCGCTGTGATTGTTACTCCTGGGTTATCCGGAGCAGTACCTTAGACGGACAAAGCCGAAAGCTAGCATTCTTAAGTTTTCAAATTGGTTGGCCATGACATTGTACCAGAATGAAGGGGGTCTCTCAAACCCCGACTAGGGGCTTTACCCCCAAGGTCACCCGTCTTTGGACCAAAAGTGCTCAGCACAATTACCCGAGGAAAGGAACTGTTGAAAGAACTATTTCCTCGGAAGAGGTTTCTTACACATAACTTTCTGACCCACTCTCGTCTTTCAAACCATATAGCCGGATTGTCTTGTCTCCGAAGTACCTAGACTGATTACCTCGACCGGTAGTAAGGGCACTTGTCGACCAATGACCGGAGAGGTAGAAGCCGATGGCTGGTTGACAGAGTTAGGCTGTGTAGATTGATTAATGACATAAAGTACTTCAATACATAGAGTCATACACAAATAATAAATTACACTTGGTCTAGGCCATCTACTAAAACATCCAAGGTGCAGTCCTTCTGAGAAAAGCAGGCCGCAGGCATGACATTTTCATACACAAGGCTTGTGGGAATTTCTTTCCCATCAGGCCCCATGGGCCCTACCTCGGCCAGAGGTGGTGTCTCTACGCCGGTATACCGCGTCTTGACCATGGCCCAAGCCTCCCTCGCTCCTTCACGGCATGTCGATACCTTCCACGCTTGAATTCGGCGCTGAGCTTTCTTCAGACGCTCGGCAAGGACCGCCATGTCTTCGGGCACATGCTGCTCCTCGGGCCATAATGCTTTGAAAACCCCCTTCACCGCCTTCCAAGCATCTTCATGCACCATGGCGAGGTGCGTCATGGCATCCTCGGGCAAGGGTTCATTAGTCCCTAGGGGCTGACCGGCCAGAAAAACATTTGTTAGCCCATCAGTCATCATTTGCGATACCACAACCATCGTCAAATGGATATAGAGGGTTACCAAAAATTGTTTGACCTGTCTTCCGCTCTTTTGCTTGGGCAGCGGCCAGCTGAGCTTTGAGATTTTTAATCTCTTGCGCTTGTCGGGCATTCTCAGATCTCAGAGCACTTGTGTCTTCCCTTCTTCGGGTTAACACGTGTTGGCCAGCTTACCGCTGCGATTCTGCATAATGCAGCTCTTCCCGGGCCTGTTTGAGATCCCTTATTTCGAGGAGACCAAGGGCTTGGGCTGCCAAAATACACGATGTCATGCGACTTCAGAATATTTAAACCACAAATACGTATGGCAGAAACATAAAGACATTACCATGTGCCTCTCGGGTAAATTCTTACACACGCTCCAATTCGGCTAGAGCCGTGTCCAGCTTCCCCTTCGTCTGGTCGAGTACCTCGGCCAGTCGATTGTTTTTCTCCCGGGCTCCCTATCAAAGAAATTGTCTTCAGTTACTATCAAGCCTTGATATGGACACAAGTGCCCATATCAATCCTTAGGGGCTACTGCCAGGTTCGGTAGATTAAGTTTGCCTTTACGCAAAAAATTGTGATCAACACAAGATATGACCGAAATAAAATGTCTTTGGATAAAACATTACCTGCAGGCCCTGGGATAGAATGCTCACTGCCTCCTCAAAGACAGAGCAGGTAGCTCCGAGGTAGGCATCAACTGAACTGAGAGCATTGAACTCTTGGTTAGTAAAGGCAGAGTCCCTTAGGGGGGCTTTTCGTCATCGATGGTTCATGGCGCTCTAGACCTCGGAGGTAGTGGCCGAGCAGGTCCCCGAGTCCGCTTGCTGAGGTACCTGGGGAGCAACATCCGAGGTAGGAAGAGGCCTCACACCACTGTCCACTGTTCAGAGCCGACGTCCTGTTGACTCCTTGACCCTCAGTTGTCAGAGGAGGGATGGGCTGCCTGTGACAGGATTGAGAGAATTGAAAATCATGATAATCGGCCCTCGAGGATGCATTAAAAGTTACCTATTAGCCGAGGAACTACTCCAGCCTGCCCCCACGATCGCCATGCGCACCTTGGCCCCCGACGTCTCTTGCTGCGGGCTCCTTCGAGGGGCCAGTTCTCCACGTGATTGCGCGTCGACCCTTTGGAGTAGAAGTCAGAGGACTAGGGTCTTCGGGACGAGAGGCTCTCTTTCGAGTAGAGGAGGGGGGCTTTATCGAGGAGGGCAGTCGTGTTCCTGGCACATCCGGAGTGACGACAACCTTTGAGCCATCAAGGCTCTCCAAATAGAATTTCCCCTCTTCGTATATAAGGGATAGTTCTTCATCCTCGTTGAAGAGGGGATCATCGCCCGACGGTGTGTCTCCGGTTCGGGCGCAGGGCTGCTTAGAGTTTCAACCCAGCGCCTCCATCTCTGTCTAGGTTCAGTAAAGGGCCCGTCAGAAGAATTAACTATAAAACAACTTAAATGAACAAGAAGGGCCGAGGAAACTCACTATTTCTACAAGATTGTAGTAAGACAGCCCGTCCTGGAACTGTCATCTTGCGAACTCCTCAGCCGATCCCTGATATATACTGGCTAGAGCAGCGCCGAGGACCGTCGGGTTGTCAAGATTTGCTCGAATAGATTAGGAGGTGTCATCAGTTCCATTGTACATGCACAGTAAGTGCGGGCGTTGCCGGAGTGGTTGGACTCTTCGGCTGATTGTTGTGGCCATAACATCTATAATAGTAAGGCCGGTATTTTTCAATAGTTTCACTTGGGCTGCCAGGCTGATTACGTTGGTATCATCCTCCTGAGCAACAGTCCGCGGTCATGAGTTGTAGCGCTTCTTTGGGGGTTCCAAGGAGAAGGCGGGGAGCCCAGGCCGAACGGGGTCAAATAGCGGGACGTCGTCTATGTAAAACCACTCGGATGACCTGAAGTCGGTATCCTCCCGAGGAGTACCTGGAGGATAATCGGTCCCTTTGATTGGACAGACCTCGGCAACTCCCACCTCGTATAACACCTTAGTTGGGGAACATGGCATTATGCAAAAATATCTTTGCTAGAGCCCGAAGTGCGCTTCGCATCCGAGGTGCATCTCGCATAGGGCTACGAACCTGGCGATGTGTAAGATGGAGTTGGGCGTGAGGTGGTGGAGTTGCAACCCATAGAACTCAAGCAAACCCTGAAGGAAGGGGTGAATGGGAAATCCCAGGCCGCGGAGCAGGAAGGGGATGAAGCATACCCGTTCACCCTCGCGTGGGGACGGATGGTTTTCCGCGTGTGCTTGTCCGTTCATGGACATCAATGCTGGGCGAGTAGATGCTAGATTTGAATTCGACAAATAGCCCTGGGTGGCCAGGCGCTCCAGTTGAAGACGAGGGATGGAGCAGCTCCCCCAATCACCCTTGACGGGACCGTGAGGTCTCCTCGAGGAGACTGCGTCGCTCGCCATTGTTTGGACTCTCAGGGATGGATCTGGGAGTAGAAGAGAAAAGCACGCGAAGATTGGCGAGGCTGGGGGTGAGATGCGCTCTGTCTCAGCCCTTGACTATGTGGATAAGAAGGGCTGACGCTTCGTCGTTCCGTCATAAAACGGCCCGGTTTCCCAAAGGTGCACGGCAATCAAGGACAGGGATTTTGTGCCACGTGTTGTGGGACCGGACCTCGAGCAGAACCGTCCATAGGACCGAAGACTTCGGAGCCGAGCTAAAAAAGATGCCGAGAAGGAACTCGTCTGTTGACCCAAGACTCTAGAACCGAAGTTTAAGAATATCGTCCTCGATGTTGAAGACCAGTTCGGGGGCTACTGACGATATCCTGGAATAGGGGGTACTAACCTAGCCGGCCCATAGTCCTTGGGCCGGGCCAGTGGACCTACGTTCCCATTAAGGAAGACTCCGGAAGTTGTACGCCTGGATGAGATCAAGATTGTACCTACCGAAGACTTGATGTATACTCCAAGATATCCGCTGCCGCCTCCATGTGATCCTCTGGATACCGACCATGTAACCCTAGATACCCTACCTGGCGTGTATATAAGCCAGGGGTTTAGCCCATAGAGGGGACCGAATCACAATTACATTCACCTAGCCCTAGAGGTAGAACACAACTCATGATCTCAAGGTAGATCAACTCTGTACTTGATACATCTCCATCAATATAAACAAGAGTAGGACGTAGGGTTTTACCTCCATTAAGAGGGCCCGAACCTGGGTAAACATTGTCTTCCCTGTTCCTGTTACCATCGATCCGAGATCCACAGCTCGAGACCCCCTACCCCGAGGTCGGCCAGATTTCACACGGACACTCACCTCGTATTAACTCTCATGGGCCTCCAACCAAGCTTGATTTGACTAACTTTCCTAATTGGTTCTTTCGTATCAAGTCTCATTTGACTCACAACTCAACACAACTTTGGAGAGTTATTGAGCAAGGCTTCTACCCGCATGATCTATACAACATGACCCCAAGAGAAGAAGTGGACAATCAATTCAATCACTCTGCTTTGTTCATTCTTCAAGCCGCAATGCCTCCCGAAGAGCTTCACAACTTGCACCCCTTCACAATTGCCAAAGATGCTTGGGCGCACATCAACTCCTTGTTCAAAGGAAGCTCGAGCATTCAGCACTCCAACTTTGAGGTTGTGCTTGATGAAGTCGATGAGTCTGTGATAAATGAAGATGAAGATCCTCGTGAGCTTTACCGGAGATTGACTATTCTTGCGGTCTCACTCCGAAACCATGGGAGCAAGGACATGGATGACAATTGGGTCAAGTGCAAGTTCCTCAAGGCCATCATGTCGTTCAACAAAAGTATGTCCTTCGTGATCCATCAAAGACCGGACTTCCACATAGTGTCTTCAAGTGAAGTGTTGGATGAGTTCGTTGTAATGAACATCTTGAGCAAGACCGCCGACAACGCTCTAGCTCATGTTGAACGGTTAAAGAAGCCCAACCTTGCTTTGAAGTCCAAGGCAATTAAGAGGAAGAAGAGGATGAAGAAGAGTGTTGCCCTGAAGACACCAAATATGCTTACCACGAGCACATGGCTCTTGCGTCAAGGCAATTTTGGGGCAACAAGAGAAACTCCAAGCCCAACTGCTCCAAGAATAACTCAAGTGTCTCCAAGGGAAAGTAACTTGTGAGGACTTGCTACAATTGTGGCAATGTGAGTCACTTCGTTGTGGATTGCCCGTATGGAAGAGGGAATACAATGGAGGCAAGCTCATTCGCAAAGACAAGGCCAAGTCCTTACCCAACAAGAACAACTTCACAAAGAAGGTGCTACAAAAGGGGTTGGTGGTGCACGAAGAGTACAACTCCGATGATGATGGTGACGATGTTAGTGGTGAAGGGATTGCAACGACCTTCGTGGCCATTGCCACCTCTTCTCCAACCTCGGTGTCTCTCTTCGACTCCCCTAACGAGAACCTCATCACCACCCCCAAGTGCCTCATGGCAAAAGGCGTCACCAAGATAACCTCCAACATCAAAACTTCTATCGCCACTAATCCTTCCTTGATGGATTGTGTGGATGAAAGTGAGGGGGTAAGGGTGGATGAGAATGAGTTTGGCAAGTTCTTGGGTAAGCTCGAAGGTGAGACCAAGAAGCACTTTGTTGCTCTCTTGGAACAACTAGGCGAGGCCAATGATATCATTGAGTCTCACGAAGAGACCATCACTAAGATGGAAGGGCATATTCATGATTATGCCTATGAGATTGCAAAGCTTTCTCATGCTCTTTAGGAAGAGTAAGGTCTTTGAGTGGCTCTTGAGGAGTCACAAAATGATGACCTTGCTAAAATAAAGAAACCTCATGATCATGCTCAAGTTCTTGCCCGTGTGCTTAAATCCGAGAATGTTGAACTTGGGGTTGGCCATGCTAGACTCAAAGAGGAGTTTGAGTTACTTGAAAAGGCTCACAAGGCTTTGAAAAGTGCTCATGCTACACTCAAGGAGTCTCATGATCAACTTCAAGTGAAGCTAACTAAGGAGATAGCCATGTGTCCTCCTTTTGTTTTAATTGATAATGCCCATGCAACTAACCCTTATTGTGAGCATGTTCATCTTGTGGAGGAGAATGCCAAGTTGAAAGACCAACTTGAGAAGGGCCTTGTTTCGTGCATTCAAGGTGGGAAGAACCTCAACAAACTTTTGAGAAATCAAAAGGAAGTTGTGGCAAAGGAGGGACTTGGGTTTGCTCCCAAGTCAAACAAGAAGAAGACAAAGAAGAAAAGCAAGACCAAGCAATCTCTCCATCTCAAAGAGGTATTTGTCAAGGAGGAAGAGGTTGGTCCTAAGGAGAAGAAGAACAAGGTGGAGGGTGGTGATGCCAAAAGGGGCAAAACCAATCCTTCCAACAAAGTCGGCTACTTTAACCCTTCTTATGTTTTATGCCGTGCTAGTGATGGGCATGTTTATGCCAAATTTGTTGGTTCTTCTTATGAGTACATTGAATGGTCTATTTGGGTTCCTAAGACCCTTGTTACTAACATCAAAGAATCCATTCAAAAATGGGTACCTAAATCCAAGCATTGATCTTATGTAGGAGTTTGCTTCCGATGGGGTGTTGCTCGATAATGGAGCAACAAATCATATGACCGGGAGCAACGACTTGGTCGTGGATGTGCAACCAAGCCCATCTATGCCCACCCATGTCCAATTTGGTGATGCTTCATTATCTAAGGTATTGGTCTTGGCAAGGTTGTCATTTCTCAAGACTTAACCATTGAGAAGGTCATGCTTGTTGAGACCCTTGCATACTATTTACTTTTCGTTAGTCAACTTGCACTTATGGGCTTTGGTACATTCTTTGATCTTGACACCGTGGCCCTTTTATGGAGCAAGACTCTTAAAGTAGCCTTTGCTGGGCACGACGAGAACAATCTCTATGTGGTTAACTTTACGGAGAGAACCACTAAGACCACAACTTGCCTAATGGCTAAAGTTGACGTGGGGTGGCTTTGGCATCGCCATTTAGCCCATGTCAATATGAGATCTTTGCAAAGTCTCCTCAAGGAGGACCATGTCCGTGGACTAACAAATGTTAGTTTTGCCAAAGATCGTGCTTGCAGTGCTTGTATCGAAGGAAAGCTACATGAGACGGCTCACCGACCCATGACTATTATATCACCAAGAGGCCTTTGGAGCTCCTTCACATGGATCTCTTTGGGCCTCCATCATTTGATAGTCTTTGTGGAAGAAAGTATTGCTTGGTGATCGTGGATGACTACTCAAGATACACATGGGTATATTTCTTCAAGAGGAAGAGTGAGACCCAACAAACCGTCATCGACTTTGCAAATGAATCTCAAAGTCAACATGATGCAAAGATATTGATGATTAGAAGCGACAACGGCACCGAGTTCAAGAACTACACCTTGGATGAGTTTCTTAGTGATGAGGGGATCAAGCACCAATATTCCGCACCTTATACCCCTTAACAAAATGGCGTAGCAGAGAGGAAGAATCATACGTTGATGGACGCGACAAGGACCATGATGGCGGAATTAAAATCTCCGTACAACTTTTGGGCCGAAGCCATCAACACCGCATGTCCGCATGGCATGCATCCAATCGGCTCTACCTCCGCAAAGGCTTGAACAAGACTCCTTATGAGATACTTACTGGTAACAGGCCCAACCTCAAGTACTTTCGGGTGTTTGGTTGTAAGTGTTTCATTCCTAAGAAAGGTTCTCATTTTTCTAAATTTAAAACTAGAGCTCAAGAGGGCATATTTGTTGGTTATGCTACAAACTCTCTTGCTTACCGTGTCCTCAACAAGTCCAATGGACTAATTGAGGAGACGTGCAACGTGGAGTTTGATGAATATAACGGCTCCTGAGTGGAGCAAAGTGGTCTTTGTGATGTAGATGATGAAATTCCTCCCCAAGCCATAAGAAGAATGGGAGTTTTCAAATCCTACCCATTGAGGAACCCCTTGTGGCCGAAGGAGAAGGACAATGTTCTACGCAACTGGAATCATCACCAATACTTGACCCACAGGCTTCCAAAGAACAAAGTGAAGGTCCTCAACCAAGTGAACAAGATAAAGAGAAAGATCAACCTCATGATGAAGGTGATGCACCAAGTGATGCCCAAGATCAAGTTCATGACTCCGAGCAAGCTCAAGATGATCAATATGTAGCTCCTTAAATTCCACTTTAAGAGCAATTGGAGTATCGTGTCGCCAAGATAGCTTCCGATCTCAAGCATAAAGGCCACGTCTTGGAGAACATCATTGGAAGCGTAAGAAAGGGGGTATCTACTCGTAATCAATTAACAAACTTTTGTGAACATCACACATTTGTTTCTTGTGTTGAACCCCAAAAGGTCTATGAGGCGCTCGAGGACCCGGATTGGCTAGATGCCATGCATGAAGAACTCAACAACTTCGAGCGCAACAAAGTATGGCAATTGGTGGAAAGGCCAAAGGATCATAATATCACCGGAACCAAGTGGATCTTCAAGAACAAGCAAGATGCACATGGGATTGTCATCCGCAACAAGACAAGATTGCTGGCTGAAGGTTACTCCCAAGTCGAAGGTGTCGACTGTGGTGAAACCTTTGCCCCCGTTGCTCGCCTTGAATCTATTCACATGTTGCTTGCATATGCATCTCATCATGATTTCTTGCAAAAAATGGATGTGAAGAGTGCATTTCTTAATGGTCCTATTCATGAGTTGGTGTATGTCAAACAACCCCCGGGGTTCGGGGACCGTACGCCATTGTAGAGGCGAACAAAGACATTTTTTCCGCATCCGAAAGCGCCAACGAAAATTGTCTGTGAATAGGGCATTGGGGGAAAAGTAGTCGTCCATCAGCGTCAAAATGGCCCCGTGCCTTGTTCCGATTGAGCACTCGATAACCCTTCATCGAGTGAAATTGAGAACATACTCTTCCGCATGCTTCACATCTGCAAGGACTGCCTGCATCATTGCCATGTCATCCGCATAGTCCTTCTCGTCGGACGACTCAACGTAGTGCTCATATATGTACTCCATGTTCGATCCATTGCTTCAAAGAAGGGACAAAAAAATTATCACATGCATTTCACCAAACACTTGCCGGACATGGTGGCCCTCGTAAGGGCGGATGGTACCTGCGCGGCGGACATACGAGAGGTGTGGACCGGCGGTGGAGGACAAGCGGCATGGAGGCCGGGTATAGCGGTGGAGGTCGCAGAGTTCTGGGAAGGGCTTGCCGGCCTGGCGAGGTGGTAGAGCGGCGGCAGTGACGAGAGAGAAAGCAGATGCAAAAAAAGAGAGAAGGATGAAGACGCGGGTCCGAGGGTCGGAGTCCTACGTGGCTGGTGTCCGGACTACCGCAAAGCCCCATTGTTTGCTTCCGGTTTGTGGGGAAACGGACGTCCGAACGGGTCCGCGGATCGATGCGGGACGACGTTGAATGGCAAACTGCGTCCGGACAGCTTGGTCCAGACGCTTGCGAAAAATTTGATGG
The DNA here is from genome assembly GCA_011799875.1 of Thinopyrum elongatum. Taxonomy (NCBI): domain Eukaryota; kingdom Viridiplantae; phylum Streptophyta; class Magnoliopsida; order Poales; family Poaceae; genus Thinopyrum; species Thinopyrum elongatum. The sequence goes on from CM022303.1 coordinate 448,373,352, forward strand.
CCCACTTTGGAGATGCCCTAAACAACTTGTTGGCTTACTCTATATGCAAAGTACCACTGGCCATGTAGGGTCCAAGTTGTGAATCTTGGCGTCTGCTACCTAATGTCAATGGAGACAAAGTATATTGATGTCTTGGTCTCTTCATTTTCCTGGTGAGGCCATGTTTGACGAATTAATTTGTAATAAATGATGTGATAAGTGAGGCCATATGCATCTATAATGCAGAGGCGGGGGTAATACAAGTTTTCATTATCTTAGAAAAATACAAGGTGTAAAAAACTTTTAAGAGCTTTTGGCCGACAAGAGATACTGACAGGAGATGCTACCTGCTTCCTGGTTTAAAAAGCTCACATGTACCCCTAGGTCAACAATTTAATCAAGATAACACGAGTTATATATCATAAAAAATATATCATGGAAAACCTCAAATGTTATATTCTCTAATGGTATAAATTTAAGTTATGTTGATCAAACTGATGATCCAGAGACACACCTGGGTCTTTTAAACCGAAAATGAGGAAGTATGTGATTGAAACCCGTTGAGTTGATTAGAGTAAGTGGTCCACACATAGTGAGATATACAAATGAGACTGTCCTCCAATAAAAAAAGTATATATGGTTTTTGTAAAACATCTATATTTTAGAACAAGTTTGTACATTCCACTTGTGCGCAAAATTTGATAACACGTTGCGGAAACGATACGAACATAACACATGCCTGCCCGTCATCAAAATAAAATAAAAGCCAAACACATGCCTATTTTTTTTCCTAACATTTGCCAAATTGTTTATTACACCCGGCATTCTCCCGAGCCCTTCTGTATTTCCGGCATATGAGCCCTTGTGACTGCCCAGATGCATGTGATTTCTTGGAGGGTCAAGAAACTCCAGGGCAAGTTCCCTACAACTTACAACCTACATTGTCATGTGCTGCCTTTTTTAACAGCATGCGCAACAATTTTCAGAGCAGCAGCGACACAGAGAAATACTATGCATACAGACAAGGTCCTAAACTCACAAGAGAACTGAACGCAGTAAAATGATACGCATTAGATTTAGTCAAACACTGCCTAGTTGCATTGCTAGTAGCATGTTAATCAGTCCATCAGCCAATCCCATACAAAACTAGAGTAACAAGATTCATAAACAACTAGAACAGTTCAGCAGTTAATATGATGCCTTTGTAGACCACATTGTTAGATTGCTACAAGCCCATTCGTCTACTGTGACACTGGATGATACTGATCAAGCTGGCTGCCACTGGGCTGGCTCATTACCTCCGCCATCTCGTCGAATTTGCGTTTCTTCTTGTTGCGCTTCATGACCAATTTCTGCCGATTCTCTTCGGCTTTTCTTATCTTGTTCTCCACTGTTTCCAGAACATTCTTCTCTGCGTTCATCTTTTTTACTTTGGTGAACACATCCTCAGGGTCTTCCAGAATGTCGGGAGCATCAGGCATGACGGGAAATATGATCTCCGGGTCACTGTGAAATGATCAGATGATAAGTATGGACCGCATAGATGATGTCACAAAACATCAACGACAAAAATTAAGAGCAGATAGTTCATGTTTTGGTACAAGTACAACTCATGGTGAAATATATTTATGAATGCCAAATCCAAACCAACTAATGTCGAAACAGTCGATGGTCAACCAGCGAACTGAGTCTCATTTGACAACCTGATTAATAAATGGGCAACTTGGGAGAAAATCACCAGTTCATTCTGCCTTTGTTCAAAAAACGTAAAAATAACTGACCTGTAACCAAGCAGCAGCATACCATCACCCTTTATAATCCCACCATCCAAAGATATAGCCCCATTCCTCAAATGAGGCATAGCTTGCCGCATGTCATTCCGTGTTTCATAAACTTGAAGCTCACCAAAGAGCCTATAAAATAAGGTTTCACGAAGACCATGTCCACTACTTGTGATTATCTCCAAGTTCTCTGCAGAAAGATTGATCAAGTTGACCGCAAACCCACAAAATCCCTTGGGCGTCTCCAAATGTGGAAAAGGCAGATTTAGCCTTTTTTGCCTTGTGTTCTGAAAGAGGCCTCCATTATATGGCCTGTCAAAGAAACATTTATTAAAAATGCTGAGTTATCTATCTTGTATGGCCTGCCAAACAATTGAATTTATGTGATAGAATTGAATAGACAAACAATCATCTCATAGGAGAAATTGCACAAGATTTTGTTTCTCAAATTTTGACAGAAAAATGTTCTATCACTATTTTTAACTAGAAACTTATCATAAATGCTGAGTTATCTAGTATGGCCTGCCAAACAATTGAATCTTTTTTTTTTGAAAGGCCAAACAATTCAATCTATGTGAGAATTGAATATAACAAATAATCATCTCATAGTAGAAAATGCACACGAAATTTCCTCTCAAAATTTTAACAGTTTCATATATTAGTACTTTTTCTTACATTAGATAGGAAACTCAACATTTTGTTTATGATATGAGTAGGATTATCACGATATGGCACTCAAGCAACCGGGGCTGAGGGGCTTCTGCTTATGGCTATGAACAGGTTCAGGGTTCAGAAGACTGTAAACCAGGACTGTTTGAGTTTACTAATGCATTAGCAGCACTTCGGTTTCAAATTTTTAACACCCAGAAATACATCTACAGACATGCTGAAATTAAGCAAATATAGATATTACCTTATTTCATCCAGGCATATGATAGGAAATCTCCTGCTTATTGGGACTCCTAGGTTAGCTGCTTCCTGATGAATACCAAAGCGAATATCCCCATTTCCATCAGTGTCATATTTTTCAAAGTAATTGGCAGCATCCGGAGTCTTGCAAACCACTGCAAGCATGTTGTCTTCACCAAGATACACAGAAAGCATCCTACCAAATGAAAAGACAGAGATTCAGATGAACAAAATTATTCATAATGCTAGAATAGGTCTGAAATAAATAATGTAGGAGTCTACAAATTTACCTACTGAGCTCTCTGTTAGCAACAGTTCCGAGAAGAGCAACAATACCAACAACTTTCTTGAAACATCGTCCTGGTTCATATCCTTTATGGTTGGAGAGATTGCATAGAACAGCAGCAGCAGTACCAACATTCTCTTCAATTTTATGACGAGTTAACTCTTTTGCGCCAACTCTGTGGCCAATCTCATCTGGATACATGAAAATAAAACTATATAGAGCTACGAGCCAGGAAGGCAATTGCAGTTATAAGAGTAATGTAACAGACCCCATTATAATGAGACCATACAGATTAACTCCATACTCAGCGAAAGACAAAAGCAATAAGAAATTTGCACGAGCACAGAAAATAACCTTTCAGACTAGCAATACGATTCTCCACAGATTTCTTATGGGAATCAAGAAATTTAATCATTTCTTCTTCAGAGCGTATATTGGAATCAATTGTTTCAATCTCATCAGAAACTTTCTGAAAAAAAAGTGACAAATTAAGGCACGGACAAGCTAATAATAATATTCTGCGGGTCAAACATTTTCTAACCATTAATCAAACTATATGCAAGTATCATAGATTTTGAATCAAAATAAACATAATTTTTTCACCTACCAAATACTTATTAATTTTATGAATTATTTAATGATGTAGTCTGTCAGAAGGTTTGTATTTTTCTTGATATGGTAAGGAGCCCTTGTAGCGCTATAATAAGCAACGATCAAATTAGCTTTACTTCATCCATTATTGGGTGGTTTCCATCTACCATGTATTTTGATTTTTGCACAATACACATTAGACTAATCAGGATAACAAAGGATGCTGAAAAACCAGATCACTGCACTAACAGGGTATTTTGATTCCATACTGACATCATGAAGACATGTATTGACCCATGGTGCATCACATGTAAATAGTGATAAGCTTGGCGCTATTTTGTTTAAATCTGAGTTTAGAAGTTTTCTTGAAAAAAAGTTGAGTTCAGCAAACGTTCTAGTTTGAATAATGTATTCTTTAGTAATTTTTTCAAGATATAAATAAGCCAGAGGACTTCAGCAACACTAGAAATGGTAAATCAAGGTATCGAAGCCTTTTACCTTCATAGCATCCTCAATGAATCTAACAGATTGACAAGAAGCAAGTTGACTTGAAGGTAAAAGATCTTTTTTTTTTACGCGTAAGGTAAAAGATCTTGACTTGATACAGATGAAGTTGGGTAGCTGCATATAGGTTCAAAATCGTTCCCGAAGTTTACCGGCACTAAATCAAGAGCATAAACATGAATCTGCCAATCCCCAAGTTTACCGGCACTAAATCAAGAGCATAAACATGAATCTGCCAAAGGAAAATTCAGGACTTCAGTTCGAAATATTTATAAATTGTGCAAGGGCTATCTTGTAAGATCGGAACCTGAATTACTGTTTCCAGGTCAGCAAAATGTGTATGATATGCCACAAAACTGACTGTTCCTGGTTCATCAGGAACCTGTGCATGAGGAAGAACACATCTTCCGTGTTCAAATGTATATTGTGCTCCTTCCACATGTTTTAATTGATTCGACCTGATGCTGAGTGTATGTTGGGATCCATGTATTGACTCGTCAATCACTCCATCACAATCAGAAACTTCAAATATTATGTTCTCCAAGAAGGTTCCAGCTCGACAACTTTCCGGAACCTGACAATTAACAATAATCATGAGACTTCCACCTTCTCAACAAAATTGAGCACCACGACTTGAATAATAAGAAATAAAATGAACAAATCAGTAATACTACCTTAACAGCTTTCAAATTTCTGATAGCAATTTGAAATGTTCTATTGAAAATCCTTTTCTTGTGATGAAAAATCGTCAAACAAGCTGCACAAACATGCACATAATTATTAGAAGGCACATGCACATAATTGTGATGAAAATGTACTGGCAATATTGGCACACTATGTAACTGACCTTTTGAACCAAATCCACTAACAACTTTAAGCAGTCCACGTAGGTCAACAAATCCTATGCTGTTTACCTGAAGAATTAACTATATAGTTCATATGCCGATAGACTACAACTGTAAAATTGTCAAACAATCTAAGGGCTCTCAAGATGGCTGAGACAGAGGTAGGAAATAGGCAAAGTTGTTATCACACAGTCAAGCAGCAAAGTTGTTACCACAGTCAAGCAGCAAAGTTCCACTGAAAGCCTTCAATATCGTATTTTCTGTATTTGTAATGAGGATACAAAACCTTGCATTAATATGTTTCTTTTTGTTGAAAAATAGATTTGGAAAATAATAGGAGTGCAGGAGATAAAAGGGTGCTGCATCATCTAATCAATTAGAACCATGTAATAAACAAGCTACTCTTAGTCCCTCATCAGTCATCATAATGTCAAAACAATGGGGTTCAGATGGGGATAGCTCTGGGTTTGGACAATGCTTCTAGTCCAGTTGAGGGTAGGCCAAGTCAGGCTTAGGTAGGAGTTGAACAAGACCAGGCTTAGCCTAGTTGAGCCAGTTCATTTGTCAAAAATCTAGTAATTCTCCAACAGCTACCGAATTCAGAAGCAGCAAATCCCAAAGTACCGGCACTAGAGGGGTAAAGTCTTCAGTTTCCTGTTTCCCTGCATACATTTCGCCCCTGTTAAAATGTAGCAGCTCAAATTTTTTCCACCTCATTGACAACTCTGACTGGAAGTCTATTTTTACGTTACTTAAATTACATAGAAGAAAATAGCAAAATACAGCACGTGCAAAGAACGATACACAAATTTACAATCTCCAATTCAGGACCGTTACCGAGCACACCACACCATTCTGGCTAATGTTAACCTGGTCAAAATATACATTTACTAGCATTACAAAAATACAGTTTAAAACAAACGATTACCTTTCGAACAGGTCCGTATTTATCTACAAAGGAGAGTCCAACAGTACGGACACTAATTTCCGTCCCTTCTTCAACATGATTGCCACAATGATCAAGCACCTGCGAATGGTTGAAATGGTATATATAGGGTAATTTTCAGAAACTGCATATGAAAAATTACTAAAACACCATCACGGAAGCTAAAAAATATTACATAGTAAATCTAATAAAAATGATAGAGAAGTTAGATATATGCCACTACAAGTTTGCCGCTTCAAGAGAAATGCCATTACAAAAAGGCAACTCTAAAAAATGCCACTACAACTCTCTCATACTCACTCAGATGCCATTATCCATCTTCTCCCTCAATTTACCGAAAAAGGCTTTCGCCCCGCTTTATATTATAAAGCAAACCGCCCAAGCCAACATCCAACAAGGTTCACACACACACGCACACAGAAGTCTCACACAAACACAAGTAAACTGAAGGGTTAATGCTGAGGGCACGGCTCAACAAGCCCTGGAGACAAAAACAACACACTCACACCCAGCAACCCGAACTCTAATCGGGCTCCGGAGGAGGGGGCGGCAGCGGGGGCGCCACGCGAACGGCCATCGCGCGAAGGTCGGCGAGGACGGTGTTGATGGCGTCCCGGTCCTGGGGGCGGCTAAGCGGCCGCCAGAGCTGCAAGAAACCACACATTTTGAAGATTGCGTCAGTCGCACGTCGAAGAGGCACTTTCTGAATAACAAGCTTGTTGCGGATGGTCCAAAGCGTCCAGGCGAGAACCCCGACGCACAGCCACCGAATGTGGCAGTAGCGAGGGGGGAGGCATGGATCTCAGCAAGCAAGTCGGGGAAGTTGGTGTTGCACCACTGTCCACCAACCGTCTCGCGGAAGCAGGACCACAGGAATTGGGCTGTGGAGCAAGAGAAGAAGATGTGGTTAGCATCCTCGACCGTGCCGCACAGGGGACAAATCCCATCGCCTGGTCCATTACGCTTGAGGACCTCTACCCCAGAGGGAAGGCGTCCCCGGATCCACTGCCACAGGAATATCCTGATCTTCAGAGGGAGGCGAATGTCCCAGATCAGACTAAAGGGCTCAGGGGCCGACGAGGGAGCGATGGCTGCGTATAAGGACTTAGTGGAGAAGCGGACGGAGGACTCCAGACGCCAAGAGATGGAGTTAGGTGCATCCTCGACGTCCATCGGAAGAAGAGCGATGTCCTGGAGGAGGGAGTCCCAAGCGGCCATCTCAAGGGGGCCGAAGGGACGCCGGAAGGCGAGACGCCCTAAGTCAATAAGGGCCGTCTCGACAGAGACCCGAGGGTCAACCGCAATGGCGAATAGTTCCGGGAATCGAGCGGCCAGGGGGGAGTCCCCTAACCAATGATCGAACCAGAACAGGGTCGAAGACCCGGAGCCAACCGCGATGGAAGTGCCGATGCAGAGCACGGGCAGTAGCTGGATCACAGCCTGCCAGAACTGGGAGCCACCAGAACACTGACAGAAAGCAAGGGGTTGGCCTCGAAGGTATTTATTCCTGATGATGGTAAGCCAGAGGCCTCCCTCCCCATTGGCGATTCGCCAGAGCCATCGGGTTAGGAGAGCGATGTTCAAGCGCCGAGAAGACAAGATCCCCAGACCCCCCTGGTCCTTGGGTTTGCAAATGTCGGGCCAGCTCACCATATGGTACTTCTGCTTGTCACCCTCGCCTGCCCAGAAAAACCTGGACTGGTATTTGGCGATCTCCTGATGGAGCGTCTCATGGAGGTTGTAGAAGCTCATGAGAAACCAAAGGAGACTGGCCAGCGAGGAGTTGATTAGGACAATACAGGTGAGTATTGCCCTAGTATTTTTGTATGGACAATAATCCCCCTAACCTAATTGCTTCAGTCATCCATCCAGCCCATTCTTTCTCTTTTTCCCTCAATTTCAAGTCAGTACAGGTGAGTATTGCCCTAGTATTTTTGTATGGACAATAATCCCCCTAACCTAATTGCTTCAGCCATCCATCCAGCCCATTCTTTCTCTTTCTCTAATCCAGCGTATTTTTGTATTTTTCCATCAGCGCATGACACAGCAGCATACAGGGGGCAGGCTAGAGAGCATTGTGGGGTGACATGAGAACGAGAGATGGAGTAGGGCCTGAGCGTTGTTGGTGAGATGTATGGACTATTTAACATTGTTCACCATAAGGATGTTGTTCTTGGAGTGGAGAACCCACTGGTTGACTTCTGATGGGCTCTCATTGGTCAGCATTTCGCAGACTAGAATGAGATCATCCTCAAGGTTGCGGAGGTGTGACTAACTCAAAAGCAAGATGGGTTTAAGTGGGGCCTTCATACCAGTGGGGCAATTTTTTGGTCTTAAAGTGTCTTTACAGATCAAGGTTTTCCAATGGTTCGTGTGCCGAAAAGTCATCCTTACCTAGGACAATTTGATTAAATGCAAGTAGCAGGGGACACACGAGTAGCCTCTGTTATGAGCAGGAAACCATCCAACGTCTCTTTATCGAGATTGTATTTTGGCACTTTTTTTTTCCGAGAAAACGCAAAAAGCCTTTGTGTTTCATTTCATTGAAAAGATGGGGGGTACAAGTACAATCCTCCTAGGAGGCTGGAATTACATAGCAAACGCTAGGATCAGTGGACATCCCATGATTGTGGCAAGATGACCCGAGTCCTTGGGCCCCTGCTGTGGCCCAGCAGCTGATCTCTGCCTATGATTTCCACGTATTGCATGGCAAGTTTTGTAGTTATTTTCGGGAATTTTTAGCATATATATACTGGTAAAAGGAGTATACCATTTAGGCATGCTAACAGTACAACTATCTTTTGATGAAATGTGTAGTTCTTTTAACTTCTAAAAGGTTCTCAAAAGGGGTAAATTTTTCACAAAAGCAAGGGTCAACAAAGCGGAAGCGAGAATGTCCGCCGGAGTAACGGAAACATCAAAAATCATTGTTCTGATTATTGAGATGCTGCAAATCGAGTCATGGAATCTACAATTGAAGTATCTGAAGCCACAACAATCTAGGATACATGTGTTTTTTCTCAGTAACAAAAACTTAAGTTAATGAATCTGAAATATTGGATAGGCAAACTAAAGGAAGATTCGACGATCACTATCAACCAAAAAGAAACATGTGGCGTTCATCACTTCAGAAATTATGCGCAAAGAACTAAAGAGATATGGCTTTGTAAGTGTGGATTTCATTAATATTGAAGAATGAACCAAGAACATAAGAAACACGCCATGTTATCATACCAGAAACCATCAGCCAGAGAAAAGAAATAAAGACAACTCGGTGGTAGACGTTAGTGATGGTGATATATTGGGATCTTACAAATCTTTCGTCAATTAATCAGGTGTGCTAGTTGTGTTATCGGAACTGCATGAGAAAAATTGGAAGTGTGGAAAAAAAATTGTGGCAGACGTACTTTGTATTGACTGGAAGAAATTGTGGTGAATTTGATGGTGCTGTAGTACCCAGATACTCAAATCGGCTTTCAAGAGTGTATGCTCCCAGGGTGAAACAAATGATGTTCTTGAAGTAAAAAAAATCTGAAACAATCTACACATGTACATCTTCATGTCCTATATGTACATGTAGATTTACATGGAAAAAAAGGCAAGCTTTGTGTCCTGTGCGAAAAAAAAATTGGCGCTTCAAAAATTGCCTTTTTAGAGCACCGGCATGGTAGTTTTTTCCCACAGCACAATATATGTCATTTCTTCATGAAACTTTGCATGCCAATTGAAGATGCGGACATATATGATGGGGGGACGCTTCCCCGAATATTCAAATCGGCTCCCAAGAGCAAATACTCCTTGGGTGAAACAAACACTACCCAAGACAACAGCATAACGACGTACCTCTAGAAGGGCATCATCAATAACTTCGCCAGGAGTTAAATTCTTCTCCCAAGCAAGGGACATATCCATATTAATTGTTGAGGGAAGACCTGGCTTAACTGCATGAAATATATGCGAACTCTTAATAATAGTGAGTAATCCACATGATGGCAAGAAAATCTCTCATAAAAAGATCAGCTCAATAGGATATATCCATTTTATTTCTGGGTATAGTTGACCCACATCTCATATACTACCATGTCGATAATACTTTATCATTTTTAGTATTTTTTTATACCAATTTCTAACATACCCCAAAGCGAGATACGCAAAAAAACTGCAGGTGAGGCCATGGTTTTGGCATATTCACGAAATTCCTTCATTTTTTTAATAATCCCTACATATTTCTACATAAAATAGTAGTATGTGAAAAAATTACACATACCACCAGTAAATTAAATGTATAGGTATGCTACCTAAGTGGTCTTATACACACACATACTACCACTAATGCACTACATACTCCTAGTTACACTAGATATTCCCTAGATTGTACGAAATGCACATGGGTGTGACTACACTGGTAGTAGCAAAATGGCTTGCATTGCATTATATGAATGAAACTGGAACATGCAGAATTAAATTTTTCTAGAAAACGTGCAAAAAACTTGTAGCAAATCTTTTCATTAAGATGAGAAGCATGATAAATATGAGAGTTTAGGAGCAGGCCAAACAAGTGTCCACTGCTACCACATGCATACAATCTCATAAATTTAAAATAACACTAGAGCTTGTCATCTTACCTTTACATGGATGAGAGAATTCACTATCAGATAAAGAAATCTTTAACATCGCTTCATAATTTGGCCTTACTCTGTCCAATTTGTTGGTTTTGAACAGAAAATCCTTCATGCGTAGCACAATGACATAGACAATTAGCATGGAAATGCAGTGGATTCACTAAACTTATGACCAGGTCTGTACTAAAAAAGGAACATATGGCTCACCCTGATATACAGAGTCAATAAATCTGTTGAGAGACCCACTTTGATGTCCTTAACATGAGCCAGAATATCATCACCACCAAGTATAGTTATGACGGCGTTATGTATATCAACGAAAGGAATTCCGTTCCCATACAAATCATGGCTTCTAGCTGCAAGACATCTAACTGGCATTCCAAGCCTGCACATAATTTCATAAGTAGCTGCAGGTATATGAATGTTCGAAAGAAATATGACAAATCAGACAACACAAGTCCGGCGTTCATGCCTGACTATGGAGTGAGAATTTCGAGGTATTAAACAAAATGGGTAGACTCAGTTTGATATCAACATTCTCAAAATCAGTAGATAGTAAAGGTCAGGCAGCTTGCTTGATCCATCAAAATAAAGATATTGAATAAATAAGGCACTACTGGAGTACTTTAATAGGCAGAATTAGAGAATGTAACATTACGGGGCAACGGGCGATGTGTGCAGATCATTTGTTTTTCAGATAGACAAGGCATGGACCCCTCCTTCAGTTGAAGACAAAGGTTGTTCATGATGCAGACTGTCCTTAATACAAAAATGATGGACGTCCAAATTCCAGGTGGTGCAGATTTGGTGGAGGTAATAAATGGAGTGATGCTAACATAAGACTTGACTGATCATTTGCACAGGAAAAAGACAAGGAACGAGAAAAGAAAGGAAAAGAGTACACTAAGGTGAAGCAAAGCTAACATAGTCCCCACCAACTAACAGAATGTAACACATACTGCAGAAATATGATACTAGTAATAAAGTTCCTACAAGTTGAAACAAGCCATACTATCTTTTATCCTGAATCAATATGAACTTAGGACTGTTCGCTAAGCTATCGCTCGCAGGAAGAGAGTGGACCAGAACAACACCAAGTTTCACAGGCCAAAATGCAACTCATCTTCATCACCTGTCGACATGAAAAACATTTGGAAATACGAAATTTGGAGGAAGTAGCTAACCTTATATCTACTACAGGATTGTCAGCAGAGCAATCAGCATCACTGGATAATTTCCAATGTCTATTATTGGAGTTTGGACGAACTGTTATCTTCGTTTCATGCTTAATGACAGTTGAATCTCTGCACCTCTACATTTCAACAGTTGACGTTAGGGTAATAAGGCAAATATTTCATGCTCATTCTAGATAGAAATGTTAGCATACTTACAACTGAGAAAATAAAACTGTAAACACCAGATTTAGTAAACATGTTTGGCTCTTCGCTCAACTGAAAGATGTACAGTCCGTTTATGCTATTACGCGATGAGGGTTTCTTGAGCTTTTTATAAATAAGCTTTGCACGAAGATGATCTTTGCTTCCAGGCAGATGATTAATCTCCATTGTCATCTCTAGATCATCATCCTTCACAATATATCTCTTGTCAAGGAGGCTGGTGGAGCAGGTAGTAGCATTTTGTGGCCGGATTACAGCTATAATTTCACGTGGATGGTTATAATCAGCCATTATAACTTCTTCAAAAGGTAGAACCTGTGATAGTAACAGATTAGATCCAAAATCAAAACATAGTATGAACACAGAAAAATCGATTTCAGTCCGGAAAATTTTGCAAAGATTTAAAATAAAGATGCAAGTCTGTCCACTACTGACCCCATCTATAGCGAGAGCATTGCCTTGCAACTTCCATAGGACCTCAATACATGCTGGAGCCTTCTCCCTTTTCTTTTTAAGCATCTGACACCACGAATCCTCTTCCATGGTTTGACACTTACATGTGTGCAAAACAAAATAATTATAACCATAACATGCTCAAAGCAATTGCACTAGTAGTATGAACTATTGAGTACTTACCTTGTCATCATCTATCATGCTGATAGGGAAGGAGACAGATTCCTGGATATTAAGGTGCATATTATCTCGACGTTCCTCGAGTAAGCAACCTTGATCACCAGGGCACTCAATAGACCTTGAAAACAAATTCATTCAGCACTTGAAATTGAAACAAGTTTCGTATACAGAAAAAATGAAGGCAAAAACCTGCATATAAGTCGAGCTTCACCTGCCACAACATAACAAGGTATTAATGAGGAGACCTCAGGCATGACGAATATTTCAGACCATCAAGTGAACTTACCACAAATGTCTCCTCGAAGTCCTTCAACGACAACATATTCCAATGTTCCATAGAAAATGTTTTTCGATGAGTAGAAATTACTTTTCGTTCGTGCAACTACTCCTGGTTGGATTTTCAGATGATCTCCTCTTTTCCATGTTTTTGCTTTTCTGTTAACCGAGGTGTGAACTCTAATGACTTCAACTGCATCATGGTAACGAAAGACAAGAAAAAATTATATATCTACAACAGCATAACAAATCACATGGTAAGCCCTCACCATCTTTAGATATTCCAAGTCGCTCCTTGTTGCTTGGGTTGATAATAACAGAATGCTCGTCGTCCCCTCCGTCCATTTCCACGTCATACTTTGCATGCATATTATTAATCCAGTCATGATATTGCTTCTCCAATTGTGTATGATTTAGTGATCTTTCACCTTTACGAGCATCAACATTAACCTCCTCAACTAGAAAAATAAACATAGAAGTACAACAAAGATTAGAATGATGGAGATTTATTCATATAACTGGAATGCAACAAGAAAATAGATTAGTATATCAGCAAGTTTGAGATGGGAAAAAACCTGAGCTGTCATTACGACAACTGCCATCAAAGCAGCGAAGTGCCTTAGTAAAAATATCGTGTTGTGCTAAATCAGTCTGCAGTTGAATACAGTTTTAACTAGTTAGACAATAAATACATACTGTAATAAACAGAACCTAAGTTATGTACAGAAGTACATAATTGCTACAGATGGGAACTCAGATTTTTCAACTCATCAGACATTACAGTTCTTACTGAGATTTGCAAAGCAATATTTCAGCATCAATATGTTGTACATGTTTGAAAATATGCACATGGTGTTACAAAAGATTCTAAAAACAAAAAACCAATATGATGATACGACAAAATAATAGAAGTTTCAAAACTAGAGAAACTAAATTGTGATAAAATCTTTAGGAAAGAGTAATAACGTTTAAATTACAAGTGGAGACGATTGTTCTGCTTACAGAGCTAAAGTCAGAGTGAGGGGAAGCAGCGACATAGGGTTAGGATATGATCACCTTTGAGCACATCTGTTAGATGTATATATTAGGGTTTTTTATCTTAATTATTTTTATGCTCCTTTTGCGAGCTGTACTGAACTGCAGACTTTGTTTTGGATGGCACTGTTTAATAAGATGGCCGCATGCATCGTTCTGATGCAGAGGCTGGGGGATATCCTCCTTTTCGAAAAAAAAAGGTCTGTGCATGTACAAGAGTCGCGTTCCTTGTAACATGGTATCGGGCCAGATTTAGGTTTTCTTTCTCTCCCTCGGTCGATTTCCACTGGTCACTTTATAACACAAGCTTTGGCCTCCATTTGAGCTAATCCTAGAGGGTGGGTGAGGGGATTTGAGAGGAGAGTGAGCACCACTTGACATTCAAGTTTCCAACCCTTTTGCAAGAGCATTTGAGCAAGTTACAAAAGCATCCTCATGCTCTGTTGAAGGTCCCAGCTTAGAAATATAGAACTGTGAAGGGACTAATATGTAACTTGTACATTGTATATATTAAGATGAAGGAAGAGCATCTGAAGCGGATCGAAGCTTCAGGAAGACAGAAAAATTCCCCACTGTGAGTTCATCCAACATGGCATCGGAGCTAGGTTCATTGGAGGCGGCGGCGCCGGCGGTGTAATCTCCGGTGAGGCGGCGGAGTCCAGCGAGGAGAGCGCGGCGCATCTAGGCGAGCTGCACGCGCGCGCGACGCGGAGAGCGGCCCGGCAGGGCTGCGCGGGCTGCGACTGCTGCTTCTTGGACTCGAGGCAGAGCCCCTGCTCGAGCTCTTCCTTGTTCTCGTGTGCTGCGCGGGAGGAGAGCTGCTGGAGGGGAGGTTGCTTGTAGTGCTTGCTGCTGCTGGTACTGCGCGGCAGAGGAGGAGCAGAGGAAGCGGTGGTGGAGAGAAGAAGTGCTCGCTGGTGTTGTTGCTGTTTTTTGCTGCTGTGGCTGAGCTGCTGGAGCTGCTGCTGCTGAGGGGGAGAAAGAAGAGAGGGCCTTGCTGTGCGTGTGTGCAGAGGACTGCTGCTGCTGATTTTGCTATCTGCTGGTGTGTGTTGGTGACTACTTGGTGCGAGCTATGGCTGCAAAATACCGAGCGCAGTTTGATGGGATTGGTAAGCAGGGGGAGAGCACAAAGACAGGAGGTGGAACCAAGAATGAATTTGGATCAGGTAGAAGTAAAGGACATGGTGATGGTGCTGCAAAATCTTGGCAGCGAGATGGAGATTGGCTGTGTCCAAATACAGGCTGTGGAAATGTAAATTTTGCATTCCGTGGTGTCTGTAATCGCTGTGAAGCTGCACGCCCTGCTGGTGTTAGTGGAACAGGTGCTGGTAATGGTGGTCGAGGCTGTGCTATGCGACCTGGAGGCAGGGTGAATACTACCTCAGCTGTTAAAAAGTTTTTTCAAACTGTGAAAGTGGAGATGTCAGTTGACGATTGGAAGAAGTGGTGCCAATTTAAGAGAATGTACATGGAGGACAAGAAATCGACTGAGACTTCCAATGCATTCACATCTGCTGCATCTACAAACTCTGGTGGTAATAAATATCATACTATGAGTTATTATAACCCGGTGGATATACCATGGCTAATAGATTCAGGGGCCTCTAGACATATGGCTGGCTCTCAAGAAAATTTTGTTGACTATGCTCCTGATTCAAAGAGGCAAAGTGTAAGGTTAGCTGATGGCTCTTCTCAAACTGTTCTGGGGTCAGGAACAATCATGTGTGGATCTAATATGCCTCTTTTATCAGTATTACATGTCCCCTCATTCCCAATTAATCTGTTATCCATTAGTTGCATTACAAGAGAACTTAATTGTGCTGTAATCTTCTTCCCAACATGGTGTTTATTTCTGGAACTTGGGACTTGGAAAATCCTTGGGACAGGAATTATGCGAGATGGTCTATACTACTTGGATGATGATATGGCACCTATGGCTGCTGCTGTGCTGTCTCAGTCACCATTGGAAGAATTTCTTCATCATCGCAGGCTGGGACACATGTCCTTTAACACCCTGGGTCAGTTGTATCCTAATCTGTATAATAAACTTTGCAAAGAAAGCCTAGTATGTGATGCCTGTCAGTATGGGAAGCTAACCCGTAGTATATATACTTCATCTGATCACAGAAGTATGGTGCCATTTCAAACTATCCACTCAGATGTGTGGGGTCCTAGTGGGGTGTGGTCACTTTATGGATACAAATCTTTTGTTACATTTATTGACTGTTGCACTAGGACTACTTGGGTTTATGTACTGAGAAATAAAAGTGACGTGTTTGAATGCTTTAAGGATTTCCACAACCTAATCAAAAATCAATATGATGCACGGGTGAAAATATTTAGAACTGACAATGGTACAGAATATGTAAATAATCAATTTGATGAGTATCTGTCAAGTTTTGGAATTATCCATCAAACTAGTTGCCCAGGTACTTCCCAGCAGAATGGGTTGGCTGAAAGGAAGAACAGCAATGTTTGAAGAGATGGAAGCACTTGACAAAAACAATACTTGGATTCTCACCACTCTTCCTGCAGGAAAAAAGACAGTGGGTTGTAAATGGGTATTCACTGTAAAACAGACTCCAGAAGGTACAGTGGAGAGGTACAAGGCAAGGTTAGTAGCAAAGGGTATAGCCAAACCTATGGAGTAGATTATGATGAAACTTTTGCCCCAGTAGCAAAAATGAACACCATCAGAACAATAATCTCAATTGCAGCAAACCGTAATTGGAAATTGTTTCAAATGGATGTTAAAAATGCATTCCTCCATGGAGACTTGCAGGAAGAGGTGTATATGGAGATTCCTCCAGGATTCAATAGCCGTGAGACTGAAGGCAAGGTTTGTAAACTAAAAAAATCCCTCTATGGTCTAAAACAATCACCTCGAGCATGGTTTGGAAGGTTTAGGAAAGGAATTTGCTCCTTGGGGTATCAACAAAGCAATGCTGATCACACTCTCTTCTTTAAACGTCATCGTGATAAGATTACTATACTGACCGTATATGTTGATGATATAGTAATCACAGGGGATGATGTTGAGGAGATATCTTACTTGAAGAAGATGATGGCTAAAATATTTGAAGTTAAAGACTTGGGCTATCTTCATTATTTTCTAGGGATTGAAGTTGCTTATGGGGCACAAGGTATTTACCTCTCTCAAAGGAAGTATGTACTTGATCTTCTTAATGAAACAGGTATGTTAGGATGCAAACCAGCGGCCACACCTATTGAGCAAAATCATCGTACCTTGGCAGACTCAGGTGACCCCGTAGACAAATACCAATATCAGAGGTTAGTTGGCCGTTTAATCTATTTATCGCACACAAGGCCAGATATTGCATATGCAGTTAGTGTTGTAAGCCGTTATATGCATGATCCTCGTTCAGGCCATCTAGAAGTGGTAAATCGAATTTTGAGATATCTAAAAGGCTGTCCAGGGAAGGGAATCTTATTTTCTAATCATGGACATTTAAAGGTAGAGGGATATGTTGATGCAGATTGGGCTGGATGTCTAGATGATAGACGATCCACATCAGGTTATTGTGTGTTTGTTGGAGATAATCTAGTTTGTTGGAGAAGTAAAAAGCAAAATGTGGTGGCACGATCTACTGCTGAGGCAGAATTCAGGTCTATGGCTTCTGGTTTATGTGAACTGATGTGGTTGAGGATATTACTATCTGAGCTCGGTCTATTTGATGGAGGACCACTACAACTCTATTGTGATAACCAAGCTGCAATTAATATAGTGCATAATCCAGTTCAGCATGATAGAACTAAGCATGTTGAAATTGATAGACATTTCATTAGAGAGAAGTTAGATGAGGGGAGTCTCCGTGTTACTTTTGTTAGATCTGATAGTCAATTGGCAGATGTACTTACAAAAGGTGTTAGTGTTGTGTCTTTTGTAAACTTATGTAGCAAGATGGGACTCATGGATATATTTGCCCCATCTTGAGGGGGAGTGCTGAAGGTCCCAGCTTAGAAATATAGAACTGTGAAGGGACTAATATGTAACTTGTACATTGTATATATTAAGATGAAGGAAGAGCATCTGAAGCGGATCGAAGCTTCAGGAAGACAGAAAAATTCCCCACTGTGAGTTCATCCAACATGCTCGTTTCTCCTGGGAGTTTGGGGACACCTAGATGGTTGGAGTCCACCAGGAGCAACTAAGTTGTGGATTTGCCACAAGGTGCAAGCAACGTCATGCATTATCTTCGGTTTGGGGCTTCTTTGGTTTGCAACAATGGTCACCCCCTAGAAGCTGCAGTTCAAGCTGCATGTCAATCGAACTAGGAAGATCTCCTTTAGCTTGAGCCTCAAGCCAATTGGAGATAAGATCTACTATTTTTGTTACTTCGATCAAACTGCTAGGTCTCTATATAAAGAGGGCCCCCTATGAGAAAGAAAGCAAGCAAGAGCTAGAAGAATAACAACTCTTCTATCTTGCCCCTGGGGGCAAGAGACTCCCCCTACCCTCACTAATCCAAGTATACAACAGTTCATACACCAAATCAACATAACACAGAAAACAAGGAACATAAGGAAACAGCACGACATAAGCAGCACAAGACTAAACTCAAGCAATGGTACCTTAAAAAGAGTTGGATTAAAACCCGCATCCGTTTCTGCAAACATAGAAATAACAATGAAGAAAGCACTAAAGCAACAACGAAAGAGTTTGCTGATTCTTTCAGATTAGAACTTAAGTAATATTATGAGAACCTCACCAACAAAACATTTCACCCTCTTGCAGCATCGCTTCAGGAGTTCAGCTTTTTGTCCTTTGCTCTGTTTAGGTTCCATGAAAGGAAGAGGACCCTGTGGCGAACAAAATATTGTCAGTTGATATCTCCAGTAGTAAAGATTAGCAAAATGTAAAAAAATTGGAAGCAACGATATGGAGAAAGTTCCTTGTCATCGCCTCATGCAAAAGTACACAACCAACCACATAAGAGAACTTCATTCTGAATGAAATTGAGCAACTGTTTCACAAAACAAATTTTCTCTTTATAAGACATAAGATGCAAATGTGGAGATTACAGTACTAGAGAATCCTTGACACAAGTCTTCTGTTCATAGTACCAGTCAGAAGATAAGAACATCAACATGTAGCATTAATTAAAGAGAAACTGATGCAGAGATGATTCATGGACGAGTTTAGGGCAAGACCTGTTGATCTATGAGCCTACAACTGCCTAGGGGTGTCAAACAGAAAGAAATACATGAACGTATATTGCATTAAGTAGCAAGTATAATATGACCAAATTATGAAACTTGTTTAAACTTGTTCATCAAATATCTGGGATTTTCCCTAGCATGAATCCTCCACGGTATCTTACAGAAGTCAATCGCCTAGTTTCTATGTTGTAGGCAAATATCACTGATGTACTTATAGTAGCATGCAAAAGACAAAAGTTAGCAACATGACCCAGTATTTGAGAAGCACCAAAGTGAGAAACAAAACTTGGTCCTGAACTAGACAGGTCTAGGAGGCTAGGGCAGAGTTTATAACCATTATGACAGCATCATTATTAGAAGGTGAGAAATTGAAATGACACATAACATATTAAGCAAGAGCTTCTGAAGAGAACCAGCTAAAATTATCTCATGAAACAAGGTTCAGGTTGCTTAGGCCAAATTAGATAATGAAATGGTTCACTAATGAAACAATGTTTTAGTACTTACTAATAATAACATGAAAGGACCCGCAGACAGAATTATTAACAATTGGCACTTATGGGAATTTTAAGATGACATTCAATATAAATGAAGCTGCTCATGAATCAGCTTACCTAACACACACAGAAATAAAAGAAAACATAGTAGTAATACTGACGTGGAAAAGCAAACAAATTGATCAGATTAGAAAAAAACAACCATAGAAGTACAGAAAAACAAGAAAATGCTGGGGAGGTTACAAAGACGGAGAGGAAAAGATAAGCTGTAGAAAAAACCCAGAATGGTAGACGTCAGAATAGCCGTATGCAGGCACCAAACATACACTTGCTCACTTACTATGTGCAATCATAATCAAAAGAAATGTCTACAAATAAAATATCTTATTGGGGTGGGTTTTCGAGTACGAGTAGCGTACCCATCTTGCATCAGGGAGTAACCGTCCAAGTCGGCGGATTGACACACGTGAAAAATTGTCAAAGTTTTCTTTTACCCCCAAGGCATTTTCGCTTAACTTTTCTAAAATAGAATCAATAGATTCTTTTCCCTGTGAAAAGAAATTGTTGTCATGGTAGGACATTATAAGATAGCTGTTTAATAGTAATTCCATTATACCTTGACAATTGGAAAGTACACACACTTGATCCGCGCATGGGCTTGGCGGCTAGCTGTGATTCATCATGAGTATAAACAAGGGAAAGACATGCAGTAAAAATGTATATTTATAATTTTAAGTTAAAATAATTTGTTACCTGCATTTGTTGAAGTACAAGAAAATTTTAGATGCAGATCGAAATCAGGACCATTAGAAGAGTGCAGATTAGTAAGTGTCACTTCACTTTCCTGTATTTCTGCTAAATTAACACCATTCACCTGAAGATAAAACATATCCAGAAAACACAGCTGTGAAAACAAAATAAACATAAGGCCCCTGGACATAGCAGAGCTATAGTCAGTATTTGATCATACACTACATTACAAAGTAGGCAGATTGTAACACAAACTTGCTTGATTTCCTGGAGAACTCCGTTCATAATATGTCCATATTACATAAATATAGTAGGCAGATTGTAACACAAACTTGCTTGATTTCCTGGAGAACTCCGTTCATATTACTCCCCTGCCCCCACCCCCCTTCCTAATTTTCAGCAGTCCAAATTACACCATAAGAAATAAACCGCTCATCCCTTTTAACCAAGTGCAGATTTGATCCACTTGGACAATGACCACTCCTTTGTTGAAAAGAACATAGTGCAAACCAAAAATCCATTGGATGCTGGAATCAGTATCCCGTATATATGTTGTTATGTTTTGTGGGTGAAGCCCAGGGACAGCCCCATAAGATGCATGGTGCCTAAGGCTAGGGGTTTTCAAATTTGTCCAGTCAATTAGCTCATCTCCCAAAGATAAGACTGGAATTCTCTTCCCAAGTATGTTAGACAACCCAGCTGTATTTTGCTAGGCCTTTATAGTTGTTAATAGGCAAGCAATTGATCAATAGACTTCCATACCCAATCCCCTTTGTCTCCTCTACCATGGCTACATCAGCCATGTGCCATTAGGCTTTGGGACCAGCACTTGGTTGGCTAGCCAGTCAGGGTGGTTGAGATTTGACCTCTTCTTGATGGCTACCTTTCAGTCGAGGGCGAACATCGAGAACTTCTGCTGCATCGGCTTTGCGTCGAGGAACACATAGGTGATCTTCTGCTACTAATCGACGGATCCCGACATGTTCGAGGCACTCCAAGAGAGTGCATCCAGATTGGCCTGGAGGAACACGAGGAGCTCTTGCTCACGCCGGGCATCAAGCTCCGCTCTAATCCTGATGAATCAGGAAGGGTCTAGCGCAGCATTCCTTAATTCAACGTGCCACCACCTTAGGTCCGGCCTGCTTCTTTATGCCTGAGAAGCCAAGGATGGTCATGACTAGGACGGATGTCAGTCGAGCTGCCATGTTGTTGTTTGCAGCAGATGGAGTTGTCGATGATCCGTTCAGGACCCATGGTAGGCGCCAAATGTCGACGATTAATGCACCGCAATCTGACGATCTACTGGAGGTCATGGAAGACAATGAGGGAAAGGTGGTGCCCGATGAGGGTGAGGGTGGCACGATGGCTTTACCTAGGTTCATCAAGCCTCCGGATAGGTAAGAAGCCTACGTCATGCTTATATTGATCAATGGGAAAACAATGTGGATGCTTTCCTTTTTTTTAATACTCCCTTCGATCCATATTAATTGACTCTGGTTTAGTACAAAGTTAGTACAACTTTGTGCTAAACCAGCGTCAATTAATATGGAGGGAGTAGTAGAAACAAGCATTACACCAAATTAATGTCTTTGGGCCTTTCGAGCTTACATTAAGATGTAAAACTCAGCACAAAGTCCCGTTGTTCATTGGAGGTTGTGGGTGTAAGTGTAACTTGGAGGGAGGGAGGGGGGGGGGGGGGGGGGGGGGTTGCGTGTGTGTGCAGGCACTGTTAGACATGTAATATGTGGTATTGTGTGCTGTCACAATATACGTTTGTGTGCTGTCACAATATACGTAAGAGTCATGTACGTAGAATATATGCTAGGAGGTTAGAGTTATTAGGAGTCCTCTCTTATCTCTCTACCCCTCTTTCTCACGTAACCTCCCATGTATATTCTCTCGATGGTTAGCCAGGGGATGCCGCACATTGTACGCACCATCATCTATCAATATATACAACGCGGGTCTTCCTGTATGGAGATTGAGACGCTTCCATAATTCTTTCAAAAACAACCTATTACCTTTTTGTGCTTGACATATGAAAAGAAACCGATGTTGGCTGGTTCATTCTTGCCCCTTTTAGCAATCATCTAGCTAGCATACTTGTTATAGGTAAAAATGGATACAGTTGCAAACTAAGATGGCCATACCATTCAAGTAGGCCAACTTTTGGCTAAAGACCTTGAACTGCACAATTATGTAGATATTACAAAGATCAACATGTAAAATAAATAGCCCACCATTTGATGAATAAGATGCCACTACAAGAACAAGCTGAAAAGATCCACTCAACATTCAAAGAGGCAAGAAATAAAGGTGAAAAATCCCATGTTTCCAGTAGTAACTATATGACAATAACCCCGCAAAAAAAAACTATATGACAATAGTCTTATTATTCAAGCCTACAGTAGTGGTAGGAAATTCTGGACAGACCTCAAAATGAACTGGCGTCCTTGTAATCATAGACCCATTATCCTCGTCATACTGGATGAATTGACAAGGTATTTCAGTTAGCATAACTTGTTGAGGTAACTGCATCAGTATGAATTTAAGAACTTTGCACATAAAATACTTCTAATTCACTTGAGCTGAAAAATACTGAGAGCTGTAAATCTGTAGAGTTCCCAAAATAGCTTTGGTTCAACAAGTTATTTGAGATTAGCTCAAACTTGACTCGCCTCAAGGCACAGAATTCGTAAATTCAAGCTGTGCTTCACTCATAATCAATTCAGAATCAGCTTGGACTAGATATTTTTTATGCGTGCTTGAACTAGATGCGTACTCATACTATATTATTCACATATGTTTCTACTTTGATCTTCTAATACTCCCTCCGATCCATATTAATTGTTGCTGATTTAGTACAAAGTTGTACTAAATCAGCGACAATTAATATGGATCAGAGGAAGTGCTATTCTTTTAGTTCGAACCAGTTTCTTAGTTCGTTTTGAGTTGACGTATTATTTAAAGTGAAAGCATGAACTTTAGTGGGCCTGGTCGAGTTCAGCTTGTTGAAACCCCAGTACGATGGATAATTGAGACTAAATCAAACAATATGGCAATTGTACAAAACAAAAAATATTTGACAGCTGCACTGTATCATTGCACTGTACATTCCAACCACATCAGTGAATTGGCCAAGACAAGGAAAGAGCATCATGACATAAATTCTACAGAAACATCATATTGCTTGTAAAATCGTATGTTTTTCTCCAACATACACAGACTGCAAAGTATTCAGCGTGTATGTCCGTTTATTTGTACTTCCATCTCATTCAATCAATGCTTCAATAAATGATTATAGATTTGTTCAGAAAGGAACCTGTATATATGGAAAATATATGTCCTTCAGAAATCCTTGAAGTTTGGCTGGCTCCAAGTGCCTATTCAAGCCTAGGATTTCCACCTGTAAATGTTGACAGGAGTATGTGCGCAGTCGCATTAATGAATTTAACAGGACTTGCAAATCTTCTTTTATCATCACAAGAAATCCATGAATGTGGAGAACATAGGTTCCTGAATGCCAAGAATCAGTACTGTTTTGGGTCTAGTATTTGAGTTCGAGAAGTCAGTGAAAGCTAGATTTCACAAATTCCATAAAGCACCTAAGCTTTAATGTAAGATAGAATTAACCGGTGCATGACTCAATAGAAAAATAGTAAGTTACAAAATCAGAAGTAATATGTACTAGATATTTGCAAGTGTTGCATAATCCTAGATAGTGGAGCTAATTTTGTTTCCTTAGCCGTACGTACAAATGATAAAGCTTTCACACCAACAAGGACATGTCACATCAAACCATAGTCCCCATGCCGAACCTCATACAAATGGTTGGTAAGGAATATTTGTGCACAAGACATCTAAGAAACTTCAATATACTATTGCCTTTAGTGCAAATTCACTTTGTGTTACTGTGATTTATTGGTTTTCTTAAATGAGTACTTCCTCCAAAAATGGAATGGACATACACAGAAGAAACAATATATTTGATTTAAGAAGGATCGGCTCTTCAAGTATACTTGAACCAACGGGCTCAAGCAGAGCTAAAAACAGAAAGCTTTCCCTAAAAAAATCCTTGTTCTGGTACTGAAGCACGAAAAACAATACAAACCAGAACACTCTGAAATAAGATTAATGTCCTGAATTTTATCCACACATCGAGAAACAAAAAAGGCGTATTATGCTTGAATAGTTACTTCATCTTATTGTTTTTTCTAATTTGACTTTGTACTACCACTCACACCATTGCTTGTTCTTTTTTGTTCCTCAATGTCTACATCGCAATTAGACTTCAAATTTTTTATCGTGATATATCTATTACGACTTTCAAGCCAACGTTATGTTGTTCACCAAATATAGAATTTGTCATGAAGATTTGAAATACCTTTTGTGGTTTGGAGAAGTAATGCTACAAGGTTTTACAATTTCAGATCCGACGTTTGAA
This sequence comes from Thinopyrum elongatum, assembly GCA_011799875.1. NCBI lineage: Eukaryota > Viridiplantae > Streptophyta > Magnoliopsida > Poales > Poaceae > Thinopyrum > Thinopyrum elongatum. Next base: position 448,398,031 of record CM022303.1, read on the forward strand.
GATGTCTAAGATATGGAAATGCATCTCCTCCACCCAGAGAAAGTGCCCAGTTAGGCAATGATCAATTGCAATTGGACTGTTATCTTGGTTTTCGGCCAGAACAGGTCTTTTGACAGTTTTCTGAATCCAGACCTCAATTACTGATTCATTGAGATTTTCGATTCTAATATAAAGTAAAATATGATGATAAAACCTAGTGAATGAACATATGCCTGTTAAGATTTTATCTGTATGGAAAGAAATTTTAAAATAAAGAAAGGTTAAGTAAAAAATACTCAAATGACCAGGAAATAGGTATCAGAAAATATAGAGATAATACTCCAATGACCAGGAAATAGGTATCAGCAAATATGGAGATTTCATACTTGTGACCTTTAACTGACATGAATTTGTATCTTGGTGTTCTATACCAAATATATGGAACATGCAATCACAACTAACATAATCAATTTAGCATTGCTGATTGGCTGATATTGCAGGGCACCAGAACATTTAAAAGACAGTCAAGATAACTGGATCACCTGTGTAAAACTTAGATGTGGCGACAGCGCCAACTCTTCTTCAGAAGGATCTCTAACTCCTCCAGCAGTCTGCAATTCAATCGTGCTCATGTCTGCTACTTTGCCAGGTACATAAATATATTTAGAGAAAAAAAAGGGCGTTGGCAGAACACCTTCCAGCTGAGTTTAGACGAGGACTTCTCCAACAGAGCCTCCCTCGAAAGATGCAAGGTAAACACTTTCCTTGATTCCTTAGTTTTAGAAGAAACTATGGCAGTTCTATTGTAAAAGAAAAAACATGGCAATCAATTAAACTGAAAAACTTCAGTCTTCAATATAGATTGGCTGGTAAATTCATACCTTCCAAGATGCATCGATGCAATAGTTCCACCATAGCCAAACATGCCAAAGAAAGGCTGTAGATATTCGATAGAGTAATAAATCAAATACTCAACGTACGAATTTGCGTCTATGACCATTTCATTTTAGTAAAGTGCAGTGTATTTACACTACAGCATGAGGCTAAATCTTTTCACGTAAAAACAATTTAAAATACAGAACCAAGCAACTTTTAAAATCATAGTTTGTTATCTTCAAGAATTGCATAACACTGTCAAGAACGGGCAACACAGCGATACTAAATTCATCCCTCAGTTGGCCTGATAAGCCAGACAATCGAAACGGCATAAACCTCTTTATTTTACCAATTACGGAAAATAACTGATAAGTGATATAGCAATCATAACATGCCCAGCTATACTTGAAAAGGTAGCATAATGAATTAAAAAAACTGAGGAAGCCATACAATCACAATGGTAATAACTAATAAATGATGAATATGAAAAAATTATGCTTCTTTCTCCTTTAATTCTTTTATTAATCCCATCCAACAGAACCTGAAACTCATTTCTACTCTCTCCTTTGAATAGGCATAGACATGCTGCTAAAGTACATGATCTGTTTTACGGTACATCTTTTAGAAAGTTTCAGCTGCAAAGATAAATTCAATAAAAAATGAAGAGACTCCCATAACATCCAATAGTTACTTACAGAAACATGTCCAAATGGAAATCATATATTCGTATGCATCTTAGATAAATGCCACTGAAGGATTATTGATAAGGCAAACAAATTGCAAGAAATGGAATAAATACAATCCATATGTTAGTGATATAATTGCTCACCACTAAGTATGGCGCTTTCCCGCCGATACCTTGTTTCCGAAATACTCTGTGGTTAGAAGAACGCATTGTACCCCTAAATAAATAAGACTAAATGAGATCCAAACTATATTGCATTAGGTTTTAAGTAGGACGGTTGTGCAATCAAACTCTGAATGGAAACTATGAAGAAACATTAAAGAAACAAAGTACAAGTACCCTCCATATAAACAAAATTAATATCAAAAGGGCATTCCAAAATGTTCACAAATTAAATGGTAATAACCGTTGTTCCTCTATACAATGTTACTGCTCTTTGAAAACGAAACCACTAAATTACCCCCGCCCCCCTTTTTTGTTTCTCTTGGGCACTCCAACCTCCAATTTCTCCGAACACATTTGAAAGAGTGAATACTTAAACTTCATGTGGTAAAACTTTAACTGAAAAGCATTACCATTTAGAGATAGAATTCTCTTCTGAACCGTCCATCCCCCTACCAGTATCAAAAACCATAATCTTTTCTCCATTAACAGTTATCCTGCAACATGATCCAACTCTCACGTGAAAATGATTCATAGTAATGAATCAAAGATAATAACGTTTGTCAGAAAAGAAAAGGGGAGAAGAAAACAGAGTAGATTGATGTAATGATATAAGAGAAAAACTGAAACCCAAAGATTCCGTGCAATGAGCAGCTTCCCTTTCTTGGTATATTTATCATTCTGTCTGAGATGAGATCCTACTCGGAGGGTAATTTATACATGATTATATCTACTTAAAGCCAATTCTAGAGCTAAGTATCTAGTGCTGCAACGGAAAAAAGACAAAACTGAAGCTACAAGCTGGAGCATAGCCCAGTGCATTATGAAAACTGCGTTTGTGCTTCAGCTGATAGTAACTAAGCTTTGATAATACTTTATATTTTCTCCTGTGTTTGTGACTAACATGATATTACTTGTGTAACCAGTTCGCTTTGCATTATGTGCAATGCATAGAGCATTTAATTCAGCAGGGAGTTATGGGGGAAACAGAGACATAGACAGGTCCAAAGTGGAATTGGAAGGGAAACAACCCAGCAAGGATAGCTACCGTCTGATACCATAATTGTCGATTGGGATGGCGATAAATGGGAACTAACCTGATTAACTTTATTTCTTTGCTACCATTTGACCACAAAGCCTGTAATGAGTTGTCCTGATGACAGGAAAAGACAACGAAGGTCAGATCTTCACAGGTGGTCACCGATGAAACTGAGGAGGCAAAATACTCGGACAAGAAAACTAACAACAAGGTCTGCAAGAGCACTCTCAGTGCTATATTCTGCCGGAAGCTCTTGAAGCAGTTCAGTCGGAGGTGTAAGGTCCCACATATTCTGAAGACAAGCAAGTAAACGCATAAGCACAAAGAATGTAAGGATTCATCTACATCATTTTCTTGTACATTTTAACTGCACCACGGCTTGGGTTTGGCACAATTACACCAATCGTTTATGAATAGTGAATGACACCGCAAAGATTATAGGATCCTCAAGGGATACTAAATTAGGGAATGTATCTTAGCATGATAGAATGACAACGCTGGGGCACTTTTTAAGGGGGACAATATCAGTTTCTTGAAAGAAGAACAAAATTCTCAGTGCTACATGAGACAGATATGGAGTAAGATTAGTTCAAATACTGGCCTCATATGTCCTGACAAATTCTTCACCATCCTAGCAAAGTAAATGGATAGAAAGAAAATGTGTTAGATGGTCTGCAGTCATTTCGTGAATCAGAACATGAATGAGTTGGGGGCTTACCTGGAGTCTTAATATGTTAGTACCCTTCGTGACAAAATCACAGAACTGCACTTTCTTGTCTATCTTTCTGTCCAGCAGGTCCTCTAGATAAACATCGCCATCCCATTCAATTCCCCGCCTTTCACCACCATGTGCGGAGGCATCGCCCAACTCTTCCCGAATACGATGTAAGAAATCAGGAAGCGGCATCTCTTCTCCAGGATCGCGCAGCTTGAGGCTGGTGCTTGTGCCATTTGGCAACAGGATCTGAAACCGGTAGTCTTTGGTTGCAGGACCGTGGTGTCCGTATTGCACCACAGCCCACTTCTCTGATCCGCCGCTCGCCATCTTCACATCAGCCAACGGGACCTGCTCAACACCGACGACAGGTTACATGATTTCCATACATAGAAGGAGAAAAAAAACCTCAAAAATCATAAAAGGGGAAAATAAAAACAGAGGGAAAACAGGGCAAGAACCCCAAAAAGACAGAGGAGGGGGAGAAATTCCAAAATGAAATCGCGCATTCCAGATAGAACAGAGACGGCTTCCCTCAATAATTGAAAAAAAAAGAACAGAGACGAGACGCCGCAAACCAAAACCCCAGGAGGAAAAAGGTCGATCCGACGAAGAGAAGACAGAAAGCATAAAACCCCAGGAGGAAAAAGGTCGATCCGACGAAGAGAAGACAGAAAGCATTGATCGCTCCAGGGCAAGAAGCCTAGCAGAGCAAAATCAAAGGAACCCTCGGCAGAAAAACGCCAAAACAAATGCAAAATCAAGAAACCGTCGGCAGAAAAACGCCAAATGAAATGCAAAATCAAGGAACCCTCGGCAGAAAAACGCCAAAAGAAATGCAAAATCAAGGAACCCTCGGCAGCAAACGGCAAAAGAAATGCAAAATCAAGAAACCGTCGGCAGAAAAACGCCAAAACAAATGCAAAATCAAGAAACCGTCGGCAGAAAAAACCCCAAAATAAGGAGAAAAGGAGACCGGAAGGGCAGAGGGGGCGCGATGGCGAAGAAGCAGGACTAGGAGACGGGTCTGATGCCGCGATGAACTCCGTCCGAACCAAGAGAGAAACCCTATCGTACCACGGCAAGAAACGGATGAGCGAAATCCACCCCCAAAAAAATGCGATTTCTCTCGCAGCACAATCGAAAAGGGGGAGCGGGTGGGAAGGGGAAGGGAATCCAAAACGCACGCACCAGTGAGAAAACCCCAAAGGGAAGCACGTTTGGTGAGGAGGGAGGAGGCGATGGAAAAGCCCTTGGCGCAGGCAGCAGCTGGGGGTTTTGAATGCTGGGAAGGGAAAAGATGGGGTGGTGGGAAGACAAAGGGGTCGCCAGTCTAAGTCGTCACTCGGTCCGGTCAGGTCAGGTCAGGCGGAAGCTTAACCGGCGGCCGCGCGAGGCCCAGATCTAAATGAGAAGCGTTCGTTTACGGGTCTTAACTGGCGGACAATTTTTCTGCAATCCGATCTGATCTGACTCTCTGCCACAAAGCCCGCATCTCAACAAAATTTGCAGTACCGCGGTTTGCGGGATTGCTAGAGATGCTGCCAAGTCGTGTTCCTCCCGCGCCGCGGCACCTTCTTATCCGACGGCGGCCGACTCCTTTGCCTCGTACCATTCGCGCTCCGCCTCCCGGAGTTGCTTGAGCGCGTGCCAGAAAATCTTGTCGAGCCGGTCAAAGTTGCGCCGCGCCCGTCGGCCATCACTGCTGGAGTGCGCGCCGCACTCCCGCGCCTGCACTTGGTGCCACTCCTCCACCAATGAGCGGAGGGAGGAGCTCACAACCTCGTCATCATGGCGGCGCTTGCGCGGCAGCGAGACGCCACGGCCCCCTCAGAAACCTCTCGCGCGACCAGTGCTCAATATCGCGAGGAGCTTTGGGTGCCTGCGCGCACAGCAAATACCAACCAGAGGAAGGAGGATTTCTCGCTGGAGAGAACAATTTGCAGCGGAGTGGGAAAGGGAAAATGTCGGATGCGAACCCTAAAAGCCGGCTAATCCGGTATATATGCGGGAATCGGAGGCGGTTTACGGGCCGCTAGTAAAAAAATTACGGGTCGGGCCGTTTTTACAATATCTAGTCGGGCCGGGTTTTTCACACGAACTATAAATCTGTCTGAATTTTACGGGCCGGCAAGCTTTTAAGGAATTTGCTAGAGATGCTCTAGAGCATCTTTACCAGATTCCTTATATTATCGCGGCGTCAAACCACCATAAGGAATTTTTAAAAACTGTTTTACGGTACCACGCAGGCTGTGGTAGAACATATACCACAATTTTTTACGATAAAAACAAATATTCCATTTGTTGGTATTTTTATTTTTTTTCCTTTCTCTTATTTTCATGGTCATCTGCTTCCCCAAATCACCCGCGCAAGCAGCCGTCCCCAACCGCGACCGCTTCCACCGCTCCATGGCCGTCGGGCCCGGACGGCAACCTTGAGCCCTCATCGAACTGTCGCGGCCACCCGAGAGCTCGAGGGGCACGATGGTCATCGGGAATGAGGTGAGGAAGGGCAGGGGACGTCGGCTGGAACCGGCAGCTGGCAATAGCGGCGGTGGTTGACTTGAACTTTCCTCCCGCCAATGGCGTTCTGGTATAGGGGAGCTGGAAATTTTCTCTCCAAAACTGGATATCTTCGGTACGAGATTTCTTTAGGGGTAGTTGTATAATTTTTTCCAGTGTCGGCAGTTTTGCAGGATCTGAAATGAACATTTTTTTCACCCAAAATGGCGGTTATTTTTACCATTTCGGGCCTTTTACGGGATATGCTAGATATGCTCTAAGGCATCTCCAACGCCCTTCTCTCAAATAGGACTCACTATGCGTAATCATAACTCAATATCAAAAGATGAAAGAAACTCTATACGAATGCCTCTGGGAATGTACCAGGATATGCAATGATCCGGCGTACGGACAGGCCATAAAAATATCATGCTAGCCACACTAAGATCATGCAAGACAAATGACGAACATGTCTCTAGTCATGTAATGTAATATGATGGTAGTGCAAGGTGATATACTCGGAATGGCTATGAAAATGCCATGATAGATAGGTATGGTGACTGTTTTGTGGAGATTACTGGTTTTTGTGTAGAACAAGAGAAAGTTCTCCTATGGAATTGGATGTACCAGCGAAGTATGCACCAAGTTCTAATGTGAGAGTAGGCAATGCTCGGTACCGTAGAGGCTAGTAATAGAAGATGAACGAAAGTGTAAAGGCTTCGAACTCGCTTTATTCACAAAGAATTCAAACACTACACAAGAGTGTCGCAGTGTCATACTGCATAAGACTCAAAATCTAAGTACCCAGAGGGGGTGGTTGGGCAGAGGGTTAACCCCGTTGCGCATCCCGGATCTACTAAAGTCGCCGGGTTTATCAGCATAAAGCCTCTACAACATTTGATTGCTAATCAAGCCACCCCTAGAGTCCCCAACTTATGTGATTAGCTGAAGTTCAAGGGATTCCTTTATTGGTATTTGATAATAAAAACTATTGGAAAACCTAGTAGAAAACAAAAAAAATGCGCCTACGCACACCCAAGATCAATATGAAGATGCATAACGGGTTGGGATCACGATCGTTATCGTAACCGAGTTGCGGCAGAAGAATAACGTGTTTGGTGTAGATCGTACTTGGAGTCCATCGAACCGTCGATGAACTGAAAAAGAATAGGTATGTGATACGATAAGTAAACCAACTCAAAAAATTCCATCAAAATTCTATCCGTTTTGGAATATTAGAAAAAAAATACCAAAATAAGAATCAGCCAAGGGGACACACGAGGTGCACACAAGGCACCAGGGGCACCCACCCACCCCTGGGCGCGCCCTGTTGGTTTGTGGGGCCCTCGTGTACCTTCTCGACTCCGTTTTTTCTGTAATACTTGTTTTGCAAGAAAAAAATTCTTTATATATATTTCCGAACATTTTGACCACCGTATCGCAGAAATCTCCTATGTTCTTGTTTGTGCTGTTTTTCTGATAGAACTGAGAGTATGTCTTCACAAGATTCAGATGGAGAGAGCTATGTTTCTCATTATGTGGCAAACCCAAGGATCTATGGAGGCATTGATCCATATGGTTGGTTTATGGAGGAGGAACAAGATGATGATTTAAAGAAGACCGGGGTCATGGGCACAGAAGAAGATGAAGCTTCACTACCTCAGCTGGGAGATATGCATGTGGAATTCAAGAAGTTGAGCCTCCCAAACATAGTAAATGAATCTAAGTTTCAATTTATCCCGTTCCATCTTCTATAGGAAAGCAAGAACACATTATGTGAAAGAGTATTGGAGCTTGAGCAAGAGGTCAATAGGGTGAGGGAGGAGAATTGTATTCTCAAGTGTAAGCCGGAGGACAAGCCCACTACCTCATCACCACCATCATCACCGAAGAAAGAAACTTGAGTACATGGGTATGGGCACTCCCCTTGGCTTGTGCCAAGCTTGGGGGAGGTGCCCCGGTATCATATCACCACCATCACTTTTATTATCTTTACCTATCTTAGTTCGATTCTTAGTTATTTCGTGATTTAGTAGAATAAAAGTTTAGTATGATCTATTTTCGAGTGCTAGTTTCGTGATCTATCTATCTATGTAATCGAGTTGAGAGTTATATAATAGAGAGTAGTTTGAGTTTTGCTTCTTTACTTTTATGTTATAATCTTAACACTGAAAAATAATAAAAAGATCATATGCTAATCCTATGGAAAGTAATGACTTTACATAAATAAAAGTATAAGTGGTAAAATTTATTGGAAGTTAACAAACATAGTATTGGTCAATGATGTAATTCATGAAAGACTAATAAGGGAAGAGAAGATTCACATATAAATGTACTATCTTGGACATCTTTTATGATTGTGAGCCCCCATTAAATATTTTATATCAAATTGTTGACGTTGGACAAGGAAGACAACGTAATGAGTTATGTTTGCTTATATTCACACAGAAGTTATATTATCATGGATCCTCCAACATGTGGTGCTTGCTCAATATCTTTGCTAGACAAAAATCCACACCAAGTAGAGATACTACTTGTGCATCCAATACCCTTAAACCTAGTTTCATGTTATGAAAGTCCATTATATCTACCTATGGATTGAATAAGATCCTTCAAGTAAGTTGTCATCGGTGCATAAGGCAATACAAATTGCTCATAAATATGTATGATCTTTTATTATAAGGGAAAATAAGCTTTGTACGATCTTGTGATGGTAAAGAAATAAAAGTGATGGACTGCAGAATAAATGTTGCTATCACAAGGGGCAATATAAAGTGATGTTCCTTTGCATTAAGAGCTTGCACATCCAAACAAAAAGCGCATGACAAACTCTGCTTTCCTCTGCGAAGGGTCTATCTTTTACTTTTATGTATTTACTTTTTATGCAAGAGTCAATAGTGTTCTTCTCTATTCCTTTTTATTTTTCTCTTTTGTAAGCATCATGTGGTGGGGAAAGATCTAGGCATATATATCTAGTTGGATATGAGTGATCATGAGTTATTATTGTTGACATTACCTTTGAGGTAAATGAGTTGGGAGGCGAAATTATACTATCTTTCTATGTGTCTGACTGAAAATTTTGCTCCATATATATGTCGTGAGTGTCAGCAGTCATAGAAGACTAAATGATAGTTGAGTATGTGGACTTTCTAAATAAAAGCTCTTACATAAGATCCTTCCTGAAAATATGATGAATTGTAATTGCCTTGTTGACTGAGAACATAGTTTATTAGTTCTCAAGAAAGTTTGTGCTTTATACTTTGTTCTTGTAATGAATTGTTACTTGCTCATGAGAAGTCCTGTGATTATATGTTGCTGTTATAATAATGTTCATGATGCTTCTATGTCCGTATTTTGTTTTTATCGACACCTCTCTCTCTAAACATGTGGACATGATTATCGATATCAGCTTTCGCTTCAGGACAAGCGAGGTCTAAGCTTGGGGGAGTTGATACGCCCATTTTGCATCATGTTTTCCTACTATTATTTATAATGTTTTTGATCAATATAATACTTTGGGGAGCAATTCTAATGCCTTTTCTCTCTTAATTTGCAAGATTTACATGAAGAGGGAGATTGCCGGCAGCTTAAATACTGGACCTAAAAAAGCTATGTCTGAGATACCTATTTTGCACATCTCCAAATGAGCTGAAATTTCACGGAGAATTATTTTGGAATAAATAAAAAATACTGGAAGAAAGAAATACCAGAGGAGGCCACCCAGGTGCCCACAAGGCACCAGGGCGCGCCCACCCCACTAGGCGCGCTCTGGTGGCTTGTGGGGCCCCTGGCCAGCCTCCGTGGCCCATATTCTGGTATATAATCCCATTTGCCCTAGAAAAAAATAAGGAGAAGACTTTCGGGAGGGAGCACCGCCGTCTCGAGGCGGAACCTGGGCAGGAGCACTTTTGCTCTTCGGCGGAGCGATTCCGCCGGGGACACTTCCCTCCGGGAGGGGGAAATCGAAGCCATCGTCATCACCAACAACCCTCTCATCGTGGGAGGACCAATCCTCATCAACATCTTCACCAGCACCATCTTATCTCAAACCCTAGTTCATCTCTTGTATTCAATCTTTGTCTCAAAACCTCAGATTGGTACTATGAGTTGCTAGTAGTGTTGATTACATCTTGTAGCTGATGTTAGTTGGTTTATTTGGTGGAAGATTATATGTTCAGATCCTTGATGCTATTCAATACTCCTCTGATCTTGAACATGAATATGATTCGTGAGTAGTTACTTTTGTTCTTGAGGACATGGGAGAAGTCTTGTTATAAGTAATCATGTGAAATTGGTATTCGTTCGATTTTTTGATGATATGTATGTTGTTACTTGATACATCTCCAATGTATCTATAATTTTTTATTGTTCTATGCTATTATATTATCCATCTTGGATGTTTTATATGCATTATTATGCTATTTTATATCATTTTTTGGGACTAACATATTAACTCAGTGCCAAGTGCCAGTTGCTGTTTTTTTCTTGTTTTTGTCTTTTACAGAAAAATCAATACCAAACGGAGTCCAAATGGAACGAAACTTTTTGATGATTTTTCTTGGACCAGAAGACACCTAGGAAGCTTTGGGAGGAGGCCAGAAGAGCCACGAGGCCACGACAAGCTTGGGAGGCGCGCCCTAGGGGGGTGCCCCCCAGGCTTGTGGGCCCCCTGTGGCTCCTCTAACCCTAATCTTTGCTTTCATAAATACCTAAATATTCCCAATATACCAGAGGGCACACCAAAGATACTTTTCTGCCGCTGCAAGCTTCTGTTCTAGTGAGATCCCATCTTGGGGCCTTTTCTGGCACCCCGCTGGAGGTGGGTTTGATCACGGGGGGCTTCTACATCAACCTTGTTGCCCTTTCGATGATGTGTGAGTAGTTTACCACAGACCTACGGGTCCATAGCTAGTAGGTAGATGGCTTCTTCTCTCTCTTTGATCTTCAATACAATGTTCTCCTCGATGTTCTTGGAGATCTATTCGATGTAATCTTCTTTTGCGGTGCGTTTGTTGAGATTTGATGAATTGTGGGTTTATGATTAGATTATCTATGAATATTATTTAAGTCTTTTCTGAACTCTTTTATGCATGATTAAGATAGCTTTGTATTTCTCTCCGATCTATCGATTTGGTTTGGCAACTAGATTGATTTTTCTTGCAGTGGGAGAGGTGCTTTGTAGTGGGTTCAATCTTGCGGTGTCCTCACCTAGTGACAGAAAGGGTAGCAAGGCACATATTTGTATTGTTGCCACTAAGGATAAAAATGTGGGTTTATTCATATTGATTGGATCTATCCCTCTACATCATGTCATCTTGCTTAAGGCGTTACTCCATTCTTGTTAACTTAATACACTAGATGCATGCTGGATAGCTGTCGATGTGTGGAGTAATAGTAGTAGATGCAGGCAGGCGTCGGTCTACTTGTCACGGACGTGATGCCTATATTCATGATTATTGCCTTGCATATCATCATAACTATGCGCTTTTCTATCAATTGCTCAACAGTAATTTGTTTATCCACCATACGTGTTCTTTCAAGAGAGAAGCCTCTAGTGAAAACTATGGCCCCCGGGTCTATTTTTATCATATTATTTTCAGATCTATAAAACAAAAAACACAAAAATACCTTGCTGCAATTTATTTACCTTTACTTTATCTTGCACTTTTACTTATCTTTTATACCTATCTCTATCAGATCTCATCCTTGCAAGTGACTGTGAAGGGATTGACAACCCCTTGTTCGCGTTGGGTGCAAGTATTTGTTTGTTTGTGCAGGTGCATCTATTGGGGACTTGTGTGTTCCTCCTACTGGATTGATGCCTTGGTTCTTAACTAAGGAAAATACTTATCTCTACTTTGCTGCATCACCCTTTCTTCTTCAAGGGAAAAACCAACGCAATCTCAAGAAGTAGCAGGAAGAATTTCTGGCTCCGTTGCCAGGGAGAATCTACATCAAGCCTACCAAGTACCTATCATGAACTCTCATATCTTGCACTTACATTATTCGCCATTTGTCTCTCATTTTCATCTCCCCCACTTCTAAAAACGTTTTCAGAAAAATACAAAAATATTTGTCTTTTTATTCGCCTTCTTTCCGTTAGTCTTTTCGTTTGCCTTTTGTTTGCTTGTGTGCTAGATTACTTGCTTTGAACTTATCATTATGAGTGATTTTGGTATGGCACAAACAGATGATGGGAGAACTCCTAAAATTGGACGTTCTACTGATCTGGATGCTAAAACTTTCGTTCTGGGACAAGGGAACGTTATAGGAAAAAGAAACCATCCAAGAAATCTTTAATTGCGTTGGAACCTTGTCTAGTGATGATGCTCCTATACTTAAAAGAACTAAAACTTATGCAGAAGCTATTTCAGCACTTGTTCATAAACTTGAGAAAAGATTTTTTTCATACTCATCCTACAATGCAAAGATTGTTTTATGAGTTGGCCGTTATAAAAGATCTTAGAGCTAAGAAGATAGCTTTGATTACATAGTATGGGAAGCTAGGGAGATCTTTGATTTTTATGGTATGAACCGTGAAAAACCGGTAATAGATGAGATCCTTTACAATAGTGATTATTTATTAAGACATTTTCTTGGCAATGAGCGCATCTTTGATGAGAATCTTAAAAAGGAAATTCCCGTTTTGGATATGGTCCAACAAGTTTTTAATGATGTCAATCAACAATATTCTTGGATTGTAGCCGGTAATCAAAGGGGATATGCGGATGGGAAACTTGAGAATGCTAAATTTCTATGAATGATGTATTTCATGTTATATTTGAAAAACTTCCTGACAAAAACACATCTATGGAAGATAAGACCAAAGATGACAATACCTAGATCTATGCATTATGCCTAGCTAGGGGCATAAAACAATAGCGCTTGTTGGGAGGCAACCCAATGTTATTTTTGTTTTTCTTGATTTTCTTATGTTTTTCAATAAATATGCAATTATACTTCTGTTATGATTGTGTTTAAGAGTTTTAATTAATGTTTGTGCCAAGTAGAGCCTTTGGGATGATCTATGGTGATAGTTGATTTGATTTTTCTAAAAAACAGAAACTTTTGCATCCAGTAGAAGAATTATCAAAATTTTCTGGAACATGAAAAAACTCTGAATTTTTTACAAAATATTGATATAAAAAATTTTCAGGTCTTCCTAAGTTTTCAGAATTTTTTGAGTTACAGAAGTATGAGAAATATTCAGGTCTTCACAGGCTGTTCTGTTTTTGACAGATTCTGTTTTCTATGCATTGTTCTCTTATTTTGATGAATCTATGGGTAGTATCGGGGGGTATGAGCCATGGTGAAGTTTTACTACAGTAGATATAATGCTAATATGAATTTGGAATGAGTTTACAACAGTACCTAAGTGGTGATTTGTTTTTATTATACTAACGGAGCTCACGAGTTTTCTGTTGAGTTTTGTGTTGTGACGTTTTCAAGTTTTGGGTGAAGTTTCGATGGACTAAGGAATAAGGAGTGGCAAGAGCCTAAGATTGGGGATTCCCAAGGCACCCCAAGGTAATATTCAAGGACAACCAAGCATCTAATCTTGGGGATGCCCCGGATGGCATCCCCTCTTTTGTCTACAATCCATCGGTAAATTACTTGAGGCTATATATTTATTCACTACATGATATGTGTTTTGCTTGGAGCGTCTTGTGTTATATGAGTCTTTGCTTTTTAGTTTGCCACAATCATCCTTGCTTTACACACCTGTTTAGAGGGACACACATTAATCGTGAATTTATTAGAATACTCTATGTGCTTCACTTATATCTTTTGAGCTAGGCAGTTGCTCTAGTGTTTCACTTATATCTTTTTAGAGCACGGCGGTGGTTTTATTTTGAAGGAATTGATGAACTCTCATGCTTCACTTATATTAATTTGAGAGTCTTATAAATAGTATGTCAATTTGCTTAGGTTATGAATTTGGTCCTAATATGATGGGTATTCAAGAGGGATATAATAAAAACTTTCATGAAGATCATTGAATATATGAGAAGTTTGATTCCTTGCATTTGTTTTGAGATATAAAGATGGTGATATTAGAGTCATGCTAGTTAGTAATTGTGGTTTAGTAAGAATACTTGTGTTAAGGTTTGTGATTCCTGAAGCATGCACATATGGTCTCTCGTTATGCGATGAAATTGGAGCCTGATTTATTATTGATTGTCTTCCTTATGAGTGGCGCTTGGGGACGAGCGATGGTCTTTTCCTACCAATCTATCCCCCTAGTAGCATGCATAGTACTACTTTGCTTTGAGGGCTAATAAACTTTTGCAATAAGTATGTGAGTTCTTTATGACTAATGTTGAGTCCATGGATTATACGCACTCTCACCCTTCCACCTTTGCTAGCCACTCTAGTACCGCGCAACTTTCGCCGGTGCATTAAACCCTCTTATACCTTTCCTCAAAATAGCAACCATACCTACCTATTATGGCATTTCCATAGCCATTCCAAGATATATTTCCATGCAACTTCCACCGTTCCGTTTTATTATGACACATGCCATCATTGTCATATTGCTTTGCATGATCATGTAGTTGGCATTGTATTTGTGGCTTGGCCACCGTTCATATTTTTATACATGTCACAGTAGATCATTGCACTTCCCGGTACACCGCTGGAGACATTCATATAGAGTCATATCTTTGTTCTAGTATCGAGTTGTAATTATTGAGTTGTAAGTAAATAAAAGTGTGATGATCATAATTATTAGAGCATTGTCCCATGTGAGGAAAGGATGATGGAGACTATGATTCCCTCACAAGTCAGGATGCGGCTCCGGACGAAAAATAAAAATAAATAAAAAAGAGGCCAAAGAGCCCAACAAAAAAAGAGAGAGAGAAAAAAAGAGAAAAAATGAGAGAAAAGAGAGAAGGGACAATGTTACTATCCTTTTCCACACTTGTGCTTCAAAGTAGCACCATGTTCTTCATGATAGAGAGTCTCCTATTTTGTCACTTTCATATATTACTAGTGGGAATTTTTCATTATAGAACTTGGCTTGTATATTCCAATGATGGGCTTCCTCAAATGCCCGAGGTCTTCGTGAGCAAGCAAGTTGGATGCACACCCACTTAGTTTTCTTTTTGAGCTTCCATACACTTATAGCTCTAGTGGATCCGTTGCATGGCAATCCCTACTCACTCACATCGATATCAATTGATGGGCATCTCCATAGCCTATTATTTTGCCTAGTTGGTGTGAGAATTTCTTTCTCTTTTTTGTCCACTACCACCTTCTATTCCACCCATAGTGCTATATCCACGGCTCACGCTCATGTATTGCGTGAGAGTTAAAAAAGTTGAAGCGCGTTAAAAAGTATGAACCAATTGCTTGGCTTGTCATCGGGGCTGTGCATGATAAATACTTTGTGTTAAGAAGATGGAGCATGACAAGACTATATGATTTTGTAGGGATAACTTTCTTTAGCCATGATACTTTGAAAACACATGATTGCTTTATTAGTATGCTTGAAGTATTATTGTTTTTATGTCAATATTAAACTTTTGTTTTGAATCTTATGGATCTGAATATTCATGCCACATAAAAGAAAGATTACTTGATAAACATGTTAGGTAGCATTCGACATAAAAAATTCTGTTTTTATCATTTACCTACTCGAGGACGAGCAGGAATTAAGCTTGGGGATGCTTGATACGTCTCCAACGTATCTATAATTTTTTATTGTTCCATGCTACTATATTATCCATCTTGGATGTTTTATATGCATTATTATGCTATTTTATATCATTTTTTGGGACTAACATATTAACCTAGTGCCAAGTGTCACTTGTTGTTTTTTCCTTGTTTTTGTCTTTTGCAGAAAATCAATACCAAATGGAGTCCAAACGGAACTAAACTTTTTGACGATTTTTCTTGGACCAGAAGACACCTAGGAAGTTTCGGGAGGAGGCCAGAAGAGCCACGAGGCCACGACAAGCTTGAGAGGTGCGCCCTAGGGGGGGTGCCCCCAAGGCTTGTGGGCCCCCTATGGCTTCTCTAACCATAATCTTTCCTTCATAAATACCCAAATATTCCACGTATACCAAAGGGCACACCAAAAATACTTTTTCGCCGCCGCAAGCTTCTATTCTCGTGAGATCCCATATTGGGGCCTTTTCCGGCAATCCGCTGGGGGGGGGGGATTCGATCACGGAGGGCTTCTACATCAACCTTGTTGCCCTTCTGATGATGTGTGAGTAGTTTACCACAGAGCTACGAGTCCATAGCTAGTATCTAGATGGCTTCTTCTCTCTCTTTGATCTTCAATACAATGTTCTCCTCGATGTTCTTGGAGATCTATTCGATGTAATCTTCTTTTGTGGTGCGCTTGTTGAGATCCGATGAATTATGGATTTATGATCAGATTATCTATGAATATTTGATTGCTTGTATCTGCGTTGGTATTTCCCCGAAGAGGATAGGATGATGCAGCACAACAACGGTAAGTATTTCCCTTAGTTATGAAACAAAGGTTATCAATCCAGTAGGAGAATCAAGCAACACTATGTAAACAACATCTGCACACAAATAACAAATACTTGCAACCCACAGGTACCAATCTGAGGTTTTGAGACAAAGATTGAATACGAGAGATGAACTAGGGTTTGAGAGGAGATGGTGCTGGTGAAGATGTTGATGAAGATTGGTCCTCCCACGATGAGAGGATCGTTGGTGATGACGATGGCTTCGATTTCCCCCTCCCAGAGGGAAGTTTCCCCGGCAGAATCGCTCTGACGGAGCTCTAGATTACTTCTGCCTAGGTTCCGCCTCGAGACGGTGAAGCTTCGTCCAGAAAGCCTTCTTCTAATTTTTCTAGGTCAAAACGCTTCATATAACAGAAGATGGACACCAGGGGCTGGCCAGGGGGCCCACAAGCTCGGGAGGCGTGCCCTAGGGGGTAGGGCGTGCCCCCAGGCTTGTGGCCACCTGGTGGGCCCCTTCTGTTGTTTCTTCGCCCAATATTTTTTTATTCCAAAACAGTTCTCCGTAAAGTTTCAGGACATCTGGAGTTGTGTAGAATAGGTATCTCAGATTTGCTCCTTTCCGGTCCAGAATTCCAGCTGCCGGCATTCTCTCTCTTTATGTAAACATTGTAAAATAAGAGAGAAAAAGCATAAGTATTGTACCATACTGTGAAATAACAGTCCATAATGCAATAAATATCAACATAAAAACATGACGCAAAATGGACGTATCACACCTGCACACAAATAACAAATACTTGCAACCCAACGCGTAAGATGGGTTGTCAATCCCTCCTCGGTATTGAGATAGATTAAATTGTATGAGATTGGATAAATATATCTAGAAAAAACACACACAAAATAAATAAATAAATAAAAATTACAGCAAGGTATTTTTGGTTTTAATATGATAGGAAATAGACCCGGGGGCCGTAGTTTTCACTAGAGGCTTCTCTCAAGAAAATAGCATACGGTGGGTAAACAAATTACTGTTGGGCAATTGATAGAAAAGCGAATAATCATGACGATATCCAAGGCAATGATTGTGTATATAGGCATCCGTCCAAGATTAGTATACCGAAATGATTCTACATCTACTACTATTACTCCACACATCGACCGCTATCCAGCATGCATCTAGTGTATTAAGTTCATGGAAAAACGGAGTAATGCAATAAGAACGATGACATGATGTAGACAAGATCTATTCATGGAGGAATAGACCCCATCTTTTTATCCTTAATAGCAATGATACATGCATGTCATGTCTCTTTCTGTCACTGAGATTGAGCACCGCAAGATCGAACCCATCACAAAGCACCTCTTCCCATGGCAAGAAAAATCAATCTAGTTGGCCAAACCAAACCAAAGTGAAAGAACATGCGGTGCCCCCATGTTTCGTTTTGGTAATTGATGACAATCTCTATGGACTAATGGTTGCCTTGAGTTATATTTGAAGGATTTGTCCATAGGCTTTTCTTGAAGTCCATTTGTTGGTTTCAAGAAGAGTATGTGATGACCAAGGTGCTATTCAAGTAATTATCTAAAGATTGGTCATGTGAGAGGTTGATCAAGACTAAGTCAAAGAGTGAATCAAGTTGATTAACACACAAAGCATAGAAGATTTACCGAGAGGGATCAAGTGATACCATGGTATGGTAAGCATTGTCCATTACGCTTTGTGTACTAAACCATGGTCTACGTGTGAGTTCTATGTGGGGTTAGGTATGTTTCCATGGGTTTGCATCAAGAGGAAGATCTCATACAACCCATGGAGGATGACATCAAGTGGTGATCGTCATCAAGATTGCGGTGTGCAAGTTTAAGTGGAGCATCACGAAGAGATCATCCTTGAAGCTTGCCATCCATTGTGGTGTCAATGGACTTGTGAAGATGTGCCGAAGAGTGGCTCTCCCATAGTGGAGTATGGGGGAGCAATCAACTAGTCTTCATCGAGCCAACACAATCAAGAAAGGTGGTCCAACTTGAGGGAGTCAAGATCGTCATCATCTAGCTCAAGTTGACTACGTGCAAGGCAAAGGTTTGCCCTTGATAGGTTTTCTATTTTACCAGTCTCATGGTGGTAGTTGGGAGACCGGGTTGTAGGATCGATTGTCATACTATCAAGGGGGGCTCTCGATGAGTAGCTTGATCATATCGTTCTTAGAGAGCTCGAACCATTGCATCCTTGCATCATCTTTCTTGGTTCTTGTTTGGTGTTTCTCTTTGTGAGTCTTAGAGCTTATGGTCATCTTAATGACAAGCTCGAGTTCATCGAAAACGGAGTTCATGTGCATCTTCTATGATGTTTTTGATGTTGGAGTTTTTGCCGGTTCTTCATTCATAGAGGTTCATGTGCATCGTTGTTGGATGCTACTCGTCGTCATCTATCCAACAAGCTTGAGTTTGCTCATTTCGGAGCTCATTTGCAGAAGTTATGGCAGTTCAGGCTTTATTGTATCCTCTGGTTTCTCTCCTGTGTTCCTGAAGGCTTCAAGCGGCAATACCGCTCTCCCGAGCGGTAGTACCGCTTGTAAGCGGCAGTACCGCGGCCATGTGCCACGCGTAGTACCGCTGCTTCTGGGGATGAGTTTTTTCATGTCGGGTTGCGCGGTAGTGGAACGATAGTATGAGCGGTAGTACCGCTTGTAAGCAGTAGTACCGCCCTTGCACTACTACTCCACTTCCGCTCCCCTCCAGGACCCTGCGTGCTCCCAACGGTTGTAGAGCGGCAGTGGGTGTGCGGCACTACCGCCTCTAAACGGTAGTACCGCTCCTCCGAGCGGTAGTACCGCTGGTGCGGCTCTGCTTCACCCCATTTGTCCTGCTCTGCCTCCTTAGTGCCCTGAGCTGCAACCCCAGCGGTAGTACCGCTGGGGCGAGCGGTAGTACCGCTCCGGCGGCACTACCGGCTCGTGGTCTCACACCATTGCATTTTTCTATGTGCACTATCGCCCGGGCGGTAGTACCGCTCCCCTAAGCGGTAGTACCGCTCGTGTGCGGCTGAGCACATAACGGTTGGATTCGGGAGATCCTATAAAAGGGGGTCTTCTTCCCCATTGAACCTTATCTCTTGAGCTCGTGTTCTTCCCCCATTGTTGACCTTCTTCGAGCTTGTTATCTCTCAATCCCTCCAATGATTCTTGCTAGTTCTTGAGGGAAAAGAGAGAGGAGATCTAGATCTACGTTTCCACCAATCACTTTCTCCTCTATGTGAGGGGAACCCCTTGGATCTAGATCTTGGAGTTCTTGGTGTTCTCCTTGTTCTTCCTCTCTTTTGCCTCCATAGCTTCGTTGCTTTGGTGGGATTTGAGAGTGAGGGACTTGGGCACTCCGTGTGCCCATGCCATTGCATTTGGTTCATAGGTTTGAGTTCTTCATGGTGATATGTGGAAGTTACAAGTTGAGAAGCTTATTACTCTTGGGTGCCTGGTACCCTTGAGCTTGTTCTTCTTGGGTGTTTGGGCGCCCTAGACGGTTCATGGTGCTTCGGAGCTCAATCATTGTGGTGTAAAGCTCCGAGCAAGCGTCCGTTCTCCAATTAGGTTGTGGAGATCGCCCCGAGCAATTTGACGGGTACCGGTGACCGCCCCCAAGGGTTTCCAAAGTGTACGGGTTCGGTGACCGCCCTCAAGGGTTGCCATTTGTACGGGTTCGATGACCGCCCTCAAGTGCCCCTTAGTGGAATCACGGCATCTTGCATTGTGTGAGGGCGTGAGGAGATTACGGTGGCCCTAGTGGCTTCTTGGGGAGCATTGTGCCTCCACACCGCTCCAAACGGAGATTAGCATCCACAATGGTGTGAACTTCGGGATACATCATCGTCTCCGCGTGCCTCGGTTATCTCTTACCCGAGCCCTTTACTTATGCACTTTACTTTGTGATAGCCATAGTGTTTCATGTTCTATATCTTGCTATCACTTAGTTGTTTATCTTGCTTAGCATAAGTTGTTGATGCACATAGGTGAGCCTAGTTGTTGTAGGTTTTGTGCTTGAGAAATTAACCGCTAGGTTTATTCCGCTTTTATTCAAGCCTAAACCATAATTATTTTAAAGCGCCTATTCACCCCCCCTCTAGGCGACATCCACGATCTTTCACAAAGTTTCGGAGAAGAATGTAACGACCTGAGACCGATGCTCCGGATGCCTTTCAGTTATTTCATTGTCGCCGCGTGTTTTATTTGTTTGTTGCATTCATCATGGCATCATGCGCATTGCATCCACATGTTTTCAAGAACTTGCATCCGTTCGTAGTTGCCGTCCTCTCCGTTGTCATCGTTGATCGAGACCAACCACACTTGCAACCTTGTTCTTCATTTTCTCTCTGCCTAAACCAGAGTCTCTCTGCACAGTGCACAGACCCCCTCGTGTGTGCGTCCGAAACTTCCCCGGACCCGAACCAGGCACTCATGACCGATGGGTCCGGATGATCCTCAAACATCCCTAAAATATCTTCGGTTTCTTCTTTAAACTCTCCTAACCTATTTATTCTCGGTCGTTCGATTACGATCGGAGGGTCCGATTAGTCCCTGACCAAAAACCCACTTGCTAGTATATAGGTCCAGGGAACTAGGCAGCTTGTCCCATCCTTCCCATTTCGTCGCCGCCACCATCTTCCTCGGGATCCATCCTGAGCCAACCACCTCTCCACCTGCTCGATCCAATCCACCAACCTCTGCCTCCGAATCCGTGCGCCACCAACCACCATCTGTTTCTCCAGCCGACCCCATTCCCTTCTGGATCGAGGCCACCACCGAGCCTCCCCTCGTCCAGGAGCACGAGCTACCTCGCCTCGCTGCCACGCCAACCAGAGCAGCAGCTCAGCCGGCGTCCAGGGCCACCTTGCCAGGACCCCAATGCCACCAGGCCACCGTCCCGCCTCGAGCCTCCTCTGCTTCGCGCCTCCCTGAGCGACAAGGGCTTGTCCCCGAGCTCGACCTCGCCCCTGCTTCGACCTCCACAACCACCTCGCTAGACCTCCTCTGCTTCTACTCATGTGCGAGCTGCAGCGCGCTGAGCCACCCAGCACCTCCACCACCTCGTCGGTCCAGCCGCTGCCGGTGACCGAACCAGCAGCAGGTCATGCCGCCGGCCTCCTCCCTGCCCTCCTCTCTCTTCTTCGCTCCCTCTCCAGCTCTCTGCTCTAAAACTCCCTCTTTCTCTCTCGTTTGTCTCTGTACTCAGGGGACCGACGCCATGAATGCCCTGCGACGCCTCGTCGCCGTTTTACCCAGCCGCCGTTCAAGTTCGCGTCCGGACCCGATCTGGAGCGGATCTCCTCTGCTCCGCCGCCCATCCGCCACGTTCCGGCCGGTTCCCGCCGACCCCGTCGCCAGGACCCTCTACCGTCGTCTTCTCCATTGCCATGGTCCTGCTGCTGTTTCTCTTCTTCAGAAACGAGAGCAGCAGTCGTCCCGAGCGTTGACCGCGCCCCCAGCACCTGGGCCGCGTGCTGCGAGTCGGCCCTGCAGCCTCATCCAACTGGCTCTGCCTGCCCCAAACCTCTCCACCGGCTGGGCCTTGGCCCATGGTGAGCCCCCACAGATCCAACACCCAGTAGTTTCGGCCCGTTCACTGTTTTTTTTCCTGCCGAACGAATTTGGTAATTATCCAGAGTAAAACCGTTTTACAGAAAAACCCTCAAACATCATGCATCTAATAACTTCACAATGGTGCATCGGAATTACACAAACTATATATGTAAAATGCTTAGAATTTCATCTAGTTTCATAATATGCTGCTTTCATCTATGTTTAAAATATTTAAATTGCTATTTGCATGTAAGTTACATAAATGACATGTTATAACGGTTTAATTCATATCTAAATAACCGTAGCTCCGTTTTAAATAAACTCTATATGTAAATGGGGTGGAAAAATGCATATATTAACATGGTGCACTTTATTTTACTGTTTAACAACATTAAAAATATGATTTAGGGCAGAACAGTACCAAATTCGAAATATGCATATGGGGATTTTCCAGAATTGTTGTTTGTTGTTTCCGGCCTCATTTAAACTTGCCTAGATAGGTAGTTTACTTGTGCTTCACCTCTTGCCATGTTAAGCAACATTTAATCTTGTCTTGTACATAAACAGGAGCGAACTAAATAATTGAATGTGGTGATTCGTCAATATGCAACTCATTGCATATTGAGCTCCACTTAATTTGTAGTATTGTTTGTTGCACTTTGCCATGCCATGCCTCATTAAACCGGACATGCATCATGCCATGTTTATGCTTGGTTGTTTACCATGTTGTTTGCTTCTTTCCGATTGTGCTTCTTCTTGATAGTCCGGTTACGTTGCGGTTGTGAGGATTCGTTCAACTACGTGGTTCGTCTAATTCATGGATTCGGTCTTCTTCCTTGCGGGATTTCAGGCAAGATGATCATTACCCTGGATACCACTACTATCTTTGCTTGCTAGTTGTCTCGATGCTATCGCTATGTCGTGCTACCTACCACTTGTTTAACAAGCCTCCCAAATTGCCATGATAACCTCTAACCTTTTCCACCATCCCAGCAAACCGTTGTTTGGCTATGTTACTGCTTTGCTCATCCCCTCTTATAGCGTTGCTAGTTGCAGGTGCAGTTTCAGGTTGTTCCATGTTGGGACATGGATACCATGGGATATCACAATATCTCTTATTTAATTAATGCATCTATATACTTGGTAAAGGGTGGAAGGCTCGGCCTGTGTTTTGTTCCACTCTTGCCGATGTCATACCTGTGTTATGTTCCTTGATTTGCGTTCCTTACACGGTCGGGGTTTATGGGCCCCCCTTGACAGTTTGCTTTGAATAAAACTCTTCTAGCAAGGCCCAACATTCATTTTACCATTTGCCTAATAACAACTAAAACTTGCATAGGGACCGGCTAGCACCCAAGGATAATTAATCAACAACCCGGGCCAGTGCTCCTCATGAGTGTTGGTCCAAACTAGAGCCCCTTGCAGCGCCACCACGGGGAAACTCAAGGACTGGTTTTAGTTGTACGAACTGCTCATCCGATCGTGGCCTGAGACGAGATACGTGCGGCTCCTATCGGGGTGTCGGCACGTCGGGAGGTCTTGCTGGTTTTGTTTTACCATTGTCGAAATGTCTTGTGCACCGGGATTCCGAGTTTGATTGGGTTGTCCCGAGATGGAGATTTTCCTCCGCGGATCGTGAGAGTTTATAATGGACTAAGTTGGGACACCCCTGCAGGGTTTAATATTTTCGGAAGCCGTTGTAACACCCCCTGTCATTAGCTACAGTAATCACTTTTGATAATGACATGTCAGCAAGCTTAATAGTGCATGATCATCATTAGCATCATATTGCATTTCAACTCCTAAGTCAAAATTCAAATTTAAATGAAAGTGGAAAATAAAAGTTGTCCAACATAGAAACTAAAATGTTCAATCAATAACAAATAATACAGAGACCATTCTAAAATTGAAACCAACAATAAATAAAATAATTAGGTGGCTCTAACATTGTCAAAACAGCTAGGATTAATGCATTTCATTTATTATAAAAATTGTGGGAACTCCTATTGTCTCCAAACCAGTTTTTGGTAGTGGTAGGTAATGCCTAGTATTTGTTGGAACATTTGCCATGTTTTACAAAA
Organism: Thinopyrum elongatum; assembly: GCA_011799875.1. Classification (NCBI taxonomy): domain Eukaryota; kingdom Viridiplantae; phylum Streptophyta; class Magnoliopsida; order Poales; family Poaceae; genus Thinopyrum; species Thinopyrum elongatum. The sequence continues at coordinate 448,422,085 of CM022303.1, forward strand.
TTCAATATGAGGCCTAACAATTTACTAAACAGAGATATGTGAAGAAATAAATAAAAATAAAATCAACAGAAAAGCAGAGGAGAGCAAAAGAATTCTCCCGGCCCAACTGGGCCACCAGGCCAACCCCAGGCCGGCCCACCCCCTGCCTACTAACCCACTCCCCCTCCCACCGTAACCCTAACCTACCCCCACGTTCCCCACTCTCCCCCCCGATCCGATCCACTCCTTCCTCCGCCCCGATCTGGGCATCGTCGCCCCGAGCGCCGTCGTCGGCCGGCTTCCTGACGCTGGGGCTCGATCCACCGTGCCCGCCGCTCGCCCCTGTCACCAGCGCCGCTGGACCACGTCGCCGTCGCCCGGAACGCCACCTCGACCACGCCTCCCCGCCGGACTGCCTCCCCGTCTCCGACGCCGTCGTCCCCGTCCTCCTCCCCGCGCCCCGCTGCCCAGTCCCCTACGGCCCCTCCCGTGAGCTCCCCCTCTCCTTCCCTTTTCCCCCCGCGCCCACGTGACCCCCCCTTGCTCGGCGGCCAGCGCTCGTCCGCCGCTGAGGCCGCGCTCGTCGCCCGCCCGCGCGCGCGCCCGGGGCGCGCCCCGATCGACCCTTCGGCTGCGTCCGCGCCGCGCCCGGGCCCTCGTCCCCGCTCGCCACCACGGCGCCCGCGCCCACGCCTCGCTTCGCCGCCCGCAACTCGCGCGCGCGCCTCCGCCGCGACCCGCTCTCCCCCTTCGCTCGCTGGCCGGCCTCCTCGCCGCGGCCGGCGCCCTCCCCTAGCCGCGTCGTGGCCACGACCCCGCCTGCGCCCTCCGTCGCCTCCGTGCGGGTGCGCGGACGCCCGCACCGGTAGCGCCGCGCCCGCTAAAGGCCTATGGGCCACTTACACATGGGGCCCACGCCCCATGAATTTTTTTCTAAAAAGAAAAATCTCTAATAAAAAAATAAAATAGAAAATAAAATAAATAATTAATTAAAGTTAATAATTAATTAATTAATTAATTAAGTTAATTAATCCTGATTAGGTTAATCTAAATTAGTTAATTAGTTTAATTAAGTATTAATTAATTAGTTAACCACTAATTAGCCAACAGCCTATGACAAGTGGGACCCACTGGTCCTGATGTCATGCTGACGTCAGCAAACACTGGTTCGGATAATGTTTAATTTAAATAATTAAATAAATTCCAGAAATTGCTAAAATCTTTAGAAAATCATATAAAATAATCCGTAGCTCAGATCAAAAAACTTTGTACATGAAAGTTGCTCAGAACGACGAGACGAATCCGAATACGTGGTCCGTTCGTCCGTCACACGTCCCTAACTATCCGAACATGCAACCATTCCCCTCCGGTCATCTGTCTGACAAATGTCCGGAACCGGGAAAACATTCCCGGATGAATCCCACCTTCGCCAGTATCACCCGGCACTGCGTTAGATCACCTTCGTCACCGCATATTGCCATGTTATGCTTTGTGCTGCACTTGTTTGCTGAGTATTTATACTGTTTCCTCCCCCTCTTCTCTCTCGGTAGCCCCCGACACCGACATCGTCCCCGAGGCCGACGCAGCTCCGGAGCCCGAAGACACCATTGACAACCTTGCCCTTGCCGCCGAGCAACCAGGCAAGCCCCCCCTTTTTTGATCATCCCGATATCGCCCATTCTATTTCTCATGCTTGCATTAGAATTGCTGCTGCTGCTGCTTTACCTATTCTGATGCATAGCCTGTTTATTGTAACCTGTTGTTGATAATTACCTGCATATCCTAAACTGCTTAGTATAGGCTGGGTAGAGACCTATCAGTGACCCCACTTATCCCGACTGCCGCGCTGGATTGTCAGAAGGCCCGATCAACGGGATTGAAGACCAGGCTCCGACACCGCACATCACCCCCTTTAGTTGTAACGACACTGCAGTGTTACTATTGAGTGCCGAGGGTGAAACCTCTAGTAGCACTCCTGATGTTAACTCTGTAGAGTAGCTATTCGGTCATGGTCATCGAGGGTGATTCCTCCTTCACCGCTTCCGATACGACGCTGTCGTGCAACACATCAAGTGTGAACCCATCGAGGGTGATTCCTCCGAGTTCACCTTGTCGGATACATCGAGTAGGAATCCAACGAGGGTGATACCTCGGATTCCCCTGATGTTATGGACACACGGATACTTGTACTTTACACTGTTACTTGGGTAGGCGGGTCGACCCTGAGGGGTACCCGCGTGCGCCTAAGAGGCGAGTGTTGTGAAGACGGGTGCCTGTATGGTGCCCGAGTGCTGAATACGAGGCGTGGCCGGGCATTCTTAACCCTTGCAGCAAGTCCTCGAGACGGGGCGACGGGGTCACATCTTTCGTGAGTCTCTGCTCGTTACCGCAAGCCCTAGTCCACTAACGATTTGGATATTTGATCCGAGCAGGCCTCTGGCCTGATAGCACTAACCATCACGTGGGCATAGTATGGGTGTTCTGCATCGTATGCATCAGCCGAAAGCTCTGTCAGACGTCCAGTTCAGCAGTGCGGCATGGAGTGATTGGCGCCATTTCGGTGGTGCTTGGATCTGTGCCATGTGCGCAACGACCCGGAGGGTGAGGGGCGATGGCCAAGACCCCCTTGCGCTTAGGATGTAGACCGGCGGGGACCTCTCTGCTGAGCTGTAGGTAGGGTTGCGATGTGTCGTTTGGCCGAGGCCGGGCATGACCCAGGAAAGTGTGTCCGACCGGAGTTAATCGAGCGTGTTGGGTAAGTTGGTGCACCCCTGCAGGGAAGAAAACTTCTATCGATAGCCGGTCCTACGGTAAAGGACACTCGGAGTTGTATCCCGAATTGATACAATTTAGAACTGGATACTTGGATACTATGGCTCTGGGATTGCTTCTCGCAGGGAGTCGAGAAGGGATCTCAGGACGAGGTTGATGACTGTATGGCTCTGGGATTGCTTTCTCGTAGGGAGTCGAGAAAGGATCTCTGGGTGAGGTTGAGACTTAAGGATATTGCTACTTTATATTGATCTATTCTTCTCTCTTCTATTGCTGCAAGACCTCTGAAGATGCTAGTCTTCGATAGGACTAGGTCTTCTCTCTATTCTGGCATTTCTGCAGCCCAGTCCACATATACAGCCATTCCTTGATAATGTTGCATATGTAGTGTAGATCCTTGCTTGCTGAGTACTTCTGAGTACTCACGGTTGCTTTGTTTTCCTTTTCTCCCCATATCAGTTTGACGTGACCAAGATGACGGAGCCCCCTGAAACAGATGCCCGTCGATCGACTACTACTACTACTACCTAGAGGATGGATTCTACTACGAGTTGACTGACGACCAGGAGTAGGATCGGAGGGTCCCAGGCAGGAGGCCTACGCCTTTCGATCGTAGTGTTTTATTTTGCCCCGCCTTTCTAGAGGCCTTTCTGTTTCTGTTTCATATCTGTACTCAGATATCTGATGCTTCCGCTGACGCTTGTTCGCAAGCTTATGTATTCGAGCCCTCGAGGCCCCTGGCTTGTAATATAAAGCTTGTATGACTTTACTTATGTTTTAGAGTTGTGTTGTGATATCTTCCCGTGAGTCCTTAGGCTTGATCGTGTGCATTTGCGTGTATGATTAGTGCACGATTAGGCCGGGGGCGTCACAGCCGTGCCCGCGGTTATGTGACAAATTGGAAATTTATAATATCTGGTTGTAGAGAACTTGACACTAAACCCGAAATTAAAATACACCAACCGCATGCGTAACCGTGATCCTCTCTTTTCGAGTGAGTTCGAGAAGAGAACACAGTGGGGTCATGTTTGACTCGTAAGTAGTTCAGGATCACTTCTTGATCATTACTAGTTTGTGACCGTTATGCGTAGTTTACTCTTCTTACTCTTGTACTCGTAAGTTGGCCACCATACAATGCTTAGTGATTGTTGCAACCTCACTACTTATCCATTTCATACCCATTAAGCTTTGCTAGTCTTGATACCCATGGTAATGGGATTGCTGAGTCCTCGTGGCTCACAGATTACTACAACAACAGTTGCAGGTACAGGTAAAGCGATGCTCTGACATGAGAGCGATGCTTGCTTGTTTTGGAGTTCTTCTGCTTCTTCTTCGATCAAGGGATAGGTTCCGGGTCGGGAGCCTGGGATTAGCAGGGTGGATGTCGTTCTTCTTTTTTGTTTGATTTCATCCATAGTCGTATCCTACTCTTCTGTATGATGATTGCTATGTATTGATGTATTCATGTAATCATATTGTAGCTTGTGGCGAGTGTAAGCCTTTATCTGGTATTCTCATCTATTCAGTACATGTTATGTTGTAATGATATCCACCTTGCTATGCGCTCGAAATGCGGTTGTGCCCCAATCATGAATTCATCACGTGATTGGGATAGAATCGCATCTTGGGCGCTACAAAGAAATACGAGGCTATACAAATCATGCATAAAAGAGTTCATCAAAGACTCAAATAATATTCATGGATAGAACAGATCATAAACCCACAATTCATCGGATCCCAACAAACACACTGCAAAAAGTCATTACATCAAATAGATCTCCAAGAACATCGATGAGAACATTGTATTGAAGATAAAAAAGAGAGAAGAAGCCATCTAGCTACTTGCTACGGACCCGTAGGTCTGTGGTAAACTACTCACGCATCATCGGAGGGGCAAGGGTGATGATGAAGAACCCCTCCGTGATCGTTGACCCTTTCGATAGAGTGCTGGAAAAAGGCCTCTAGATTGGATCTTGTGGTTCCGAAACTTGCGGCGGCGGAAACTATATTCTCTCGACTCCCCTAGGGTTTTTGGGATTTTAGATTATTTATAGAGGCGAAGGTCGGTGCAGAAGCTTCCCATGGGCTCCACTACCCACCAGGGCGCGCTAGTGGCCTCTGACGTGCCCTGGTGCCTAGTGGTCCCACGGGCCTCCTCTTGTGTGCTCCTTTGGTTCCGTGGGTGTCTTCTGGGCAGAAAAAAATCTCCAAAAAGTTTCGTGGCATTTGGACTTCATTTGGTATTGATTTTCTACGAAGTAAAAAACAAGCAAAAAACAACAACTGGCACTGGGCACTATGTCAATAGGTTAGTCCCAAAAAATGATATAAAGTTGCTAGTAAATGAATATAAAACATCCAAGATTGATACTTTAACAGCATGGAACAATAAAAAATTATAGATATGTTGGAGACGTATCAGCATCCCCAAGCTTAATTCCTGCTCGTCCTTGAGTAGGTAAATGATAAAAACAGAATTTTTGATGTGGAATGCTGCCTAACATGTTCGTCACATATTCTTTTATTTTGTAGCATGGACATTTGGACTTTTAGATGATTCAAAGCAATAGTCTATAATTGACATGAGGACATCAATACTCAAGCATATCAACAAGCAACCGTGTCTTTCAAAATATCAACACTAAAGAAAGCTATCCCTAGCCCATTGTGCTCAATCATTGATCCGTTCATGAAACACACTCAAATATTAGCTATGCCCAATGCACAAGTATGATAATAGTGTTCCCTAGTTGGAGCTTTATAAGAGAAGATGGAGACTCAATAAAAAAATTGCATAAAAGTGAATAGATAGGCCCTTCGTACAGGAAAGCAGAGATTTGTAGAGGTGCCAGAGCTCAAAGCTTAAATTGAGAGATAAAATTGTTTTGAGAGGCATGCTTTTCCGTCAATGAAAATGACACAAAATTCCCAATACTTTCCATGCTAGATAAATCATAGGCGGTTCCCAAACATAAACTAAAGTTTATTTCCTTTTCCACCATTCTTTCACAATCCATGGCTAGCCGTATCCACGGGTACCCTCCATACCAACACTTTCCAAGGAATTTATTATGAACAACATAAGTAATTTTTTTCATTTCGGGACTGGGCATCCCTATTACCTGCCACACTCTCGAGCAATGACAAGTGAATAAACACTCATCTTGAGAATAACATATCTGGCATGGAAAATATTGGCCACCCCCTGCCGCTTCATGAGCGGTACGAGCACACAAAAAGGAAATTCATTTTGAAAATTAGAGTTGGCACATGCACATTTACTTGGAATGACATGGAAATACCACATATAGGTAGGTATGGTGGACTCATTTGGCACAACTTTGGGTTTAAGGATCCGGATGCACAATCAGTATTCTCGCTTAGTACAAATGAAGGCTAGCAAATAGATTGCGAAGCGACCAACCAAGAAACAAAAACGATCATAAACAAGAATTAAACATAACTAATACCTAATAATGCACCACAAGTAGGATTTATTGCATAACTATTGACTTTCGTGCTTGCATAGGGAATCACAAACCTTAGCACCAATATTCTTACTAAAGCATAATTACTCACCAACATGACTCACATATTACTATATCCATATCTCAAAACTATTACAAGGAATGAAGTTTATAATATCCAATGATCTTCATGAAAGTTTTTATTATATCCCCCTTGAATATCTATCACTTTGGGACTAATTTCATATATTACCATTGCTACTAACAAGCTCTCAAATAAATTTAAGTGAAGCAATGAGAGGATATTTCTTCAAAATTTCCTAACTCTCAAAATAATCTAAGTGAAGCATGAGTATATTTCTTTAAAAATTAGAAAACCACCATGCTCAAAAAGATATAAGTGAAGTACTAGAGCAATTCCATAGCTCATTTTTTTTAAGTGAAGCACATAGAGCAATTCTAACAAATCATAGCATCATTATGGTGTTCTCAAATAGGTGTGTCCAGCAAGGATGATTGTGATAAACTAAAAAGCAAAATAAGAAAAGACTCATATAATACAAGACGCTCCAAGCAAAACTCATGATATGTGACGAATAAAAGTATAGCTCCAAGTAAAATTACCGATGGTCGTTAGAAGAAAGAGGGGATGTCTTCCGGGCATCCCCAAGCTTAGTTGCTTGGTTCTCCTTGAATATTACCCTGGGGTGCCATGGACATCCCAAGCTTGGGCTCTTTTCACTCCTTATTTCTTCATCCATCGTGATCTCATCCAAAACTTGAAAACTTCATCACACAAAACTTAACAAAAACCTTCGTGAGATCCGTTAGTATAAGAAAACCAATATTTACTTTAAGTACTGTTGCAAACCCATTCATATTTTGTTATTGCATTATAAATACTGTATTATAACTTTACCATGGCTTATACCCCCCCCCCCGATACAATCCATAGATTCATCAAAATAAGCACACAATGCAACAAAAATGGAATCTGTCAAAAACAGAATAGTCTGTAAAGACTCGAATTTTTCTCATACTTCTGTAACTCCAATTTTTTTTGAAAAAATTGGGACAATGTAGGAAATTTTTATATCAATCTTTTGTAAAAAAAATCAGAATTTTTCTTTGCTTCTGTGATTTTTAACAATCCTGCTACTGGACGGAAAAGTTTCTGTATTCCAACAAGATCAACTCAACTATCACCCAACATGATCCTAAAGGCTTTACTTGGCACAAACACTAATTAAAACATAAAAACAAAATCATAACAGTAGCATAATTTTGCAAACACACAATAACAGAAAAAGAGAAAACATTATTTTATTCATTGGGTTGCCTCCCAACAAGCGCTATTGTTTTATGCCCCTGGCTAGGCATAATGCATAGATTCAAGTATTGTCATCTTTGGTTTTTGTTCCATAGGTTGCCCTCATGATTGATTCATATGGTGGCTTAATTCTTGTTCTAGGGAAGTGTTCCATACCCTTTCTTAGGGGAAACTGAAATTTTATATTCCCTTCTTTCATATCAATCACAGCACCTATAGTTCGTAAAAACCGTCTACCAACTATTATGGGACAAGTCGGATTGCAATCAATATCAAGCACAATAAAATCTATGGGCACATAATTTCTATTTGCAAGAATAAGAACATCATTAATTCTTCCCAAAGGTTTTTTAATAGTAGAATCCGCCAAGTGCAAATTAAGAGAAAATTCTTCCATATTGGTAAAACCAAGCACATCACATAGAGATTTCGGAATTGTGGAAACACTAGCACCCAAATCACATAAAGCATTGCACTCATAAATTTTGATCTTGACTTTAATGGTGGGTTCCCATTCATCATATAATTTTCTAGGAATTTAAATCTCGTATTCTAACTTTTCTTCTAAAGCTTTCATCATTGCTTCAGCAATATGTTTAGTAAAAGCTTTATTTTGTTCATACGCATTGGGTGAATTTAACATGGATTGCAACAAAGAAATATATTCAATCAAAGAACAACTATCATAATTAAAGTCTTTGTAATCCAAAAAAGTGGGCACATCACTAGTTAAAAATTTTACCTCTCCAAACCCACTTTTATCAAAATTTTCAACAAGATTTTCACCCTCCGAATTATGAAGACACCTTCTAACTAAAGTTGACTCTTCTTCAGTCATCTTATCATCAATTTTAGTATTACTAAACAAGGAATCAATAGAAGAAACACCAATCATCTTAACATCTCCATCATTACTATCTTCTCCCCGGCAATGGCGCCAGAAATTCTTCCTGATTGCTTGTATCTGCGTTGGTATTTCCCCGAAGAGGAGAGGATGATGCAGCACAACAATGGTAAGTATTTCTCTCAGTTATGAAACCAAGCTTATCAATCCAGTAGGAGAACCAAGCAACACTATGTAAACATCACCTTGATGATGCACAGGTATAGGGGATCAATCGTAGTCCTTTCGATAAGTAAGAGTGTCAAATCCAATGAGGAGCAGAAGGAAATGACAAGCGGTTTTCAGCAAGGTATTTTCTGCAAGCACTGAAATTGTCGGTACCAGATAGTTTGGTAGTAAGATATTTCGTAACGAGTAACGAGTGACAAGTGTAACACAAGTGCAGCAAGGTGGCCCAATCCTTTTTATAGTAATGGACAAGCCTGGACAAACTCTTACATAAAGCAAAGCGCTCCCGAGGACACATGGGAATTATTGTCAAGTTAGTTTTCATCATGCTCATATGATTCGCGTTCGCTACTTTGATAATTTGATATGTGGGTGGACCGGTGCTTGGGTGCTGTCCTTACTTGGACAAGCCTCCTACTTATGATTAACCCCTCTCGCAAGCATCTGCAACTATGAAAGAAGAATTAAGATAAATCTAACCATAACATTGAACATGTGGATCCAAATCAGCCCCTTACGAAGCAACGCATAAACTAGGGTTTAAGCTTCTGTCATTCTAGCAACCCATCATCTACTTATTACTTCCCAATGCCTTCCCCTAGGCCCAAACCATGGTGAAGTGTCATGTAGTCGATGTTCACATAACACCACTAGAGGAAAGAAAACATACATCTCATCAAAATATCGAACGAATACCAAATTCACATGATTACTTATAACAAGACTTCTCCCATGTCCTCAGGAACAAAAGTAACTACTCACAAAGCATGTTCATGTTCATGATCAGAGGGGTAATAAATATCATTAAGGATCTGAACATATGATCTTCCACCAAATAAACCAACTAGCATCAACTACAAGGAGTAATCAACACTACTAGCAACCCACAGGTACCAATTTGAGGTTTTGAGACAAAGATTGAATACAAGAGATGAACTAGGGTTTGAGAGGAGATGGTGCTAGTGAAGATGTTGATGAAGATTAGTCCTCCCACGATGAGAGGATCATTGGTGATGACGATGGCTTCAATTTCCCCCTCCCGGAGGGAAGTTTCCCCGGCAGAATTGCTCTGCCGGAGCTCTAGATTGCTTCTGCCCAGGTTCCGCCTCGAGACGGCGGCACTTCGTCCCGAAGCCTTCTTCTAATTTTTTTCTAGGTCAAAACGCTTCATATAGCAGAAGATGGACACCGGGGGCTGGTCAGGGGGCCCACAAGCTCGGGAGGTGTGCCCTGGGAGGTAGGGCGCGCCCCCAGGCTTGTGGCCACCTGGTGGGTCCCCTTCTGTTGTTTCTTCGCCCAATATTTTTTATATATTCCAAAACAATTCTCCGTAAAGTTTCAGGACATTTGAAGTTGTGCAGAATAGGTATCTCAGATTTGCTCCTCTCCGGTCCAGAATTCCAGCTGCCAGCATTCTCCCTCTTTATGTAAACCTTGTAAAATAAGAGAGAAAAGGCATAAACATTTTACCATAATGTGAAATAGCAGTACATAATGCAATAAATATCAACATAAAAACATGATGCAAAATGGACGTATCAACTCCCCCAAGCTTAGACCTCACTTATCCTCAAGCGAATGCCGAAATCGATAATCATGTCCACATGTTTAGAGATAGAGGTGTCGATAAAATAAAATACGGACATGAGGGCATCATGATCATCCTTAGAACAGCGATATATTGTCATATAAATTCTCATGCTAAAGTGATAATTCATCACAAGGTAAAGTATAAACCAAAAACTTTATTGAAACTAACAAACCATGATCTCGGTCGTTGAAGTAATTGCAATTTATCATAACATCGGAAAGAGTCAATGTAAGAGCTTTTAATTAGCAAGTTCACATACTCAACCATCATTTAATCTTTCATAATTGCTAACACCCATGTGATACTTATGAGATCAAAGCTTCAACCAGACACATAGAAAGATAGGGGCTTATAGTTTCGCCTCCCAACCATTTACCTGAAGGGTAATGTCAGTCAACAATAATAATTTATGATCACCTACATCCGAGTGGACATGTATGCCTAGATATTTCCCCAACACATGATGCTTGCCAAAAAGAAAAAGGCGAAATAAAGGGAATGGTGAAGATCACCATGACTCTTGCATAAAGGTAAGTACTAAAAGTAAAAGATAGGCCCTTCACAGAGGGATGCAGAGGTTGTCATGCGCTTTTTATTGGATGCACAAACCTTTAATGCAAAGGAACATCACGTTGTATTGCCCTTTGTGATAGCAACCTTTATTATGCTGTCCGTCACTTTTATTTCTTTACCATCACATGTTCGTACAACGCTTATTTTCCTCACACTAAAAGATCATGCATATTTAGACAGCAATTTTTATTGCTTGCACCGATGACAACTTACTTGAAGGATCTTACTCAATCCATAGGTAGGTATAGTGGACTCTCATGGCATGAAATTGGGTTTAAGGATTTTTGGATGCACAAGTAGTATCTCTACTTGGTGCGGAATTTTTGGCTAGTATGAGGTAGAAGCAAGCTTCACATGTTGGAGGATCCATGACAATATAACTTTTATTCGGATATAAGAAAACATAACCCATTATGTTGTCTTCCTTGTTCGACATCAACTTATTAGCATATAATATTTTAATGAGTGCTCACAATCATAAAAGAAGTCCAAGATAGTGTATTTATATGTGAAACCTCTCTTTCTTTATTACTTCCTATTAATTGCAACAATGACCAATACTATGTTTGTCAACCCTCAACGGATTTCATGCATCATACTTCTTATATGTGAAGTCATCACTTCCCATAAGATTATTATATAATCTTTTTTATTTCCTTTATTTCTTTTCATCTCTAAGATCAAAGTAAGAAAGCAAGCCCTCAACACCAAACTAATCTTTATTATATAACTCTCATACTCGATTACATAGATAGATCACAAAGCAAAACTTAAATACTAATTCCTACCAAAACTCTTATTCTACTAGATAATGATATAACCAAAAGGATCAAACTAAGATAAATGATAATGATAAAGAAATGATGGTGATATGATACCGGGGCACCTCCCCCAAGCTTGGCACAAGCCAAGGGGAGTGCCCATACCCGTGTGCTCAAGTCTCCTTCTTCAGAGGTGGTGATGATGGAGTTGGCGATGCATGAAGCTTGTGTTCAGTATTCCAAGGCATAGGCTCCGTGTCATAGAAAGATGAACGAGTCTCTGGAATCCTCAAATCTGCAGTCAAACTCATCCTTTTAAATCTATACTCATACTCACAGTTTTGGTTTTACAGATCATAGATCTGCACTTGAAGCTGCTCTATCCGCTCATGGAGCTTGAAGTTGGCCTCTCCAATATTAGCGGCGTCCAGCTTGTGATCACAGGTGAATTCCGTAATCATGGAGTGGTTGGCGTTGAGTCCACGTTCCACCATCCCTTGGCACTTAAAGACCTCCTGCTCCACCGCTTCGAACCTGGCCTCCACGCTTCCAGTCTTCCTCGGCCCTTGAACACCCCGGATGTGAAGCACCCCCTCACGCATCTCAATGGCCAGAGGGTGTTGCATCACCTCCGAAAGGTGTGGGTTGATGACCTTCTCGTAGAACTTATCCTTGGGGGCGCTTGGAGACGTCATGGCGATCTAGATCTGTCAGAAAAATAGCTTGAAACAAGAACAGAGGATATTGCCATGATGCGGTGGTCAAAACCTTCGGGAGATTATATAATGAATTTTTACCATGCAAAACAAGTAATCTGGAAGAAAACGGAGTCCGGAGGGCACACGAGGTGGCCACAAGCTTGGGAGGCGCTATTCAGACTACTTTTTATTTTTTTAATTTTTTAAATATTCCAAAACAGAGTAAAATTGCTTTTGGGAAACTTTTGGAGTCTGTTTACTTATCGTATCACATACCTATTCCTTTTCAGGGTTCTGGAGTGTTCTGGAAGGTTTCATTTATGTACTCCTCTGGTGTTATGGTGTGAATAATATTAGTCTCAACATTTATGGGCGTACCTGAGATATAATGTTTAATTCTTTGCCCATTCACCACCTTCGGGTTATTGCCTTCGGCGTTGTTGATCTTGATAGCACCGAAACGATAAACTTCTTCGATAATGTAAGGTCCTTCCCATTTGGAGATAAGTTTTCCTGCAAAAAATCTTAAACAAGAATTGTATAGCAAGACATGGTCACCTACATTAAATTCCCGCTTTTGGATTCGTTTATCATGCCATCTTTTGACTTTTTCTTTAAACAACTTAGCGTTTTCATAGGCTTGGGTTCTTCATTCGTCAAGTGAGCTAATATCAAATAACCTCTTTTCACCGGCAAGTTTAAAATCATAGTTGAGTTCTTTAATTGCCCAATAAGCTTTATGTTCTAATTCAAGAGGTAAGTGACATGATTTTCCATAAACCATTTTGTATGGAGACATACCCATAGGAATTTTATAAGCAGTTCTATAAGCCCATAATGCATCATCAAGTCTCTTAGACCAATTCTTTCGAGACCTATTGACTGTCTTTTGCAAAATTAATTTTATTTCCCTATTACTTAATTCGACTTGACCACTAGATTGAGGGTGATAGGGTGATGCAATTCTATGGTTAACATCATATTTAGCAAGCAATTTATGGAAAGCACCATGAATAAAGTGTGAGCCACCATCAGTCATTAAATATCTAGGGACTCCAAACCTCGGGAAAATAACTTCTTTAAGCATTTTAATAGAAGTGTTGTGATCAGCACTACTAGTTGGGATAGCTTCTACCCACTTAGTAACGTAATCAACAACAACTAAAATATGAGTATACCTGTTGGGGATATAACCCCGAGGTATGACCCACCCAGGAGGGGCTGGGTTATACCGTTGGCGACTTAATATGAAGAAGGCCCAAGAAGGCGAAGCATGAAGACGGCGGCTTAAGAGGCGGGCCTGGTGATGGCCCTAGACATGGAAGTGTGAACCGCCCGATGATGACTTGCCTGGTAAGGCAAGGCAACTTAGAAATCGAGCTGGTCACGATGTGTGATCCGGCTCAGACTCTTGTAAGCCCCGGGGCCTCGACCTGTGTATATAAAGGTGAGACCCGACGACAGGTTAACTCAAGAAAACAACTAGTCGATAGCTAGGTTAGGCGTGATCACTCCCTTGTAATCGACTCCCAAGCAATACAACTAGAAGTAGGACGTAGGCTTTTACCTTGTTTGTGAGGGGCCAAACCTGGGTAAACCTTTGTGTCCTTTGTCCCGCTCAACCCCTTCGAGCTAACCTACGTTGTGATGGCTCCACACCTAAGTCCTTTCATAAGGGCATCTGCTGTGTTAAGTCCACGACAGTTGGCACCCACCGTGGGGCCAAAGCATGGTGGTTTCGAGTTCTTGAAGGGCAACTTCTCAGTGATCAAAGGATACACCATGGGACGAATGACTAAGAGTCGCCGCGGCAGGATCTACATCGACGATGCTGGCTGGGGCCCCGAGGCCGACTCAATCGAGTACGGGTACCGGGTCCCCTTTGGCGAAATTCACATCTTCATCAGCAAGATTGGCGAATCTGAGCCTGAGCCGGACACCTGCACCGACATCATTGAGATGGCTCAGCGCGCGCGACCCGTCGGGGGTCAACCCGGCCGGAAGCATGTCTTTGTTGGCTTTGTTCATGGGGCGGATCTTGAGGAAGGTTCAGCATCTAGCGGATAGACGGCCATCTACTCAGGTGATGAGTCATCGACCGGAGAAACCGAATCAATCTATCAGCTTTAGGATGGTGGGCTTGGGGGCTATTCCGATGGTGACAGTATTCCAGACCCCTATGAGCCGCCGAGCAGGGCTGCTATTTTTATGGCTGGTACGCAACCAACGCTGAACTCATCAACAGCTGCGGCCATGACATCTGGTTCAACTGCTGCTACGACAGCTTGGGCGAGTGGCTCTGTTCAGCCACCGACTCAGGTTTTATCTGAGCTCTTGGGCACCCTGACGACTCTGTTGGCCATAGAGGTAACTCCGGCCAATCAAGCACAACATAATGCAGAGGTGGCAAAAGTGCAAGATGAGGTGGCCAAAGCCCAAGAGGATCTCAATGCAGAGAACGCTAGGATGGCGACGGAGCGAGCTTCGATGGATGCCGAGTCACAGCAGATAAGGGCAGAAGCCTTCCATCTGAGCCTGGATCAGAATGTGTCCAATGCTGTTCTTTGAAGGAGACACCAGAGCCGCCTACCTTCGCAGTTTGAGGGACGGAATCTTTTTAACACACCTGGGGCAGGAACGAGCAACCCGCCCGTTGTGACCCAGGCGGTTGAGGCGCCAGGGACCGAAGCAGCGGCCCAGCCTCATGTGCCAGACCCGCCTCGTAGGGATCTAACCCCACCTCAACGGGTTCCAACACCTTCTGGTCATTACTCTAACCCGGTGGATAATATGATCGCTGCAGCCACACGACTGGCAGCTATTCCGATCGAGGGCAACTCTCCAGCCGCGATAGAGACTCGGAACACTGTGGAGCTTCTCCAAACGGCTATGGCACAACAGGCGGCTTACTCATACAGTCGTGAGCGTGTTCACTCAACTCCCCGCCCAAGTCGAAGCTATAGCCGGTGCATTGAGTCGCCGGCGGTTTCCAGAAGTGAGCGGCGTCGTAACCTGCCTCGTAATGATGACCCGCCCCGTGGATATAACCCACCCCGTGATGATAATAATGCTCAGGCCCTTGTGGATCAGGCTAGAGCCCGCTGTGAGGCGGAGTTGGCGGCTTAATTGGGGGCTCATTAGTAGTGTCCAGTACACCCTTCGGTAACCGTGGCAGCTGGGATGACTTCTAGGATAGTTGGTGTGCCTTGTCTAGTGCCGGCTCTACGCAATGAACGTTTGCCCAAGGATTTTAAGGGTCCTCGTAAGGTGCCTAATTACACAGCTGGTCTTCCACCTGAGGCTTGGATTGAGAGCTATGAGCTAGCTATGGAGATGCTAGATGTTAATGATGCTATATTTGCTAAGTACTTCACCATGATGTTGGATGGACCGGCTCGTACCTGGTTGAAAGGATTACCCGCCAATTCCATCAATTCATGGGCCGAGTTGAAGGCGCGCTTCATCCAGAACTTTAAGGGAATGTGTAAGCAGCCTCTGACAATTATTGACTTGGATAACTGCGTGCAGCGGGAGGATGAGTCGGCCCACCATTGGGTCTGCCGGGTCTCAGCTATTATTCATTCATCAGATAGGATTGCGGCGGGTTCAGCTGTTCTAGTCTTGGAGAAGAATTGTCATTTTATCCCCCTTAAGCAGAAGCTCGGGCGGCTTAAGCGTCACTGTAATGACATGGGAGAGCTCATGGCGGCTCTCATCAAGTATGCCGACTCTGATACCACCAAAGATCCTGGATCTGATGATGAAAAATCCAATAAGGGAAAGAAGAGTTGTAATGGAAAGGGTCAGCAGCAGAACATGACAGGGCATAATGGTCACAACCAAGGTAACGGTGGTAAGCGCAGACAACCCGACGGCGGGTCAGATCTTGTAGCCAACACCAACACTGGATACAAAAGCCAGCGCCGTAATGGCAATGGTAAGCAGGCCTTTGGAGGGCCAAAATTTAATCTTGAGGCGATGATGAACGAACCTTGCCCGAAACATAGTTTGCGCAATAAGCCGGCAGCTCATGCTTGGAAGGATTGTTTTATCATGCGAGAGTACAAAAATTCCAACTTCAATCAGCATCATGGTAACAACAATGGCCCGCCTGGCGGATCAGGATCCGGCTCACAGGGGCCCGGCTTCGGTGGCGGCGGCTCAAATTCTGGGTACCAAGGACAGGGCAACTAGGGTGGTTATAACCAACAGTCTGGTCAGGGTAACCAGCAGCAGCAGACAGGGTACCAGAGTAATCCAAAGCAGCTCAACGAGGGTCAGTATCATGTTTTTACCACCAGTCTTTGCAAACGAGATCAGAAGGTTCATAAACGCACGGTCAGTGCAATTGAGCCGGCGGTACCTCAATATTTGCGGTGGTCAAAGCAACCAATCACATGGAGTCGAGAGGATCACCCGCCCCGAGTTGACAATTCGGGTTAACTAGCGTTGGTGGTAGCCCCTCAGGTTGGGGGTTATAAATTCACTAAAGTGCTCATGGATGGTGGCAGCAGCATCAATATCCTTTATTATGATACCTTTCGCCGGATGAATTTGACTGATAAAGAGCTTAAGCCGTCTTCTACAGTCTTTCATGGTGTAGTCCTTGGTAAGTCGACATATCCAGTTGGTAAGATTGCCTTGGAAGTGGCTTTTGGCGATGACTATGATTACAGAGCAAAGACGTTATGGTTTGAAGTGGTTAAAATAAAGAGCCCTTATCATGCCTTGTTTGGACGGCCGGCTTACGCCAAGTTTATGGCGCGGCCTTGTTATGTCTATTTGCAGCTTAAAATGCCAGGGCATAAGGGCATGATTACAGTCCATGGTGATCAAAGAATTGCATTGGAATGTGAGGAAGGAGATGCTGCTTATGCTGAATCAGCCTGCGCTACCGAGGAGCTTAAGTTTTATAAGGATAATGTTGACCCGGCTGATATGACCCCTTTGAAGAAGCCCACCACAGAGCAAGACCCTTTGTTGAAGTTTAAGTCAACTGATGATACTAAGCAGGTTGACTTTGTCCCTGGCGACTCATCTCAGCAGTTCAAAATAGGGGCTAACATGGATCCTAAATAGGAAAGCGCGCTCATCGAGTTCATCTGTGAGAATCGGGACATCTTTGCATGGAAACCTTCTGACATGCCGGGTGTACCGAGAGAATTCGCTGAGCACACTCTTAATATTGATCCTAAATTTAAGCCGGTCAAACAGTTCCTTCGTCGTTTCAATGAAGAGCGGCATAAGGCTATTGGAGAAGAGGTGGCTCGGCTCTTGGCAGCTGGGTTCATCATTGAAGTCTTTCACCCTGAGTGGTTGGCTAACCCGGTGTTGGTACTTAAGAAGAACGGCACCTGGCGTATGTGTGTTGATTACACTGATCTTAACAAGGCATGTCCAGCTGATCCATTTGCTCTCCCTCGCATTGACCAGATTATTGATGCTACGACGGGTTGTGAGAGCTTATGTTTCCTTGACGCTTATTCTGGTTATCATCAGATCAAAATGGCAGTTAAAGACCAAGAGAAGACGGCTTTCATCACACCTTTTGGAGCTTTCTGCTATGTCTCGA
The DNA here is from genome assembly GCA_011799875.1 of Thinopyrum elongatum. NCBI lineage: Eukaryota > Viridiplantae > Streptophyta > Magnoliopsida > Poales > Poaceae > Thinopyrum > Thinopyrum elongatum. The sequence continues at coordinate 448,439,900 of CM022303.1, forward strand.
AGCCTTTTGGGCTCAAGAGTGCCCAGGTGAGTTACCAACGTTGTGTTCAGAATTGTTTTCACAGTCAAATTGGGTGTAATGTGCATGCTTATGTGGATGATATTGTGGTTAAATCCAGGAAAAAGGAGACGCTCTTGGATGATCTAAGGGAGACTTTTGACCATCTCCGAGTCTATAAGATGATGCTTAACCCGACCAAGTGTGTTTTTGGTGTACCTGCAGGCAAGCTCTTGGGTTTTCTAGTCTCAGAGAGAGGTATTGAAGCTAACCCGGAGAAGATTAAGGCTATTACTTCTTTGGCTAAGCCGGCGTGTGTTAATGACGTCCAGCGCCTGGCGGGTTGTATTGCAGCCTTGAGCCGGTTCATAAGCCACCTGGGCGAGAAGGCGATTCCTTTATACCAGATGATGAAGAAAACATATCATTTTGTTTGGAGTGACGTTGCTGATAAAGCATTTGAGGAGCTCAAAAAGCAGTTAGCTGAGCCGCCCATCCTTGCGGCTCCCATTGAGAAAGAACCTTTGCTCCTGTATGTGGCGACTAATAGTAAGGTTGTCAGTGTGGCGATTGTGGTGGAGCGCAAAGAGACATGTAAGGAATACCAAATCCAGAGGCCGGCTTACTATGTCAGTGAGGTGCTGATTGAGTCTAAGCAACGATATCCGCATTGGCAGAAGTTGGTCTGTGGAGTGTTCATGGTGAGTCGTAAGTTGAAACATTATTTTCTTGGTCATCCTATTACTGTGGTCAGTTCCGCTCCTTTAGGGGACATTATTCAAAAAATGGAGGCCACAGGCCGGGTTGCTAAGTGGGCAATAGAACTCGGACCTCTTGGTCTGAAATATGTGCCAAGGACAGCTATCAAATCTCAGGCTTTGGTGGATTTCATCAATGATTGGACGGAGTTGCAGACGCCTGAGGAGAGGCCTGATAACACATATTGGACGATTCACTTTGATGGGTCCAGGCAGCTAGAAGGCTCGGGGGCTGGGGTTATATTGACCTCCCCACGAGGTGACAAGTTTTGCTATGTTTTGAGGTTAATGTTTCCTTGTAATAACAATGCAGATGAATATGAGGCTTTACTCCATGGCCTTCGAATGGCCGAAGAGATGAATTTGAGCCGGGTCAGGTGTTTTGGCGACTCAGATCTTGTGGCTCGGCAAGTTTCAGGTACATGGGATTCCAAAGACCCGCTCATGGCGACTTATCGCCGGGCAGTTGATAATATTGCTGGTCACTTCAAGGGTTATCAAGTGGAGCATCTGGATCGAAGGAAGAATGAGGTGGCTGATGCCTTGAGTCGGCTCGGGTCTCAACGTAAGCCGGTGCCTCCTAATGTGTTTCTCGATGTATTGCATAACCCTTCAGTCTAATTGCCATCCAAAGAGGACCTTGCTGTTCCTGACCCGGAGGCGCAATTGGTGGCGGCTCTCCATGCTATTCCTGATTGGACACTTCCCTATTTGGCTTATATGACCCGGGGCGAGTTACCTGAGGATGAAACTTTGGCAAGGCAGATCACCAGGAGATCTAAGTCTATGACTATTGTTAATGGCGAGTTACACCGATGCAGTGTGACAGGCGTGTTCCAACGTTGCGTCTCTCCTGAAGAGGGCCGTGAGATTTTAAGAGAAATCCATGAAGGTGATTGTGGTCATCATGCCAGCTCTAAATCCTTAGTGGCTAAAGCTTTTCGTCATGGGTTTTATTGGTTAACGGCTCACGCTGATGCAGAGGATATCATCAATAAGTGTGATGGATGTCAGAAATTTTCTCGACGGGCTCATGTGCCGGCTCAAGAGTTGAGGATGATTCCCATTACTTGGCCGTTTGCAGTCTGGGGACTTGATATGGTAGGACCTTTCAAGAGGTCTAAAGATAAGAAAACCCACCTCTTAGTGGTGGTTGACAAATTTACCAAGTGGGTTGAAGCACAGTCGGTCAGCAAGTGTGATGCAGCGACTGCAATCCAGTTTGTGAAAAAATTGATCTTCCGTTTTGGTTACCCTCATAGTATCATCACTGATAATGGCACTAATTTGTCTAAAGGAGCTATGAAGGAGTTCTGTCAATGAGAGCATATTCATCTTGATGTTTCTTCTATGACTCATCTGCAGTCTAATGGTCAAGCTGAGAGGGCTAACCAAGAAATTTTGAGAGGCATAAAGCCCCGGCTTATGGTTCCTTTGAAGCGAACACCGGGTTGTTGGGTTGAGGAGTTACCTTCAGTACTCTGGAGTATCAATACCACCCCCAACAGGTCAACAGGCTATACGCCTTTCTTCATGGTTTATGGTGCAGAGGCGGTTCTTCCAAGTGATATCCGTCATGACTCGCCTCGTGTGGCGGCTTATGTTGAAGCTGATAATGAAATAGCACATCAAAACGCACTCGATGCTTTGGACGAGGAGCGTGACCTTGCGGCGGCTCGTTCGGCGATATATCAACAAGACCTATGTCGCTATCATTGCCGCAGAGTTAAGACCCGGGCATTTTAAGAAGGCGACTTGGTGCTCCGGCTGATCCAAGATCAAACAGATATGCACAAGTTATCCCCACCTTGGGAAGGACCCTTTGTGGTCAGCAAAAACCTAAATAACGGGTCTTATTATCTCATTGATATACGAGAACACAAGGATTCACGCAAGTCGGAGGAGGAGACCCGTCGGCCCTGGAATATTGCTCATCTTTGGCCTTATTACACCTGAGCCACCGGCTCTCATCTTTGTACATACATTTGTCAGTGTATATATATTTTATGATCAATATAATAAAGCCGGCATCCCTGAAAAATTCAGGGCCTCTGTCGTTTCATTTTTGTGTACCTGAGTCTTTATTATTTGGTCATAAGGTCACTTGGGGGCTTCCAACCCACCGGGTTTAGCTTTCACACCCTCTTGACCAGGCGTGGACGCCAAATTATGAGTTATCCTTCCTGTTTGCGACTTGCTACTCCACCAGGTTACCCGCCGAACTCTTAACAGTCAATCTTTTTCAAGACCCTGTACTCGTTAAGGTTAAAACGGCGGCTTGTGTCACGTGAGAGCTGGCTTACAGTGACCTAGGATTAACTCAACGGCTGTGCGGCCTTTGAAAGCACATGGACTTGTGAGCCAAGTTGTTTGGTCGTGCTTTGGTAAGCCGGCCAGGCAATTATTTGAGATTTTTTAATTTTTTTTCTCTTGAGTCCTTTTGGATTTGTTTTCTGTTAAGAGAATTTTGACTATCCGGGTTATAAGAGCTCTGATTGCATGACTCATGCTTGAGTATTTTGGGTTTCGTAACCCGCCCTGGCTATGGACTTTAAGTTGCCAGTGGACTTTGGTTTGAACAATTGAGGTCATGCGATTGCAAGTCTTTGGGTTGTCCCCTGCACTGGATATGGATGTTTAAGCTGTCAGTATGATCTACATCTATAGGACATGCAAACCTTTACACATAAATAAGAGTATTGCTATGGCTCGTATGAATGATTAAGATCAAGCCCATCATAAAAGATTAAAACTGGTGTTTCAAAAGTTAAGATCAACATGCGCGAAGGCATGACATGGCGGATCATTGTTTTAACCTAGCCTATTACAAGGCCATCATGAGCCCACAAGTTTGAAGCAAAGTGTTTTCTGAAAGAGCACTCTTATACCAGGGCCTGAGAGCCGCCCAGTTCATCATTGGTTTCCTTCTTGGCGAGTTGACGACTCCGGGTCATCCCACGCCGGCTCTTCTTCTTCGGCCATCTGGAGGCCAGGCGACGTCCAGTCGATGCCGGTTAAGGCCTCGAATATAGCTTGATCATTTATAATGGGAGCAGAGTCAAGGTTAGGGGCAAAGAGGTGCTTACGCCTGGCAGGAACAAGATTCATCACTTCATGGGTGGGCGGCTTAATTTTGTTACTCTGATCATCATAAGCCGACATGTAGTGCTTCAGATTCTTCTCTTCAATAAGCTTGCACGCCACGGGCCGCATCTCCCTCACGCACTTGTTAAAATCTTGTTCCTCAAAGGCTGACCCGTCATCCTTAAACTCGGGGCATCCGGTGGCTATCTCCTCTGGGTCAAGTTCTGCTTGCCATGCTTTGGCTCAACCTAGAGCGACGATAGCTCCAGCTCAGGCGGCTGACAATCGGCACTCTTCGATTTGAGCCGGCGCTATTGAGAACTGCTCTAGCATGGTCTTGAGAAGTGTTGGAGGCTTTCTTCCACCTGACAGGGCAACAAGACTGCGCAGAGTCCCAGTGTATAGCTGCTCGGTCAATGAGTACACTACCTTTAACTTTAGCAGCATACTTTCACCAAGACTGGCGCTTCTGGAGCCTGTTCAATTGAGGCATAAGAGTCGCCAAGCGGGTTAAAAACATTACATGTTATAAGTCGCCAGGCGAGTCAAATAAATACATAAGCTAATAAGGAGTTGGGTATGAATCTTACCAAAGATGGCAGATGTCATTTGAATAATGTGTTTCTTTAAGCCGGCTAACTCTTCAGTCACCGGCTTAAGCGCAGCTTCAACATCTTCGGCTCTCTACTGCAGGGTAGCCTTATCGGCCTCCCAGGTGGTTCTTTCGGTGTCAAAACTCGCCTTGGCCTTCTCAAACTCTTCTAATGAAGTCTTTAGCCGTGACTCGGCCTTGGCAGTTTCAGCCTGTTGAAGTTCAATGTTTTTCTTCAAGTCACTTAGCTGTGACTCTTTCATGGTCAACTCTTCCTGAAATATAGTGTTAAAGCAATGGTTATTACACAATGAGCAACATCAATGTTACACAGATAGTTAAGTCCCGGAGCACATTGCAAGCAATATACTCGGCACTTGGGGGCTAATGTAGGTCATTTTCAATTCTTATGAAGACCCGGCTTATCATTGTCAGATTAAGCCGGCCCTTGGGGGCTACATGTTTGATTTTACTAAAGGTTATTGGTGACCTGGCTTATCTTATCAGATTAAGCCGGCTCTTGGGGGCTACATGTTTGATTCTATTTCAGAGGTCATTAAAGACTCGGTTTATCTTATCAAATTAAGCTAGCCTTTGGGGGCTACATGTTTGATTTTGCTAACAGTTATTGAAGACCCGGTTCATCTTTGTTAGGATAAACCGGCCCTTGGGGGCTACATGAGTATATGCATATAAACAGGAGGAAAGGGGTCTAGTTTGTACCTCATATTTCTGCCTCATCAGATTGACCAGGCCAGCCTCCATGTCATGACTTGTGTGGAGGCGGCTTAGGTAACCTGCGTGCAGCTCGCCTGCGCTAAAATTTGCATCGTTCTGCAGATCCAGCTTTAATTTGCCCTTATCGGTGGCTGGCGGTTCTTCTTTAGCACTATGTTTGGTCAAAACAGTAGGGTTCCCTAGCTCGGTATAGCCTGTGCCAGTGATGAGGACATCTTCTGTGGCCTTGTCAGAAGGAATTTCTTCAGTAAGCTTGGTAGGGCTGGGCGGTTTAGGACTTGGCGGGTCATGTGTGATGACCGGGTCAACCTCAATATTCATTGGGTCAAAAGTTGTGGTATCAGCCTGTGGCGGCGGGTCATTAACAAGGCCCTCAAGATTTTGAACTAAAGATTCAGGGGCTTCAGTCGTCTGTGTTTCCGGTTCAGCAGCCTTGAGATCTTTTGAAGACTCGCCCACTTTCTGCTTTTTGCCTGCTTTGGCTACGCCCCTATAGCAAAGATACAAGAGATCATGAGTGTGCGTTGTTACAAATCATTTATGAACAAAGTGATATACTTACCCATGGGTAACTTTGAAGACAGACATTTGAGTTTCTGTAGAGTCGCCGGATGATGGAGAGGTTCCCTGATAGTTTGAGTCGGAAAGATTAAGAGGTTGGCGAAAAAGACCAGCCTTCGATAGAGAAATTATCGGGTTATGAGGCACCTCATTTCGACGCTTGTGAGGAGCAGGAGTATTGGGTAAGCCAGAGTTGAGGTCTTGAGAACCATCACTCTGGGTCATACATCTTGAGTCATGTTGCTGTTTCTTCAAAAGAAAATTGGGGTCCAAATGAGCAAGGGGATGATAAAATCTTACTTTCCGGATGACCCGCCGGGTTTTCCTTCTTGGCAAAGGATTTGAGTCGGAGGAGACATATATTACCTCTGTTTCATTTGCCTGGCTTGTTTCTGCGTCATCCTGTGAAGAGTCGGCATGAATAAGTTGCATAAAAAGACAACCAAGGGAATCAGGTTCTACCTCCGAGTCATCCAGCTTGAGAAGATCTTCTGCTGTTTGTTTTTTACGACGACCCGGAGCATGGGTCTTGGCCTTAGGTTTTTTAACCAAGGCGGCGACTTGCGGTTTCCTGGTCCAGAAGGCGGAGTCAGCCTGCATAAGTTCAAAAAGAGATTAAAATGAGGTATAACGTTGAAGTTAACTTATATTGAAACAGATAAAGGTAAACACTTACAGGTGGAGCTGGGTTCTGTTTAAAGAATGGTGGCAGGCCCACTTTGTTATAGTTCTCTTGAGACTCGTCAAGCAGGGTCCTCATGGTCTTAAAGACCTCTTCAGCGGTGAAGTTGTCTGTTGTGAACCGCTGAGGGTCACTTGGTTTGCCAGAATATTCACACATTAAGCCGGGGCGGCGGCTTAAGGGGAGTATCTTCCAAGAGACCCAGCACCGGGTTAAATCAACCCCAAGTAACCCATGAGCCAATAAGGCTTTAGCCCTGGAAAGGAATGGGAGAGCCACGGCATGCTCTTCTAGAATAATCTTGCTTGGCGGGTCAAAGTTCAGTGGAAGACGCTCAGCTCTAAACCCGGGCAGAGGGTTTTCTGTGGCTGGTGCAGTGTTTTTGCAGTAAAACCAGGTGGTTAACCATCCCTTGGGGTGACTGGGTAAGACGATGGAGGGAAAGCTGTTGTCCCTCTGTCTCTGAATTGAAATTCCACCTAATTCTTGACTCGGGCCGTTTTTGCATTCAGTCTGGCGGTTTATATGGAAGAACTCCTTGAAGAGGGGGACTGTGGGTGCTATCTAAAGATAAACCTCGCAGAAGATTTGGAAGTGGCAAATATTGGACACCGAGTTCGGCCCTATATCTTGAGGGTGCAGATTGAAATAATGAAGGAGGTCTCAGAAGAACCTAGACCTGGGTGGAGTAAACCCTCTGAGTATGTGATCAGTAAAGACTACAATCTCATCTTCAGCAGGGGTAGGAATTACTTCTCCATTACTAACCCGCCATCCGATCTCCTGTTGACTCGCCAATAGGCCTTGGCCTACGAAATCATCAAGGATCTGCTTGGTAACCAAGGACCGTTCCCAGTTGACGATAGTCATTTTTTGGCAGTTGAAAAATTACGGCCTGGAAGTATAAAGTGGGCGGGTCAGCTACAACTAAGTATAAAGTATCAAGTTATGAGCAGCATATTGATGAGTCAAATTGCAGAAACATGTTCGGAGCTCCAGGCGGATTACTTGTTACAGATAAGCCGGTTAAAAGACTGGCGGGTTATGAGATTATTATTGAAGGCGCCTGAATAACATTGGCAGGGCGGTCATGTATGAATCTGAGATTGATGAAATTTTGCTAAGGGTGAGAAAAACAGGTTCCACAATTTTTGCCCATAGTTTTGGATCTACTGCAGCTCTGAAAATAATTTTTTTTTGCTAAACTTAAAGCATGGCAGTGGAAGAACTGGAGACCTAATTGTTGGTTGGTGAAGAAGATGGGATCTACACAGGATATGAATGAAGGGCTAAAAGCTACCGCCGTACTACTTCTGTTTTGGTTTTTGGGACAAATTATATGTTCTCAAGCAGTAGATGGTTCGACTGGGACGAGCTCTGAAGAACTCTGACGAACCCTATCAACAAGATTGATCTAATGTGGATCTGAGAAAGGGGAGAAAGAGTACCTGGAAGAGCTGATGAAGAGCGGAAGTGCGCCGTCGTGCTCTGGTCCGGTCAGGTTGATGCAGCGGCCTGGATGGGGTTGTTCGCGACGGTCGACTGGGGCGGCGGAGCTCCGGCAGCGGCGGTTGACGCGAGGAAGAAGAAGAAGAGAGAGGGGCGGGGTAAAAGTGAAAGGAGAGGACCCCCGTCCCTATTTATAAGGAAACAGTAAAATGGTATGCGCGGAAATCAAGGAGGTAACATGATTATCTCAACAGTGCAGGCGCCTCGATTCTCAGACGACCAATTAATGTGAAAGATCCGTTGTGATATCACGGGTTTTTTGTGGATTTAATATGCATGATGTCATGGTGGGTTACAATGATTTAGTTTGCATGACGTCATGGCGGGTTACAGTGGTTTATTCAAGGTCAAGCTTTGGAAGACAATTCGTCAACTAAAGCAGTGGAGATTGACATGAACAAGTTCAAATCAATCTGGGGCCTAATGTTGGGGATATAACCCCGAGGTATGACCCGCCCAGGAGGGGCCGGGTTATACCGTTGGCGACTTAATATGAAGAAGGACCAAGAAGACGAAGCAGGAAGACGGCGGCTTAAGAGGCGGGCCTGGTGATGGCCCTAGACCCGGAAGTGTGAACCGCCCGATGATGACTTGCCTGGTAAGGCAAGGCGACTTAGAAACCGAGCTGGTCACGATGTGTGATCCGGCTCGGACTCTTGTAAGCCCCAGGGCCTCGACCTGTGATATAAAGGTGAGACCCGGCGGTGGGTTAACTCAAGAAACCAACTAGTCGATAGCTAGGTCAGGCGTGATCACTCCCTTGTAATCGACTCCCAAGCAATACAACTAGAAGCAGGACGTAGGCTTTTACCTCGTTATGAGGGGCCAAACCTGGGTAAACCTTTGTATCCTTTGTCCCGCTCAACCCCTTCGAGGTAACCTACGTTGCGATGGCTCCACACCTAAGTCCTTTCACAAGGGCATCTGCCGTGTTAAGTCCACGACAATACCCATTGGAGGAAGGAAAAGGTCCCATATAATCAAATCCCCAAACGTCAAATGGTTCAATAACAAGCGAATAGTTCATAGGCATTTCCTGACATTTACTAATATCACTAATTCATTGACATTCATCACAAGGCAAGACAAACTTACGAGCATCTTTGAAAAGAGTAGGCCAATAAAAACCAGATTGTAATACCTTGTGTGCAGTTTTGTCTCCCGCATGGTGCCCTCCGTATGCCTCGGAGTGTCACTTACATAGGATTTGTTCTTGTTCATGCTCAGGTATACAATGCCTAATAACACCATCTACTCCTTTATATAGGTGTGGGTCATCCCAAAAGTAATGTCTTAAATCAAAGAACTTTTTCTTTTGTTGGTAGGTGAAACTAGGTGGTATAAATTTAGCAACAATATAATTTGCATAGTCTTCATACCAAGGAGTATTACGTGAAGTGTTTATGGCAGCTAGTTGTTCATCTGGGAAGCTATCATCAATATGTAGTGGGTCATTAAGAATATTTTCTAACCTAGACAAATTGTCAGCTACTGGGTTCTCAGCTACCTTCCTATTAGTGGTATGTAAATCAAATTCTTGTAGCAAAAGAACCCACCTAATGAGTCTAGGTTTAGCATCTTTCTTTTCCATAAGGTATTTAATAGCAGCATGATCGGTGTGAACAATTACTTTGGAATCAACAATGTAAGATCTGAATTTATCACATGCAAAAACAACTGCTAGAAATTCTTTTTCAGTTGTAGCATAATTTCTTTGAGCACTGTCTAGAGTCTTACTAGCATAATGGATAACGGTTAATTTCTTATCAACTCTTTGTCCTAGAACAACACCAACAGCATAATCACTAGCATCACACATAATTTCAAAGGGTAGGTTTCAATCAGGTGGTTGAACAATAGGTGCAGAGATTAAGGCTTTCTTAAGTATTTCAAATGCTTCTACACAATCATCATAAGAAACGAATGGAACATCCTTTTGAAAGAGATTAGTAAGAGGCCTAGAAATTTTAGAGAAGTCTTTAATTAATATCCTATAGAAACCGGCATGACCAAGGAAACTTCTTATACCTTTGATATCTGTAGGACACGACATTTTCTCAATTGTATCTACCTTAGCTTTATCAACTTCAATACCTCTTTCGGAGATTTTATGGCCCAAGACAATATCTTCATTAACCATAAAGTGGCACTTCTCCCAATTCAAAACGATATTATTTTCTTCACATCTCTGCAAAACTCGATCAAGGTTGCTTAAGCAATCATCAAAAGAAGTTCCATAAACGGAGAAATCATCCATGAAAACCTCAACAATCTTTTCACAAAAGTCAGAGAATATAGCGATCATGCATCTTTGAAAGGTAGCAGGTGCATTGCATAAACCAAAAGGCATATGTCTATAAGCAAAGGTACCAAATGGGCATGTAAAAGTAGTTTTTTCTTGATCCTCTTATAACATAGGTATTTGGGAAAAACCAGAGTATCCATCTAGAAAGCAAAAATGTGTATGTTTTGATAATCTTTCTAGCATTTGATCAATAAAAGGTAGGGGGTAATGATCTTCCCCAGTAGCTTTGTTTAATTTTCTAAAATCAATTACCATCCCGTACCCTGTTATAATTCTCTGTGGGATAAGTTTATTTTTATCATTAGGAACAACAGTAATACCTCCCTTCTTAGGGACACAATGGACAAGACTTACCCATATACTATCAGCTATAGGATAAATTATACCTGCTTCCAGAAGCTTTAATATTTCATTTCTCACCACTTCCTTCATTTTAGGATTTAACCACCGCTGGTGATCAACAACTGGCTTAGCATCTGGTTCCATATTAATTTTGTGCTGACATAGAGTGGGACTAATGCCCTTAAGATCATCAAGAGTATATCCAATAGCGGAACGGTGCTTCCTCAGAGTTTTCAATAGTCTGTTTTCTTCATGCCCTGAAAGGTTAGCACTAATAATAACATGATATATCTTATTTTCAAATTGATAAACATATTTCAAAGTATCCGGTAATTGTTTAATCTCAAACACAGGATCACTCTTGGGTGGTAGAGGATCTCCAAGAGTCTCAACAGGCAAATTGTGTTTCAAAACAGGCATTTGTTTAAAGAAGATCTCGTCTATTTCATTTCTTTCATTCATATGCGTGCCATTTTCATGGTCTAGCAGATATTGTTCTAATGGATCAGTAGGAGGCACGACAATAGAAGCAAGACCAATAATTTCATCCTTACTAGGTAATTCTTTATCACGGGGTTGTCTACGGAATTTGGAGAAATTAAACTCATGAGATACATCCCCAAAACTTACACTAACAGTTTCTTTCTCACAATCTATCTTAGCATTAACCGTGTTCAAGAAGGGTTTACCAAATATAATGGGACAAAAATCATCTTGTGGGGAACCAAGAACTAGAAAATCAGTAGGGTATTTTATTTTCCCACACAAGACTTCAACATCTCTAACAATCTCGAGTGGTGTAATAGTGTCTCTATTAGCAAGCTTAATAGTAACATAAATATCTTCTATTTCAGTAGGAGCAATATCATTCATAATTTCTTGTTATAGAGTAAATAGGATAGCACTAACACTAGCACCCAAATCACATAAGCCATTGATAACCCACAAGTATAGGGGATCGCTTGTAGCCTTCTTCGATAAATAAGAGTGTCGAACGCAATGAGGAGCTAAAGGCAGAACAAATATTCCCTCAAGTTCTATCGACCACCGATACAACTCTACGCACACTTGACGTTTGCTTTACCTAAAACAAGTATGAAACTATTTTGCAAGAATAAAACTACGAGTACTTTGCGAGAATAAAACTACGAATAAATTTCAAGGTAATAAAAGTGGATAGCTTTTGTCAACAAGAAAGTCATTTGTCCCTAGGCAATCGATAACATGTACCGGTAATCATTCTTGTAATTTTATATGAGGGAGAGGCATGAGCTAACATACTTTCTCTACTTGGATCATATGCACTTATGATTGGACCCCTAGCAAGCATCCGCAACTACTAAAGATCATTAAGGTCGTGAAACCCAACCATAGCATTAAGTATCAAGTCCTCTTTATCCCATATGCAATAACCCAATTATCCATGTTTAGGCTACCGTCACCCCCGCAACATCGACAATAAGCAAACCATGAACATATTGCAACACCCTACAACAAGGATCCCTCACATTTGCGCGAGACGGAGGGCACTGTAGGACAGCACCATAAATAAAATATACAATCATACCAACCAAGATCACGATTAACCCATAGGACAAAACGGATCTACTCAAACATCATAGGATAACCATAGATCATTGGGAAATAATATATGGAGTTGAGCACCATGTTTAAGTAGAGATTACAGCGGGGAGAAGGGATGTTACACTGCTGCATAGAGGGGGAGAAATTTGGTGTTGACGATAGCAAGATTGTTGATGTACATCGCGGTCATGATCCTTGCCCCGGCGGCACTCCGGCACCACCGGGAGAGAGGGGGAGAGAGCCCCCCTCCTTCTTCTTCTTCCTTGGCCTCCCCCTAGATGGGAGGAGAGTCCCCCTCTGGCCCATGGCCTCCATGGCGGCAGAGGGGTGGGAGCCCCTCCGAGATTGGATCTCCCTCTCTGTTCTCTTCTATTTCGCGTTCCCCAGATCTGGCCCTTCACCGTTTCTTAAATTCCCGGAGATCCGTAACTCCGATTGTGCTGAAATTTTTACACGATTTTTTCCCATAAATTATATTTATTGCGCCAGAAGAAGGGCCCCAACCGACGTTCGAGGAGGGCACAAGATACCTGGGTGCGCCAGGGGGTGCCCGGCGCGCCCTGGTGGGTTGTGGTCACTGTGGGCCAGAAGAAGGGCCCCAACCGACGGAGATGTATCAACATCCCCAAGCTTAATTCCTACTCTTCCTCGAGTAGGTAAATGATAGAAAAGATAATTTTTGATGTGGAATGCTACCTAGCATAAACTTGATCATATATCTAATCATGGCATGAATATTAAGACATAAGTGATTCAAAGAAATAGTCTATAATTTGACATAAAGACATCAATACTCAGGCATCCCAACAAACAATCATGTCTTTCAAAATATCAACGCTAAGGAAAGCTATCCCTACAAAATCATATAGTCTTGTCATGCTCTGTCTTCTCGACACAAAGTATTTAGCATGCACAACCCTGATGACAAGCTGAGCAATTGGTTCATACTTTTTAACGCGCTTCAGCTTTTTCAACCCTCACACAATACATGAGCGCAAGCCATGGATATAGCACTATAGGTGGAATAGAGTATGATGATAGGGGTAAATATTGAGAAGACAAAAAAGTAAGAAGGTCTCACATCAACGCGGCTAACCAACGGGCTATGGAGATGCCCATCAATTGATATCAATGCGAGGAGTAGGGATTGCCATGCAATAGATGCACTAAGAGCTATAAGTGTATGAAAGCTCAAAATGAAAACTAAGTGGGTGTGCATCCAACTTGCTTGCTCATGAAGACCTCAGGCATTTGAGGAAGCCCATCATCGGAATATACAAGCCAAGTTCTATAATGAAAAATTCCCACTAGTATATGAAAGTGACTACATAAGAGACTCTCTATATGAAAAACATGGTGCTACTTTGAAGCACAAGTGTGGTAAAAGATAGTAGCAATGCCCCTTCTCTCTTTTTTTTCTTTCTTTTTTTCTTTCCTTTTTTTCCTTTTTTTTTCTTTTTTTCTCTCATTGTCCGGAGTCTCATCCCGACTTGTGGGGGCATCATAGTCTCCATCATCCTTTCCTCACTGGGACATGCTCTAATAATGAATAATGATGATCATCACACTTCTATTTACTTATAACTCAAAAGAAATAAAAATTACAACTCGATACCTATAACAAAGTATGACTCTATATGAATGCCTCTGGCAGTGTACCAGGATGTGCAATGATCTATCATAACAATGATATAAAAAAATGGACAAGCCATGGAAATATCATGCTAGCTATCTTACGATCATGCAAAGCAATATGACAATGAATGCTCGAGTCATCAAAACAGAAGCGGTGGAAGTTGTATGGCAATATATCTCAAAATGGCTATGGAAAGGCCATAATAGGTAGGTATGGTGGCTGTTTTGAGGAAGATATAATAAGGCTTATGTGTGATAGAGCGTATCATATCACGGGGTTTGGGTGCACCGGCGAAGTTTGCACCACATCTCGAGGTGAGAAAGGGCAATGCACGGTACCGTAGAGGCTAGCAAATTGCGGAAAGGTAAGAGTGCGTATAATCCATGGACTCACATTAATCATAAAGAACTCATATACTTATTGCAAAAGTTTATTAGCCCTCGAAGCAAAGTAGGAAAAGACCATCGCTCGTCCCCGACCGCCACTCATAAGGAAGACAATCAATATAAATCATGCTCCAACTTCATAGCATAACGAGAGACTATACGTGCATGCTTCGGGAATCACAAACCTTAACACCAATATTTTTACTAACCACAACCGTTTACTAGTACCTCCCACATATTCCATCTCTATATCACAAAACTATTGCAAGGAATCAAACATATCATATTCAGTGATCCACAAGTTTTATGTAGGATTTTATGACTAACCATGCAAATGACCAATTCCTGTTGACTCTCTAAATAGATATAAGTGAAGCATGAGAGTTTAATTCTTTCTAAAAAAGATCATGCTCTAATAAATATAAGTGAAGCAAAAGAGCATTCTACAAATAACGGTTTTCTATGTGAAGAGAAACAGGCAATCCAAACTTCTAATGATATAAGTGAAGCACATGAAGCATTCTATAAAGCCATACTCAAAGGATATAAGTGAAGTGCAATGAGCATTCTATAAATCAACCATGTACTATCTCATACCAGCATGGTGCATAAAATAAAAAGGAAATAAAAACAAAAAAGACGCTCCAAGATTTGCACATATCACATGAACGAAACGAAGACGAAAACATACCGATACTTGTTGAAGAAAGATGGGATGCCTTCCGGGGCATCCCCAAGCATAGACGCTTGAGTATCCTTGAATATTTACTTGGGGTGCCTTGGGAATCCCCAAGCTTGAGCTCTTGCCTCTCCTCCTTTTCCTCATATCGAGACCTCCTCGATCTTTGATCACTTCATCCACACAAAACTCAACAGAAAGCTCGGTAAGATCCGTTAGTATAATAAAGCAAATCACTACTCTAAGTACTATTGCAAACCAATTCATATTTTGTTTTTGCATTGTAGCTACTGTAATATAACTTTTCCATGGCTTATACCACCGATAAAAATCGATAGTTTCATCAAAACAAGCAAAACAATGCATCAAAAACAGAATCTGTCTTAAACAAGACAGTCTGTAGCAATCTGAACACCTACCATACTTCTGTTACTCCAAAAATTCTGAAAAATTAGGAAAAAAATAAACAATTTGTATAGAAATACTGTGCAAAAAATTTCAGAAACTTTTGATGTTCCAGTAAAAAAATGTAAAATCGCGCACTACAGCTAAAGTTTCTGTTTTTGCACCGCACATACCAACAAGCAATCTACCCATCCTAAAGGCAAACCTTGGCACAATAATTTTACAATACAATGGATTTTTACAAGGGGATATTTATTTTTGTTGAAAAGTTTCTATAATTCAAGATTCACAAAGTTTCCATGGGCATGAACAAAGTTCAAGGCATGCTCCCGCTTCCACGGTGCTCGTCTTTCTCACTTTCACTTTTCCTTTTGTGAAGTTTTAAGTTCCCCTCTATATTTTTTTGTTTTTAAACTTTATAGAAGCACTCAACTGAAATAAATGACTCTCTAAAACTTCTGGGTTGTCTCCCTGGCAGAGCTTTCTTTAAAGCCATTAAGCTAGGCATAAAGTGCTCAAGTAATCGATCCACCCGGATCCCAAGGTATATCAAAGCCAATTTTAATTAACAATGATTTGGCATTTAGTAGTGAGCACAAAGCAACATATATCATGCAATGACGAAGTCTAACTCTCTTCCTATGCATCGGCATGTCATACAAGAATAATTCATGCACATCAAGTAAAGGCCAATACATGGCATAAGCAGTTTCTTGCAATTTTTTCGTGTCGGAAACATAGAGAGGCGGAGATATAGTTCCTCTCTCATAATAATTGCAAGTAGGAGCAGCAAGCACATGCATATTATATTCATCAAAATCATCATGTGTAGTGGTAAAAGGCAACCCATCAATATAATCCTTAATAAGTGCAAACTTCTCCGATATAGTATAGTTTGGAGAATTCAAAAAGATAATAGGACTATCATGTGCGGGTGCAATAGCAACAATTTCATTCTTAACATAAGGAACTATAGCAAGTTCATCTCCATAAGCATAATTCATATTGGCATCTTGGCCACAAGCATAGCAAGCATCAAGTTCATCAAAAAGGGATATTTCAAAAGAATCAACGGGATCATAGCAATTATCATAGTATTCATCCTTCGGTAAGCATGAAGGGAAAATAAATAATGTATGAGTTGAAGGGTTACTCTCATTAGAAGGTGGGCACGGGTAGCTAATCCGCTCTTCCTCCTTTTGTTCTTCACACTCCTCATCATCTTTTTCATCCAATGAGCTCACAGTTTCATCAATTTCTTCTTCCATAGACTCCTGCAAAATATTAGTCTCTTCTTGGACAGCGGAGACTTTCTCAATAAATGTTTCAATATCGGAATTGTATTTATAATTTTCATAGCAATATTTAAGGATGGCAAAATTTTCAGGTCTATAAACATCATCATCAAAAGCTTCATACTTTAAAAACAAAGATTCAATTTCATAAGCACCCTTAAAAGCAAAAAAAAATTCTATTCGTTCCACATCATAATAATCATATCTACCATTGGCATAAGAAGCCAAGGTTTCATTATCATTAAATTTGCATGAAAAGGGAAGGTGTGGAGCACTCATCCTAGAGCAACAAGTAAAATCATATCTCTGGCATTAATTCCAAGCATACCAATGCAACATATCAATTTGATCCCATAAAAGTTTCCCTTTTTGTGTCAAGCGATAATCCCTAAAGTATTCATGTTGATCCAACGTGTCTCCCATTATCATGTTGAATGGGGCTTTCTCAGGATTATCAAAGTAGTGCATAATATTTTTCACATAACGAGCATCGAGGGTTTTAGGAGGTTCCCCATCTCCATGAGTAGCAAGTACAACTATTTTTTGGTATTTCGTGTTCCATATCCATAACTAAAGATAGAGAACAACTTAGAATAGGAAATAAAAACTACTTAGTGATAAAGCAAACAAGCACACACGAGAATATTCACCCCACGCTATTGCTCCCCGGCAACGGCGCCAGAAAAAGGTCTTGATAACCCAAAAGTATAGGGGATTGTTTGTAGCCTTCTTCGATAAATAAGAGTGTCGAACCCAACGAGGAGCTAAAGGCAGAACAAATATTCCCTCAAGTTCTATCGACCACCGATACAACTCTACGCACACTTGACATTTGCTTTACCTAAAACAAGTATGAAACTATTTTGCAAGAATAAAACTACAAGTACTTTGCGAGAATAAAACTACGAATAAATTGCAAGGTAATAAAAGTGGATAGCTTTTGTCAACAAGAAAGTCATTTGTCCCTAGGCAATCGATAACAAGTACCGGTAATCATTCTTGTAATTTTATATGAGGGAGAGGCATGAGCTAATATACTTTCTCTACTTGGATCATATGCACTTATGATTGGACCCCTAGCAAGCATCCGCAACTACTAAAGATCATTAAGGTTGTGAAACCCAACCATAGCATTAAGTATCAAGTCCTCTTTATCCCATATGCAATAACCCACTTATCCGCGTTTAGGCTGCTGTCACCCCCGCAACACCGACAATAAGCAAACCATGAACATATTGCAACACCCTACTGCGAGGATCTCTCATGTTTGCGTGAGACGGAGGGCACTGTAGGACAGCACCATAAATAAAATATACAATCATACCAACCAAGATCACGATTAACCCATAGGACAAAACAGATCTACTCAAACATCATAGGTTAACCATAGATCATTAGGAAATAATATATGGAGTTGAGCACCATGTTTAAGTAGAGATTACAGCGGGGAGAAGGGATGTTACACCACTACATAGAGGGGGAGAAAGTTGGTGTTAATGGTAGCAAGATTGTTGATGTATATCGCCGTCATGATCCTTGCCCCGGCGGCACTCCGGCGCCACCGGGAGAGAAGGGGAGAGAGCCCCCCTCCTTCTTCTTCTTCCTTGGACTCCCCCCTAGATGGGAGGAGAGTTGCCCCTCTGGTCCATGGCCTCCATGGCAGCAGAGGGGTGGGAGCCCCTCCGAGATTGGATCTTCCTCTCTGTTCTCTTCTGTTTCGCGTTCCCCAGATCTGGCCGAAAACCGTTTCTTATATTCCAGGAGATCCGTAACTCCGATTGCGCTGAGATTTTAACATGATTTTTTTTCCAGATATAAGCTTCCTTGCCCCCGAAGTAGAGCTCCAACCGACATCCGAGGAGGGCACAACCCGCCATGGCGCCCTGGTGTCTTGTGGGGGCTGTGGGCCCCCGTTTGCGTTGATTCCAAGTCCCAAAAATCACATATATTCCAAAATAATTCTCTGTAAATTTTTATCGCGTTTGGACTTCGTTTTATATGGATTTTCTGTGAAACAAAAAACATGCAACAAACATGAACTGGCACTGGGCACTGAATCAATAGGTTAGTCGAATAAATCATATAAAAAGTTGCTAAAAATATGTGAAACTTGTATAATATTGGCATGAAACAATCAAAAATTATAGATATGATGGAGACGTATAAGCCATGAGAACAATGATCTCCTATTTTAACAGAAACAACAAGCATGCCTACAATAGGTCTATTTTGATCTTTTTCATCGGGTTTAGAAATTCTAGTAGCTTCTTCACAGAAATAAATAACATGCCCATCAATATTTTCAACCAAGAGATCCTTAACCATAGCAACATTAGGTTCAACTTTAATTTGTTCAGAGTGTGTCGGTGTTCTTGTATAACTTTTGTGAACCACAGCTGAAGCTTTAGCATATTCTTTTATCCTAAAGGAAAGGTGGTTTCTCAATATAAGCAGTAGGAACAACTGGATTATCATTACAAGTAATAGTTTCTTCTTCAGCTTTAGTAGGTTCTACTATTTTTACTTCAATGGGAGGATGATATTTGAACCACTTCTCATTAGGGAGATCAACATGAGTAGTGATACGTCCATTTTGCATCATGTTTTCCTACTGTTATTTATGATGTTTTTATGCATAATAATGCTTTTTGGAGTAATTCTAATGCCTTTTCTCTCATAACATGCAAGGTTTACACAAAGAGGGAGAATGCCGGCAGCTGGAATTCTGGACCTCAAAAAGCTACATCACAGTTACCTATTCTGTGCATCTCCAAATGAGCTGAAAATTTACGGAGAATTATTTTGCAATATATAAAAAATACTGGAGAAAATAACTACTGGAGGAGGCCCACCAAGTGGGCACAACACACCTGGGCGCGCCAGGCCCCCCAGGCGCGCCCTGGTGGGTTGTGCCCTCCTCGGCCCACCTCCGGTGCCCATCTTATGGTATATAGGTCATTTTGACCTAGAAAAAATCAGAGGGGGACTTTCGGAACGAAACACCACCGACTCGAGGCGGGACTTGGGTAGGAGCACTTTTGCCCTCCGGCGGAGCGATTCCGCCTGGGGAACTTCCCTCCCGGAGGGGGGAATCATCGTCATCGTCATCACCAACAACTCTCCCATCTTGGGGAGGACAATCTCCATCAACGTCTTCAACAGCACCATCTCCTCTCTAACCCTAGTTCATCTCTTGTGTTCAATCTTTGTACTGGAACCTTAGATTGGTACTTGTGGGTGACTTGTAGTGTTGGTTACATCTTGTAGTTGATTACTATATGGTTTATTTGGTTGAAGATTATATGTTCACATCCATTATGATATTTAATACCCCTCTGATCTTGAGCATGATTATCATTTGTGAGTAGTTACTTTTGTTCTTGAGGTCACGGGAGAAGTCATGTTGCAAGTAATCATGTGAACTTGATATGTGTTCGATATTTTGATGATATGTATGTTGTGATTCCCTTAGTGGTGTCATCTGAACGTCGACTACATGGCAGTTCACCATATTTGGGCCTAAGGGAATGCATTGTGGAATAGTTATTATATGATGGGTTGCTAGAGTGACAGAAGCTTAAACCCTAGTTTATGCGCTACTTCGTAAGGGAACGATTTGGATCCAAAAGTTTAATGCTATGGTTAGATTTTATCTTAATACTTTTCTCATAGTTGCGGATGCTTGCGAGGGGGTTAACCATAAGTAGGAGGTTTGTTCAAGTAAGAACAACACCTAAGCACCGATCCACCCACATATCAAATTATCAAAGTAGCGAACACGAATCAAACCAACATGATGAAAGTGATATGATGAAATTCTCGTGTACCCTCAAGAACGCTTTGCTTAATATAAGAGTCCATTTTGTCCCGTCCTTTGCCACAAAAGGATTGGGCTACCTTGCTGCACTTTATTTACCGTTACCGTTACTTGTCCGTTACAAGTTATCTTAATATCAAACTATCTGTTACCGACTATTTTAGTGCTTGCAGAAAATACCTTGCTGAAAACCACTTGTCATTTCCTTCTACTCCTCATTGGGTTCGACACTCTTACTTCTCGAAAGGACTATGATTGATCCCCTATACTTGTGGGTCATCAAGGCTCTTTTCTGGCGCCGTTGCCGGGGAGTGAAGCACTCTTGGTAAGGAAAAATTATTACTACATGCTGAAATTTATTGTCACTTGTTATTATGGAGAATCATCATTTGAGGGGTTTGTTTGGGGTATCTTCACCTCGACCGGAAGGACAATTAGTTTTCCCTCAACCTACTGCACCTACTGAAAATATTGGTTATGAAATTTTTTCGGCTATGATAGAACAACTGCTAGCTAATCCTTATGCAGGAGATGGAACTGAACATCCTGATATGCATTTGATATATGTGGATGAAATTTGTGGATTATTCAAGCTTGCAGGTTTATCCGGAGATGAATCTAAGAAGAAGGTTTTCCCTTTATCTTTGAAGGGAAAAGCATTGACATGGTATAGGCTATGCGATGATATTGGATCTTGGAACTGGAATTTCATACAAATTGGAGTTTCACCAAAAAAATTATCCTATGCATCTAGTTCATCGTGATCGGAATTATATATATGCTTTTTGGCCTCATGAAGGAGAGAGTATCGCTCTAGCTTGGGGGAGGATTAAGTCAATGTTATACTCATGCCCCAATCATGAGCTCTCAAGAGAAATTATTATTCAGAAGTTTTATGCTCGGCTTTCTCGTGATGATCAATCCATGCTCGATACTTCTTGTACTGGTTCTTTTATGAAGAAGACTATTGAATTCAGGTGGGATCTTTTAGAAAGAATTAAACACAACTCTGAAGATTGGGAACTCGACGAAGGTAAAGAGTCAGGTATTAAGCTTAAGTTTGATTGTCTTAAATCCTTTATGAATACCGATGCTTTTCAAAAGTTTAGCACATATGGACTTGACTCTGAGATAATAGCCTCTTTCTGTGAATCATTTGCTACTCATGTTGATCTCCCTAAGGAGAAGTGGTTTAAATATCACCCACCTATATATTAAAGAAGAAATTAAAGAACCGATCATAGCTAAAGATGAAACTATTATTTACAATATTGACCCAGTTGTTCCTACTGCTTATATTGAAAAGCCACATTTCCCTATTAGGATGAAGGAACATGCTAAGGTTTCAACTGTGGTTCTCAAAAGTAATATTAAGGCACCTAAACCTTCTTTGCAAATTAAAGCAGAACCTAGTGTTGGTATGGTTAAAGATCTCCTGGTAGAAAATATTGATGGACATGTTATTTACTTCTGTGATGAAACTGCTAGAATTGCCAAGCCCGATGAAAAAGATAAACATAGACCCGTAGTTGGCATGCCTGTTGTCTCAGTTAAAATTGGAGATCATTGCTATCATGGCTTATGTGATTTAGGTGCTAGCGTGAGTGCTATTCCTTTTATCTTATACCAAGAAATTATGGATGACATAGCACCCGCTGAAATAGAAGACATAGATGTTACTATTAAACTTGCTAATAGAGAAACCATTACACCACTTGGGATTGTTAGATATGTTGAAGCCTTGTGTGGGAAAATAAAATACCCTACTGATTTTCTAGTTCTTGGATCCCCACAAGATTACTTTTGTCCCATTATCTTTGGTAGACTGATCAAATGTAATACAACAGGGTTTTTACACCCAAACTGCAAGTGTCGTGTTCTCCTCAGGGACTAGACATTCAGCAACTACGTTCAACTAAAGCTAGGTAACACAATTGGTTTGGTAATATCAAACGAACAAAGGAAAGTTGTTCCATAAAATCATTGACAAAGAAAATAGGAAATGAGCAAAGGGAGATTAAGATTGTT
The DNA here is from genome assembly GCA_011799875.1 of Thinopyrum elongatum. Classification (NCBI taxonomy): domain Eukaryota; kingdom Viridiplantae; phylum Streptophyta; class Magnoliopsida; order Poales; family Poaceae; genus Thinopyrum; species Thinopyrum elongatum. Next base: position 448,462,298 of record CM022303.1, read on the forward strand.
CTCACTTCTTTTTGGTAATTTCATTTAATTTGAGAATCTACAATACTAACACAAACAGGAGTCAATATCAAGTAAAGCTACAAGATAATGACACATTACTATCAAACATATAACAGAGGGAAGAAGTGAGAATATATGACAGAATATAATTGTTTCAAATCAAACACAAACACGTATTTATATATCTCTGGTACTTGTGCTAACACAATGACTACAAACTAAAAGATTCTGCAACAAGTTGAATACACGGGCGACTACAAAAATATGAAAATGAATTACATGTATACGAACTGAAATGTTTCACAATAGAACATATATTTATCACGATTAAGGAGCTATCACAGGGACTGGAAATCAAACACATTCATATTACTTGCCTAACAGAGAGCACATTCAACATAAAATTCACAAACTATAATCTGAATTATTACATGTCACGTTCTCAAATCTGAACATTGCACGTCTTACACATCTCAAAATACACAGAAATTTCAGAGAGAGAGAGAGAGAGATGGCAGCAGCAAAAGGAGTAGGAGAAGAGAAACAACAACGACGGTGAGCAGGTTCAGCGAAGCAGCGGAGCAGTAGCAGTTTCGAGTAGAGGAGGGTATCAACAGGGAGGCGCAAGGAGAATGAGCAACAGGGAATAGGAGTAGCAGCAAGGAGAAGTTCAGAGAAAAGCAACAACAAGGGGGTGCAAGGAGAAGGAGCAGCAGGGGCGTTGGGAGAAGAAGCACATCAGCAGGTTCGTGGGGAAGAAGAAGAGCAGCAGCGGGGTTAGGAGAAGAAGAGGAGCAACAGAGAAGTAGAGAGCAGCAGTAGTGGCAGGTGGAGTCACGCGGGGCACCAGACACAATCTTACCCTTGTCAGGTCGGGCGCCGGTGTTGCGGTGGAGCCGCTGGCTGGATGGATGGTGTGCCGATGGTGGCGAAGATGGATGGATGTGTGGTGTGTGGATGCTGCTGCGCTGGTGATGGTGGGATGGCGCACCACCACGCCGGCCTGGCCGTGGCAGTGGCCGATGGTGGAGAAGAAGGGGAGAGGGAGAGAGATGAGATGCCAGGCCCGAACGGAATTGTGTGGTGGCCTAGGGAGTTTGATCCCCTCATGGCAGATTTTGATGTTTGCACATTGGCCCTCCTGCTTTCTTCTCAAGTTGGTCCTCCCATATTTACTTTGGCCACTCTGATTACTTCTTTTCTTCACGCTCGAGTCCCTCCGTAAATTACAATAACCACAACTTCTTGACACTCTCCATTACAGAAGGATTTTGGGCCTTTTCGTCCTTTTCTGCAAAACATGGAGGAGTGTTGTAAATGTAGCATAATAGGGGCATTTGAATATTTCTCAAGTAAATAATGTGAAAATATGATTACAATGTGATGCAAAAAGGCTAAAAAGACTATATGAATAAATGCTCTATCAAGTTCCCCCAAACTTAAACCTTTGCTTGTACTCAAGCAAAGGCATATGATGTGACGCCCCCGGCCCGATCGTGCACTAATCATACACGCAAATGCACACGATCAAGCCTAAGGACTCACGGGAAGATATCACAACACAACTCTAAAACATAAATAAAGTCATACAAGCTTTATATTACAAGCCAGGGCCTCGAGGGCTCGAATACATAGCTCGATGGCATACAAGCGTCAGCGGAAGCATCAGTTATCTGAGTACAGATATGAAAGAGAAACAGAAAGGCCTTTAGAAAGGCGGGGCAAAATAAAACACTACGATCGAAAGGCGCAGGCCTCCTGCCTGGAACTTCCGAACCTACTCCTGGTCGACAGCCAACTCGTAGCAGAAGCCATCCTCGGGGTAGTAGTAGTAGTCGAACGTCGGCGGGGTAGCTGTCTCAGCGGCTCCGTCATCTGGTCACGACGAACTGATATGGGGGAAAAAGGAAAGAAAAGCAACCGTGAGTACTCTGAAGTACTCAGCAAGCAAGGATCTACACTACATATGCAACATTATCAAGGGAAGGCTGTATATGTGGACTGGGCTGCAGAAATGCCAGAATAGAGAGAAGGCCTAGTCCTATCGAAGACTAGCATCTTCAGCGGTCTTGCAGCAGTAGAAGAGAGTAGAACAATACCATATAATGTAGCAGTAATAATATCAACCTCATCCTGAGATCCTTTCTCGACTCCCTGCGAGAAAGCAATCCCAGAGCCATAACGTCTTCAAACCTCGTCCTGAGATCCCTTCTCGACTCCCTGCGAGAAGCAATCCCAGAGCCATATATACAGGTCTCATCACAGGTATCCAGTTCTAAATTGTATCAATCAGGATACAACTCCGAGTGTCCTTTACCGTAGGACCGGCTATCGATAGAAATGTTCTTCCCTGCAGGGGTGCACCAACTTACCCAACACGCTCGATTAACTCCGGCCGGACACACTTTCCTGGGTCATGCCCGGCCTCGGCCAAACGACACATCGCAACCCTACCTATAGCTCAGCAGAGAGGTCCCCGTCGGTCTACATCCTAAGCGCTCAGAGGTCTTGGGCCATCGCCCTGTGCACTCCGAGTCGTTGCGCGCAGGGAGAAGCCTGGCACCAGGAGGGCGCCGGTCCGTCCGTGCCGCCATGCTGAACTGAACGTCTGACAGAGCTTTCGGCTGATGCTACGATGCAGAACACCCATACTATGCCCACGTGATGGTTAGTGCTATCAGACCAGAGGCCTGCTCGGATCAAATATCCAAATCGCTAGGACTAGGGGCTTGCGGTAACGAGCAGAGACTCACGAAAGATGTGACCCCGTCGCCCCGTCTCGAGGACTTGCGGCAAGGGCCATGAATGCCCGGCCACGCCTCGTATTCAACACTCGGGCACCATCCAGGTCAACCCGTCTCGTAAAAGACTGTCGAGAACTCAGGTCCACCTCTACTGGGTGGTACCGCCTGTCCCTTCAGTCCTGTAGTAAAAGTAGCTTCCTCGGGTCCCCCTTCGGGGCCGACCCGTCTCTATCAAGGTTCAGCAGTAAAGTCACAGTAACCGTGTGTCCATAACATCAAGGAAATCCGAGGTATCACCCTCGACGGATGCCCACTCGATGTAACCGTCAAGTCGAACTTAGGAGGAATCACCCTCGATGAGTTCACACTTGATGTGTTGTACGACAGCGTCGTATCGGAAGTGGAGAAGGAGGAATCACCCTCGATGACCACGATCGAATAGCTACTCTACAGAGTTAACATCAGAAGTGCTACATGAGGTTTCACCCTCGGCACTTGATAGTAACGCTGCAGTGTCGTTACAACTAAGGGGGGGTGATGTGCGGTGTCGGGGCCTGGTCTTCAATCCCGTTGATCGGGTCTTCTGACGATCCAGCGCGGCAGTCGGGATAAGTGGGTTCACTGATAGGTCTCTACCCAGCCTAGACTAAACAGTTTAGGATATGTAGGTAATTATCAACAGCAGGTTACAATGAATAGGCTATGCATCAGAATAGGTAAAGCAGTAGTAGCAGCAATTCTAATGCAAGCATGGGAAATTAGAATGGGCGATATCGGGATGATCAAAGGGGGGGGCTTGCCTGGTTGCTCGGCGGCAAGGGCAAGGTCGTCTATGGTATCTTCGGGATCCGGAGCTGCGTCGGTCTCGGGGACGACGTCGGTGTGAGGGTCTAACGAGAGAGAAGAGGGGGAGGAAACAGTATAAATACACAGTAAATATGAGCAACACAAAGTATGACATGGCAGTACGCAGTGCTAGGGGTAGTCTAACGCAGTACTATACGTATCAGGCGTTGCGGGAGAATATCTGGTGATATTTCCCGGGTCTTTGGATTTATCGGATAGACGAACCGGAGGGGGAATGTTGCATGTTCGGATAGTTAGGGACATGTGACGGACGAACGGATCACGTACTCGGATTCGTCTCGTCGTTCTGAGCAACTTTCATGTAGAAAGTATTTTCATCGGAGTTACGGTTTAAAAGATATGATTTTCTAAAGTTTAAACAATATTCTGAAATTACAGATTTATTATTAATTCGAATTATCCAGAACAGTAGCAGGGTGACGTCAGCATGACGCATGGATGACGTCAGCAGTCAACAGGGGGCCGGCCAGGTCAAACCTGATATGTGGGGCCCACATGTCAGTGACCCAGTTAACTAAACAGAGTTAGCTTAATCTATTTAAACTAATTAGCAGGCGGGGCCCAGCAGTCAGTGGGTAATTAGTGTTTTAAATCACTAATTAATTTTATTAACGGATTATTTATTTAATAAAACGTTTTACCGAGCGGGACCCACATGTCATAGACACAGGGCCCGCCCAGTCAGCGTGGACTAGGTCAACGGGACCCAGTGGGGCCCAGAGTCAGTGGCTGGGCCGTGGGGCCCGTGGCGCCACGTCGGACCGGCCGCCGGAGTCGCGCCGGTTTCGCCCTCAGGGCGTCTCCGGGGCCGTGGCTTGGCCCGTTCGAACGGGCGGCGAGCGCCGCGTCACGTGGTGGTGTTGGCGTGGTTGGGGGCCGCCGGGAACGGCGCCGGCGATGACCGCAGCGGCGATGGCGTTCGGGTGGTGCACGGGGTCGGCGCTACGGCGCGCTAGCGAGCGAAAGGAGAAGCTAGGTGTGGCCTGCGCGATGCGGGGAGCACGATGCGCACGGGCCCGAGGCCGTTTGGTCACCGGAACGGCACCGGCGACGAGCTAGGCGGCGGTGCGTTCGGGCGAAAGAGGGGCGACGCGTACGGGCACGAAGAGCGCGCGGGGAGAGGGGGAGGGGGACGAGGTGCTCACAGCGAGTCTGTAGGTGAGCTTAGCGTGCGCGGGGAGGGCTCGGAGTGGCCGGAGTCGGCGATGGCGTGCGGCGGCCGAAGGTGGAAGATGACGGCGCCGGCGACGCAGCGACGCGTTCTAGCTCGTGGGGCTCGGGGGAGAGGCGTAGTCGACGGAGGCGAACCATGCGGGCACGGTCACGCGACGAGGCAGAGGCGGTGGCCGCGCGTGCTACGGCGGCGGTGCCATGGCTACGCACTGGAGAGAGAGGAGAGGTGGTGTCCAGGGGAGAGTGAGGCGAGGGAGAGCCAGGGGGTCCGGGGTGCTGCTCATATACGCGGCAGTCGCGGCGATGCGCTGTCGACCGCAAGGGAGGGGGGGCCTGGGCGTGCGCGCGTGCGTGCGCCAGGTGCTCGACAGCGAGCCCCGGGCGTGAGCAGTACGAAGAGGACGAGCGAGTTGGGCTGGGCCGGCCACTGTGCTGACTTAGGCCCAGCACAGTGGGTCTTTTTCTTTTTCTTCTTTTCTTTTTTGTTTTCTCTTTTTAGTTTCTGTTTTGACTTTTGTTTTGATTTCAAAATACTTTTGTAAAATATGAAACTAGCCCAAATAAATATGGTGCATTATTAGTCACTGCTAGAAACTGGTTTGGCGTCCATATCTTTTTGGTTTGGATTTTATTTAATTGAAAAGGGGTTGAATAGTGCTATGTTGCTGCTGTTTCTTGTTGTTCGAGTCCTTTTACAATTCCAACTAATGTTGCAATCATTTTTATAAATGCTAGGGGAATATTTGCAACAAGATGCACATTTTAGTTTTCCAGTTTGAACAACTTTTATTTTCCACTTTAATTTAATTTGAATTTGAGTTAGAAGTTGAAATGCATTATGATGCAAATGATGATCATGCACTGTTAAACATGATGACATGGCATAATCAAAAGGGTGATTACTGTAGTTAACCACTGGGGGTGTTACAAATCTCCTCTACTAACAAGAATTCTCGTCCCGAGAATTAAGAAGTAGAAGGAAAAAGTTCGGGGTATTCCGCACGAAGATTATCCTCGCGTTCCCAAGTGGCTTCATCTTCAGTATGATTTGACCAATGCACTTTGAGGAACTTGGTAACCTTCTGACGGGTTCGACGTTCAGCTTCATCGAGAATGCGGATCGGATGCTCCTTATAAGATAGATCATCTTGCAATTCGAGCATCTCGTGATCCACAGCTCGGTGCGGAGATTCCTTGAAGCATTTACGAAGTTGCGACACATGAAAGACGTCGTGGATATGGGAGAATTGCGGAGGCAACTCCAGTTTATATGCCACCTGACCACGTCTAGCAATAATGCGGAAAGGACCAATGTAGCGTGGAGCTAACTTGCCCTTGATTCCAAAATGGTGAGTGCCCTTCATAGGGGTGACACGTAGATAAGCTTGATCACCAGGTTGATAAGTCAAACCCCATCGTTTGCGATCATAGTTGCTCTTCTGGCGGTCCTGAGCCGCCTTGAGATTTTCCCGGACAATTCGGACTTGTTCTTCGGCGTGTTGAATAATATCTGGACCCACGAGCGGTCGTTCCCCAGTTTCTGACCAATTCATAGGGGTTCGACACTTACGTCCATAGAGAACTTCAAAGGGGGCCATTTTCAAGCTGGCTTGATAGCTGTTGTTATAGGAGAACTCGGCATATGGAAGAGATTCTTCCCACTTCTTGCCGAAAGAAACAACACAAGCTCGTAGCATGTCTTCAAGCACTTGGTTGACTCGTTCGACTTGGCCTTGGGATTGAGGATGATAAGCTGAACTCCAGGTGATATGAGTTCCCATAGTCTTTTGAAAACTTTCCCAGAAATGACCAGTGAATATGCTGCCACGGTCTGAACTGATCTCTTTCGGGATACCGTGGAGTGAAACAATTCTGGAGATATATAACTCTGCTAACTGACTAGCAGTGATCGTCTCCTTGACAGGCAGGAAGTGTGCAACTTTGGAGAGTTGGTCGACGACGACAAGAATAGCATCGTGACCCTTCTGTGACTTGGGAAGTCTTGTAATGAAATCCATCTGAACCTTATCCCATTTCCATAAAGGAATAGGTAACGGTTGCAGAATTCCAGCAGGCTTCTGATGTTCTGCTTTAACGCGACGACACACATCACATTCAGCAACATAACGAGCAATGTTTTGCTTCATTCTGGACCACCAGTACCTTTGACGGAGATCACGATACATCTTGGTGCTACCCGGATGAATAGACAACGGGGTATCATGTGCCTCCTTCATGACTTTGTCAGTCATAAGCTCGAAGCGAGGTACCACAATACGGTCTTTGAAATACAAGGTTCCATCTTCAGACAGCGAGAAATCCCTGTACTTTTCAAGGTGAAGATCTTTCTTCATCAGATCAACTTCAGCATCTTTAGCTTGTGCACTCTTAACAGCTTTCTCAAGGTCTGGTTCAACAACCAAGGTTTTTAAGTATCCTTGAGGAACTATCTCGATATTTAGCTTTCGAAGCTCTTCATACAGAAGGGGTTGCTGTAGCTGAACCTCAAGTTCGCAGCAATAGGATTTGCGGCTCAACGCATCAGCCATCACATTAGCCTTGCCAGGGGTATAGGATATACCCAAGTCATAGTCCGCAATGGTCTCCATCCATCTTTGCTGACGGAGGTTCAGAGATGGCTGAGTGAACAAGTACTTCCGACTTTTATGATCCGTGTATATCTCGCAACGATTACCGAGGAGATAATGTCGCCACAACTGCAGTGCATAGATGACAGCAGCTAGTTCTAGATCATGTACCGGATAATTCTCTTCATGCGGTCGCAACTGACGAGAGCCATAGGCAATCACTTTACACTCTTGCATTAGGATACAGCCTAATCCTTCACGGGATGCGTCACAATAGATCACAAAGTCTTTGCGAGAATCTGGAGGAGCAAGAACTGGAGCAGAAGTTAGCTTGTCCTTGAGTGTTTGAAAACTTTCCTGACATTTTTCTGTCCATTCAAACTTAACGCCCTTGTGAAGTAGATCAGTTAAAGGCTTAGCAATCTTTGAGAAATTCTCGACAAAGCGACGGCAATAGCTTGCAAGGCCGAGAAAACTTCTGACTTGCTTGACATTCTTCGGAGGAGTCCAGTCAAGAATAGCCTGAACTCGTTCTGGGTTAACGGCGATGCCATCTTGCGAAATCACATGGCCGAGATATGTCACTTCGGACAACCAGAATTCACATTTAGAATATTTGGCATACAGTTGGTGTTCACGCAGCCTTTCGAGTACAAGGCGAAGATGTTCGGCATGTTCTTCTTCATTCTTCGAATATACCAGAATATCATCCAGATATACCACGACGAATTTATCGAGGTAATCCATGAAGATATAATTCATCAATCGGGAGAATGTGGCTGGAGCATTTGTTAAGCCAAATGACATTACAGTGTACTCATAAGAACCATAGCGAGTAACAAATGCAGTCTTCGGAATATCCTCTTCACGAACACGGATCTGATGGTAACCCAACCTCAAATCAAGTTTAGAGAATACCGATGATCCAGTAAGTTGATCATACAAATCATTGATCCGAGGAAGCGGATATTTATTCTGAATGGTGGCTTGGTTAATGGGCCGATAATCCTGAACCAATCGGTTAGTTCCATCCTTCTTCTTAACGAAGAGTGAAGGTGCTCCCCAAGCAGAGGAACTGGGGCGGATGAAACCTTTCTTAAGTGACGTGTCGATTTCTTCCTTAAGCTCAAGAAGATGATGCGGAGGCATCTTATAAGGACGCTTCGCAATAGGAATAGTGCCTGGTTTCAAGTCGATGACAAACTCAACAGCTCTTGCAGGGGGTATTCCTAGGAGTTCTTCTGGAAATACATCTTGAAAATCACGAACAACTGGAACGTTCTCGATGCCTTCAAGAGGTGAAGCATTCAATGCATTCAGAACATATATCTGATTCTCGGCATTCTGAACTGTTCGAGCTGAGTATTTGACTGTCTGGCCAGAAGGGTGTGTGAGTTGGACTGTCTTAGTAGCACAGTCAATCAAAGCTTTATGGGCAATCAACCAATCCATACCAAGAATGATGTCTATGTTGGAAGGCCCGAGTACAATGAGAGAAGCCGGAAAAAGCAGACCTCCAATCTCGATGTGGTTGTGGGGGCATAACATCGTGGTTTGCCACTTGGATCCCGGAGATTGAATCGCTAAAGGAGTGGGCAGATTTTCCATATGTAACCCATGCAACTGAGCAAATTGTTGGGACACAAAAGCATGCGATGCTCCAGAATAAAAAAGAACAGAAGCTGGCACTGAATTGACGTGAAGGGTTCCCATCACAATTTTTGGGGACTCCCGAGCTTCTTCTATTTTGACGTGAGAGACCTGGCCTCGGTCCACAGCAGACATCCTGGCCTTACGATTTCTGCAATGATGGGTTCGATGGCCCTTCGTACGACCATCCGAGAGACGTGGTGCATCCTGAGGAGAAGCCATGGTATTGGAGTGTCCAGCCTGAATCGTTAGTTGTCTCGGCGGCGGAGGCAGACGAGGTGCAACATAAGACGGCCTTGGTGTTGGAGCAGGTCGGTGATGAACATTGTGCGGGATCCACACTCGACGTTTCTGAACAGGCTGACCCGAGGGTGAGCCTGCTTCACGAGTGCGCTTGAGTGACTCCTGGTACTCAGTCAGAGCTGTTTCAACTTGGAAAGATTTGCTGACAAGCGTTGCGAAGTCTGTGAAATCATGGACAACAAGTGCAAGTTTTATATCAGTACGTAGTCCTTCACGGAATGTCTCCTGCTTGCGTGTGTTGGTGTCGACGTCATCCGCAGCATAGCGGGACAATTCAAGAAATTTCCTCTGGTATTCATCCACAGCCATTTTGCCCTGTGAGAGTTTGCGGAACTCCTGCTTCTTCTGGTCGATCAGACCTTGAGGAATGTACCGTGCACGAATGGCTGACTGAAATTCCTGCCAAGTGGTTACAGTTTTAGCAGGCAACATACCCTTGTGGCTTTCCCACCATTGAGCAGCTGATCCCCTCAGGTGATACGTCGCATAGGTGACGTAACTGTCAGGGGTAACATTGGCCGACTTCAACTGAAAGGCAATGTCACGGAGCCAATCATCAGCATCCATTGGATCAGTCGAGCTGCGAAAAGTGGACGGATTGAGGCGCACAAATTCTGGCAGCGTTATTGGAGCAGACTGTTGTTGAGCATTCTGAGTTGGGAACTGAGCCAATACTCTGGTCATAAACTGACGGTTGAGTTCAAACTGCTGCATCATTGCGGCAATATAAGGTGGAGGTGGAGGATCGTCAGCCATCCTGCCAAATCAACAGGGGCAGTTTAGCAAGTAAAACTGCAGGTGTATGGAATTATTCATGAAGTAACACGCACGACAGAAGGAAGTGCGATAGATACTACATCTTAATCACACCAGACATTTAAATTCACACGTAGCCTCGGTTACAAACCGGCATTACGACAGCTGAAAAGAGAAGGCTAGACAACTAGGCGGCGCGCAGGCACGCGGTAAGGAAGCACACAACGAGACATAGCAAAGGCTGCATCAACGTCGGAGAAAACTGACGGAGCGAGGAATCCGCAAGTGACAACACAGGGTGCCCTCGATAAGAGGATCATGTAAGCAGAACCTGGCCCACAATCTTGAAGCAAGGGGGGATATTTTCAGAACTCCGGGTGGATGTGATCACGAGAGCCTAATGTTGGAGTTAGTAAACTTTAGTTAACCCGAAAGGAAGAGAGGTCAGAGTCCCAGAGTAAAGATGAGGAATAAAAGATACTAATACCACCCAATTGGCGACGTGGGCCCGTAAGCCACACAGCCAGGTTAGTAAAACAATTTTCGGTTACTAGACTCAACTTCGGCCAAGGAGTTGGAAAGGGGGGTTCCTACAGGCAGTCGGCTCTGATACCAACTTGTGACGCCCCCGGCCCGATCGTGCACTAATCATACACGCAAATGCACACGATCAAGCCTAAGGACTCACGGGAAGATATCACAACACAACTCTAAAACATAAATAAAGTCATACAAGCTTTATATTACAAGCCAGGGCCTCGAGGGCTCGAATACATAGCTCGATGGCATACAAGCGTCAGCGGAAGCATCAGTTATCTGAGTACAGATATGAAAGAGAAACAGAAAGGCCTTTAGAAAGGCGGGGCAAAATAAAACACTACGATCGAAAGGCGCAGGCCTCCTGCCTGGAACTTCCGAACCTACTCCTGGTCGACAGCCAACTCGTAGCAGAAGCCATCCTCGGGGTAGTAGTAGTAGTCGAACGTCGGCGGGGTAGCTGTCTCAGCGGCTCCGTCATCTGGTCACGACGAACTGATATGGGGGAAAAAGGAAAGAAAAGCAACCGTGAGTACTCTGAAGTACTCAGCAAACAAGGATCTACACTACATATGCAACATTATCAAGGGGAGGCTGTATATGTGGACTGGGCTGCAGAAATGCCAGAATAGAGAGAAGGCCTAGTCCTATCGAAGACTAGCATCTTCAGCGGTCTTGCAGCAGTAGAAGAGAGTAGAACAATACCATATAATGTAGCAGTAATAATATCAACCTCATCCTGAGATCCTTTCTCGACTCCCTGCGAGAAAGCAATCCCAGAGCCATAACGTCTTCAAACCTCGTCCTGAGATCCCTTCTCGACTCCCTGCGAGAAGCAATCCCAGAGCCATATATACAGGTCTCATCACAGGTATCCAGTTCTAAATTGTATCAATCAGGATACAACTCCGAGTGTCCTTTACCGTAGGACCGGCTATCGATAGAAATGTTCTTCCCTGCAGGGGTGCACCAACTTACCCAACACGCTCGATTAACTCCGGCCGGACACACTTTCCTGGGTCATGCCTGGCCTCGGCCAAACGACACATCGCAACCCTACCTATAGCTCAGCAGAGAGGTCCCCGTCGGTCTACATCCTAAGCGCTCAGAGGTCTTGGGCCATCGCCCTGTGCACTCCGAGTCGTTGCGCGCAGGGAGAAGCCTGGCACCAGGAGGGCGCCGGTCCGTCCGTGCCGCCATGCTGAACTGGACGTCTGACAGAGCTTTCGGCTGATGCTACGATGCAGAACGCCCATACTATGCCCACGTGATGGTTAGTGCTATCAGACCAGAGGCCTGCTCGGATCAAATATCCAAATCGCTAGGACTAGGGGCTTGCGGTAACGAGCAGAGACTCACGAAAGATGTGACCCCGTCGCCCCGTCTCGAGGACTTGCGGCAAGGGCCATGAATGCCCGGCCACGCCTCGTATTCAACACTCGGGCACCATCCAGGTCAACCCGTCTCGTAAAAAACTGTCGGGAACTCAGGTCCACCTCTACTGGGTGGTACCGCCTGTCCCTTCAGTCCTGTAGTAAAAGTAGCTTCCTCGGGTCCCCCTTCGGGGCCGACCCGTCTCTATCAAGGTTCAGCAGTAAAGTCACAGTAACCGTGTGTCCATAACATCAAGGAAATCCGAGGTATCACCCTCGACGGATGCCCACTCGATGTAACCGTCAAGTCGAACTTAGGAGGAATCACCCTCGATGAGTTCACACTTGATGTGTTGTACGACAGCGTCGTATCGGAAGTGGAGAAGGAGGAATCACCCTCGATGACCATGATCGAATAGCTACTCTACAGAGTTAACATCAGAAGTGCTACATGAGGTTTCACCCTCGGCACTTGATAGTAACGCTGCAGTGTCGTTACAACTAAGGGGGGGTGGTGTGCGGTGTCGGGGCCTGGTCTTCAATCCCGTTGATCGGGTCTTCTGACGATCCAGCGCGGCAGTCGGGATAAGTGGGGTCACTGATAGGTCTCTACCCAGCCTAGACTAAACAGTTTAGGATATGTAGGTAATTATCAACAGCAGGTTACAATGAACAGGCTATGCATCAGAATAGGTAAAGCAGTAGTAGCAGCAATTCTAATGCAAGCATGGGAAATTAGAATGGGCGATATCGGGATGATCAAAGGGGGGGGGGCTTGCCTGGTTGCTCAGCGGCAAGGGCAAGGTCGTCTATGGTGTCTTCGGGATCCGGAGCTGCGTCGGTCTCGGGGACGACGTCGGTGTCAGGGTCTAACGAGAGAGAAGAGGGGGAGGAAACAGTATAAATACACAGTAAATATGAGCAACACAAAGTATGACATGGCAGTACGCAGTGCTAGGGGTAGTCTAACGCAGTACTATACGTATCAGGCGTTGCGGGAGAATATCTGGTGATATTTCCCGGGTCTTTGGATTTATCGGATAGACGAACCGGAGGGGGAATGTTGCATGTTCGGATAGTTAGGGACGTGTGACGGACGAACGGATCGCGTACTCGGATTCGTCTCGTCGTTCTGAGCAACTTTCATGTAGAAAGTATTTTCATCGGAGTTACGGTTTAAAAGATATGATTTTCTAAAGTTTAAACAATATTCTGAAATTACAGATTTATTATTAATTCGAATTATCCAGAACAGTAGCAGGGTGACGTCAGCATGACGCATGGATGACGTCAGCAGTCAACAGGGGGCCGGCCAGGTCAAACCTGATATGTGGGGCCCACATGTCAGTGACCCAGTTAACTAAACAGAGTTAGCTTAATCTATTTAAACTAATTAGTAGGCGGGGCCCAGCAGTCAGTGGGTAATTAGTGTTTTAAATCACTAATTAATTTTATTAACGGATTATTTATTTAATAAAACGTTTTACCGAGCGGGACCCACATGTCATAGACACAGGGCCCGCCCAGTCAGCGTGGACTAGGTCAACGGGACCCAGTGGGGCCCAGAGTCAGTGGCTGGGCCGTGGGGCCCGCGGCGCCACGTCGGACCGGCCGCCGGAGTCGCGCCGGAGTGCCCAGACGCGGTGGCGAGCTCCGGCGAGCTCGGGTTTCGCCCTCAGGGCGTCTCCGGGGCCGTGGCTTGGCCCGTTCGAACGGGCGGCGAGCGCCGCGTCACGTGGTGGTGTTGGCGTGGTTGGGGGCCGCCGAGAACGGCGCCGGCGATGACCGCAGCGGCGATGGCGTTCGGGTGGTGCACGGGGTCGGCGCTACGGCGCGCTAGCGAGCGAAAGGAGAAGCTAGGTGTGGCCTGCGCGATGCGGGGAGCACGATGCGCACGGGCCCGAGGCCGTTTGGTCACCGGAACGGCACCGGCGACGAGCTAGGCGGCGGTGCGTTCGGGCGAAAGAGGGGCGACGCGTACGGGCACGAAGAGCGCGCGGGGAGAGGGGGAGGGGGACGAGGTGCTCACAGCGAGTCTGTAGGTGAGCTTAGCGTGCGCGGGGAGGGCTCGGAGTGGCCGGAGTCGGCGATGGCGTGCGGCGGCCGAAGGTGGAAGATGACGGCGCCGGCGACGCAGCGACGCGTTCTAGCTCGTGGGGCTCGGGGGAGAGGCGTAGTCGACGGAGGCGAACCATGCGGGCACGGTCACGCGACGAGGCAGAGGCGGTGGCCGCGCGTGCTACGGCGGCGGTGCCATGGCTGCGCACTGGAGAGAGAGGAGAGGTGGTGTCCAGGGGAGAGTGAGGCGAGGGAGAGCCAGGGGGTCCGGGGTGCTGCTCATATACGCAGCAGTCGCGGCGACGCGCTGTCGACCGCGAGGGAGGGGGGGCCTGGGCGTGCGCGCGTGCGTGCGCCAGGTGGTCGACAGCGAGCCCCGGGCGTGAGCAGTACGAAGAGGACGAGCGAGTTGGGCTGGGCCGGCCACTGTGCTGACTTAGGCCCAGCACAGTGGGTCTTTTTCTTTTTCTTCTTTTCTTTTCTGTTTTCTCTTTTTAGTTTCTGTTTTGACTTTTGTTTTGATTTCAAAATACTTTTGTAAAATATGAAACTAGCCCAAATAAATATGGTGCATTATTAGTCACTGCTAGAAACTGGTTTGGCGTCCATATCTTTTTGGTTTGGATTTTATTTAATTGAAAAGGGGTTGAATAGTGCTATGTTGCTGCTGTTTCTTGTTGTTCGAGTCCTTTTACAATTCCAACTAATGTTGCAATCATTTTTATAAATGCTAGGGGAATATTTGCAACAAGATGCACATTTTAGTTTTCCAGTTTGAACAACTTTTATTTTCCACTTTAATTTAATTTGAATTTGAGTTAGAAGTTGAAATGCATTATGATGCAAATGATGATCATGCACTGTTAAACATGATGACATGGCATAATCAAAAGGGTGATTACTGTAGTTAACCACTGGTGGTGTTACATATGACAAGAGCAAGAATATGAACACTGAACTAACTTTTGGATGCACTAGTAAAGTATATCTCTAAACAATGCATCGTTCGAACATTGCTAGTGAAAATAAATGGTTAAGAGTGCTACAAAGCAATAGGACACTAGTAAACTCAATCATTTTAAACTTTTACTATGATAAAAGAAGATTAGCAAGTTCAAATGCTGATTGTGCCAAATGGTTCTTAAAGAGCACATGATCCTAGGAATAAAAGGAAGTTGTGAACCACTTATTGAATTTGAAAGAAACACATATTATTTTATTAGTCTCACCATAGGAACATACCAACGATCCAGGGAACATGGTATACACCCGGGTCAACTAATTATATAGTTTTTTTGTTTGTCTCCCCAAAGGAACATACCACCGATCCAGAGAACATGGTATACACCTGGTTCGACAAATATTGCATTTTTATTTATTTATTACTGTCCAAGCTACCAAATTCACATGCCTCCTATCCAGGGAACATGACATGCTACTGTAGGTAGACTAGACTTATATTCACTATTACATATTGAACAAAGGAATTACAATTACAAGAAAAATAAGGAAGGAAACAAGAATCATCACTCATGCATGTCTGGTTCACATGCTACTGATCCAGAGAACATAGCATGCTAATCCATAGTGGTTAAGTGATTGCTCTGAATGGGAACACACTTGGCACAAATTCAGCATCTAACACTTGATGATCTAGGTGTATCAAAGTAAATGCAGAAAATGATGAAGTTTTCTAGTGTACTAGGGACTTGAGCACTCAAAACTAATAACTTTCACTAATTTCAGCAAAGCAAGTAATATGTAGATCACTAGTTTACAAGGCATTCAACAATCAGTTCTCATGTTCACATCAAGCACAATATGTCAAATAAAATTCAGTGGGACATCGTTTAAGAAATGGCTTAAGCAACTCAAATATCAAATGATTTCAGCATTATCAATGGATGATATATTCAGATTGGGGTCATGAAACAGCTCACCGGGCTTTGATCATGTAGCACTCGCTCGATCACCCTCTAAATTGCAGCCCTTCTCCTTTGCACGCTCCAGCTTCTCCCTTCCTCGTGTTTGTGCCCATTGCTTCTCCTCTTCACCATGCTCTGAATCCACCAGGGTCCCAAGGAATGTCACCTCGAACCTGGTTAGCATGAAGTGAACGGTGCAAAAGCAAAAACCTGAAAAAGCACTCAACAAAAGAGACAATACAAGTGACAGGGGTAATGCCCTCTAAATCATCAATAGAGTACCCAATTACGTAAGCATAGCTATAAAGCACATGTTTAGGATGGTATGAATAAGTGATCTCAACACTATCATGTGGATGGTATGTTTCATTATGTCATCATCGGAAACATAAGCAATGCCACGAATAGGGTATGTATGATCATGTCCAAGCAAAAAAAAAAATCCAAGTCTAGCTTAATGGCTGGTATAATGCAATGCAAAGTAGCAGCAAAGATCTCATAAGGAAGCATGCCATCAAGAGGGTTAGATAAACCTGCTACATGATGCTCTTGTATAACAATAGGCAAATGAATTTCTGATTCTTCGAGTTCATCTACAACAGCTTCTTTTACTTCTTCGGGAGAGATAGACATTGTGTCTTCAACTTGATCTCTTGGGTAGTCGATCCCTTGGTCATCTTGTTCATTATCTTCTAGTTCATCTTCTTCAATCTTGATAGCCTCCCAAATGTCCTGATCTACCTCTAGATCTTCTATGGTGCTACTACCAGCAACACCTAATTGAGTCTGAAGTGTCCCCATCTGTGAATATTCATTAACATGATCTGGTAGGAGTGCTGAGATCACTACCTCGCCGTCTTCTGAGCAATGTTCTCCTCATCACCATCACTGCTAAGTTTCAACAGTGACACCAATGACTTCCACCAGTCATGAGCTCAGCAACACATGGGATCTTCTTAGGATATTGAAGTATCAGCTCTTCTAAATTTGACTCAACCTCTTGTACCTCTCTCCTTGGAATGTCTCCGACTTGCTTAGTTTTATGTGCAAGAGTGGGAATCTCATCTTCACTCTTCTTCTCTGAGATACTCTCTTTAACTGTGATAGAGGCAACCACTGGTGGAGCTAATGATTTCTTCTTGACAAATAGTCCAGATACAGTTGTAACACAAGTGTGGGCAACTGGTGACATGACTAAATTCCACCAGTCACATAGCTGACTAACACAAGTGAATTTCTCCATATCTTGTTGTCTCAACTTAGCGTCAATCAGAGTAGGTTCCTCATAAACATCTTCTTGCAACTTTGACTCATTCTAGACAGTTTCATTGACATGAGGTATTGGATCTGCTACTGTGGTATCCATCTGATCTACAGTGGTTGCATCATCTTGGAAAATATCATAATCATCATCAAGGGTAATTGAAGTAAGATCAGTGTTTCTATATGGAGGATCTAATTCAGTTCTGAAATGTTGTTGTCCCTGGAATGAAACATGCTGGTTTTGAATATTAGGCACCATGGATGATTTCTGTTCACTTATGGAACACACAACTTTTGATTGCACACAGCTTGCAACCTCCAGATTTGAACTAGGCCTTTCATAACCCCATTGCATTTGGTGGAAGGCAATGCTCTCAATGAGAATAATTGCACCCTCAATGGTCTTGTTCATGATTGTTCCACCAGCTGACATATCAATAAGATTTCTTGAAGCATGTGTCAGCCCTCTATAGAATATCTGTAGCACTAACCAATCCTTTTGCCCATGATCAGGACATTTTCTAAGCAAATACTTATATCTCTCCCAAGCTGCATACAAGCTCTCACTTCCATCTTGCGCAAAACTGAGGATCTGGTCACGAATTGCAGCTTGCTTGTAAAGTGGAAAATATCTATGCAGGAAAGCTTGCGAAATATCACCCCAAGTGTATGATCTTGATGGCAAAGAACAATACCAGTCCTTAGCAGCATCTCTGAGAGAGAATGTGAACAACATACACTTGATAGCATCTTGGGAAACGCCATGGTACTGGACTGTATTGGCATACTCCAGGACATTACAAATGTGCTCATGAGGGTCTTCATTTGGTAATCCTCTAAATTGATTCTGCAAGACGAGAGCAATAAGTCCAGGCCTCAACTCAAAAATTTCGGCCTCAATAGATGGCCAAATTGGCCCTGTCATCATGTCCAAACTACTTGGCAACCAAAGATCACGTACTAAAGCCATACACTGGTACAACGAGGTGCTATACAAACGGTTTTTAACCCCTTTCTGCGATGGCATTTTGAACCATCGCCTAGTGAGTGACTGCGATAGGGGTGGTCCTTCCCACACGACCAAGAAACCCTCGGGGATAGGCCCTCTGGTCACATACGCTCGGCAAAATGAGGTCGTGTGCGACGAGCGAGCGATCAAATATGGTTATATAGGCCCAATCAGTTCCGGTCATAAGTACATCCCACACAGTCGGTCCCAAAGAAATGTTTTCGTTTGTTATGTACATTCCACACAGTCAATCCAAGGAATACATTTCCGTTCTTATGTACATCCCACACAGTCAATCCAGAGAAAACATTTCTGTTCATATGTACATCCCACACAGTAAATCCAGGGAAAATGTTTCCGTCCGTATATACACCCCACATAGTTTTATGTATAGCCTCGTGTGTGATAGGTCTAACTATCACACACGCTCTGCCTCGGTTAACCGTTTGCTTTTATTCAACTACATCACACATGATTTGATGAAGAAAACTGTATGGCATTGGGCTATCCATCACAAGCACTTTTACTGCTAGAACCGTTTGCAAAGTACCATGACCCATTTAGCAGGTTTATTAGTTTACAATTAATAATTCCAGTATTACGCAAATTCACATTTCATATCGAACAGCTGTTTGCCAATTTCATATCAGGCACATAAATATATTTTAACATCACAGTACAATAGCTACCTGAAAACATCACAGTACAACATATAGCTAGTTCACCTTCATAAGAACAATATTAGAACAATATATTCATTTCCCTAATCTAGATCATCCAGGCTCGTCTTATCCACCTCTACTTTTAGTTCAGTAAGAACCTGTTTTGCACTGGCCAACTGGGAAAGTCCCTACTCCTTCGCCAACACCATCTAAGCTAAGTCTAATTTAAAAAATCTGAGCTCATTCTCCATCTTCCTCTTTTTATCCCGCATCTTCAAATATTCTTCAGCGTTGACAACACTTTCTCTAAGCCTACCTCTGTTCTCTTCCTCTTACATGCTCCAGAGCTTTGCTAGGCACATCTTCAAAGACTGTGGCCACTCTTGATCAACCCACTCCAGGTAAGAACACTTCTGTTCATCCTATAATATTTAAAACTATATCAGTAACAATTGTAGGGGAAATGGGTTTCTAGCAACATAGAAAATCACGAAATACATATTTTGAAAAACTGAAGAAACAGGTTAATTATGACATATCTTCTCAAAAAGATCAATGTGCAAATGAATTAATTGCTACTGAGACAACAACCAAATTCTGAAACATCAGAAGCTATAATTAACTACAACAACAATACAAGTTCTTAGTCATGTACTATAAATAACAAATTGAACATTTTATGAGGAAGCTAAATATAACTGCAACAACATTGCAATAGTGTTTGGATGACAACAAATTGATACTAACAGGTGTGTACATGCACAAATTTAGTAACATAGAACTAATAGCACTAAGGCCGTCCACTATGTATGCCAAAACCGGTGTAAAGACAACTGTTGCTACATTTGGCACCGGTGCCCTGCACTGGCGAGCTGATACAACGGAAAAAAATCAGGGACCCGGACTCCGGAGCACCTAGTTGCTCTGATGCCCAGTTCCTTCGTGCCATAAAGATTTAGTATTTTACTGCTTGGTTGCTCGGATGTGTGGACCAAAGTTGGCTGCACAAACTGCTGAAGTGTTGCCAAATAATTTTCTAATGGCACCGCTGATGAGATGGCAACATTTTTAGATACTAGGTACAAACTGTGACACTGTCTTAACATCTAGAATAACATATCATAGTGACAGTGTCTGAATCACATCTAACAAATGATTTGTAATAACGAAAGTGGGGCTAACCTTCTCTGCACATGCCAGAAACTTCCTCCCACTGTCCACAGATTCAAACGCAACTAGGTTCACGCATGGAGATTGATGGTGACAACGAGCAGGCAGATCTTCAGCCACCCCGCTCCATTCCTTGCAACTGATGGTCTTAGGGAGCTACAAGAGGAAGAAATGACTCAAATCGACCGCCGGGTTAAAATCCTTCATTCCAAGTCATAACCCGAGAGAGAGAAGATAGGCATACCCGGGTGCTAAAAAATTCGTCGTCGGAGGAGGAACCGCTGGAGAGGTCATTGAAGAAGACCATGGCGACCCCGGCGGTAGGATGCGAGATGGCGAGAGCGAGGAAGCAAGCGAGGAAGCGGCTATAGCTTTGAAAGGAAGGAAGGAGGAAATAGGGGAAATGTGACTTGTGGTCGGGGAGAAAAGGGGGTGGGGAGAGGGGGAGGCGGGGGTAGATATTTCGGCGGTAGGCCAAATTTTTTGAAATGTTGAGGGAAACTTTGCGCGCGGTGCCGCCGAACACCATTCACTTTGTACGATGTGTGCATCGCAAATGATTCTTCTGCTTTACGTGCATGGGATGAGTTTGATAATTCAAATTTTGGTGGAAATTTCCCTGGGTACTATCCTCATCCACGTCATTGCATAATTTAACATCACTTGCTAATTTGGGCACACAAAAGAGCGTACATCACACATACCACACTTATTGAATCGAGCAATTTTAGTAATTAAATAGAGCTAGTTGACCTGAACATTGCTCTAACAAAAGACAAGCATTAAAAACAAAGCCTAAGTACGCATAATTTTAACAAAGCCGCCGCCGCGCCGGCCTATGCATCGTCGGTGTGAGATGAGATGTCGATGACTTGTCTCGGCGACATGCCGCCGTTGGTGGACTCCGCGTCCCCCCCGCTGAAGTCGACCGCGTCCTCGTCCTCGGCGCCACCCTCAAGGTTGTAGTACTCGTAGTAGTGGCTGCGCCAGAGCTCGCATTGGTACTCCACCGCCGATTCCTCGACGGACAGACTCTTCTCTACCTCGACCTCGGCCACGCGCAACTCCTCCTCCCGGCGCTCCTCGATCTCCGCCGCCTCCTACATCTCCAGCTCCCGCTCGGCGATCTCATGAGGAAGCAGGTGCTCCATGGCCACCGCCGCCTTTTCGGAGGTGGGTTGCATGCTGGATTCCGAGGTGGCCTGGAATATCTTGGCTTGTGCGTCCTCGATCTTGGTGTGGATGGCCTTGACCCGGGCCAGGGCGACATCGGCGGCACGGACAGCAGCTCGAGCGCTCTCGGCGTTTGCAACCGCCGTTGCAGCAGCTGCTGCAGAAGTCTCGGCTGCTGCTGCTACCCTATCGGTTGCCGCAGATGCCCTCTCGGCGGACGCGGTCACGCTCAATGCGGATGCGGCGGCACTCTCGGCATAGGCGGCGGCGCTCTCGGCGCAGGCGGCGGCGCTCGGGGAGGACGTGCCCACCGTACGGGCCCTCACGAAGTGTTTCCACGGTGTCATCTTTGCAAGTAGGGGTCGCGGGAATGGGGATCGGGATTCATGGATTCGGGGGGTTGCCGGCACTGGAGCAGACGAGCCGGCGAAGCTTAAGGAGGAAGACTTAAATAGACTCACAAATTTTCATCACAAACGGTTCCTACAAAAAAACTATGTGTGATGTTGTTTATATTTTTTATTAGCTGTGAAAGATGAATTTGAAGTAAAGTGGCAACGGATGGTGTTTTAAATGTACGAGAAAATTTGTAGTACTAATACAACTGTCATGTCAAAAATGTAAAATTTCAGGGGTCATTTGACCTTTTAAGACATTTTAAGTGATTTTCTAGCCATTTAATGACCGTAATTCAAATTTGAACTACATCTACATGCAACGGCTAACCATAACGGTTTGAAAAAAATATCATATTTGTGTACTTGTGTGCGAGTTAATTCCATCTGCAGTAAATTGGAAGGAATTTTTAAACATATTGGTGTCACGGCTTGGACACATGCATGGAGTGCCATGGCATTTAAATTCCAAAAAATTAAAAAAATATCAGAAACACATGAAACCTTGCTTGATGTAATGTCATGCCACCAAGATGATGTGGTAAATTTTTGGCATGTTTGACGAAAGTTTGGACACACACCCCTCACAAACCGGATCAACTCACTAGAAGGCTCGTGGTTCCGAGAGGGAACAATGCATGTTTGATGACGAACGGGAGATACCTTCCTCTTATGGCCTTCAATTTTTTTCTACATTTAACATGCACTAATACAATTGTCATGTGAATATTTGGAAAATTCTAGGGGTCATTTGACCTTTTTAGGACATCTAAGTGATTTTCTAGCCATTTAATGACCGTAATTCAAATTTGAACTACATCTACATGCAACAGCTAACCATAATGGTTTGAAAAATCATATTTGTGTACTTGTGTGTGAGTTAATTCCATGTGCAGTAAATTGGAAGGAATTTTCAAACATATTGGTGTGACGGCCTGGACACATGCATGGAGTGCCATGGCATTTAAATTCCAAATTTTTTAAAAAATATCAGAAACACATGAAACCTTGCTTGATGTAATGTCATGCTACCAAGATGATGTGGTAAAAAATTTGGCATGTTTAACGAAATTTTGGACACACACCCCTCACAAACCGGAGCAACTCACTAGAAGGCTCGTGGTTCCGAGATGCATGTTTGATGACGAACGGGAGATAGCTTCCTCTTACGGCCTTCAATTTTTTTCTACATTTAACATGCACTAATACAACTGTCATGTGAAAAATTGGAAAATTCTAGTGGTCATTTGACCTTTTAAAGACATTTAAGTGATTTTCTAGCCATTTAATGACCGTAATTCAAATTTGAACTACATCTACATGCAACGGCTAACCATAATGGTTTGAAAACTCATGTTTTTGTGTACTTGTGTGTGAGTTAATTCCATGTGTAGTAAATTGGAAGGAATTTTCAAACATATTGGTGTCACGGCCTGGACACATGCATGGAGTGCCATGCCATTTAAATTCCAAAAAATTAAAAAATGATCAAAAACACATGAAACCTTGCTTGACGTAATGTCATGCCACCAAGATAATGTGGTAAAAAAATTGGCCTGTTTGACGAAAGTTTGGATAGACACCCCTCACAAACCGGAGCAACTCACTAGAAGGCCCAGGCTTTCGAGAGGGAACAATGCATGTTTGATGACGAATCGACGATAGCTTCCTCTTATGGGCTTCAAAAAATTTCTACAGTTAACATGCACTAATACAACTGTCATGTAAAAATTTGGAAAATTTCAGGGGTCATTTGACCTTTTAAAGACATTTAAGTGATTTTCTAGCCATTTAATGACCGTAATTCAAATTTGAATTACATCTACATGCAACGGCTAGCCATAACGGTTTGAAAAATCATATTTTTGTGTACTTGTGTGCGAGTTAATTCCATGTGCAGTAAATTAGAAGGAATTTTCAAACATATTGGTGTCACGCCCTGGACACATGCATGGAGTGCCATGCCATTTAAATTCCAAAAAATTAAAAAATGATTCAAAAATCGTCACTTGTGTGCGAGTTAATTCCATGTGAAGTAAATTGGAACGAAGTATCAAACATATTGGTGTCACGGTTGGACACATGCATGGAGTGCCATGGCATTTAAATTCCAAAAACTTAAAAAATGATCAGACGATGTAAATATCTGGTGTTCAAAAAAGAAAATGTAAAGATCTGGCAAGACAACCGGGCCCCACACAATTGGCACTGGTTATTAATGAGACACGGTTCTGTATTGGAAATCGTCAGCTATTAAGTTCACACATGGCTTTTGCTGTGGGAATCATGTGTAATTCAAACTATAGTACTCGTAAATTCCGGTGACCGGCGTGTGTACTGTTCCCGTCGATCTAGATTTCGGCCGCCAATAAATACTACCTTCCTCATGTCGTCCCGCCTGCATTCTCATCTACATCCTCCCCTCGCTCGCCCTCTCTCTCTCTCTCCCTCTCAAATCTCTGCCATGGCGCCGCCGATTTGCCCACACACCGACGAGGAGGTGCCGCCCCCCGAGGATGCTCAGTCGAAGAGCAGCGATGAGGGGGACCCCTACGCGCCGCCGGACGAGGTTGCGCCAGACCCTCCAACTTTGCAGTGGTTTTGGGGTCAGTACAATCTTTGTCTGTGGAAGTCGCTGCCGCCAGCTGAGAAAGCCAGGCAAGTGGCATTCAAGAAGGAGATGGCGGAGGAGGAAGCCAGGTACCAGGCGGCCTGTGAATCCCGTGATGTCGCCTGGAAAAAGGAGGCGGTGGAGCTTTGGGGGCAGGCGCGTCGTCGTGCGGCGGAGGTGTACGAAGACGGGTACTTCGCAAGGAAGTTCAAAGGTGCTAGGCGCCTCATCGCTGCGTGGAGGTGGGCCGATAAGCTCCAGCGTGCCACCGACGAGGAGCTCCGGTGGGCGCCCAACAAAATGGCAAGATCGTTCGCGCTCGTGCGCCAGCAAGAGGCAGATCGGTACGTCAAGCGCTGCGAGGCGGAGGACTGCCTCCGCGCTGGGAAGACGCCGCGCACCAGGGAGCTGCTGGCGAGGGGCTGCCAGAATACTGCCCCTAGGAGGGATTATTAGTTTTAGTATTGTTAGTTTTCAATTTTATGCATTGTACCTAGTAGTTAAGTATCATCACATATATGTGATGATATTATATATATTCTGTGATGAACTAATGAACAATTAATATATATTATGAATTCCATTTTCTATTTGTTTTCGTATACTAATTTGTATCTGGCTGTTATCATCCACATATACAGAATGGAAAGCATATACACACATATTGGAACAGAACATATAAGAACGAAAAACAGAGTACACACATTGAAACAGAGCAATATTATGATTGATGTGAATACATAGCGATCCAAGTCGAAACGACTCAACGAAATAAAACGCGTCCATGAGAACATGACCAGCAGCCCTTGCCTATGGTAGCTCTTGGCTCTGCCTGAACTCGTGCAGGCATTCGTCCAAGCGGTCGACACGCTCGCGGTACATCTGGAGTGCGATCTCGAGCTCCAAGTTGGCTATTTCATCGGAGATCACCAGCTCGAGGATGCGATGGCCATGTTCCTCTACTGCGCCCAGGTGGACACCTGGGCCAAGGAGGCGGTCGAGCCTAGCGACTAGCACATTGGCAATGAGCGGGCCGCGAACAAGGCAAACGGCGCGACCCATGCGAATGGCGCGGCGGGCGTCTGGTGCAAGTACGGCACGGCCGGCCTCTGGTGCAAGTACGGCGCAGACGGCCTCTGCCCACTCCTGGCGAGGAATGGGGGTACTGACGGGACGTGTACCCAACTACGACGCCCTGTCGACAGCAGGCAAGCGCCGATGGATCCGCTCTTGCTGTGCGGCGCGCCACGCTTCTCGCTCTGTGCCGCTCCAACGGTCTCGCTGTGCGGCGAGCCGCAGCCTATCGGCACGGACGCGCCTAGCTTGCTCTGCGGTGCGCCATCGATCATGTTGTGCAGCGAGCTGCAGCCTCTCAGCGCTGACATGCCTATCATGATCCGCGGCGCTGAAGCGCCATGCGCCAAGGGTCTGCTCAACCCTGGTGATGACGCGCATCACGGCGTCATCCATCGCGTTGCCGGGGAGTGCCTTGGCCTCAACGGGCCATGGCGCCTTCTCGTTTTCCTTGTTGAGGAGGTTGATGGCAGAGGTGGTGCTTTGGTGGGTTGACATGCTTGGAAAAGGTGGATGTGCTATAGGCTGCGCTTGTTGCCTCCGTGCGTCGCGCGCTGCCTAGGTTTATGCACAATATCACTGGGTGGCGGCGGGAAACCGGTGAGGAAATGGCGGGAAATAGTGGCGTGTTCATAAAACGCCATCAATTAATGGAAACTTTAGCATAGAAGGAACATCGAGCTAGCACGACGCGTGCGGGCACATTGCTCGCCCAAGGCTATGATCCATATACTTGTGTGCCCAACAGAGCACACTATTCACAGTAAAGAATACTGCTCCGTTTATCTTAGTAGAGCAGTGGTGGCAAGCGTCACAAGAAGTAGATGATGATCAGATGATCGTTTATCCTAGTTAATTATCCATGTAATAGTTTACTTTTGTGTGTGGAAATGTCATGTGTGTACTAGCCACCTATGTAATTGGATGTTTGCTGCGTATCACACACATCTTGTTTATGTGAAACGTTTCTATTCTCTTGGCTCGACACAAACAGTTTATCGGAATGAAGTGTATGCCCTCCATTGCACACACCTTCATCTAGCTGAACCGTTTCTGTTGCGTTGCCTAATCGAAAACAGTTCATCCGAGTGAACCGTATGCCGTATATCACACACACCTTGATCTGGCTGACCGTTTCTTTTGTGTTGCCTAATCACAAACAGTTCATCCGAGTGAACCGTATGCCATGTATCGCACACACCTTCATCTGGCTGCCTGTTTCTGTTGTTCCGCCTCATCACAAACAGTTTATCCGAGTGAACTATATGCCGTATATCGCACACGCCTCCATCTGGCTGCCCGTTTCTTTTGTTCTGCCTCATCACAAACAGTTTCATTGAACTGAACCGTATGCCCCGCAACGCACACGCAACTAAATTCTGAACCGTGTTTGATGTATCCGCCATCGCAAACGTTTTGTATCTTTTTTGACGGGTTTTTTACATCACCGTTTGCGATTAATGCATCGCACACAGTTTCGTCGAAGGGTCTCTGATCGTAGTGTCGCGTTAGCAGCATCCTGCAGTAGTGATATGTTCAAGTGCAACTGTCAATCAGCCTACAAATAGTAAGATATCCTACACACGCTCACAAACATCAAACACTGGTGAGAGGGTTAGTATCCTAATAAGCCGAAGCAACAAAAAAAATGAAAAAAAGGTAAAAGAAACACAGAAATAAATTCGACTGGAAATTTAAACAAAAACTATACTAAGCCTAGTCTATAGCTTCACACAATCGCTCGACGCTAGTCCCCGGCAACGCCGCCAAAATGATCAAATGTAATACAACAGGGTTTTTATGCGCAAACTGCGAGTGTCGTGTTCTCCTCAGGGACTAGGTAGTCAGCAACTACGTTCAACTAAAGCTAGGTAACACAATTGGTTTGGTAATATCAAACGAACAAAGGAAGGCTGTTCCATAAAATCATTGACAAAGAAAATAGGAAATGAGCAAAGGGATATTAAGATCGTTCTCACTTTCTTTTTGGTAATTTCATTTAATTTGAGAATCTACAATACTAACACAAACAAGAGTCAATATCAAGTAAAGCTATAAGACAATGACACATTACTATCAAACATATAACAGAGGGAAGAAGTGAGAATATATGACATAATATAATTGTTTCAAATCAAACACACACACATATTTATATATCACTGGTACTTGTGCTAACACAATGACTACAAACTAAAAGTTTCTGCAACAAGTTGAGTACACAAGCGACTACAGAAATATGAACAGGAATTACATGTATACGAACAGAAATGTTTCACAACAGAACATATATTTATCACGATTAAGGAGCTATCACAGGGACTGGAAATCAAACACATTCATATTACTTGCCTAACAGAGAGCACATTCAACATAAAATTCACAAACTATAATCTGAATTATTACATGACACGTACTCAAATCTGAACATTGCACGTCTTACACATCTCAAAATACACAGAAATTTCAGAAAGAGAGAGAGAGAGATGGCAGCAGCAAAAGGAGTAGGAGAAGAGAAACAGCAGCGACGGTGAGGAGGTTCAGCGAAGCAGCGGAGCAGCAGCAGTTTCGAGCAGAGGAGGGTATCAGCAGGGAGGCGCAAGGAGAATGAGCAACAGGGAATAGGAGCAGCAGCAAGGAGAAGTTCAGAGAAAAAGCAACATCAAGGGGATTTAAGGAGAAGGAGCAGCAGGGGCGTTGGGAGAAGAAGAACCATAGGTTCGTGGGGAAGAAGAAGAAGAGCAGCAGCAGGGTTAGGAGAAGAAGAGGAGCAGCAGAGAAGTAGAGAGAAGTAGCAGCGGCAGGTGGAGTCGCGCGGGGCACCAGACACAATCTCGCCCTTGTCAGGTCGGGCGCCGTTGATGCGGTGGACCTGCTGGCTGGATGGATGGTGTGCCGGTGGTGGCGAAGATGGATGGATGTGTGGTGTGTGGATGCTGCTGCGCTAGTGATGGTGGATGGATGGCGCACCACCACGCCGGCCTGGCCGTGGCGGCGGCCGATGGTGGAGAAGAAGGGGACAGGGAGAGAGATGAGATGCCAGGCCCGAAGGGAATTGTGTGGTGGCCTAGGGATTTTGATCCCCTCACGACAGATTTTGATGTTTGCACATTGGCCCTCGTGCTTTGTTCTCAAGTTGGTCCTCCCATCTTTACTTTGGCCCCTCTGATTACTTCTTTTCTTCACACTCGGGTCCCTCCGTAAATTACAGTAACCACAACTTCTTGACACTCTCCATTATAGAAGGATTTTGGGCCTTTTCGCCCTTTTCTGCAAAACATGGAGGAGTGTTGTAAATGTAGCATAATAGGGTCATTTGAATATTTCTCAAGTAATTAATGTGAAAATATGATTACAATGTGATGCAAAAAGGCTAAAAAGATTATATGAATAAATGGTCTATCATAGACCTTTCTTGAACAATGTCAATGCTACTATAGATTATCATAAACAAACTGTCAGTGTTAGCTTTGGTGATGAGTCTCGTGAATTTAAATTTTCCAAGTTTAATAGACAACCTCATAAGAAAGTATTACCTAGTAAGGATGAAATAATTGGTCTTGCTTCTATTGTCGTGCCTCCTACTGATCCACCAGAACAATATTTGCTAGACCATGAAAATGATATGCATATGCATGAAAGAAATGAAATAGATAAAATTTTCTTCGAACAACGACCTCTGCTCAAACATAATTTGCCTATTGAAACTCTTGGGGGTCCTCCTCCACCTAAAGGTGATCCTGTGTTTGAATTAAAACAATTGCCCGACACTTTGAAATATGCTTATCTTGATGAGAAAAAGATTATCCTGTTCTTATTAGTGCTAACCTTTCAGAACATGAAGAAGAAAGATTATAGAAAATTCTGAAGAAGCACCGTGCTGCTATTGGATATACTCTTGATGATCTTAAGGGCATTAGTCCCACTCTCTGTCAGCACAAGATTAATATGGAACCTGATGCTAAACCCGTTGTTGATCATCAACGACGATTGAATCCTAAGATGAAAGAAGTGGTAAGAACTAAAATACTAAAGCTTCTGGAAGCAGGTATAATCTATCCCATAGCTGATAGTAGATGGGTAAGT
The DNA here is from genome assembly GCA_011799875.1 of Thinopyrum elongatum. Lineage (NCBI taxonomy): Eukaryota > Viridiplantae > Streptophyta > Magnoliopsida > Poales > Poaceae > Thinopyrum > Thinopyrum elongatum. Next base: position 448,491,715 of record CM022303.1, read on the forward strand.
CCCGTTCATTGTGTCCCTAAGAAAGGAGGTATTACTGTTGTTCCTAATGATAAAAATGAACTTATTCCGCAAAGAATTGTTACTGGCTATAGAATGGTAATTGATTTTAGAAAATTAAATAAAGCCATTTGAAAAGTTCATTACCCTTTGCCTTTTATTGATCAAATGCTAGAAAGATTATCTAAGCACACACACTTTTGCTTTCTCGATGGATATTCTAGTTTCTCTCAAATACCTGTTTCACAACCTGATCAAGAGAAAACCACCTTTACTTGCCCTTTTGGAACTTATGCTTATAGACGTATGCCTTTTTGTTTATGCAATGCACCTACTACCTTTCAAAGATGTATGACTGCTATATTTTCTGATTTTTGTGAAAAGATTGTGGAGGTTTTCATGGATGATTTTTCTGTTTATGGATCTTCTTTTGATGATTGCTTAAGCAACCTTGATTGAGTTTTGCAGAGATGTGAGCAAACTAATCTTGTCTTGAATTGGGAGAAGTGCCACTTTATGGTTAATGAAGGTATTGTCTTGGGGCATAAAATTTCTGAATGAGGTATTGAGGTGGATAAAGCCAAAGTTGATGAAATTGAGAAAATGCCATGTCCTAGAGATATTAAAGGTATTCGTAGTTTCCTAGGTCATGTTGGTTTCTATAGGAGATTTATTAAAGACTTCTCTAAAATTTCTAGGCCTTTTACAAATCTTTTACAAAAGGATGTTCCATTTGTTTTTTATGATGATTGTGTAGAAGCCTTTGAAACACTTAAGAAAGCCTTAATTTTTGCACCTATTGTTCAACCACCTGATTGGAACTTGCCTTTTGAAATCATGTGTGATGCTAGTGATTATGTTGTTGGTGCTGTTCTAGGACAAAGAGTAGATAAGAAATTTAATGTTATTCATTATGCTAGCAAAAATCTAGATAGTGCCCAAAGAAATTATGCTACTACTGAAAATGAATTTTTAGTAGTTGTGTTTGCTTGTGATAAATTCAGATCTTACATTATTGATTCCAAAGTAATTGTTCACACTGATCATGCTGCTATAAAATATCTTATGGAAAAGAAAGATGATAAACCTAGACTCATTAGATGGGTTCTCTTGCTCCAAGAATTTGATTTACATATCACTGATAGAAAAGGAGCTAAGAACCCCGTAGCTGATAACTTGTCTAGGTTAGAAAATATTCTTGATGACCCACTACCTATTGATGATAGCTTTCTTGATGAACAACTAGCTGCAATAAATCTTTCTCATAATACTCCTTGGTATGCTGACTATGCTAATTATATTGTTGCTAAATACATACCACCTAGTTTCACATACCAACAAAAGAAAAATTCTTCTATGATTTAAGACATTACTTTTGGGATGACCCACATCTTTATAAAGAAGGAGTAGATGGTATTATTAGATGTTATGTACCTGAGCATGAACAGGAACAAATCCTACGGGAATGTCACTCCGAAGCTTATGGAGGGCATCATGTGGGAGATAGAACTGCTCACAAGGTATTGCAATCTGGTTTTTATTGGCCTACTCTCTTCAAGGATGCCCGTAAGTTTGTTTTATCTTGTGATGAATTTCAAGGAATTGGTAATATCGGTAAGCGTCAAGAAATGCCTATGAATTATTCACTTGCTGTTGAACCATTTGATGTTTGGGGTTTTGATTATATGGGACCTTTTCCTTCCTCTAATGGGTATACACATATTTTGGTTGATGTTGATTATGTTACTAAGTGGGTAGAAGCTATTCCAACTAGTAGTGCTGATCATAACACTTCCATTAAAATGCTGAAGGAAGTTATTTTCCCGAGGTTTGGAGTCCCCAGATATTTAATGACTGATGGTGGTTCACACTTCATTCATGGTGCTTTCCGTAAAATGCTTGCTAAATATGATGTTAACCATAGAATTGCATCACCCTATCATCCTCAATCTAGTGGTCAAGTTGAACTTAGCAATAGAGAAATAAAACTAATATTACAAAAAACTATTAATAGGTCCCGAAAGAATTGGTCTAAGAAATTGGATGATGCACTTTGGGCCTACAGAAAAGCTTATAAAAATCCTATGGGTATGTCTCCCTATAAAATGGTTTATGGAAAAGCTTCTCATTTACCTCTTGAGTTAGAACATAAAGCATATTGGGCAGTTAAAGAACTCAACTATGATTTCAAACTTGCCGGTGAAAAGAGGTTATTTGATATTAGCTCATTAGATGAATGGAGAACCCAAGCTTATGAAAATGCCAAATTATTTAAAGAAAAAATTTAAAAGATGGCATGACAAAAGAATCCAAAAGCGGGAATTCAAAGTGGGAGAATATGTTCTTTTGTACAAATCTCATTTCAGATTCTTTGCAGGAAAACTTCTCTCTAAGTGGGAAGGACCATATATCATCGAGGAGGTTTATCGCTCTGGAGCTGTCAAGATCAATAATGCTGAAGGCACTAACCCAAAGGTTTTCAATGGTCAAAGAATTGAACACTATATCTTAGGTACGCCTATTAATGTTGAAAGCAATATTATCCAAACCATGACACCGAAGGAACACATAAAAGAAACCTTCCGGAACACTCCAGAATACTAAAAAAGAGGAGGTACATGATATGGTAAGTAAACGGACTCTGAAAAATCCACAAAAATATTTTCTGTCAGTTTTGGAATATTACAAAAATTAGGAAAATAAGAAACAACCAGGAAGGCAACCGAGGAGGGCATAATACACCAGGGCGCACCTGGCCCCCCTGGCGCGCCCAGGTGGGTTGTGCCCACCTCAGGAACCTTCCCGACTCCGTTTTCCTTTCGTTCTTCTTGTTTCCCAAGATAAAATATCTACGTAAACCCCCCGAACGTATTGACAACCGTATCACGGAGAAATCTTCTGTTCTTCTTTCTTGCTGTTTTATGAGAGATCTGAAATTATGTCATCTCAAGACTCGGAGGGTGAGAGTTATGTTACCGATTATATTGCAAACCCCAAGGTTTACGAAGATGTGGAACATTATGGTTGGACCACGGAGGAAGAAGAAGACTATGATCCTAAGGGGAAGGAGGAGACAAGCTCAGATGAAGATGATGTTCCACTACCCCAACCTGGGGACATGCACGTGGAATTCAAGAAGTCAAGTCCCCAATAAAGCAAAGAAACCTAAGATCCAGTCTATCCCTTTTCATCTTCTGCAGGAAAACAAGCAAGAATTATGCAAAAAGATATTAATGCTGGAGCAGGAGATCGATGACTTGAAGGAGGAAAATTCCATCCTCAAGCATAAGCTGAGGAGGAGGAAGACCACTACTTCACCACCACCATCATCATCTTCACCACCAAAGGAGACTTGAGTTCATGGTATGGGCACTCCCCTTGGCTTGTGCAAAGCTTGGGGGAGGTGCCCCGGTATCGTATCACCACCACTATCTTTGCCTTTATCTACTTTAGTTCGATCTTTAGTTATCCTATGATTTAGTTCAATAAAAGTTTAGTTCGATCAATTTTAGAGTGCTTGCTTAGTGATCTACCTATCTATGTAATCGTGTGCGAGATATATAATAAAGAGTAGTTTGAGTTTTGTTTCTTTACTTTTGTTTTTCAATAAAAAGAAAGGAAAATAAATGAAAAAGATCATATGCTAATTTTATGGTAAGTAATGACATCACATAAGGAAAAATATAAGTGATAAAAATTTGTTGGAGATTGACAAACATAGCATTGGTCAATGATGCAACTCATGAAAGAATTAATAAGGCAAGAGAAGATTCACATGCAAATATACTATCTTGGATATCTTTTATGATTGTGAGCCCCACTAAATATTATGTGTCAAAATTGTTGATGTTGGACAAGGAAGACAACATAATGATTTATGTTTGTTCATATTCACATAGAAGTTATATTGTCATAGATCCTTCAACATGTGGCGCTTGCTCAATATCTTTGCTAGCCCAAAACTCCGCACTAAGTAGAGATACTACTTGTGCATCCAAAAAACCCTTAAACCCAAACTCATGTTTTGAGAGTCCACCATACCTACCTATGGATTGAGTAAGATCCTTCAAGTAAGTTGTCATCGATGCAATAAGCCAATAAAAATTGCTTCTAAATGTGTTGGATCATTTAGTGTAAGAGAAAATTGAGCGTTGTACGAACTTGTGATGGCAAAGTAATAAAAGCGACATACTGCATAATAAAGGTTGCTATCATAAGGGGCAATATAACGTGATGTTCTTTTGCATTAAGGGATTTGGCATACAAAAAAATAAGCGCATGGCAACCTCTGCTTCCCTCTGAGAAGGGCCTATCTTTTACTTTTATGTATTTACTTTTATGCAAGAGTCAAAGTATCCTTCCCTATTCCTTTTTATTTTCTCTTTTTGCAAGCATCATGTGGTGAGGAAAGATCTAGGCACACATATCCAGTTGGATGTGGGTGAGCATGAGTTATTATTGTTGACATCACCCTTGAGGTGAATACGTTGGGAGGCGAAACTATAAGCCCCTATCTTTCGATGTGTCTGGTTGAAACTTTTTGTTCATGGGTATGCTGTGAGTGTTAGCAATCATAGAAGATTATATGATGGTTGAGTATGTGGACTTGCCTAAAGGCTCCGACACGAGACCCTTCCTGAAAATATGATGAATTGTAGTTGCAAAGTTGACTGAGAACATAGTTTGTTGGTTTCCAATAAGGTTTATGCTTTATACTTCAATGTTATGATGAATTGTTACTTGTTCATCAGAAGTTATATGACAAAAATTGCGTGATAAAGCCTTATGTTAAAAGTTGTTTGTGGTTATAATAATAAGCATGATGCTTCTATGTCCATATTTTGTTTTTATCGACACCTCTCTCTCTAAGCACATGGACATGTTTTTCTATTTCGGTTTTTCGCTTGAGGACAAGCGAGGTCTAAGCTTGGGATAGTGCTACTTCTTGAGCTTGTGTTGGTTTTTCCCTTGAAGAGGAAAGGGTGATGCAGCAAAGTAGAGATAAGTATTTCCCTTAGTTTGAGAACCAAGGTATCAATCCAGTAGGAGACAACGCACAAATCACCGAATACCTGCACAAACAATCAAACAACTTGCACCCAACATGATAAAGGGGTTGTCAATCCCTTCACAATTATTTGCAAAAGTGAGATCTGATAGAGATAGGTAAAACTAAACAAAAGATAAAGTAAATATTTTTGGTTTATAGATCTGAAAATAAAAGATTGCAAAATAGTAGATCAGAAAGTAATATGATGGAAAATAGACCTGGGGGCCATAGGTTTCACTAGAGGCTTCTCTCAAGATAGAAAATATTACGGTGGGTGAACAAATTACTGCCGAGCAATTGATAGAAAAGTGCAAAGTTATGATGATATCTAAGGCAATGATCATGAATATAGGCATCACGTCCGTGTCAAGTAAACCGAAATGATTCTGCATCTACTACTATTACTCCACACATCGACCGCTATCCAGCATGCATCTAGAGTATTAAGTTCATAAAGAACGGAGTAACGCATTAAGTAAGATGACATGATGTAGAGGAATTAACTCAAGCAATATGATGAAAACCCCATCTTTTTATCCTTGACGGCAACAATACAATACGTGCCTTGCTGCCCCTACTGTCACTGGGAAAGGACACCGCAAGATTGAACCCAAAGCTAAGCACTTCTCCCATTGCAAGAAAAACCAATCTAGTTGGCCAAACCAAACCGATAGTTCGAAGAGAATTACAAAGATATCAAATCATGCATAAAAGAATTCAGAGAAGACTCAAATAATATTCATAGATAAGCTGATCATAAATCCACAATTCATCGGATCTCGGCAAACACACCGCAAAAAAGTATTACATCGAATAGATCTCCAAGAACATCGAGGAGAACATGGTATTGAGAATCAAAGAGAGAGAAGAAGCCATATAGCTACTAGCTATGGACCCGTAGGTCTGAGGTAAACTACTCATGCTTCATCGGAAGGGCAATGGTGTTGATGTAGAGGCCCTCCGTGATTGAATCCCCCTCCGGCAGGACACCGGAAAAGGCCCCTAGATGGGATCTCACGGGTTCAGAAGGTTGCGGCAGTGGAAAAGTATTTTCATGGATGCCTCTGGTGGTTTGGGCATATAAGAGTATATATAGGCGAAAGAATTAGGTCAGGAGGTGCACGAGGGGCCCACAAGGGTGGGGGGCACGCCTTACCCCCCTGGGCGCGCCCTCTGTCCTTGTGGACGCCTCGTGGCTCCTCCGACTTCATCTCCACGTCTCCTGGTTTCCTTCTGGTCCAAGAAAGATCATCGCGAAAGTTTTATTCCGTTTGGACTCCGTTTGGTATTCCTTTTCTGCAAAACTCAAAAACAAGGAAAAAACAAAAACTGGCACTGGGCTCTAGGTTAATAGGTTAGTCCCAAAAATAATATAAAATAGCATATTAATACATATAAAACATCCAAAACAGATAATATTATAGCATGGAACAATCAAAAATTATAGATACGTTGGAGACGTATCAGGTAGTTGATACGTCCATTTTGCATCATGTTTTCCTACTGTTATTTATGATGTTTTTATGCATAATAATGCTTTTTTGGAGTAATTCTAATGCCTTTTCTCTCATAACATGCAAGGTTTACACAAAGAGGGAGAATGCCGGCAGCTGGAATTCTGGACCTGAAAAAGCTACGTCATAGTTACCTATTCTGCACATCTCCAAATGAGCTGAAAATTTACGGAGAATTCTTTTGCAATATATAAAAACTGGAGCAAATAACTACCGGAGGAGGCCCACAAGGTGGGCACAACCTACCTGGGCGCGCCAGCCCCCCCAGGTGCGCCCTGATGGGTTGTGCCCTCCTCGGCCCACCTCCGGTGCCCATCTTCTGGTATATAGGTCATTTTAACCTAGAAAAAATTAGAGGGGGACTTTCGGAATGAAGCGCCGTGTCTCGAGGCGGAACTTGGGCAGGAGCAGTTTTGCCCTCCGGCGGGGAGCGATTCCGCTGGGGGAACTTTCCTCCCGGAGGGGGAAATCATTGTCATCATCATCACCAACAACTCTTCCATCTTGGGGAGGGCAACCTCCATCAACATCTTCAACAACACCATCTCCTCTCAAAACCTAGTTCATCTCTTGTGTTCAATCTTTGTACCGGAACCTTAGATTGGTACTTGTGGGTGACTAGTAGTGTTGATTACATCTTGTAGTTGATTACTATATGGTTTATTTGGTGGAAGATTATATGTTCAGATCCATTATGCTATTTAATACCCCTCTGATCTTGACCATGATTATCATTTGTCAGTAGATACTTTTGTTCTTGAGGTCACAGGAGAAGTCATGTTGCAAGTAATCATGTGAACTTGATATGTGTTCGATATTTTGATGATATGTATGTTGTGATTCCCTTAGTGGTGTCATGTGAACGTCGACTACATGGCACTTCACCATATTTGGTCCTAAGGGAATGCATTGTCGAGTAGTTATTTGATGATGGGTTGCTAGAGTGACAGAAGCTTAAACCCTAGTTTATGCGCTACTTCATAAGGGAACGATTTGGATCCAAAAGTTTAATGCTATGGTTAGATTTTATCTTAATACTTTTCTCATAGTTGCGGATGCTTGCGAGGGGGTTAATCATAAGTAGGAGGTTTGTTCAAGTAAGAACAACACCTAAGCACCGGTCCACCCACATATCAAATTATCAAAGTAGCGAACACGAATCAAACCAACATGATGAAAGTGATATGGTGAAATACCCGTGTACCCTCAAGAACGCTTTGCTTAATACAAGAGACTGTTTTGGCCCATCCTTTGCCAGAAAAGGATTGGGCTACCTTGCTGCACTTTATTTACCATTACCATTACTTGTCCGTTACAAATTATCTTAATATCAAACTATCTATTACCGACTATTTCAGTGCTTGCAGAAAATACCTTGCTGAAAATCACTTGTCATTTTCTTCTGCTCCTCGTTGGGTTCGACACTCTTACTTATCGAAAGGACTATGACTGATCCCCTATACTTGTGGGTCATCAAGTAGCAAAAGATTCACAAAAGGAAGCTACTATCTCAGAGTCAAGTCCATATTTAGTGCTAAATTCATGAAAAACATCGGTATCCATAAAGGTTTTAACACAATCAAACTCGAGCTTTATACCTGACTCCTTACCTTCGTCGAGCTCCCAATCTTCGGAGTTGCATTTAATTCTTTCCAAAAGATCCCATCTGAATTTTATAGTCTTCTTCATAAAAGAACCAGTACAAGAAGTATTGAGCATGGATTGATCATTACGAGAAAGCCGAGCATAAAAATTCTGAATAATAATTTCTCTTGAGAGCTCATGATTGGGGCATGAATATAACATTGACTTAAGCCTCCCCCAAGCTTGAGTGATACTTTACCCTTCACGAGGCCAAAAATTATATATATAATTCCGATCACGATGAATTAGATGCATAGGATATATTTTTTGATGAAATTCCAATTTCAATTGATTCCAGTCCCACGCTCCAATATCATCACATAGCCTATACCATGTCAATGCCTTTCCCTTCAAAGATAAAGGAAAGACCTTCTTCTTGACTTCATCTCCGAGCAAACCTTCAAGCTTAAATAATCCACAAACTTCATCCACCAAGATTAGGTGCATATCAGGATGTAATGTTCCATCTCCTGCATAAGGATTAGCTAGCAGTTTCTCTATCATACCCAAAGGAATCTCATAATAAATATTTTTAGTAGGTGTAGTAGGTTGAGGAGAAACTCTTTGTGCTTCCAGTCGAGGTGAAGATACCCTGAACAAATCCCTCAAAGGATTATTTTCCATAGTGACAAGTGACAGTAAATTTCAGCACACAATATAAGTTTTTCCTTACCAAATTCCACTCACCAAAGGCGCTTCACTCCCCGGCAACGGCGCCAAAAAAGAGTCTTGATGACCCACAAGTATAGGGGATCAATTTTAGTCCTTTCGATAAGTAAGTGTGTCGAACCCAACGAGGAGCAGAAGGAAATGACAAGCGGTTTTCAGCAAGGTATTTTTTGCAAGCACTGAAATTGTCGGTAACAGATAGTTTGGTAGTCAGATAATTCATAACGGGTAACGAGTGACAAGTGTAACAAAGTTGCAGCAAGGTGGCCCAATCCTTTTTATAGCAAAGGACAAGCCTGGACGAACTCTTATATAAAGCAAAGCGCTCCCGAGGACACATGGGAATTATCGTCAAATTAGTTTTCATCATGCTCATATGATTCGCGTTCGCTACTTTGATAATTTGATATGTGGGTGGACCGGTGCTTGGGTGCTGTCCTTACTTGGACAAGCCTCCCACTTATGATTAACTCCTCTCGCAAGCATCTGCAACTATGAAAGAAGAATTAAGATAAATCTAACCACAGCATTAAACATGTGGATCCAAATCAGCCCCTTACGAAGCAACGCATAAACTAGGGTTTAAGCCTCTATCACTCTAGCAACTGCTACTTCTTGAGCTTGCATTAATTTTTCCCTTAAAGAGGAAAGGGTGATGCAGCAAAGTAGAGATAAGTATTTCCCTTAGTTAAGAACCAAGGTATCAATTCAGTAGGAGGCACAAGCAAGTCTCCAATATATGCACCTGCACAAACTAACAAACACTTGCACACGACCCGAAAAAGGGGTTGTCAATCCCTTCATGGTCACGAACAAGAGTGAGATCTAATAGAGATAGGTATAAAAGATAAATAAAAGAGCAAAATAAAGTAAATACAAATAAAGTGCAGCAAGGTATTTTTGTATTTTTGGTTTTATAGATCTGAAAATATATGATGGAAAATAGACCCGGGGGCCATAGATTTCACTAGAGGCTTCTCCCTTGAAGAAAACATATGGTGGGTGAACAAATTACTGTTGAGCAATTGATAGAAAACCGCATAGTTATGATGATATCTAAGGCAATGATCATGAATATAAGCATCACGTCCGTGACAAGTAGACCGAAATGATTCTGCATCTACTACTATTACTCCACACATTGACCGACTCCTGCCTGCATCTAGAGTATTAAGTTCATAGGAACAGAGCAACGCTTTAAGCAAGATGATTGATGTAGAGGGATAAACTCAAGCAATATGATATAAACCTCATATTTTTATCCTTAATGCTAACAATACAATACGTGCCTCGCCACCCCTTCTGTCATTGGTGAGGACACCGCAAGATTGAACCCATCACAAAGCACCTCTCCCATTGCAAGAAAAACCAATCTAGTTGGCCAAACCAAACCGATAATTCGAAGAGAAATACAAAGCAATCTCAATGATGCATAAAAGAGTTCAGAGAAGACTCAAATAATATCCATAGATAATCGCACCATAAATCCACAATTCATCGGATCTAACAAACACACTGCAAAAGAAGATTACATTGAATAGATCTCCAAGAACATCGAGCAGAACATTGTATTGAAGATCAAAGAGAGAGAAGTAGCCATCTAGATACTAGCTATGGACTCGTAGGTTTGTGGTAAACTACTCACACATCATCGGAAGGGCAGCAAGGTTGGTGTAGAGGCCCTCCGTGATTGAATCCCCCTCCGGCGGAGTGCCGAAAAAGGCCCCAAGATGGGATCTCACGAGAACAGAAGCTTGCGGCAGCGGAAAAGTATTTTTGGCATGCCCTCTGGTGTAGGGGGAATATTTGGGTATTCATAGGATGAAGATTAGGGTTGGAAGGTCTTCGAGGGGCCCACAAGCCCTAGGGGGTGCCCAGCCCTGGGGGCGCGCCCCTACGGCTTGTGGCCTCCTCGTGGGTCTTCCGGCCTCTTCCCCAAGTCTCGTGGGTTTCTTCTGGTCCAAGAAAAATCATCGTAAAGTTTTATTCCATTTGGACTCCGTTTGATATTCCTTTTCTGTAAAAGCCAAAAACAAAGAAAAAACAGAAACTGGCACTGGCTCGTCTCCAATGTATCTATAATTTTTTATTGTTTCATGCTATTATATTATCTGATTGGATATTTTATATGCATTAATATGCTATTTTATATAATTTTTTGGGACTAACCTATTAATCTAGAGCCAGTGCCAGTTTCTGTTTTTTCCTTGTTTTTGAGTTTTACAGAAAAGGAATATCAAACGGAGTCCAAATGAGCTGAAAATTTACGGTGATTTTTTATGGACCAGAAGAAGCCCACGGAGCATCGGAGTTGGGCCAGAAGAGTCCCGAGGTGATGGCAAGGGTGGAGGGTGCCCCCCCTAGGGCGCGCCCCCTGTCTTGCCGCTGCCTCGTGGACCCCCCTGACGTGAGACCGACGCCAAAAATTCCTATAAATCCCGAAACCCCCAGAAATATACCTAGATCGGGAGTTCCACCGCCGCAAGCTTCTGTAGCCATGAAAAACCAATCGAGAGCCCGTTCCGGCACCCTGCCGGAGGGGGAAACCATCACCGGTGGCCATCTTCGTCATCCCGGCGGTCTCCATGATGAGGAGGAAGTAGTTCACCCTCGGGGCTGAGGGTATGTACTAGTAGCTATGTGTTTGATCTCTCTCTCTCGTGTTCTTGATTTGGCACGATCTTGATGTACCGCGAGCTTTGTTATTATAGTTGGATCATATGGTGTTTCTTCCCCCTCTACCTTCTTGTGATGAATTGAGTCTTGCTCTTTGAGGTTTTGTTATGTTGGATTGAGTATTGGATTTGAGAACACTTGATGTATGCCTTGCGATGGGATATCTGTGGTGACAATGGGATGTTCTATTGATTCACTTGATGTATGTTTTGGCACTCAACTCATGGATTCCCGAGGTGACATTGGGGTAATCTATGCATAGGGGTTGATGCACGTTTTCGTCCTACATTCTCCGATAGAAACTTTGGAGTGATTCTTTGTTGCACGTTGAGGGATTGCCATATGATTCAATTATGTTATCATTGTTGAGAGAACTTGCACTAGTGAAAGTATGAACCCTAGGCCTTGTTTCCAAGCATTGCAATGCCGTTTTTGCTCACTTTTGTTACTAGTTACCTTGCTGTTTTTATATTTTCAGATTACAAAAACCTATATCTACCATCCATATTACACTTGTATCACCATCTCTTCGCCGAACTAGTGCACCTATACAATTTACCATTGTATTGGGTGTGTTGGGGACACAAGAGACTCTTTGTTATTTGGTTGCAGGGTTGTTTGAGAGAGACCATCTTCATCATATGCCTCCCACGGATTGATAAATCTTAGGTCATCCACTTGAGGGAAATTTGCTACTGTCCTACAAAACTCTGCGCTTGGAGGCCCAACACGAGTCTACAATAAGAAGGTTGCTTAGTAGACATCAAGCTCTTTTCTCGCGCCGTTGTCGGGGAGGTTAGTGCTTGAAGGTATATCTTTAGATCTTTCGATTGAATCTTTTAGTTTCTTGTTTTATAACTAGTTTAGTTTATAAAAAAAAATGGAATTGAGGTTGCCTCATATGCTTCATCTTTTTAATGTCTTTCGTGAAAATGATGGAAAGGAAAATTGTGCTCAAGTGTTAGAAGAAGAAGTCTATAAAATGTTTGGCACTAAATTTTTGAATGATGAGCATGATTTAAATGTTGTTAGTATGAATTCGTTGAATATCCATGATGCTAATGATATGCAAAGCCATAAGCTTGGGGATGCTATGTTTGATGAAGATGATATTTTTAGTCCCCCAAGTTTTGATGAGAAAATTTATTACGATGATAGCATGCCTCTGATTTATGATGATTCTATTGATGAAAGTGGGTTTGGAAGAGTGTCAACTTTAGATAATAATTATCCCACTATTTTGGAGGGTGTTGAATCTTATTATAATGATAAAAGTGGATTTGGAGAGGTCATGACTTTATTTAGTAGTGATTCCACTATTTCGGAAGAGGTTTCAATTGACTATGATGAGAACAAAGTTGCTACTTATGATGCTTATTGTGATGATACTTGTGACGCCCCTGGCTCAATCGTGCACTAATCATACACGCAAATGCACACGATCAAGCCTAAGGACTCACGGGAAGATATCACAACACAACTCTAAAACATAAATAAAGTCATACAAGCCTTATATTACAAGCCAGGGGCCTCGAGGGCTCGAATACATAAGCTCGCATACAAGCGTCAGCGGAAGCATCAGATATCTGAGTACAAATATTAAAAGAGAAACAGAAAGGCCTTTAGAAAGGCGGGGCAAAATAAAACACTACGATCGAAAGGCGCAGGCCTCCTGCCTGGGACCCTCCTAACCTACTCCTGGTCGTCGGCCAGCACGTAGCAGCATCCATCCTCGGGGTAGTGGTAGTGATCGTCGGCGTGGGCAGCTGTATCTGGGGCTCCGTCATCTGGTTGCATAAAAAAGGATATGGGAAAAAGAAAGCAAAGCAACTGTGAGTACTCATCCAAAGTACTCAGCAAGCAAGGATTCTACACTACATATGCAATCATTATCAAAGGAAGGCTGTATATGTGGACTGGGCTGCAGAAATGCCAGAATAGAGAGAAGGCCTAGTCCTATCAAAGACTAGCATCTTCAGAGGTCTTGCATCATTAGAAGAGTGTAGATTAGTACCGTATAAAGTAGTAGTATCATTAAGTCTCATCCTCACCCAGAGATCCTTTCTCGACTCCCTGCGAGAAAGCAATCCCAGAGCCATACAGTCATCAACCTCGTCCTGAGATCCCTTCTCGACTCCCTGCGAGAAGCAATCCCAGAGCCATAGTATCCAATTCTAGTTGTATCGATCGGGATACAACTCCGAGTGTCCGTTACCGAGGATCCGGCTATGCATAGATTAGTTCTTCCCTACAGGGGTGCACCAACATACCCACCACACTCGCTTAACTCCGGCCGGACACACTTTTCCGGGTCATGCCCGGCCTCGGCCAAACGACACACCGCAACCCTACCTAGAGCTCAGCAGAGAGGTCCCCGCCGGTCTACATCCTAAGCGCAAGGGGGTCTTGGCCATCGCCCCTCGCCCTCTGGGTCGTTGCGCACACGGTGAAGCCAGGCACCAACACTACAGGATGGCGCCGGTCCGTCCATGCCGCCATGCTGAACTAGACGTCTGACAAAGCTTTCGGCTGATGCACACGATGCAGAGTACCCATATTTATTCCCGCGTGATGGTTAGTGCTATCGGGCCATAGGCCCACTCAGATCAGATATCCAAACCGTTAGTACCTTGGGGGTGCGGTAACGAGCAGAGACTCATGATCGATGTGACCCTGTCGCCCCGTCTCGAGGACTTGCGGCAAGGGCTAAGAATGCCCGACCACGCCTCGTATTCATCACTCGGGCACCATCCAGGTCAACCCGTCTTCACATCACACGCGGGTACCCCTCAGGGTCGACCCGCCTTTCCAAGTAACAATATTACAGTCCAAGTATCCGTGTGTCCATAACATCCAGGGAATCCGAGGTATCACCCTCGTTGGATTCCTACACGATGTATCCGTCAAGGTGAACTCGGAGGAATCACCCTCGCTGGGTTCACACTTGAGGTGTTGCACGACAGCGTCGTTATCGGAAATGGTGAAGGAGGAATCACCCTCGATGACCACAACCGAATAGCTACTCTACAGAGTTAACATCAGAAGTGCTACATGAGGTATCACCCTCGGCACTCGATAGTAACGCTGCAGTGTCGTTGCAACTAAGGGGGTGATGTGCGGTGCCGGGGTCTGGTCTTCAATCCCGTTGATCAGGTCTTCGGATAATCCAGTGGGGCAGTCGGGATAAGTGGGGTCACTGATAGGTCTCTACCCAGCCTATACTAGACAGTTTAGGATAAGCAGGTAAGGTTTCAATAGCAGGTTACAATAAATAGGCTATGCATCAGAATAGGTAAAGCAGTAGCAGCAGCAATTCTAATGCAAGCATGAGAGAGAAAGAATAGGCGATATCGGTATGCTCAAAGGGGGGTGCTTGCCTGGTTGCTCGGCGGCAAGGGCAAGGTCGTCGGAAGGCTGCTTGTCCGGAGCGTAGCTATACTCAGCTGCAACGGCGTCGGTCTCGGCGTCTATCGAGAGAGAAGGAGGGGGAATAAACAGTAAATATAAAGCAAACAAGAGCATGACATGACAATATGCAGTGCCGGGTGTGTCCTAACGTATGGTTGCATGTTACCTAAGAAGGGGGAATCCATCCGGGAATGTTTTCCCAGTTCCGGACCTGTGTCAGACAGATGACCGGAGGGGAACGGTTGCATGTTCGCTATGCTTGGGATGCATGACGGACGAATGGACTACGTATTTGGATTCGTCTCGGAATTCTGATCATTTTTCATATATAAATTATTTTCATCGGAGTTACGGTTTAAAAGATATGATTTTCTAAAGTGTTTATTAATTTCTAGAATTATTCAATTATTTAAAACAACATTATCCAGAACAGTACGGGGGTGACATCAGCATGACGTAGAGGTGACGTGAGCGGTCAACTGGGGCTGGCCCGGTCAAACCTGACATGTGGGGCCCACATGTCGTAGACACAGGGCTAATCCAGGGTTTAAATTTAACTAAAACTAATTAACAGGGGTGTGGCCCCACCTGTTAGTGAGTAATTAGTGATTAATTAACTAATTAATTAATTATCATTTTAATTAATAGTTTATTCATTTTTAAAATTGATTTAAACCGCGTGGGACCCACATGTCAGTGGCCCACGCTGCCACGTCGACGGTTGACCCAGTCAACTGGGCACGCGGGGCCCAGTGTTCAGCGACACAGGGACGGGGCCCATGGCTGCCACGTCGGCGCCAGCTGGGCGCCGGCCACCGGAGTACGCCGGCGAGGCCGCACGACGGCGACAACTTCGGCGAGTCCGGATTTCGTCTACGGGGCACGGTTTGGCGGGCGGTTTGCTGCGCTAGAACGGCCGCTCCACGCCGCGTGTAATGGCGCCCACGACCGGAGCTAGGGAGGCCGGGATGGACGACGGCGACGACGGCGGCGACGATGGTTTCGGTTGCGCTGCGGGAAGGGGGCTACGGTGCGCCAACGGGCAAGGCGGAGAGGCAGTCGAGGCCAGCGCGATGCGGCGAGCAAGACGGGCAGCAGCACGAGGCACAAAGGTCGCTGGAACATCGCCGGCGACGAGCTACGCGGCGGTGAGCTTGGGCGAGAAGGGGGCGGTGCGTACGGTGCAGAGGAGAGCGCAAGGAGTGCAATGGCGCCCACGGCCGGAGCTAGGGAGGCCGGGATGGACGGCGGCGACGACGGCGGTGGCGATGGTTTCGGGTGCGCTGCGGGAAAGGGGCTACGGTGCGCCAACGGGCAAGGCGAAGAGGCAGTCGAGGCCAGCGCGATGCGGAGAGCAAGACGGGCAGCAGCACGAGGCCCAAAGGTCGCCGGAACATCGCCGGCAATGAGCTACGCGGCGGTGAGCTTGGGCGAGAAGGGGGCGGCGCGTACGGTGCAGAGGAGAGCGCAAGGAGAGGGGGGAGGAGGACGGGGTGCTCACGGCCGTTGCAGAGAAGTCCCGGGGACGGCTCGAGGTGCTCGGGGCGGCGCGAATCAACGGCGATGATCGACGACGGCCGTAGGAGGGAGAAGGGCTCGGGGAAGCCGTTGCGGTGGCGTTCGGCTTTGGCTCGTCGGCGCAATCGAAGTAATGGAGCGCGGCGGAGCTCGGGGACACGGAGAGGCGGCGAGGAGGGTGCGGTGGCTGCGGCTAGGCCGGAGCCATGGCGGCGGTGGCGCTCGGTGAGGGGGGAGCAGAGGAAAGGGAGGGAGAGAAGTGACCAGGGGAGGCCAGGGGAGCGCGGGGAGCTGCTCTTATCCACGGCAAGCGCGAGAGCGCGCTGTCGTGCAGCGAGGTAGGGGGGCCGGGCTCGGGGGCGCGCGCGCACGCAGAGCGCTCGACAGCGGGGCGGGGGAGGGGGGGTGAGCAGTGCGGGGAAGGGACGGCGCCAGGCCGGCTGGGCCGGCTGGCTGACTTAGGCCTAGCTGCCCTGGGCCTTTTTTCCTTTTTCTATTTTCTTTTCTGTTTTTCTTCTGTTTTCTGTTTTGTTTTGTCTTTTGTCTTTTGTTTTTATTTCAAACCACTTTTGTAAAATATGAGACTAGCCCAAATAAATATGGTGCATTATAAGCCACTGCAATATAATGGTTCTGAGTCCAAAGGTTTTCATTTGAGATTTTATTTAATTAAAAAGGTATTAAATAGTGCTGTTTTACTGCTGTTTGAGTCAGTTAATTAAATTAGTGAATGTTGGTTATGATTTTAGAATTGTCTTTGGAATATTTGCCATTTAATGAACATTTTAGTTTCTGGGTTTGGACAACTTTTATTTTCACTTTTAGTTTGAATTGAATTGAAAAGAGGTATGATCCAGATGATGTTTAAGCATTGTTGATCATGATGACTTGGCATAATCAAAATGGTGATCACTGTAGCTTAATACATGGGGATGTTACAATACTTATGTTACAAAAAGTAGTGATAATTATTGTCATAATTTTGAATATCCTTTTACTGAACATTACTCTTTTAATGTGGAAACAATTTATAATATTCAAGTTTCATATGATGCTCCCACTAGTATTCATGAGAATAAATTTGCTTATGTGAAGTGTAATAAAAATTCTATGCTTATGGATCATGAAAAGAATGATGTATGTGATAGTTATATTGTTGAATTCATTCATGATGCTACTGAAAATTACTATGAGAGAGGAACATACGCTTTTACATATTGCAATAATATCACGTTTTCTCTCTATGTGTTGAAAGTTTTGAAGTCATGCTTGTTTTGCCTTCCTATGCTAGTTGATTCTTGTTCCCATAAGTTGTTTGATCACAAAATCCTTATGCATAGGAAGTGGGTTAGACTTAAATGTGCTAGTCATATGCTTCATGATGCTCCCATTATGTTTCATTTCTTATCTTTTATGTGAGCATCATTGAAATCATCATGCCTAGCTAAAAAGGCATTAAAGAAAAGCACTTGTTGGGAGACAACCCAATATTTACCCCTACTGTTTTGTGTGTTAAAATGATTAATATACTGTAGTAATCATGTTTTATAGCTTTTGTTTCAATAAAGTGCCAAGTAAAGCCTTTGGGATAGTGTGGATGATAGTTGACTTGATTCTGTGCAAAAACAGAAACTTTTGCGTCCAGTACAGAAATTCCTATCTTTTACTGGTACGTGTAAAAACTCTGAATTTTTTACAGAGGATTTATATACAAATTTCCTACGTTTTCCTAAGTTTTCAGAATTTTTGGAGTTACAGAAGTATGACCTTAATTCATATATTTATGTACTGTTCTGTTTTTGACAGATTCTATTTGCAATTCATAGTTTGCTTGTTTTATGGTTTCTATGGCTTATATTGCTTAATATAAATTGTGGAAATGATAAGTTACAGTATGCATTGTGTGAGAACAATTATGAATCTTGTCTTTTACAGTACCCATGTGAATGATTTGTTTTATTATACTAACGGATCTCACGAAGGTTTTGTTAAGTTTTGTGTGATTGAAGTTTTCAAGTTTTGGGTGAGATACCAATATGAGGAGAATAAGGAGTGACAAGACCCTAAGCTTGGGGATTCCCAAGGCACCCCCAAGGTAATACTCAAGGAAGATCCAAAAAACTAAGCTTGGGGATGCCCCGGAAGGCATCCCCTCTTTTGTCTTCAACATTATCGGTAACCTTACTTGGAGCTATATTTTTATTCGTCACATGATATGAGTTTTGCTTTGAGCGTAATTTTATTTTATTAGTATTTTCTTGCTGTTATTTAGAGTAATGTTTTGCATCTTTTATTTCAATAAAAGTGTCAAGTTTAGCCTTTACCATGCTTATTTTGCAAGTCTATATGTTGCTGTTTTGAAAACAGAAAGTTTTCTATCGTTGTCTGAATTCTTATGGAAAGTCAGAAGATGATAAAATCTTGAAATTTTTACACAATGAGTAGCAATAAATTTTATACAGTGTGGTAATGTTTCAAAAATTTTGAAGTTAGGGAAGTATGAGTACAATTGCACTCTTTACAGTCTTTCCTGTTTTGACATATTGCTGTTATGTTTGCATTGTTTGCATATGTTTGCTTGTTTAATGATTCTATTTGGGGATATGAGTATTAAATATGCAGAGGAATTTAGTATGCAATGTTAAATAATAATTTTAGTGATTTGCTATAGTAGATAATGATAAGGTTTTGCATTTGATTTATACTAACTTATCTCACGAGTTCTTGTTGAGTTTTGTGTGGATGAAGTTTTTAAGATTTAGGGAAACCGTGACATAAAAGGAATTAAGGAGATACAAAAACACAAGCTTGGGGATGCCCAAGGCATCCCAAGATAATATTTCAAGAAGTCTCAAGCATCTAAGCTTGGGGATGCCCTGGTAGGCATCCCACATTTCTTCATCAAGAATTATCGGTTAGTATCGGTTGAGCCTAAGTTTTTGCTTCTTCACATGATGTGTGCTATTTTTTGAATGTCATTTTTTTGCTTGCTGTTTTAATAAAATATTAAGATCTAAAATTTTAAATGAGAGAGAGTCCTCACATAGCTACATAATTATTTGACTACTCATTGATCTTCACTTATATCTTTTTGGAGTAGTTTGCCAGTTGCTCTAGTGCTTCACTTATATCTTTTTAGAGCACGGCGATGGTTTTATTTTGAAGAAATTGATGAACTCTCATGCTTCACTTACATTATTTTGAGGGTCTCTAAACAGCATGGTAATTTGCTTAGGTTATGAATTTAGTCCTAATATGATGGACATCCAAGAGGGAGATAATAAAAACTTTCATATAAAGAGCATTGAATAAGATGAGAAGTTTGATTCCTTGCATTTGTTTTGAGATATCAAGATGGTGATATTAGAGTCATGCTAGTGAGTAATTGTGGATTGGTAGAAATACTTGTGTTAAAGTTTGTGATTCCCGTAGCATGCACGTATGGTGAACCGTTATGTGATGAAGTCGGAGCATGATATATTTATTGATTGTCTTCCTTATGAGTGGCGGTCGGGGACGAGCGATGGTCTTTTCCTACCAATCTATCCCCCTAGGAGCATGCATCTAATACTTTGTTTCGATAGCTAATAGACTTTTGCAATAGGTATGTGAGGTCTTTATGACTAATGTTGAGTCCATGGATTATACGCACTCTCACCCTTCCACCATTGCTAGCCTCTCTAGTACCGCGCAACTTTCGCCGGTTCATTACACCCACCATATACCTTCCTCAAAACAGCCACCATATCTACCTATTATGGCATTTCCATAGCTATTCCGAGATATATTGCCATGCAACTTCCACCGTTCCATTTATTATGACACGCTTCATCATTGTCATATTGCTTTGCATGATCATGTAGTTGACATTGTATTTGTGACAAGCCCACCATTCATATTTTTTATACATGTCACTCCTGAGTCATTGCACATCCCGGTACACCGCCGGAGGCATTCATATAGAGTCATATTTTTGTTCTAAGTATCGACTTGTAATTCTTGAGTTGTAAATAAATAAAAGTGTGATGATCATCATTTTTAGAGCATTGTCCCATGTGAGGAAAGGATGATGGAGGCTATGATTCCCCCACAAGTCGGGATGAGACTCCGGATGAAAAAAAAGGAAAAAAAGAGAAAAAAAAGGCCAAAGAGCTTAAACTAAAAAAAATGAGAGAAAAGAGAGAAGGGGCAATGTTACTATCCTTTTTTCCAGACTTGTGCTTCAAAGTAGCACCATGATCTTCATGATAGAGAGTCTCCTATGTTGTCACTTTCATATACTAGTGGGAAATTTTCATTATAGAACTTGGCTTGTATATTCCAATGATGGGCTTCCTCAAATTGCCCTAGGTCTTCATGAGCAAGCGAGTTGGATGCACGCTCACTTAGTTTCTTTTTGAGCTTTCATACACTTATAGCTCTAGTGCATCCGTTGCATGGCAATCTCTACTCACTCACATTGATATCTATTGATGGGCATCTCCATTGCCCGTTGATACGCCTAGTTGATGTGAGACTATCTCCTTCTTTTTGTCTTCTCCACAACCACCATATTCTATTCCACCTATAGTGTTATATCCATGGCTCACGCTCATGTATTGCGTGAAAGTTGAAAAAGTTTGAGAACATCAAAAGTATGAAACAATTGCTTGGCTTGTCATCGGGGTTGTGCATGATTTAATACTTTGTGTGATGAAGATGGAGCATAGCCAGACTATATGATTTTGTAGGGATAACTTTCTTTGGCCATGTTATTTTGAGAAGACATGATTGCTTTATTAGTATGCTTGAAGTATTATTGTTTTATGTCAATATTAAACTTTTGTTTTGAATCTTATGGATCTGAACATTGATGCCACAATGAAGAAGATTACATGGATAAATATGTTAGGTAGCATTCCACATCAAAAATTCTATTTTTATCATTTACCTACTCGAGGACGAGCAGGAATTAAGGTTGGGGATGCTTGATATGTCTCCAACGTATCTATAATTTTTGATTGTTCCATGCTATTATATTATCCATCTTGGATGTTTTATATGCATTTATATGCTATTTTATATTATTTTTGGGACTAACCTATTAACCTAGAGCCCAGTGCCAGTTTTTGTTTTTTCCTTGTTTTTGAGTTTTAGAGAAAAGGAATATCAAACGAAGTCCAAACGAGCTGAAAATTTACGGTGATTTTTTATGGACCAGAAGAAGCCCACGGAGCATCAGAGTTGGGCCAGGAGAGTCCCAAGGTGACGGCAAGGGTGGAGGGCGGCCCCCTAGGGCGCGCCCCCTGTCTTGCCGCTGCCTCGTGGACCCCCTTGACGTGAGACCGACGCCAAAAATTCCTATAAATCGCGAAACCCCCAGAAATAAACCTAGATCGGGAGTTCCGCCGCCGCAAGCCTCTGTAGCCACAAAAAACCAATCGGGAGCCCGTTCCGGCACCCTGCCGGAGGGGGAAACCATCACCGGTGGCCATCTTCATCATCCCGGTGGTCTCCATGATGGAGGGAGTAGTTCACCCTCGGGGCTGAGGGTATGTACTAGTAGCTATGTGTTTGATCTCTCTCTCTCTCATGTTCTTAATTTGGCACGATCTTGATGTACCGCGAGCTTTGTTATTATAGTTGGATCATATGGTGTTTCTTCCTCCTCTACCTTTTTGTGATGAATTGAGTCTTGCTCTTTGAGGTTTTGTTATGTTGGATTGAGTATTGGATTTGAGAACACTTGATGTATGTCTCGCGATGGGATATCTGTGGTGACAATGGGATGTTCTATTGATTCACTTGATGTATTTTTTGGCACTCAACTTGTGGATTCCCGAGGTGACATTGGGGTAATCTATGCATAGGGGTTCATGCATGTTTTCGTCCTACGTTCTGTGATAGAAACTTTGGAGTGATTCTTTGTTGCATGTTGAGGGATTGCCATATGATTCAATTATGTTATCGTTGTTGAGAGAACTTGCACTAGTGAAAGTATGAACCCTAGGCCTTGTTTCCAAGCATTGCAATACCGTTTTTGCTCACTTTTGTTACTAGTTACCTTGCTGTTTTTATATTTTCAGATTACAAAAACCTATATCTACCATCCATATTACACTTGTATCACCATCTCTTCGCCGAACTAGTGCACCTATACAATTTACCATTGTATTGGGTGTGTTGGGGACACAAGAGACTCTTTGTTATTTGGTTGCAGGGTTGTTTGAGAGAGACCATCTTCATCCTATGCCTCCCACGGATTGATAAACCTTAGGTCATCCACTTGAGGGAAATTTGCTACTGTCCTACAAAACTCTACGCTTGGAGGCCCAACACGAGTCTACAAGAAGAAGGTTGCATAGTAGACATCACGTATCAAGCATCCCCAAGCTTAATTCCTGCTCGTCCTCGAGTAGGTAAATGATAAAAACAGAATTTTTGATGTGGAATGCTACCTAACATATTTATCAATGCAATTATCTTTATTGTGGCATGAATATTCAGATCCATAAGATTCAAAACAAAAGTTTAATATTGACATAAAAACAATAATACTTCAAGCATACTAAATAAAGCAATCATGTCTTCTCAAAATATCATGGCCAAAGAAAGTTATCCCTACAAAATCATATAGTCTGGCTATGCTCTATCTTCATCACACAAAATATTTCATCATGCACAACCCCGATGACAAGCCAAGCAATTGTTTCATACTTTTAATATTCTCAAGCTTTTTCAACTTTCACGCAATACATGAGCGTGAGCCATGGATATAGCAGTATAGGTGGAATAGAATGTAACACCCCCAGTGGTTAGCTACAGTAATCCCCCTTTTGATATTGCCATGTCATCATGATCAACTGTGCTTAAACATCATTTGGATCATATCTCTTTTCAAAATCAAATTCATATGGAAATTCAAACTGAAAGTGAAATAAAAGTTATTCAAATCCAGGAACAAAAATGTTCATAATATTGTATATAATCCAGAGACAATTCTAAAATTATAACCAACATTTACTAAATTAATTGAGTGACTCTAACAGCAACAAAACAGAGATATTTAATCCATATTCATTTAATTAAAATCCAAATGAGATTACGGTGGCTTCAAACCATTTTCTGGCGGTGGCAAATAATGCACCATATTTAATAAGTTAAGTCTCATTTTTTAAAAAGTCTTTTGGAATAAAAATAAAAGACAAAACAAAAGGGAAAAGAGAAAACAGAAAACAAAAACAGAAAATGGAAAAGAGGCCCACTGTGGCAGTGCTCTAGTCACCCGCGCGGCCCAGCCCACTCCCCTCGCTCGTCCCCTACCTCCTCTGTTCACCGCGCACCGATGTCGCCCGCACCGCACGCCGCGCCCCGGCCCCCCTTCTCTCTGCTCGACACCGCACGACCCCGCGCCTGCCGTGGAGGGATAAGGACCACCCCGCCTCCCCTGGCCTCTCCCTCTCTCTTCTTCCCCTTGCCTGCTCTCTACCTCGCCAGATTTCCCCTCGCCCGAGCGCCATTGCCGCCGTCCGCCTCGCCCCGCTGCGGCCGCCGTGCTCCTCGACGCCTCTTCGAGTCAGGCAAGGTCGCCGCCGTCCGCTACGCCGCCTACCACCTCGAGCTCGGGCCGGAAGCCACCGGAGCGCCCGCTGCCTCCTCTTCTTCAACCTCCGGACACCGAGCTCGCCGTCGCCGTCTCGCTCCACCAGGCCTCCCCCGAGCCAGCTGCCACCCTCTACCGCTCCGCAGTGAGCTCCGCCTCCCTCTCCCTCACTCCCTGCACTCTTCCCCTCGCCATAGCCGCCGCTCCAACCGTGGCCGTACTGGACGCCGCGGAGCTCATCGCCGACGTGTCGTCGGTGACCAAATGGTTCCGTGGCCGTGTCCGCTAACCTCCCCGCATCGCGTAGGGCCTCGCGGCGTAGTTAGTTTGCTCGCGCGAGTGCTACTGCTGCGTCTTCTTCACCACCCGAACGCAGCCGTCCGTCGTCACCGTTGTAGCGCTCATCTACAGCCTCCCCAGCTCCGGTCGTGACCACCGCCAGACGCGCCATCGTGTGGCCGGTCGAAAGAGCCTCGCCGCGCTCCAAACCAGACTCTATGGCGTGATTCCGAGCTCGCCGGAGTTTCGCCGCCGCGGGAGAGCTCGCCGGCGTACTCCAGTGGCCGGCGCTGACGTGGACGTGTGGCCCCACCCCCCCTGTGCCACTGACTGTGGGGTCCGTTGACCAGTCAGCGCTGCTGATTGGGCAACCCGTGTCTCTGACACACGGGCCCCACCTTTAAAACATTTTAAAAATAAATAAATAAAATGTTAGTTAATTAACTAATTAATTAATTAACTTAATTAGTCACTGACAGTGCGGGCCCCCTAGCTAATTAGGTTATTTAGTTAGTTTTAACTCTGTTTAATACTAACAGAGGCTGACATGTGGGCCCCACTGGACCCACATGTCAGGTTTGACCTGGCCAGCCGCCTGTTGACTGCTGACGCCATCAATGCGTCATGCTGACGTCATCCCCGCACTATTCGGGATAATGTTGATTTAGATTAATTAAATAAATTCCAGAAATTATTAAAAACTTTAGAAAATCCTATCTTTTAAACCGTAACTCGGATGAAAATAATTTATATATGTAAAATGATCAAAAAATATGAGGATTCTGATTATGTAATCAAAAAGCCTATCCAACACTCCTAGCTAGGTGAACATGCAACTTTCTGCCTGTTTCAGATATATGAATAGTGCATGGCTTTTATATAATAAATCCAAACAAATTCCTAAAATAAGTAATATGACTTAGATATGTCTTTAGGCAACCCTGCACTACACAATAGCATAGCAAGCTCTATGTTATTATGTTTGCTGTGTATTTATTTGTTTCCTCCCCCTCTTCTCTCTCGGTAGTCCCCGACACCGACACAGTTCCCGAGACCGACGCAGCTCAGGAGCCCGACGACACCGTTGACGACCTTGCCTTTGCCGCCGAGCAACCATGCAAGCACCCCCCCTTGAGCATACCGATATCGCCTATTCTTTCTCATGCTTGCATTAGAATTGCTGCTGCTACTGCTTTACCTATTCTCATGCATAGCCTGTTTATTGTAACCTGCTATTGAAACCTTACCTGCTTATCCTAAACTGTCTAGTATAGGCTGGGTAGAGACCTATCAGTGACCCCACTTGTCCCGATTGCCCTGCTGGATTATCAGAAGAATCGACAACCAGGCCCCGGCACCGCACATCACCCCCTTAGTTGTAACGACACTGCAACGTTACTGTTGAGTGCCGAGGGTGATACCTTGTGTAGCACTTTTGATGTTAACTCTGTAGAGTAGCTATTTGGTCGTGGTCATCGAGGGTGATTCCTCCTTCATCACTTCCGATAACGACGCTGTCGTGCAACACCTCAAGTGTGAACCCATCGAGGGTGATTCCTCCGAGTTCACCTTGACGGTTACATCGAGTAGGAATCCAACGAGGGTGATACCTCGGATTCCATTGATGTTATGGACACACGGATAATTGGACTTTACACTGTTACTTGCAAGGCGGGTCGACCCTGAGGGGTACCCGCGAGTGATATGGAGACGGGTTGACCTGGATGGTGCCCGAGTGATGAATACGAGGTGTGGCAAGGCATTCTTGGCCCTTGCCACAAGTCCAGGAGATGGGGCGATGGGGTCACATCGATCGTGAGTCTCTGCTCGTTACCGCACTACCAATACACTACGATTTGGATATTTGATTCGAGTGGGCCTCTGGCCCGATAGCACTAACCATCACGCGGGAAAATTTATGGGCACTCTGCATCGTATGCATCAGCCGAAAGCTTTGTCAGACGTCCAGTTCAGCATTGTGGCCGGGTCAGATCATGCCGTTGGCGCTGGTATCCACCCTGCTCGAAACGACCCGGAGTGCACAGGGCGACGGCGCAAGACCCCTGAGCGCTTAGGATGTAGACCGGCGAGGACCTCTCTGCTGAGCTCTAGGTAGGGCTGCGGTGTGTCGTTTGACCGAGGCCGGTCATGACCCGGAAAAGTGTGTCCGGCCGGAGTTAAGCGAGCGTGGTGGGTAAGTTGGTGCACCCCTGCAGGGAAGAACTAATCTATGCATAGCCGGATCCTCGGTAACGGACGCTCGGAGTTGTATCCCGATCGATACAACTAGAACATATTGATGAGATGAGATATGGATATTATGGCTCTGGGATTACTTTCTCGCAGGGAGTCGAGAAAGGATCTCTGAGTGAGGTTGAGACTTAATGGTACTACTACTTTATATTGTACTAATCTACACTCTTCTAATGCTGCAAGACCCATGAAGATGCTAGTCTTCGATAGGACTAGGCCTTCTCTCTATTCTGGCATTTCTGCAGCCCAGTCCACATATACAACCTCCCCTTGATAATGTTGCATATGTAGTGTAGATCCTTGCTTGCTGAGTACTTCGGATGAGTACTCACGGTTGCTTTGCTTTCTTTTTCCCCATATCTTTTTGGTGCAACCAGATGACAAAGCCCCTGAGACAGCTGCCCCCGCCGACGATCGCTACTACTACCCCAAGGGTGGATACTACTACGAGTTGCCGACGACCAGGAGTAGGATCGGAGGGTCCCAGGCAGGAGGCCTGCGCCTTTCGATCATAGCTTTTGTTTTGCCTCGCCTTTCTAGAGGCTTATCTGTTTCTGTTTCATATTTGTACTTAGATATCTGATGCTTCCGCTGACGCTTGTATGCGAGCTTATGTATTCGAGCCCTCGAGGCCCCTGGCTTGTAATATAAAGCTTGTATGACTTTATTTATGTTTTAGAGTTGTGTTGTGATATCTTCCCATGAGTCCTTAGGCTTGATCGTGTGCATTTGTGTGTATGATTAGTGCACGATTGAGCCGGGGGCATCACAAGTTGGTATCAGAGCCGACTGCCTGTAGGAACCCCCCTTCCAACTCTTTGGCCGAAGTTGAGTCTAGTCATTGAAAAACTTTTACTAACATGGCTGTGTGGCTTACGGGCCCACGTCGCCGAATGGGTGGTATTTGGATATTTTATTCCTCGTCTATACTCTGGGATCTGATCTCTCTTCCTTTCGGGTTAAAATTTTACTAACTCCAACATTAGGTTCTCGTGATCAGATCCACCCAGTGTTCTAAAATTTTGCCCCTTCCTTCAAGATTGTGGGCCAGGTTCTGCTTGTAGGATCCTTTTATCGAGGGCACCCTGTGTTGTCACTTGCAGGTTCCTCGCCCCAGCAGTTTTCTTCGACATGGATGTAGCCTTTGCTATGTCTCGTTGTGTGCTTCCTTACCGCGTGCCTGCGCGCCGCCTAGTTTGTCTAGCTGCGAGCGTTCCCGGGCGCGTACTATCCGTTTGAATCCAACTCTGTGCATGGATTGGTATGTCTTTAACGACTACTATCATATATTTAATGCCCTTCTTGTTCATTACTCATGTTACATCATGAATGGCCTCATACACATGCAGTTTTTCTTGCTAAACTGCCCCTGTTGATTTGGCAGGATGGCTGACAATCCCCCACCTCCACCTTATATTGCCGCCATGATGCAGCAGTTTGAACTGAACCGTCAGGTTATGACCGGGATATTGGCTCAGTTCCCAAACCAGAATGCTCATCAACAGCCTACCCCAATAACACTGCAAGAATTTGTGCACCTCAACCCGTCTGTTTTCCGCAACTCCACCAATCCTATGGATGCTGATGATTGGTTTCGTGACATTCTGTTTGAGATGGAATCAGCTAATGTTGCTCCTGACAGTTACGTCACCTTTGCGACATTCCACCTGAAGGGCCCAGCTGCTTAATGGTGGGAAAGCCACAAGGGTATGTTGCCTGCTGAAACTGTAACCACTTGGCAGGAATTTCAGTCAGCCTTTCGTGCACGGTACATTCCTCAAGGTCTGATGGACCAGAAGAAGCAGGAGTTCTGCAAACTCTCTCAGGGTAAAATGATTGTGGATGAATATCAGAGGAAATTTCTTGAATTTTCCCGCTATGCTGAAGATGACGTCTGCACTGATGCACGCAAGCAGGAGAAATTCCGTGAAGGACTGCGTACTGATATAAACCTTGCACTTGCTGTCCAAGATTGCACAGACTTTGCAACACTTGTCAGCCAATCTTTCCAAGTTGAAACTGCTCTGACTAAGTACCAGGAGTCGCTCAAGCGCACTCGTGATTTTGGCTCATCCTCGGGTCAGCCTATTCAGAAACGTCAAGTGTGGATTCCGCACAATGTACATCATCGACCTGCTCCAACGCCCAGGCCGTCTTATGTTGTGCCTCGTCTGCCTCCGCCGCCGAGACAGCTAACGATTCAGGGTGGACAGTCCAATGTTGTGGCTCCATCCCATAATGATCAGAATGCATCTTGTCCTCCTGTTGGTCGTAAGAAGAATTGTCGAAACCGCCAATTCAGAAACCGTAATGTCATACCATCTACTGTTGTACTTGGCCATGCCAATCACGTCAACGCTGAAAAGGCTCAGAAGGAATCGACTATCATGCTGGGAACACTCTCTGTGAATTTAGTGCTAGCTTCTGTTCTTTTTGATTCAGGTGCATCACATTCCTTCGTGTCCCAGCAATTTGCACAATTGCATGGGTTAGCTATGAGCTCATTACCCACTCCTTTAGAAATCATCACTTCCCGTTCCAGGTGGCAAACTAAAATGGTAAGTCACAACAATCAGATCAGAATTGAAGGATTGATGTTCCCTGCTTCCCTTATTGCTCTTGGACCTTCCGACATAGACATCATTCTCGGTATGGACTGGTTGACGGCCCACAATGCTTTGATTGACTGTGCCGCTAAGAAAGTCCAACTTACCCATCCTTCTGGCGAGACAGTCAAATACTCAGCTCGAACAGTTCAGAATGCCGAGAATTAGATATATGCTCTGAATGCGTTGAATGCTTCACCTCTTGAAGGCATTGAGAACGTTCCCGTTGTTCGTGATTTTCAAGACGTCTTCCCAGAGGAACTTCCAGGAATACCCCCTGTTAGAGCTGTCGAGTTTTTCATCGACTTGAAACCAGGCACAACCCCTATTGCGAAGCGTCCTTATAAAATGCCTCCGCACCACCTTCTTGAACTTAAGGAGGAAATCAACAAGTCACTTAAGAAGGGTTTCATCCGCCCCAGTTCTTCTGCTTGGGGATCACCTTCCCTCTTTGTCAAGAAGAAGGATGGAACTAACCGATTGGTTCAGGATTATCGGCCCATTAACCAAGCCACAATCCAGAACAAATATCCGCTTCCCTGGATCAATGATTTGTATGATCAACTTGCTGGATCATCGGTGTTTTCTAAACTTGACTTGAGGTTGGGTTATCATCAGATCCGTGTTCGTGAAGAGGATATTCCCAAGACTGCATTTGTTACTCGCTATGGCTCCTACGAGTACACTGTCTTGTCCTTCGGCTTAACCAATGCTCCAGCAACCTTCTCCCGTCTGATGAATTACATCTTCATGGATTACCTCGACAAGTTCGTCGTGGTATATCTAGATGATATTCTGGTCTATTCAAGGAATAAAGAACATGCTGAACACCTCTGTCTTGTACTGGAAAGGCTCTGAGAACACCAGTTGTATGCCAAATACTCCAAATGTGAATTTTGGCTTTCTGAAGTAACCTACCTTGGGCATGTGATTTCCAAGGATGGCATTGCTGTTAACCCGGAACGGGTTTAGGCTATTCTTGACTGGACTCCTTCGAAGAACGTCAAGCAAGTGAGAAGTTTTCTTGGCCTTGCAAGCTATTGCCGTCGGTTTGTTGAGAACTTTTCTAAGATTGCTAAGCCTTTGACTGATCTGCTTCACAAGGGCGTTAAGTTTGAGTGGACAGACAAATGTCAAGAAAGTTTTCAAACACTCAAAGACAAGCTAACATCTGCCCCAGTACTTGCTCCTCCAGATTCTCGCAAAGACTTCGTGATTTATTGTGACACATCCCGTGAAGGATTAGGCTGTATCCTAATGCAAGAGCATAAGGTGATTGCTTATGGCTCTCGACAGTTGCGTCCTCATGAAGAGAACTACCCAGTCCATGATCTAGAACAAGCTGCTGTCATCTATGCATTGAAGTTATGGTGACATTACCTCCTCGATAATCGTTGCGAGATCTACACGGATCATAAAAGTCTGAAGTACTTGTTCACTCAGCCATCTCTGAACCTCCGTCAGCAAAGATGGATGGAGGCCATTATGGACTATGATTTGGGTATTTCTTATACCCCTGGCAAGGCTAACGTGATGGCTGATGCCTTAAGCCGCAAGTCCTATTGCGACAACCTCATGGTTAAGCGAGCTCAACCTCGTCTTTTTGAAGAACTGTGCAAGCTGAATCTGCGTATTGTTCCACAGGGTTCTCTTAATAACCTTGTGATACAACCAGATATTGAGAAAGCTGTTAAGAATGCGCAAGCTAAAGATGCTGAAATTGATCTGATGAAGAAAGACCTTCACCTAGAAAAGTACAGGGATTTCTCGCTGTCTGAAGATGGAACCTTGTATTTCAGAAACCGCATTGTGGTACATCACTTCGAGCTTATGACCGACAAGGTCATGAAGGAGGCACATGATACCCCGTTGTCTATTCATCCGGGTAGCAGCAAGATGTATCGTGATCTCCGTCAAATGTACTGGTGGTCTAAAATGAAGCAGGATATTGCTCGCTATGTTGCTGAATGTGATGTTTGCCGTCGCGTTAAAGCAGAACATCAGAAGCCTGCTGGAATTTTGCAACCGTTACCTATTCCTTTATGGAAATGGGATAAAGTTCAAATGGATTTCATTACCGGCCTTCCCAAGTCACAGAAGGGTCACGATGCTATTCTTGTCATCGTCGACCAACTCTCCAAGGTTGCACACTTTCTGCCTGTCAAGGAAACTATCACTGCTAGTCAGTTAGCAGAGTTGTATATCTCCAGAATTGTTTCACTCCACGGTATTCCGAAGGAGATAAGTTCGGACCGTGATTGTCTTTTCACCTCCAAGTTCTGGGAAAGTTTCCAAGAAGCTATGGGAACTCATATTACCTGGAGTTCAGCTTATCACCCCCAGTCCCAAGGCCAAGTCGAGCGAGTAAATCAAGTGCTTGAAGACATGCTTTGGGCTTGTGTTATATCGTTCGGCAAGAAGTGGGAAGAATCTCTTCCTTATGCGGAATTCTCATATAACAACAGCTATCAAGCCAGCTTGAAAATGGCCCCCTTCGAAGTACTTTATGGACGTAAGTGTCGAACCCCTCTGAATTGATCAGAAACTGGGGAACGACTGTTCGTGGGTCCGGATATTATTCAACATGCCGAAGAGCAAGTCCGTATCGTCCGTGAAAACCTCAAGGCGGCTCAGGACCGCCAGAAGAGTAACTACGATCGCAAACGATGGGGTTTGACTTATCAACCTGTTGATCAAGCTTATTTGCGAGTCACTCCTATGAAGGGCACTCACCGCTTCGGAATCAAGGGCAAGCTAGCTCCATGCTACATTGGTCCTTTCTGCATTGTTGCAAGACGTGGTCAGGTGGCGTACAAATTGGAGTTGCCGCCGCAATTCTCTCATATCCACGACGTCTTCCATGTGTCGCAACTTCGTCGTTGCTTCAAGGAATCTCCGCACCGCACAGTGGATCACGAGATGCTCGAATTACATGATGATCTTTCTTATAAGGAGCATCCGATCTGCATCCTCGATGAATCTGAACATCGAACCAGTCAGAAGGTTACCAAGTTCCTCAAAGTGCAGTGGTCAAATCATACTGAAGATGAAGCCACTTGGGAACGCGAGGATAACCTCCGTGCTGAATACCCCGATCTTTTCCCTTCTACCTCTTAATTCTCGGGACGAGAATTCTTGTTAGTGGAGGAGACTTGTAACACCCCCAGTGGTTAGCTACAGTAATCCCCCTTTTGATAATGCCATGTCATCATGAGCAACAGTGCTTAAACATCATTTGGATCATATCTCTTTTCAAATTCAAATCCAAATGGAAATTCAAACTGAAAGTGAAAATAAAAGTAATTGAAATCCAGGAACTAAAATGTTCATAATATTGTAAATAATCCAGAGACAATTCTAAAATTATAACCAACATTTACTAAATTAATTAAGTGACTCTAACAGCAACAAAACAGAGATATTTAATCCATATTCATTTAATTAAAATCCAGATGAGATTACGGTGGCTTCAAACCATTTTCTGGCAGTGGCAAATAATGCACCATATTTAATAAGTTAAGTCTCATATTTTGCAAAAGTCTTTTGGAATAAAAATAAAAGACAAAACAAAAGGGAAAAGAGAAAAGAGAAAACAAAAACAGAAAATGGAAAAGAGGCCCACTGTGGCTGGGCTCTAGTCACCCGCGCGGCCCAGCCCACTCCCGTCGCTCGTCCCCTACCTCCTCTGTTCACCGCGCGCCGCTGTCGCCCGCACCGCACGCCGCGCCCCGGGCCCCCTTCTCTCTGCTCGACACCGCGCGACCCCGCGCCCGCCGTGGAGGGATAAGGACCACCCCGCCTCCCCTGGCCTCTCCCTCTCTCTTCTTCCCCTTGCCCGCTCTCTGCCTCGCCAGATTTCCCCTCTCCCGAGCGCCATTGCCGCCGTCCGCCTCGCCCCGCTGCGGCCGCCGTGCTCCTCGATGCCTCTTCGAGTCAGGCGAGCTCGCCGTCGTTCGCTACGCCACCTACCACCTCGACCTCGGGCCGGAAGCCACCGGAGCGCTCGCTGCCTCCTCTTCTTCAACCTCCGGACGCTGAGCTCGCCGTCATCGTCTCGCTCCACCAGGCCTCCCCCGAGCCCGCTGCCACCCTCTACCGCTCCGCAGTGAGCTCCGCTGTGCCACTGACTGTGGGCCCCGTGGGGTCCGTTGACCAGTCAGCGCTGCTGACTGGGCAACCCGTGTCTCTGACACGCGGGCCCCACCGTTAAAATGTTTTAAAAATAAATAAATAAAATGTTAGTTAATTAACTAATTAATTAATTAACTTAATCAGTCACTGACAGTGCGAGCCCACTAGCTAATTAGGTTATTTAGTTAGTTTTAACTCTGTTTAATACAAACAGAGGCTGACATGTGGGCCCCACTGGACGCACATGTCAGGTTTGACCTGGCCAGCCGCCTGTTGACTGCTGACGCCATCAATGCGTCATGCGGACATCATCCCTGCACTATTCTCGATAATGTTGATTTAGATTAATTAAATAAATTCTAGAAATTAATAAAAGATTTAGAAAATCCTATCTTTTAAACCGTAACTCGGATGAAAAAAATTTATATATGTAAAATGAACAGAAAAATATGAGGATTCTGATTCTGTAATCAAAATGCCTATCCAACACTCCTAGCTAGGTGAACATGCAACTTTCTGCCTGTTTCAGATATATGAATAGTGCATGGCTTTTATATAATAAATCCAAACAAATTCCTAAAATAACTAATATGACTTAGATATGTCTTTAGGCAACCCTGCACTGCGCAATAGCATAGCAAGCTCTGTGTTACTGTGTTTGCCGTGTATTTATTTGTTTCCTCCCCCTCTTCTCTCTCGGTAGACCCCGACACCGACACAGTTCCCGAGACTGACGCAGCTCAGGAGCCCGACGACACCGTTGACGACCTTGCCTTTGCCGCTGAGCAACCAGGCAAGCACCCCCCTTGAGCATACCGATATCGCCTATTCTTTCTCTCTCATGCTTGCATTAGAATTGCTGCTGCTACTGCTTTACCTATTCTGATGCATAGCCTGTTTACTGTAACCTGCTATTGAAACCTTACCTGCTTATCCTAAACTGTCTAGTATAGGCTGGGTAGAGACCTATCAGTGACCCTGCTTGTCCCAATTGCCCCGCTGGATTATCAGAAGACTCGACAACCAGGCCCCGGCACCGCACATCACCCCCTTAGTTGTAACGACACTGCAGCGTTACTATCAAGTGCCGAGGGTGATACCTCGTGTAGCACTTCTAATGTTAACTCTGTAGAGTAGCTATTCGGTCGTGGTCATCGAGGGTGATTCCTCCTTCATCACTTCTGATAACGACGCTGTCGTGCAACACCTCAAGTGTGAACCCATCGAGGGTGATTCCTCCGAGTTCACCTTGACGGTTAGATCGAGTAGGAATCCAACGAGGGTGATACCTCAGACTCCCTTGATGTTATGGACACATGGATAATTGGACTTTACACTGTTACTTGGAAGGCGGGTCGACCCTGAGGGGTACCCGCGAGTGATATGGAGACGGGTTGACCTGGATGGTGCCCGAGTGATGAATACGAGGCGTGGCCGGGCATTCTTGGCCCTTGCCGCAAGTCCAGGAGACGGGGCGACGGGGTCACATCTATCGTGAGTCTCTGCTCGTTACCGCACTACCAATACACTACGATTTGGATATTTGATTCGAGTTGGCCTCTGGCCCGATAGCACTAACCATCACGCGGGAAAAGTTATGGGCACTCTGCATTGTATGCATCAGCCAAAAGCTTTGTCAGACGTCCAGTTCAGCATTGTGGCCGGGTCGGATCGTGCCGTTGGCGCTGGTATCCACCCTGCTCGAAACGACCCGGAGTGCACAGGGCGACGGCCCAAGACCCCTGAGCGCTTAGGATGTAGACCGGCGAGGACCACTCTGCTGAGCTCTAGGTAGGGCTGCGGTGTGTCGTTTGACCGAGGCCGGTCATGACCCAGAAAAGTGTGTCCGGCCGGAGTTAAGCGAGCGTGGTGGGTAAGTTGGTGCACCACTGCAGGGAAGAACTAATCTATGCATACCCAGATCCTCGGTAACGAACGCTCGGAGTTGTATCCCGATCGATACAACTAGAACATATTGATGAGATGAGATATGGATATTATGGCTCTGGGATTACCTTCTCGCAGGGAGTCGAGAAAGGATCTCTGGGTGAGGTGTAACATCCCGATTCTCGGAATGTTTAAGAAAAAGTTTTCAAAAAATCAGGGCGAGAAAATTTCATTTGTTTTATTTGTTAACAAAGCTTAAATTGGACTTCTATAATTTGGAAATTTTAATTTGATTAAATGCCAACCCAGTTAAAAATTTTGGATTTGTTCTTTGCAATAAGTTGGATTTTGTTTCTCTCGCTTTAGTATATTAAATTATGCGCATTTGTATTTTTGAAACTTCTTCTGATTGTTGTTGATCTTCTATTTCTTTTCTAGATTGTTCTAACTCATCAATAATTTCGTTTTAGGAAAATCTAATTATTTTCTTCTATCAAACTATGGAAATAATTTCCTAGACCCGATATGTTTCTCTTTTGTCTCTAATTTTTTCAACCGAATGGGGCAAGCCCACCTCATTCTTGTTATTTTTCCTTACCTACAAATCCTGGGCTACAGCTGAACTTCTCTTCTTCTTTTTTCTGCTCTCCTCCTTCCTCGTGGGCCTGCCTGAACTGGCCCATCTCTTCCTATACTGAGTGAACCCTTCCTCTCCTCCTGTACCTCAAGTACACGTACAGGAAGAGGAAACCTTAACAGCCATATACATGAACGTGCACATATGAAACGACAAGAGTCCTCTCTGTCTTCTCCTTCAATTCCCTCTCTTCGACTTCTACCTTGGCCTAATTCTCTCCACTGAGCCCATCTCCCATTAACCACACGAGCAAGGCTCTCTTCTTCTTAGTATTCTCTGTACGCTCACTTGTACGCTCACTTGCAGAGAAGAAGGAAACGTTCAGGCATGATGGAAACTCCTCCTCTTTCCCTTTAATTGCTACCTTTCCAAATATGAAGATACTTGCCCATCTTGCAACGTCAACCCCGGGCGCTTCTCCTTCCTCCACCCTCGCATACGCGCACACAGTACAGAGAAGAAGAAACGTTCAGCCACTCTCATGCCCTCCCCTCAACAACCATAAATCTCAATCGTTTTCAGTTTTGAAGATACCTAGACGTCCACCACGATCTCCTCTCTCATTCCCATCAGTCCTCATGCCCTCTCTCTTCCTCCTATGCCCAAGAACTCTCACAGAACTTTTGAAGCTCCATGGACGCCGGTGCTCGTTCCCGGTGACTTGCACCATCTTAGCACAAATCCTCGCGCCAGAAGATCATCATCCATGCCGTGAATCCATTCATAGAAGAAAGAACGTGATCCGTCGACCACACACGAAGAATTTCACATGTGCGTGTACACTGTTCATCAAGTTCACCACACCATTCCGTCCAACTCGGTGAGCCTCTATCCAATTCCTCATGCACACCTTCTCAACATCACTCGTAGTATCTCATAGACATCATGTTTCAACCTATCTATCTCGTTGGCAGCGCTTGTCCAAAACATATTTCGATTTGATGACATCGGCTTGTCTTTATATTTTTGGTCTGTCAGATAATCTTGTGGTCAACATATGAAATGTTTCCCATGGCTATAGTAATCTCATGGTGGAGTTAGATCGCTAGTTCCGTCAATCAATTTTTTTATATATATTTTTAGTTGTTTGACCGAGATCGATGGGGGTTTTATGTACAGTGGACTTTTATGTTAGTATGTTATTTTCATTTGTTCTTGATATGCCTAGGAGTGCATGATATTTGACCCATAATTTTTGTGTGTCATATGACTTGCTTGATTTATTTATTTTACCTATTATAATTATGTGATATTTTTCTTTCGTGTGGTACGTAGTCATATGATATAGCTATGTACAGGTTTATGCGAATTATTATCATGGGTTGTAGTTGATCGGTGAACTTTTGGTTGGTTTCTTTATGTCATGTCTACATATTTATCGCTACATATAGTTTATTCTTGTAGATTAGAGCATAGTTTATTTTACCTCTTGGTAATTATCATATATGTTTTATTTACATATGATAATATCTATGGATGCTTAGTTGTTTCCATGTTATCACTTGCTCAAGTTGAATGCATGTTTTGGTTGTTATATCTTGTTAGCACTTTCTCAAAGTCATGCAATTCTACTGTATGTTCCACATGTGTCATATGATTACTAGTTTGTAATTTATGACCGGACATATGATTATACTTTACTTGGTAGTTTTACATGATAGTAGTTTGTCGGTATCATTCGTTATTTTTTTAATAACTTTTTACTTGATTAATGTTATGCCATGCTATTGTATAACTAGAATGCATAGTGTGGATGTACCGATTCGTACCGTGGATCATGCGTAGTTGTGTATCCTATGGCGTTACAAGTCTAAGTTGTACTAGATAGGAATGCAAGTCATCTTTGTTATTCTTACTATGATATTTCATTGCTTGATATTAGGTTAGCTGATATCAACTGAATAGGTATAGCTTGAGTTGCATTGTGTTGATAGCAAAGTGGTATAACTCATGGGATATATGGCTTCCATCCTCAGCATCATATCTAGTTTATTTTATTATTTCATTTGTGGTATGCCTAACCTATACATCTTGTCATGATAGTGATCTTTCATGTCTTATTGTGCTCCATATGTTATAGTTGAGTATTTATTCCTCGTGCTTCTTATAGATGATTACACTTGTCTCATGTTAGTATTATGCGTGTTCCATACTTATTGCAATAGGTTATCACATGTATAGGATAATTTACCTTTCGTGTTAGTTGAGTTGTATCTTCCTCATATGCTTAGTGTGCATAGTTTGATATGTTATTTTAAGCATGTGGTGTTAATATTATTGCTAGTGGTTATTGGTATTAGTTCTATATTTAAAGAGCTTGTCCTAGTTTAGTATCATCTCATGATTACTCATATGTTTAATGCTTGTGTTATTAGATAAGGCCTCTTCATGATTCTATACTCACATGCCTTGTATGATGTCCAATTAGTTTTGTGATAGCATTGGTTTGTCTTTCATTATAGAAATGCTTGCTAATAGTTGTTATGATTGGTGTTTAGTCTTTGTTTGTTGGTTGATTAGAATCTTAATCATATCAATGTCTGGATAGGTGTTCATCCATTTATTCCATCTGTTCAATAGTTTCTTGTTAATTGTTTGACAGATGAATTGGTTTGTTATAATAGAGTTGATCCTATTTTTCTTTAACAATGTTTTAGGGCTAGACCCAGATCAATTCAATTCATTTTATTGACTGATGTTTGATTGCTTGACTAGTATGATTTTTTATGTTGGTCTGGCTGTGTTAGGGTATGCTTCCTTTTGAATTAGCATATAGCTTATGTAAATGTTTGGCTGCTATTAACCATTATAAATATTTAGATTATATCTAAATATTTATTTGTGATTAAATTTTATCTTCATGATGCCATGTTGTGATTGTGTAGTTAAAATGCATACGTTGGTTCCATTCCATGTGTGTTGTTGCCATTGTGTTGGTTATTTAGTAGTTTCCTTTATAGTTAGTCTGATGTGTAGTGGGCACTACTTGTGGTCAATATCATAGTTCGTATTAGAACGTTAGTCTTGATCGACAAGCCTTCCTGAGCCGTGTTAACTTAAACCCTGTCACTTCATTGAATCCTTTCTCTTATCTTCCTATCATACTACCTCGTTCTGTAATATCCATCTTGACCAATATCTTGTTATCCATCCACTCTTAATTTGTTTTGGATGTTATTGGATTTACTTTTGCTTTGGTATTTATTTGATTTTCATTTGCTATCATTACGACGAGTAGGGAGTGACGGCGAGGTTGGACATGGACAGAAACATGTTACCGAAGAAGGACTCGACAACGAAGGCATGCCTCCTTCTTTGATCATACTTATCCTATGTTTTACAAAATTGCATTGTGTTTTATGGTTACTATATGCATGCTTTTTTAACCTCGTAGCTAGCATGTCGATTGACACATTACCTTGATCCGCTTGTCGCCTATTCACTTGACACGTGAGTAGAAGTATATACTATTCTCGTAGAGTAGAAATGCTTAGCCATGCTTTTTAATAACTTTTTACTTGATTAATGTTATGCCATGCTATTGTATAACTAGAATGTATAGTGTGGATGTACCGATTCGTATTGTGGATCATGCGTAGTTGTGTATCCTATGGCGTTACAAGTCTAAGTTGTACTAGATAGGAATGCAAGTCATCTTTGTTATTCTTACTATGATATTTCATTGCTTGATATTAGGTTAGCTGATATCAACTGAATAGGTATAGCTTGAGTTGCATTGTGTTGATAGCAAAGTGGTATAACTCATGGGATATATGACTTCCATCCTCAGCATCATATCTAGTTTATTTTATTATTTCATTTGTGGTATGCCTAACCTATACATCTTGTCATGATAGTGATATTTCATGTCTTATTGTGCTCCGTATGTTATAGTTGAGTATTTATTCCTCGTGCTTCTTATAGATGATTACACTTCTCTCATGTTAGTATTATGCGTTCCATACTCATTGCAATAGGTTATCACATGCATAGGATAATTTACCTTTCGTGTTAGTTGAGTTGTATCTTCCTCATATGCTTAGTGTGCATAGTTTGATATGTTATTTTAAGCATGTGGTGTTAATATTATTGCTAGTGGTTATTGGTATTAGTTCTATATTTAAAGAGCTTGTCCTAGTTTAGTATCATCTCATGATTACTCATATGTTTAATGCTTGTGTTATTAGATAAGGCCTCTTCATGATTCTATACTCACATGCCTTGTATGATGTCCAATTAGTTTTGTGATAGCATTGGTTTGTCTTTCATTATAGAAATGCTTGCTAATAGTTGTTATGATTGGTGTTTAGTCTTTGTTTGTTGGTTGATTAGAATCTTAATCATATCAATGTCTGGATAGGTGTTCATCCATTTATTCCATCTGTTCAATAGTTTCTTGTTAATTGTTTGACAGATGAATTGGTTTGTTATAATAGAGTTGATCCTATTTTTCTTTAACAATGTTTTAGGGCTAGACCCAGATCAATTCAATTCATTTTATTGACTGATGTTTGATTGCTTGACTAGTATGATTTTTTATGTTGGTCTGGCTGTGTTAGGGTATGCTTCCTTTTGAATTAGCATATAGCTTATGTAAATGTTTGGCTGCTATTAACCATTATAAATATTTAGATTATATCTAAATATTTATTTGTGATTAAATTTTATCTTCATGATGCCATGTTGTGATTGTGTAGTTAAAATGCATACGTTGGTTCCATTCCATGTGTGTTGTTGCCATTGTGTTGGTTATTTAGTAGTTTCCTTTATAGTTAGTCTGATGTGTAGTGGGCACTACTTGTGGTCAATATCATAGTTCGTATTAGAACGTTAGTCTTGATCGACAAGCCTTCCTGAGCCGTGTTAACTTAAACCCTGTCACTTCATTGAATCCTTTCTCTTATCTTCCTATCATACTACCTCGTTCTGTAATATCCATCTTGACCAATATCTTGTTATCCATCCACTCTTAATTTGTTTTGGATGTTATTGGATTTACTTTTGCTTTGGTATTTATTTGATTTTCATTTGCTATCATTACGACGAGTAGGGAGTGACGGCGAGGTTGGACATGGACAGAAACATGTTACCGAAGAAGGACTCGACAACGAAGGCATGCCTCCTTCTTTGATCATACTTATCCTATGTTTTACAAAATTGCATTGTGTTTTATGGTTACTATATGCATGCTTTTTTAACCTCGTAGCTAGCGTGTCGATTGACACATTACCTTGATCCGCTTGTCGCCTATTCACTTGACACGTGAGTAGAAGTATATACTATTCTCGTAGAGTAGAAATGCTTAGCCATGCTTATTACCCTATAGGTGCTTTGTCGAATGACCTTTGGGTCATTGACACTTGAAACTTGTTGCTGAGCTCGCTGAGCTAGGCCGATGGGCCCTTGTTTATCTCCTCTACTCTCTTCTACTCTGGGTGAAACTTACCATCTGAATACTGGCGTGGGCGACAGCTGAATCATGGATTGAAGGAGAGATTGGCTGCCCTTCATGAGTTGAAGGGGGCAATCAGTCGTCCGTGCCGCATGAGGCCTAATAAGTCTTGGATTTGAAGATTGTGATAACAGTACAGCCACATGCTATATGGGCACTGGCTTGGTTAATTAGTTAGTTCACTCTTATTGTCATCATCGCCGTACCGCAGATGGGATAGCTACCTTGCGAGGAGTATCCTGGTCACAAAAGGGGGGCCCGGACTGTGAACTGCGGTTACTTCCGTGTTGAAACCTAGTGGGCTTGGCACAGTAAGTTTGGTCTAATGAAAGACCTTGTCACAATCTCCCTGCCGGTATACCAGATGGTGTACTACGCTAGCGACGGTTAGTGGCAACAAGTCGGGATTGTGTCATGTGGGTAAAGTGTACAACCTCTGCAGAGTGTAAAACTATTCGAATAGCCGTGTCCACGGTCATGGACGGCACATGAATCTTTCTTGACATACAGGACCTGTCTTGCTTATTCCCTCTTTGCCCCTATTCTTGGAACCTATGAAGAGTGTGTTGATCGAGGATCCTCACTT
The DNA here is from genome assembly GCA_011799875.1 of Thinopyrum elongatum. Lineage (NCBI taxonomy): Eukaryota > Viridiplantae > Streptophyta > Magnoliopsida > Poales > Poaceae > Thinopyrum > Thinopyrum elongatum. The sequence goes on from CM022303.1 coordinate 448,533,604, forward strand.
TGATGAAAGTTATTATGGAGATAAAACATGTTTTCATCTAAAACTGCTGTTATCCAACTGCTATATTTTGCAAACAAAATTAGCTTTTATGCAAATGAGCCATACAGCCTTCCTTTGAAGCCACATGTAGCTATTAGGTCCTTCCCCGTGGGAGGCATGTTGAGTACGTAATGTACTCATGGCAATACTTTTGTTGAACAACAGAGATCTACGAAGACGAAGGTGATGCTACAACTACTATGGCAACCCGTAGGAGTGAGGTCACGTGGACTACATCGACTGCCTGTGGCTGAGATGGAGTCGCTACGCATTGTATTTTCCGTTGTTTTCTGATTGTAATATATGTCATGAGACATTTCACTAGGTATGTCTTGTGACAAATATACTACATTTAATGCTTTTACGTATTCTGCAATGATACCATTTCACCGTGTTGTCAACAATGATCCTGGGGTTGACAATTAAACACAGGAGGATCTGGAAGATAATTACGGGTTCTCACAGTGAGGTTGAGACTTAATGGTACTACTACTTTATATTGTACTAATCTACACTCTTCTAATGCTGCAAGACCGCTGAAGGTGCTAATCTTCGATAGGACTAGGCCTTCTCTCTATTCTGGCATTTCTGCAGCCCAGTCCACATATACAACCTCCCCTTGATAATGTTGCATATGTAGTGTAGATCCTTGCTTGCTGAGTACTTCGGATTAGTACTCACGGTTGCTTTGCTTTCTTTTTCCCCATATCCTTTTGGTGCAACCAGATGACGAAGCCCCTGAGACAGCTGCCCCCGCCGACGATCGCTACTACTACCCTGAGGGTGGATACTACTACGAGTTGGCCGACGACCAGGAGTAGGATCGAAGGGTCCCAGGCAGGAGGCCTGCGCCTTCCGATTGTAGCGTTTGTTTTGCCCCACCTTTCTAGAGGCTTATCTGTTTTTGTTTCATATATGTACTCAGATATCTGATGCTTGAGCTGACGCTTGTATGCGAGCTTATGTATTCGAGCCCTATGGATGCTGATGATTGGCTTCGTGACATTCTGTTTGAGATGGAATCAGCTAATGTTGCTCCTGACAGTTACATCACCTTTGCGACATTCCACCTGAAGGGCCCAGCTGCTCAATGGTGGGAAAGCCACAAGGGTATGTTGCCTGCTGAAACTGTAACCACTTGGCAGGAATTTCAGTCAGCCTTTCGTGCATGGTACATTCCTCAAGGTCTGATGGACCAGAAGAAGCAGGAGTTCCGCAAACTCTCTCAGGGTAAAATGACTGTGGATGAATATCAGAGGAAATTTCTTGAATTGTCCCGCTATGCTGAAGATGATGTCTGCACTGATGCACGCAAGCAGGAGAAATTCTATAAAGGACTGCGTACTGATATAAACCTTGCACTTGCTGTCCAAGATTGCACAGACTTCACAACGCTTGTCAGCCAATCTTTTCAAGTTGAAACTGCTCTGACTAAGTACCAGGAGTCGCTCAAGCGCACTATTCTGGATAATGTTGATTTAGATTAATTAAATAAATTCCAGAAATTAATAAAAAACTTTAGAAAATCCTATCTTTTAAACCGTAACTCGGATGAAAATAATTTATATATGTAAAATGATCAGAAAAATATGAGGATTCTGATTATGTAATCAAAATGCCTGTCCAACACTCCTAGCTTGGTGAACATGCAATTTTTTGCCTATTTTAGATATATGAATAGTGCATTGCTTTTATATAATAAATCCAAACAAATTCCTAAAATAACTAATATGACTTAGATATGTCTTTAGGCAACCCTGCACTACGCAATAGCATAGCATGCTCTGTGTTACTGTGTTTGCCGTGTATTTATTTGTTTCCTCCCCCTCTTCTCTCTCGATAGACCCCGAGACCGACGCAGTTCCCGAGACCGACGCAGCTCAGGAGCCCGACGACACCGTTGACGACCTTGCCTTTGCCGCCGAGCAACCAGGCAAGCACCCCCCCTTGAGCATACCGATATCGCCTATTCTTTCTCTCTCATGCTTGCATTAGAATTGCTGCTGCTACTGCTTTATCTATTCTGATGCATAGCCTGTTTATTGTAACCTGCTATTGAAACCTTACCTGCTTATCCTAAATTGTCTAGTATAGGCTGGGTAGAGACCTATCAGTGACCCCACTTGTCCCGATTGCCCCGCTGGATTATCAGAAGACTCGACAACTAGGCCCCGGCACCGCACATCACCCCCTTAGTTGTAACGACACTGCAGCGTTACTATCGAGTGCCGAGGGTGATACCTCGTGTAGCACTTCTGATGTTAACTCTGTAGAGTAGCTATTCGGTCGTGGTCATCGAGGGTAATTCCTCCTTCATCACTTCCGATAACGACGCTGTCGTGCAACACCTCAAGTGTGAACCCATCGAGGGTGATTCCTCCGAGTTCACCTTGACGGTTACATCGAGTAGGAATCCAACGAGGGTGATACCTCGGATTCCCTTGATGTTATGGACACACGGATAATTGGACTTTACACTGTTACTTGGAAGGCGGGTCGACCCTGAGGGGTACCCGCGAGTGATATGGAGACGGGTTGACCTAGATGGTGCCCGAGTGATGAATACGAGGCATGGACGTGCATTCTTGGCCCTTTCTGCAAGTCCTCGAGACGGGGTGACGGGGTCACATCGATCGTGAGTCTCTGCTCGTTACCGCACTACCAATACACTATGATTTGGATATTTGATTCGAGTTGGCCTCTGGCCCGATAGCACTAACCATCACGCGGGAAAAGTTATGGGCACTCTGCATCGTATGCATCAGCCGAAAGCTTTGTCAGATGTCCAGTTCAGTATTGTGGCCGGGTCGGATCGTGCCATTGGCGCTGGTATCCACCCTGCTCGAAATGACCCGGAGTGCACAGGGCGACGGCCCAAGACCCCTGAGCGCTTAGGATGTAGACCGGCGAGGACCTCTCTGCTAAGCTCTAGGTAGGGCTGCGGTGTGTCATTTGACCGAGGCCGGTCATGACCCGGAAAAGTGTGTCCGGCCGGAGTTAAGCGAGCGTGGTGGGTAAGTTGGTGCACCCTTGCAGGGAAGAACTAATCTATGCATAGCCGATCCTCGGTAACGGACGCTCGGAGTTGTATCCCGATCGATACAACTAGAACATATTGATGAGATGAGATATGGATATTATGGCTCGGGGATTACTTTCTCGCAGGGAGTCGAGAAAGGATCTCTGGGTGAGGTTGAGACTTAATGGTACTACTACTTTATATTGTACTAATCTACACTCTTCTAATGCTGCAAGACCGCTGAAGATGCTAGTCTTCGATAGGACTAGGCCTTCTCTCTATTCTGGCATTTCTGCAGCCCAGTCCACATATACAGCCTCCCCTTGATAATGTTCCATATGTAGTGTAGATCCTTGCTTGCTGAGTACTTCGGATGAGTACTCACGGTTGCTTTGCTTTCTTTTTCCCCATATCCTGTTGGTGCAACCAGATGATGAAGCCCCTGAGACAGCTGCCCCCGCCGACGATTGCTACTACTACCCCGAGGGTGGATACTACTACGAGTTGGCCGACGACCAGGAGTAGGATCGAAGGGTCCCAGGCAGGAGGCCAGCACCTTTCGATCGTAGCTTTTGTTTTGCCCCGCCTTTCTAGAGGCTTATTTGTTTCTGTTTCATATCTGTACTTAGATATCTGATGCTTCCGCTGATGCTTGTATGCGAGCTTATGTATTCGAGCCCTCGAGGCCCCTGGCTTGTAATATAAAGCTTGTATGACTTTATTTATGTTTTAGAGTTGTGTTGTGATATCTTCCCATGAGTCCTTAGGCTTGATCGTGTGCATTTGCGTGTATGATTAGTGCACGATTGAGCCGGGGGCGTCACATAGAATATGGTGGAGGTTGTGTGGAGAAGAGAAAAAGGAGAAAGTCTCACATCAACTAGGCAAATTAATGGGCTATGGAGATGCCCATCAATTGATATTGATGCAAGTGAGCAAGGATTGCCATGCAACGGATGCACTAGAGCTATAAGTGTATGAAATCTCAAAAGAAAACTAAGTGGGTGTGCATCCAACTCGCTTGCTCACGAAGACCTACGGCATTTTGAGGAAGCCCATCATTGGAATATACAAGCCAAGTTCTATAATGAAAAATTCCCACTAGTATATGAAGGTGACAACATAGGAGCCTCTCTATCATGAAGAACATTGTCGGCATGCGACACCTATGGGATCCCAGGGGACCCCTTTACGATTCGGCAGGGGGAGAGGTATGCTCGAAGAGCAGAACCAACGATCAACGCGGGGCGATTTTACCCAGGTTTGGGCCGCTGATCAGCGTAAAACCCTACTCCTGCCTTGTGTTATTATTAGTGTTCTTGAGCCCAGGCTCTAGGAGCGCTTGCAATGAACAGTACGTTCAAAGAGCAGCTACGCATGCAGAATGGGCCAGAAGATCCTCCTCTCCTTTAGCAGTTGCCTTGGGCCTCCTTTTATATCACAAAGGGGTCACCACAGTGGCAAAATGTACATACATTGAGGTGTAAAGTAGCTACAGGGCTATCATACCTAACCCCTGACGGATTAGGACGAACATATTTAATGCACTGTGAGGTGTCCGTTTAGGTGTCCTCACTTTCTTGGGGATGGGAAAAGGGGCCATCCCATCAGCACCGCTTAAGCTCTCCTCCACTGGCGCGTCACCACGCATCCAAAGAAGGACCCAGAATGTCGGGCTTGTTGTTGTGCCAGAGGGGTGGCACAGCAACAAAATCTTGCCGGGCGCTGAATCTTGCCGGGCGCCAAGCCTTGCCGGGCTCCGCGGGCCACCCCGGCAAGATCTTGCCGAGGAAGCTGGCCTTTGGATTCCAGCTCTTCTTATCTGCTGATCCTCATATCTCTGACTTAAGGATTTCTTTGATGGTCTGAATCAACCTCGAACTGTTCCCCGACAAGCCTTGCCGCGAGTATGGCTACAACTGCCCGTGCACAAGTACGGGGTACTAATGGCCCAATACTTAGTACACCGACAAACATGGTGCTACTTTGAAGCACAAGTGTGGAAAATGGATAGTAACATTGTCTCTTCTCTCTTTTTTTCTCATTTTTTTGTTTGGGCTCTTTGGCCTCTCTTTTTTGTTGGGCTCTTTGGGCTCTTTTTTTGTTTTTCGTCCAGAGTCTCATCCCAACTTGTGAGGGAATCATATCCTCCATCATCCTTTCCTCACATGGGACAATGCTCTAATAATGATGATCATCACACTTTTATTTACTTACAACTCAATACTAGAAGAAGATATGACTCTATATGAATGCCTCCTGTGGTGTACCGGGATGTGCAATGATCAAGAGTGAGACGTATAAAAAAATGAACGGTGGCCTTTCCACAAATACTATATCAACTACATGATCATGTAAAGCAATATGACAATGATGGTCTGTGTCATAATAAACGGAACGGTGGAAGTTGCATGGCAATATATCTTGGAATGGCTATGGAAATGCCATAATAGGTAGGTATGGTGGCTGTTTTGAGGAAGGGTATATGGTGGGTTTAATGCACCGGCGAAGGTTGCGTGGTACTAGAGAGGCTAGCGATGGTGGAAGGGTGAGAGTGCGTATAATCCATGGACTCAACATTAGTCATAAAGAACTCACATACTTATTGCAAAAATTTATTAGCCATAGAAGCAAAGTACTAATATGCATGCTCCTAGGAGGATAGATTGGTAGGAAAAGACCATCGCTCGTCCTCGACCGCCACTCATAAGGATGACAATCAAAAAATAAATCATGCTCCGACTTCATCACATAATGGTTCACCATACGTGCATGCTTCAGGAATCACAAAATTTAACACAAGTATTTCTACCAATCCACAATTACTCACTAGCATGACTCTAATATCACCATATTTATATCTCAAAACAACTGCAAGGAATCAAACTTCTCATATATTCAATGCTCTTTATGAAAGTTTTTATTATATCCCTCTTGGATGCCCGTCATATCAGGTCTAAATTCATAACCTAAGAAAATTACCATGATGTTTTAATACTCTCAAAATAATAAAAGTGAAGCATGAGAGTTTATCAATTTCTATAAAATAAAACCACCGCCGTGCTCTAAAAAGATATAAGTGAAGCACTAGAGCAACTGCCTAGCTCAAAAGATATTAGTGAAGCACATAGAGTATTCTAATAAATTCACGATTAATGTGTGTCCCTATCAAAAGGTGTGTACAGCAAGGATGATTGTGGTAAACTAAAAAGCAAATACTCATATCATACAAGACGCTCCAAGCAAAACACATATCATGTGGTGAATAAAAATATAGCCTTAAGTAAATTTACCGATGGATTGAAGACAAAAAAGGGGATGCCATCCGGGGCATCCCCAAGCTTAGATGCTTGGTTGTACTTGAATATTACCTTGGGGTGACTTGGGAATCCCCAAGCTTAGGCTCTTGCCACTCCTTATTCCGTTGTCCATCAAAACTTTACCCACAACTTGAAAACTTCACAACACAAAACTCAACAGAAAACTTATAAGCTCCGTTAGTATAATAAAATAAATCACCACTTTAGGTACTGTTGTGAACTCATTATAAATTTATATTGGTGTTATATCTACTGTATTCCAACTTCTCCATGGTTCATACCCCCGATACTACCCATAGATTCATCAAAATAAGCAAACAACACATAGAAAACAGAATATGTCAAAAACAGAACAGTCCGAGAAGATCTGAATATTAGTCATACTTCTGTAATTATAAACATTCTGTATAATTAGGAAAACTTAGGAAATTTGTATATCAATCTTGTGTAAAAAATTCAGAATTTTTCGTCGCTTCTGTGAATTTTCAAAATTCTGCTAGTGTACGCAAAAGTTTCTGTTTTTCAGCAAAATCAAATCAACTACCACCATAAGCCATCGCAAAGGTCTTACTTGGCTCAAACACTAATTAAAACACTAAAACAGAATTACTACAGAATTAATAATGTGTATTTATTGAAAAACAGAAGCAAAAACAAAAAACACAAAATAAAATTGGGTTGCCTCCCGGCAAGCGCTATTGTTTAACGCCCCTAGCTCGGCATATTGCAATAGATCTAGGTGTTATCATCTTTGGTATTTAACCCATAAGTAGCCCTTGTAATAGATTCATATGGAAACTTAATTTTATTTCTTCGAAAGTGTTCCATGCCCTTCCTTAATGGAAATTGAAATCTAATGTTTCCTTATTTCATATCAATAATTGCACCAATCGTTCTAAGGAAAGGTCTACGAAGAATAATAGGGCATGTAGGATTGCAATCTATATCAAGCACAATAAAATCTATAGGCACATAATTCCTATTTGTAACAATAAGAACATCATTTATCCTTCCAATGGGTTTTTTAATAGAGGAATCAACTAGATGCAAATTTAAAGAACAATCGTCAAATTCACAGAAACCTAACACATCGCACAAAGTTTTTGGAATAGTTGAAACACTAGCACCCAAATCACATAAAGCATAGCACTCATAATCTTTAATCTTAATTTTTATAGTAGGTTCCCACTCATCATAAAGCTTTCTAGGGATTGAAACTTCCAACTCAAGTTTTTCTTCAAAAGATTTCATCATGGCATCAATGATATGTTTAGTAAAAGCTTTATTTTGACTATAAGCATGAGGTGAATTAAGCATGGATTGCAACAAGGAAATACAATCAACCAAAGAACAATTATCATAATTAAAGTCCTTGAAATATAAAAGAGTGGGTTCATCGCTACTTAAAGTCTTGACCTCTCCAATCCCAGTTTTATCAATTTTTTCACTAAGATCTTTCAACTCCAAATTATTGGGACGCCTTCTAGCTAAAGTTGACTCATCTCCAGTCCCATCTTTATCAAGATTTATATTAGAGAACAAAGATACAATAGGAGTAACACCAATCACTTTAAGATCTTCATCATTATTATCACAAGAAATAGAAGAACACACTTTTACAAACCAATCTCTCTTAGCACGCATCCTAGCGGTTCGTTCTTTACTTTCATTCATAGAAATTTTAATAGATTTTAGAGATTCATTAATATCATGCTTGCGTGGCATACATCTCATCTTCAAAGAATCAATCTCAAGAGAAATCTTATCAACGTTCCTAGCCAAATCATCAACCTTAAGCAATTTTTCTTCTACCATAGCATTGAAAATCTTTTGGGAATTTATAAAATCTTTAATATTACTCTCAAGATAAGAAGTTATATTATTATAATTTCCATAAGAATTGTTGTAGCAATTTTAATAATTATTAGAGGAATTACTAGGAAATGGCCTAGGGTTCAAATTACCTCTATACGCGTTATTACCAAAATTGTTCCTACCAACAAAATTCACTTCCATAGATTCATTATTATTCTCAATCAAAGAAGACATAGGCATATCATTAGTATCAATAGGAGAACTCTTACTAGCAATCAATTTCATAAGTTCATCCATCTTTCCACTCAAAGTATTAATTTCTTCGATTGCATGCACTTTTTTACTAGTGGAAGATCTTTCGGTATGCCATCGAGAGTAATTTGCCATAATATTATCTAGGAGTTTAGTAGCATCTCCTAATGTAATTTCCATGAAAGTACCTCTCGCGGCGGAATCTAAAAGATTTCTAGATGAAAAATTCAATCCGGCATAAAAATTTTGTATGATCATCCATAAACTTAAACCATGAGTAGGGCAATTTCTTATCATCGATTTCATTCTCTCCCAAGCTTGTGCAACATGTTCATGATCAAGTTGCTTAAAATTCATTATATCGTTCCTAAGGGAGATGATCTTAGTGAGAGGAAAATACTTGGAAATAAAAGCATCTTTACACTTGTTCCATGAATCAATACTATTTTCAGGCAAAGATGAAAACCAAGTTTTAGCATGATCTCGTAGTGAGAACGAAAATAGCATCAATTTAACAATATCATTATCCACATCTTTTTTCTTTTGCATATCACACAATTCAACAAATGTATTTAGATGGGATGCAGCATCTTCATTAGGACTACCAGAAAATTGTTCTTTCATAACAAGATTCAACAAAGCGGCATTAATTTCATAAGATTCCACACTAGTGGCGGGAGCAATCGGAGTACTAATAAAATCATTATTATTTGTGTTGGAAAAGTCACAGAACTTGGTATTTTCTTGAGACATCATGGCAAAGCAAGCAATCTAGCACACAAGCAAACAAAAAGCAAACGAAAAGACGAACGAAAGAAGGCAAATAAAAAACGCAAATATTTTTGTGTTTTTCTGAAAACGTTTCAGAAGTGGGGGAGAGGGAAACGAGAGGCAAATGGCAAATAATGTAATGCAAGAGATGAGAGTTTATGATAGCTACTTGGCAGGCTTGATATTGAACCTCGCCGGCAACGGCGCCAGAAATTCTTCCTGCTACTTCTTGAGCTTGCATTGATTTTTCCCTTGAAGAGGAAAGGGTGATGCAGCAAAGTAGAGATAAGTATTTCCCTCAGTTAAGAACCAAGGTATCAATCCATTAGGAGGCACAAGCAAGTCTCCAATATATGCACCTGCACAAACTAACAAACACTTGCACAAAACGCGAAAAAGGGGTTGTCAATCCCTTCACGGTCACGAACAAGAGTGAGATCTAATAGAGATAGGTATAAAAGATAAATAAAAGAGCAAAATAAAGTAAACATAAATACAGTGCAGCAAGGTATTTTTGTATTTTTGGGTTTATAGATCTGAAAATATATGATGGAAAATAGACCCGGGGGCCATAGGTTTCACTAGAGGCTTCTCTCTTGAAGAAAAACATACGGTGGGTGAACAAATTACTGTTGAGCAATTGATAGAAAAGCGCATAGTTATGATGATATCTAAGGCAATGATCATGAATATAGGCATCACGTCCGTGACAAGTAGACCGAAACGATTTTGCATCTACTACTATTACTCCACACATCGACCGACTCCTGCCTGCATCTGGAGTATTAAGTTCATAAGAACAGAGCAATGCTTTAAGCAAGATGACATGATGTAGAGGGATAAACTCAAGCAATATGATATAAACCCCATCTTTTTATCCTTAATGGCAACAATACAATACGTGCCTTGCTATCCCTTCTGTCACTGGGTGAGGACACCGCAAGATTGAACCCATCACAAAGCACCTCTCCCATTGGAAGAAAAACCAATCTATTTGGCCAAACCAAACCGATAATTCGAAGAGAAATACAAAGCAATCTCAATCATGCATAAAAGAGTTTAGAGAAGACTCAAATAATATTCATAGATAATCTGATCATAAATCCACAATTCATCAGATCTCAACAAACGCATCGCAAAAGAAGATTACATCGAATAGATCTCCAAGAACATCTAGGAGAACATTGTATTGAAGATCAAAGAGAGAGAAGAAGCCATCTAGCTACTAGCTATGGACCCGTAGGTCTGTGGTAAACTACTCACACATCATCGGAAGGGCAGCAAGGTTGGTGTAGAGGCCCTCCGTGATCGAATCCCCCTCCGGCGGAGTGCCGGAAAAGGCCCCAAGATGGGATCTCACGAGAACAGAAGCTTGCGATGGCGAAAAAGTATTTTTGGCATGCCCTCTGGTGTAGGGGGAATATTCGGGTATTTGTAGGATGAAAATTAGGGTTGGAAGGTCTTCGAGGGGCCCACAAGCCCTGGGGGCACGCCCCTACAACTTGTGGCCTCCTCGTGGGCCTTCTGGCCTCTTCTCCAAGTCTCGTGGGTTTCTTCTGGTCCAAGAAAAATCATCGTAAAGTTTTATTCCGTTTGGACTCCGTTTGGTATTCCTTTTCTGTAAAAGTCAAAAGCAAGGAAAAAAAGAAACTGTCACTGAGCTCTAGATTAATAAGTTAGTCCCAAAAAATAATATAAAATAGCATATTATTGCATATAAAACATCCAAAACAGATAATATAATAGCATGGAACAATAAAAAATTATAAATACGTTGGAGACGTATCAGCATCCCATCATCTAGTTATTACTTCCCAATGCCTTCCCCAGGCCCAAACCATGGTGAAGTGTCATGTAGTCGATGTTCACATAACACCACTAGAGGAAAGACAGCATACATCTCATCAAAATATCGGACGAATACCAAATTCACATGATTAATTATAACAAGACTTCTCACATGTCCTCAAGAACAAAAGTAACTACTCACGAAGCATGTTCATGTTTATGATCAGAGGGGTAATAAATATCATTAAGGATCTGAACATATGATCTTCCACCAAATAAACCAACTGGCATCAACTATAAGGAGTAATCAACACTACTAGCAACCCACGGGTACCAATCTGAGGTTTTGAGACAAAGATTGAATACAAGAGATGAACTAGGGTTTGAGAGGAGATGGTGCTCGTGAAGATGTTGATGAATATTGGTCCTCCCACGATGAGAGGATCATTGGTGATGACAATGGCTTCGATTTCCCCCTCCCGGAGGGAAGTTTCCCCGGCAGAATCGCTCTGCCGGAGCTCTAGATTGCTTCTGCTTAGGTTCCACCTCGAGACGGTGACGCTTCGTCCAGAAAGCCTTCTTCTGATTTTTCTAGGTCAAAATTCTTCATATAGCAGAAGATGGACACCGAGGGTGGGCCGGGGGCACACAAGCTCGGGAGGCGCGCCCTGGGGGGTAGTGCGCGCCCCCAGGCTTGTGGCCACCTGGTGGGTCCCCTTCTGTTGTTTCTTCGCCCAATATTTTTTATATATTCCAAAACAATTCTCCATAAAGGTTCAAGACATTTGGAGTTGTGTAGAATAGGTATCTCAGATTTGTTCCTTTCCAGTCCAGAATTCCAGCTGTCGGCATTCTCCCTCTTTATGTAAACCTTGTAAATAAGAGAGAAAAGGCATAAGTATTGTACCATAATGTGAAATAACAGTGCATAATGCAATAAATATCAACATAAAAACATGATGCAAAATGGACGTATCACACCTGCACACAAATAACAAATACTTGCAACCCAACGCGTAAGAGGGGTTGTCAATCCCTCCTCGGTATTGAGATAGATTAAATTGTATGAGATTGGATAAATAGATCTAGAAAAAACACAAAATAAAATAAATAAATAAAAATTGCAGCAAGGTATTTTTGGTTTTAATATGATAGGAAATAGACCCGGGGGCCGTAGTTTTCACTAGAGGCTTCTCTCAAGAAAATAGCATCCGGTGGGTAAACAAATTACTGTTGGGCAATTGATAGAAGAGCGAACAATCAGGACAATATCCAAGGCAATGATCTTGTATATAGGCATCACGTCCAAGATTAGTAGACCGAAACGGTTCTGCATCTACTACTATTACTCCACACATCGACCGCTATCCAGCATGCATCTAGTGTATTAAGTTCATGGAAAAATAGAGTAATGCAATAAGAACGATGGCATGATGTAGACAAGATCTATTCATGTAGGAATAGACCCCATCTTTTTATCCTTAATTGCAACGATACATGCGTGTCATGTCTCTTTCTGTCACTGAGATTGAGCACCGCAAGATTGAACCCATCACAAAGCACCTGTTCCCATGGCAAGAAAAATCAATCTAGTTGGCCAAACCAAACCAAAGTTTCGGAGAAGAAATATGAGGCTATACAAATCATGCATCAAAGAGTTCAACAAAGACTCAAATAATATTCATGGATATAACTGATCATAAACCCACAATTCATCGGATCCCAACAAACACACCACAAAAAGTCATTACATCAAATAGATCTCCAAGAACATCAAGGAGAACATTGTATTGAAGATCAAAAAGAGAGAAGAAGCCATCTAGCTACTTGCTACGGACCCGTAGGTCTATGGTAAAGTACTCATGCATCATCGGAGGGGCAAGGGTGATGATGAAGAACTCCTCCATGATCGTTGACCCCTCCGGCAGAGTGTCGGAAAAGGCCTCTAGATTGGATCTCGTGGTTCTGGAACTTGCGGCAGCGAAAACTGTATTCTCTCGACTCCCCTTGGGTTTTTGGGATTTTAGAGTATTTATAGAGGCGAAGGTCGGTGGAGAAGCTTCCCATGGGCTCCACTACCCACTAGGGCGCGCCAGGGGCCTCTGGCACGACCCGGTGCCTAGTGGGCCCCACGAGCCTCCTCCCGTGTGCTCCTTTGGCTCCCTGGGTGTCTTCTGGGCAGAAAAAAATCTCCAAAATTTTTTGTGGCATTTGGAATTCATTTGGTGTTGATTTTCCGTGAAGTAAAAAACCAGCAAAAAACAACAACTGGCACTGGCACTTTGTCAATAGGTTAGTCCCAAAAAAAGATATAAACTTGCTAGTAAATGAATATAAAACATCCAAGATTGATACTTTAATAGCATGGAACAATAAAAAATTATAGATACGTTTTAGACGTATCAATATTATTTGAGTATTTTCTGAACTCTTTTATGCATGATTAAGATAGCTTTGTATTTCTCTTCAATCTATTGATTTGGTTTGGCCAAATAGATTGATTTTTCTTGCAATGGAAGAGGTGCTTTGTAGTGGGTTCAATCTTGCGATGTCCTCATCCAGTGACAAAAAGGGTAGCGAGTCACGTATTTGTATTGTTGCCACTAAGGATAAAAAGGTGGGGTTTATTCATATTGATTGGATATATCCCTCTGCATCATGTCATCTTGCTTAAGGCGTTACTCCGTTCTTGTTAACTTAATACACTAGATTCATGCTGGATAGCGGTCGATGTGGGGAGTAATAGTAATAGATGCAGGCATGAGTCGGTTTACTTGTCACGGACGTGATGCCTATATTCATGATCATTGCCTTGGATATTGTCATAACTATGCGATTTTCTATCAATTGCTCAACAGTAATTTGTTTACCCACCGTATGTTTCCTTTCAAGAGAGAAGCCTCTAGTGAAAACCATGGCCCCGGGGTCTATTTTTATCATATTATTTTCAGATCTATAAAACCAAAAACACAAAAATACCTTGCTGCAATTTATATACCTTTACTTTATTTTGCACTTTTACTTATCTTTTATACCTATCTCTATCAGATCTCATCCTTGCAAGTGACCGTGAAGGAATTGACAACCCCTTTTTTGCGTTGGGTTAAAGTATTTGTTTGCTTGTGCAGGTACATCTATTGGGGACTTGTGTGTTCCTCGTACTGGATTGATACCTTGGTTCTTAACTGAGGGAAATGCTTATCTCTACTTTACTGCATCACCCTTTCCTCTTCAAGGGAAAAACAACACAAGCTCAAGAAGTAGCATTGCTTCCTTTAGTGGTGTCATGTGAACGTCGACTACATGACACTTCACCATACTTGAGACCAAGGGAAGGAATTGTGGAGTAATAAGTAGATGATGGTTTGCTAGAGTGATAGAAGCTTAAACCCTAGTTTATGCGTTATTCCGTAAGGGGATGATTTGGATGCGTATGTTTAATACTATGGTTAGATTTATCTTAATTCTCCTTTCATAGTTTTAGATGCTTGCGAGACAGGGTAATCATAAGTGGGAGGCTTGTTCAAGTAAGAACAACGCCCAAGCACCGGTCCACCCACATATCAAATTCTCACAGTAGCCCACATGAATCAACTAAACATGCTGAAAGTGACTAGACGATAATTCCCATGTATCCTCGAGAACGCTTTACTTACTATAAGAGAACGTTCCGACTTGTCCTTTCCAATAAAAAGGATTGGGCCACCTTGCTGCACCTTTGTTACTATTTCTACTTGCTACTTGTTACGAATTATCTTGCTATCAAACTATCTGTTAACGCTACTTTTAGTACTTGCAGAGAATACCTTGCTGAAAACCGCTTATCATTTCCTTCTGTTCGTTGTTGGGTTTGAAACTCTTACTTATCGAAAGGACTATTATTGATCCCCTATACTTGTGGGTCATCAGTTACCGACATGAATAACATTGGGATTTGAAGAGTATCAGATCCAGTGACAAAGGCTCAACCACTAACAAAGCATGAGAAACACCAGATTGCCATGTGTGTTAGAAAACATGCAACTAAATTATTGACTCTAGTGCAAGTGGGGGACTGTTGGAAATATGCCCTAGAGGCAATAATATTTGTATTATTATATTTCCATCTTCATAATTATAGAATTATATATTCTATGCTATAACTGCTATGATCCCGGAATATGCAATTCAGTTGAAAACTAATATGCACGTGTGGAATGATAAACGGTTAAATAAAAGGTTCCTAGTCTTGCCCCTAGGACTAGCTCATTTTTTGTTGATGATCACGTTTTCTTAATCTTAGGATATCGTTAAGTGTAACGATAGTCCTAAAACAACATTGATATTATGACGTTGGAAGAACGATCATATTGAATCGACCTAATCTCGTCTATTATGAATTGAGTTAATATCGTCTAATCAACTGTAACAACACGAAGTGTTAACATGCATGTTTGCTCCTTAGACCATGAGAGTATTGTAACACTTCTTACCACACGATGGGCTTCGGGTTGCAAAAAAGTCACCTGTAACATGGTGATCATAACGATAACTTACAGGTTCGTCGGAAAGTTTGACAAGGGACTAGATGGATCAAGAGTGGGATTTGCTCCTCCGACGATGGAGAGATATTCTTAGGGCCCTCACGCTGTGATGGCATCCATCATCGTCTGGCCAGACACAGGTGACTACATCACGGGGATGCCGGAACACAATAACGAGAAAGAAGAACCAAACCGGTAACGAGGATAACGGTATATTTAGCATGGTGATGACTCAGGAGGATACCGATGCATCCCGAGTTTTGTGAAGTATAGAGAAGCAAAGGGAACATCACATGATAAGCATAGGTTGACTCGAATATCACTCGTGTGCTCATAGGGATCGATATGGACGTCCATAGTCCCGCTGTTGGTCATTGAACGGAGGAGTTTCGTTCATGTCTATGAGTTACCGAACCCACGGGGTCACAAGCTTAAGGTAATCATGATCTGTTGAGTGTTAGTAGGATGGGGGTGATGATAATATATTTGTGGAATTGTTCATTAATATTCTGAATAGTTCCGAGAGGATCCGGAAGTGTTTCGGGGTCACCAGAAGGGTTTGGGAGAGTAACGGGTAATACCGGGTGTTACCGATAAATATATGCAGGTGGAAAATGATTCTGGGGATGTTAAATTATATATAAAATGGTCTAAAAATATTTAGAAATTTTTTATATTTAATTTAATACCAACGAGCCTTAGAAGGCCAAGAGGTGGAAGGCAACTTGGGCCACAAAGGCCCAAGTGGGGGAGGCGCCCCTTCCCTAAGGAAGGAGGCCGAATTGGGGTGGAGGAGTCAGACTCCCCCCTAGGCCAGCGCACAGGGGGGACTCCTTCCCCCTTTGTGGCAGCCCTCCTTCTCCCCTCTAACCTATATATACTTGAGGTTTGGTGCTCTTTTGAACACACAAGTTTTGGAGCCTCCTCTAATTCTTCTAGTTCTAGTTGGTCCAAGTTGACTAATTAGAGCTAGACAAATCCTCTAATCCTCATAATTAGAAGCCCTGAGAGGTACGTATCCAATGTATCTATAATTTTTTATTGTTCCATGCTATTATAGTATCAATCTTGGATGTTTATCATGCAATTATATACCAATTTTTGGGACTAACCTATTAACTTAGTGCCAAGTGCCAGTTGTTGTTTTTTTGCATGTTTTAGGTTTTCCAGGAAATAAGTACCAAACGAAGTCCAAATGCCATGAAACTTTTTGATGATTTTTTCTGGACCTAAGAGACACTAGAAGCTTTGGGAGGAGACCAGAAGGCGAAGGAGTGGGCAACGAGCCACCAGGGTGCGCCCAGGGGGTCGGCGCGTCCTGGTGCCTCGTGGGCCCCTCGTTCCTCCGTTTGACCTAATTCCAACTCTATAAATTCTCTAAAATCGGGAACCAACAAAGAGCCACCCAAAATACTTTTTCCGCCGCCGCAAGCTTCTGTTCTCGTGAGATCCCCTCTGGAGGCCTTTTCCGACACTTTGCCGGAGGGGGAATCGATCATAGAGTGCTTCTACATCAACCTTGTTGCCCCTCCGATGATGTGTTAGTAGTTTACCACAGACCTATGGTTCCATAGCTAGTAGCTAGATGGCTTCTTCTCACTCTTTGATCTTCAATACAATGTTCTCCTCGATGTTCTTGGAGATCTATTCGACGTAATCCTTTTTTGCGGTGTGTTTGTTGGGACCTGATGAATTGTGGGTTTATGATCAGATTATCTATTAATATTATTTGAGTCTTCTCTCAACTCTTGTATGCATGATTGTTATAGCTTTGTATTTCTCTTCGATCTATCCGTTTGGTTTGGCTAACTAGATTGATTTATCTTGCAATGGGAGAGGTGCTTTGTGATGGGTTCGATCTTGCGGTGCTCAATCCTAGTGATAGAAGGGGACATGACATGTATTTGTATCATTGCCATTAAGTATAAAACAATGGGGTTTATTCATATTGATTGGATTTACTTTGTCTACATCATGCCATCTTGCTTAAAGTGTTACTCCGTTCTTTATGAACTTAATACTCTAGATGCATGTTGGATAGCGGTCGATGTGTGGAGTAATAGTAGTAGATGCAGGCAGGAGTCAGTCTACTTGTCTCAGACATGATGCCTATATACATGATCATTGCCTTGGATATCGTCATAATTATTCGCTTTTCTACCAATTGCCCAACGGTAATTTGTTCAAGAGAGAAGCCTCTGGTGAAAACTATGCCCCGGGTCTATCTTTATCATATATTAAAATCTAAAAATACCTTGCTACAATTTTATTTACTTTATTTTATTTTGTGTTTTTTTATCTATCTATCACTACGATATTTGATTCTTGCAATTAACCGCCAAGGGATTGACAACCCCTTGTTTGCGTTGGGTGCAAGTATTTGTTATTTTGTGTGTAGGTACTGCTAACGAGTTGTTGCATGGTTCTCCTACTGGATTGATAACCTTGGTTCTTAACTGAGGGAAATAATTATCTCTACTGTACTCCATCATCCTCTCCTCTTCGAGGAAATCCCAACGCAGCTCACAAGTAGCAAGAAGAATTTCTGGCGCCGTTGTCGGGGAGACATCATCAAACATCTATCAAGTACCACTCATAAACTTTCATCTCCTTGCATTTACTTTATTTGCCATTTACCTCATGTTTTCATCTCCTCCACTTCTATTTTTTTTACAAAAACACAAAAATATTTCTCGTTTGCTTGTGTGTTTGCTTGCTTTTATTGTCTTCATGACAACACTAAAAAGAACAGAAAATAAATAAGAAAAATAAGATGGATCCTCATCCGCTTGGTAATCTTTTTAAAATATCCAATTATGATGAACCAACTGCTACTGAGTTGAGTGCACTAGATTATCTTTATGAAGTTTTGCTTGAAAATCATGAATCTGAAAATTGTGATGAAGTGTTAGAAGAAGATATTTATAAAGTGATTCATGATAGCTCCTTGAATGAAAGGCATGATTGCAACGATGTTATTATAAATTCTATTAATGTCAATTATGCTAATGATATGCAAAACTGCAAGCTTGGGGATGATAATTTTGTTATGTCTACTACTTATTGTAATGATCATGATTGGGGTGATGCTTCTTATGATCTTGAAAATTTATTTAAGCCTCATGATGAATATGATATTGCTAATAATGTTTGCAATAATATTGAAAGTGGGTTTCGAAGAGTGTGAACTTTAGGAAAACATAATCCCACATATTTGGAGAGTGTTCAATCTAATGAAATTATTGATAAAAGTGGGTTTGAGGTCATACCTTTAGTTAATGTTATTCCCAGTATCTTGGAAGATTATAAAACTTTTATGCATGAGGATAATGAAGGGAAAATTTTATATGATAGCTATATTGTTGAATTTCATTATGATCCTACATGTAATTATTGTGAGAGAGTAAAATATGGTTGTAGAAATTTTCATGTTACTAATTTACCTCTCGTTATGTTGAGATTGCCGATGTTTTGTTCTTCTCCCTTGCATATGCTAGATATTCCTTGTCTTGATACTTTTGTTCTTGTCTTTATAAAATGCCTATGCATAGGAAGTATGTTAGGATTAAATGTGTTTGTCACATGTTTTATGATGCTCTCTTTGTGCTTCAATTTTTATCTTTCATGTGAGCATCATTGAAATCTCAAGCCTATCTTAATGGTTATAAAGAAAGAGCTTGTTGGGAGACAACCCAATAGTTATCTTTTCTTGTTTTTGGTGTGCACATAATTATGATACTATTATGCTTTTATTTTTGTGTTCAAATTAGTGTTTCTACCAAGTAAAGCCTTTGGGATGATTTGGATGATAGTTGATTTGATTTTGTGAAAAAAACAGAAACTTTTGCATCAAGTAATGAAATTCTATATTTTTTTTACACATGATTTATATACAAATTTCCCATGTGTTCCTTATTTTTCAGAATTTTTGGAGTTACATCAGTATATTCCTAATTCAGATTACTACAGACTGTTCTGTTTTTGACAGATTCTGTTTTTGTTGCATTGTTTGCTTGTTTTGATGAATCTATGGGTTGTATCGGGGGGTTTACGATAGTACCTAAAGTGGTGATTTGGTTGTTATACTAACGGATCTCACGAGTTTTCGGTTGAGTTTTGTGTGATGAAGTTTTCAAGTTTTGAGTGAGATCACGATGGATGAAGGAATAAGGAGTGTCAAGAGCCTAAGCTTGGGGATGCCCGAGGCACCCCCAAGGTAATATTCAAGGACTCCCAAGCACCTAAGCTTGGGGATGCCCTGGAAGGCATCCCCTCTTTCTTCTACCAACTATCGGTAATATTACTTGGAGCAATATTTTTATTCATCACATGATATGTGTTTTGCTTGGAGCGTCGTGTATTATATGAGTCTTTGCTTTGTTTGCTTTTTAGTTTGCCACAATCATTTTTAATGGAACACCTTTTTGATATGGACACACATTTATCATGATTTGTTAGAACCATACTCTATTTTTTGTCTTATCCATATTATCTCTATCACCATACTCTATTCCACCGCAGTGCTATATCGAAGGCTTGCGCTCATGTATTGCGTGAGGGTTGAAAAAGCTGAAGCGTGTTAAAAAGTATGAACCAATTGCTCGGCTTCTCATCGGGGTTGTGCATGATAAATACTTTATGTTAAGAAGATGGAGCATGACATGGCTATATGATTTTGTAGCGATAACGTTCTTTAGTATTGATATTTTGAAAGACATGATTTTTTGTTGGTATGCCTTATTATTATTATTGTTTTTATGTCAAATTATAGACTATTACTTTGAATCATTTGGATCTTAATATTCTTGCCACAAAAGAGAGATTACATGATGAATATGAAAGGTAGCATTCCATATAAAAAATATTGTTTTATTATTTACTTACTCGAGGACGAGCAGGAATTAAGCTTGGGCATGCTTGATATGTCTCCAACGTATCTATATTTTTTTATTGTTCCATGCTATTATAGTATCAATCTTGGTGTTTATTATGCAATTATATATCATTTGTTGGGACCAACCTATTAAATTAGTGGCAAGTGCCAGTTGTTGTCTTTTTTTGCCTATTTTTGGTTTTCCAAGAAATCATTACCAAACAAAGTCCAAACGCCACGAAACTTTTTGACGAGTTTTTTCTGGACATAAGAGACACTAGAAGCTTTGGGAGGAGACCAGAAGGCGAAGGAGTGGGCCACGAGCCACCAGGGCATGCCCTGGTGCCTCATGGGCCCCTCGTTCCTCCGTTTGACCTAATTACAACTCTATAAATTCTCTAAAATTGGGTAACCAATAGAGAGCCACCCAAAATACTTTTTCCTCCGCCGCAAGCTTCTGTTCTCGCGAGATCCCATCTGGAGGCCTTTTTCGGCACTCTGTCGGAGGGGGAATCGATCACAGAGGGCTTCTACATCAACCTTGCTGCCCCTTCGATGATGTGTGAGTAGTTTACCACAGACCTACGGGTCCATAGCTAGTAGGTAGATGGCTTCTTCTCTCTCTTTGATCTTCAATACAATGTTCTCCTTGATGTTCTTGGAAATCTATTCGATGTAATCCTTTTTTGCGGTGTGTTTGTTGGGATCCGATGAATTGTGGGTTTATGATCAGATTATCTATGAATATTATTTAAGTCTTCTCTGAACTATTTTATGCATGATTGTGATAGCTTTGTATTTCTCTCCAATCTATCCATTTGGTCTGGCTAACTAGATTGATTTATCTTGTAATGGGAGAGGTGCTTTCTGATGGGTTTGATCTTGCGGTGCTCAATCCCAGTGATAGAAGGGGACATGCACTGGTACAGCGAGGTGCTATACAAACGGTTTTTAACCCCTTTCCGCGATGGCATTTAGAACCGTCGCCAAGTGAGTGTGTGCGATAGGGGGGTCCTTCCCACACGACCCAGAAACTGTCGGGGATAGGCCCTCCGGTCACACACGCTCGGCAAAATGAGGTCGTGTGTGACAGGAGAGCGATCAAATACTATTATACCTACAGTTGTGCTAAAAAATACTATTATACATGCCAAATCGTTTCCAGCCGTAAGTACATCCCGCACAGTCAGTCCCGGCTAAACGTTTCTGTTCGTATGTACATTCCACATAGTCAATCCAAGGAATACGTTTCCGTTAGTATGTACTTCCCACACAGTCAATCCAAGAAGTACGTTTCCGTTCGTATATACATCCCACACAGTCACTCCAAGGAAAACGTTTCCGTTCGCAGGTACATCACACATAGTTTTCCCCATTAAATCGTTTGTGATAGCGTTGCCATTGCAGATGATATTAACAATTTTATCATTTGCGTTATTGAATGCATCACACACGGTGCGTAGAAGAAACTGTGTGGCATAGGTTGTCCATCACACACACTTTTTGTGTGGTAAACGTTTGCGCAAGGTGGCCTAACACAAACATTTTTCAAGAGGAAGTCATGTGTGATTGTTCATTGATCCAACATGTTTTATTCCTAGAAACTGTGTGCGTTGTCTGAGGTCATCGCCCACGGTGTTTTCTCAATAACCGTTTGCAATAGAAAAACCCAATTAGCAGGCTAATTTAGCATTAGCAGGCTAATTGTCCTATTATTAATAATCCATTTATTAATCTAATTGACATTTCATATTAAGCACACAATATATTTCATTTTCGTTTTAAGGAAGCAGGATTTCATAATTGAAATACATCAGAGTACAACATCATATAGCTTCAGCACTCAGCTACCCCATTACACAACTACACCAGCACCAAGTTTCACATGCAACATCTATAACCTTTCGAAATTAGCACCATAGATGGTACATAGACAGATGAATCTCATATGGAAAACTGCTGAAGCAGAAGGTGAATATTGAGCCTTCATTGATGTTGAAGGTCTTTGCAACTTTAGGCCAGTGCCTGTGGATGATTGACCGTCCATCCTTCGTCCTCTTCAGGAACACTTCAATATTGAACCATGGGTGTTGTTTGAATGCCTTCCTCGCCTCTTGACCATATAGGTGGGTTGAGAGGTAATCATCAGTGAACTGCTTTGGAAAGGCTTGAAAACAAGGATGTGCATAAATATCTTCTCTAGATTGGAAATGGGGCAAAGGAATAAAAAAGCCAAGGCATAATAGTTAGTACCATCCTATAGTGAACTGATGTCTTCTTCATTGTGCAGACAAAGATCTTGTTGTTTTTTGTCGCTAATTTCTTTATCCTAACAATCTTTCTTAGTTTCTTGACTTGACTGATATTCATGGACAAATCATTTCCCCATATGCAAAAAGGGTCGAACAGTGGGTCAAAACCTCTGACAGCAGGACCTACATGTGCAAGACCAAATTGTTAAAAACCTAAATATTAGAATGGCTCCTGCAATTGCACAGTAATGTGCTATTAGACAAAGGACCATGCATGTGCAAACCTCGATTGTAAACCTCAGTGCTTCCCATTGTTTCCCTGCAACACATATAAGGTAGTTAGTGATCAGGTTAAGTGAGGGTTCGCATGCTATCAGTAAAATATGTTGATGAAAAATAAGCACATTGCAGATTCATCAGATTAATTCGAGCCACATGGAAAACCCATTTATCCAAACCAGGCATGATTAAGAACTAGGAAATATAGCAATTGTATATGTTTCTCATGTATTAAGTGCAGCCAAATTCGATTTATTCCTCACATGCACAACAATACAAAATTCTACCCACGACAATTGGACATCGCATTGCAGAATTGAACCAAGCAGTTAACTAAACACCACAACAAATGAACCAAACATTAACTGAGCACCACATTGCACAATATAACATACTCCTAATAGAAGATCAGACAGTTAACCAAACCAAGCATGCTTAACAACTTGGAAATATAGCAATTGTATTTGTTTCTCATGTATTTAGAACAGCCAAATTTGATTTATTTCTCACATGGTATACAATAACAAAATGCACCAACAACAATTGAACATTGCATTGTAGAATTGAACCAAACAATTAACTAAACACCACAACAAATGAACCAAGCGTTAACTAAGCACCACATTGCATAATATATAACATACTAGAAGATCAGACAGTTAACCAAACCAAGCATGCTTGACAACTTGTAAATATAGCAATTGTATTTGTTTCTCATGTATTTTGAACAGATAAATTCGATTTATTTCTCACATGGAAGACAATACAAAATTGCACCCTGAAGAATTGAACATCACATTTGCAGAATAGAAACAAACAGTTAACTGAACACGACAACTAATTAACCAAACAGTTAATAAGTGAGCACCACATTGCACGACATATAGAACATATACAATAGAGCAACATATTGCATGGTAAAAGTCGATAGGAAAATTCACTAAAATTTGTTAAGGAAAGACAGGAGCAGCACATGCAACGGGTAAACCGAGCATGCTTAACCGGCGTAGCTAGCAAACTGAACATATGTCCTTATAGTGAGCTAATAAGACAAGCTACTACTCATCGTCGGAGATATCGATGATGATTGGCTCCTTGGACATGGAAGAGGGCGAGGCCTCCACATCGTGGGTGCCCTTGTCGTAGTGGTGAGTTGCCTGAGCCGCTCCGGGCACCAACCTGCTGGCTCTCGAGTTGAGGTAAGCATGGGCACGCTGAGAAAACACCTCGTAGTCTTCGTCGAAGGCACCGACGGTGGCGTCGAGAAAACACCACGAACTTTCGTTTAAAGTAGCCAAACGCGTCACGGCATCGGCGCGTGAGGCGTTGATGGTGGCCTCGACGGCGAGGTGCTCCTCCAAGATCTGGGGGTCGGCATGAATGGCAGCCATCGCGACCTCATCCGCGCATGTGGCCGCGATTTGCTTCTCCGCTGCCAAATGCTCCTTGAGCTGCTGGCTATACTGCGTGCACCATGGCTTAGGGAGGCACTTATTTGGGGGAGGGGTCGGTGATTTGGGTGGAAGGTGTCGCGCCGGCGGTAGGGGCATGCGGGGTGTGGAAGGAGGAGGAGGATGGGGGTTGGGTGTGGATTACCTGCCTGGATCGACGAGGCCGAGCAGCATGAAGGAGGGTTGCCGGCGAGGAGGCGGCACTGCAAGCAAGGAGTGAAGGTTTCAACTTGGAAAGGAAGGCGGAAACAGGGGAAATGTGGCTTTTGGTAAGGGGGAGGGGCGCGGGGAGGTACATATTTCCGCGGAAGCCGAAAATTTTGTATCGGTGCAGCGAAAAAACTGGCGCGCAAAGTGTCATCACACACGGTCCCTTATTCAGCACTGTGTATGATATGTGAACATTACAAACGATTCATATAGCTTACCCTGTGTGTGATGATTTTGAACGTGCAAATTTTGGTCCGAATTTCCCTCGTTACAGTGGTCATCCACGTCATTGCATAATTTGGGTACACAAAGGAGCCTACAGCACACCCACACTTCTTAATCGAGCAAGTTCAGCAATTAAACAGGGCTAGCTGACCTAAACATTAACCTAAAAAATTAAAGACCGACGCTCTAAATTAAACAAAGAGTACTACTCCGGCTAGCGCTCGTCAATCTTCGCCACCTCCTCCATGTCTAGCTCGCGCCCGACGATCTCCTGGGGAAGGGGCTCCATGGCATCAATCGCACCATACTCGGCAAGCATCTCGCCATCCACGTCCGCCATCTCTTTGGAAAAGGCCGCCACAAGCTGGGCGTGGGCGTCGGCGATCTGGGCTTGGACGGGCTCTATCGTGGCAAGGTATGCCGCGAAGGAACGAATGGCTGCTCGAACACTCTCGGCGATTGCCAACTCTTCGACCGTGGGTTGCCGACCGTTGTCGGAGAAGCTTCATTCGATTTGTGCGGTGACCGCCATGAGCTGGGCGTGGGCGGCCTCGACATGGTCATGGGCGGCCTCCATCAGGGCTAAGGCCGCCACTACGCAATGGACAGCTACTGTGCTGCTCCCGCCAGTTGCTATCCCCGAGGCAGATGTTGCTGCCGCTACCTGAGAAGTAACAACGGCCGTTTGGGCTACCTTGGCCGCCCGGTCACAGATTGCGAACGCGCTCATGCAGCTTGTTAGCACGCGCATGGAGGCTACAGCCGCGCTCTCGCCGGAGTGTGCCACCGAAGTTGCCCTCATGACGCGGGTCCACATCCCCATCTTTCACCGGCGACGATTGAACAGTGAAATGATATTTGGGGAGCGAGCTAGTGTGCTTGACACGCCGGCTGTGGACTGTAGCCGACGCACCTTCTCGCGTACGCCATATGCATACTATACTCCGACGGTGCTCCAAGATATTTTGTGCTGCATCTCACATGGTTGGTGATAATAAACTGTGTGCGATCTACTTGATTTTTTGTCTTGATTTGAATTACATAATGGGGTCACAGCGACAAAGGAGGGTGTTTGAATTGCTAGAACTTTTATCTGCAATGAACATGCAACTATAGGTGTGTCGTTAAAAATTTGGAATTATTCAGGGTTCGTTTGGACATTTTTATACATTAACTTGGTTTTCTAGGCATTTCAGGTGCACAATTCAAAATTAAACTACATGCACATGCTCCGGTGCACCAAAATGGGTTGTAAAATCATATATGTGTCCATGGGTTGATGCTTATGTCTCATGCAAGAAATGGGGATGAATTTCAAACACCACTGCATCGTGGCTCTCCGGCAAACATTGAGGTACTTGCTTTTGTAATTCTAGTAAATCCAAAACTCGTCTGAAATTCATGAACCTTGGCATGCTATCATGGAATGGCATCAACATGCTGTGGTAAAAAATATTGCCCCATTTGGGGTTGCTTATGGTATAAGCTTCTCACAAACCAGAGCTTCTCACAAGAAGCCTCATGGTTCCGGTAGGGAAACGTGTCACCTTTATGGACAAAACAATATTCGTCGCCTCTTCTTGCTTTCAATTTTTTTTTGGTGTCAACATAGAACAACAGGAGTGTCATGTTAAATTTTGGATTTTTTCGGGGTTCGTTTGGCCATTTTTATACATTAACTGAGTTTTCTAGGCATTTATGTGCATAATTCAAATTTGAACTACATGCACATGCTCCAGTGCATAAAAATGGGTTGAAAAATCAAATGTCTGTCCTTGGTTGCATGCTTACGTCACATGCAAGAAATGAGAATGAATGTCAAACACATTGACATTATCGCTCAGCCGCTAACATTGAGATACATGGTTTGAAAATTCTAGTAAATCAAAAACTCGTCTGAAATTCATGAAATTTGACATGATATCATGGAACGGCATCAACATGCCGTGGTAAAAATATTGTCCCATTTGGGGCAGGTTTGGGTATAAGCTTCTCACAAACCAGAGCTTCTCACAACAAGCCTGATGGTTTCGGTAGGGAACATGCCACCTTTGTGGATGAAACGATATCCGTTGCCTCTTCTTGCTTTCAAATTTTTTCTAGTGTCAACATAGAACAACAGGAGTGTTGTGTGAATTTTTGGGATTTTTCGTGGTTCGCTTGGACATTTTTATACATTAACTGAGTTTTCTATGCATTTATGTGCATAATTCAATTTTGAACTACATGCACATGCTCCAGTGCATATAAATGGGTTCAAAATTCAAATGTGTGTCCTTGGTTGCATTCTTAGGTCCCATGCAAGAAATGGAATGAATTTCAAACACATTGCCATCGTCGCTCGACCGCTAACATTGAGATACATGGTTTTTAAATTCTAGTAAATCAAAAATGCGTCTGAAATTTATGAAACTTGACATGCTATCATGGAACGGCATCAACATGCCGTGGTAAAAATATTGTCCCATTTGGGGCAGGTTGGGGCATAAGCTTCTCACAAACCACAGCTTCTCACAACAAGCCTCATGGTTATGGTAGGGAACGCTTCACCTTTCTGGACGAAACGATATCCGTTGCCTCTTCTTGATTTCAATTTTTTTTCTAGTGTCAACATAGAACAACATGAGTGTTGTGTTAAATTTTGGAATTTTTCGGGGTTTGTTTGGACATTTTTATACATTAACTGAGTTTTCTATGCATTTATGTGCATAATTCAAATTTGAACTACAGGCACATGCTCTAGTGCATATAAATTGGTTGAAAAATCAAATATGTGTCCTTGATTGCATGCTTAGGTCCCATGCAAGAAATGAGAATGAATGTCAAACACCTTGCCACCGTTGCTCGGCCGCGAACATTGAGAGACATGGTTTTTAAATTCTAGTAAATCCAAAACTCGTCTAAAATTCATGAAACTTGGCATGCTATCATGGAACGACATCAACATGGTGTGGTAAAAAATTTGTCCCATTTGGGGTAGGTTTGGGTATAAGCTTCTCACATACCAGAGCTTCTGACAACAAGCCTCATGGTTCCAGTAGGGAATGTGCCTCCTTGGTGGATGAAACGATATTCGTTGCCTCTTCCTATTTTCAATTTTTTTCCTAGTGGCAACATAGAGCCACAGGAGTGTCGTGTTAAAATTTGCAATTTCGGGGTTCGTTTGGACATTTTTATACATTAACTGAGTTTTCTAGGCATTTTATGTGCATAATTCAAATTTGAACTACATGCACATGCTCCAGTGTAGAAAAATTGGTTGACATATCAAATGTGTGTCCTTGGGTGCATGCTTAGGTCCCATGCAATAAATGGGAATGGATTTCAAACACTAGGGCACTGTTGATTGCCGGCAAAACGTTGAGATACTTTGTTTTTAAATTCTAGTAAATCCAAAACTCGTCTGAAATTCATAAAACTTGGCATGCTATCATGGAATGGCACCCGAGATGCTGTGGTATTTTTTGTGTCCATTTTGAGAGAAGGCGCACTCGAATAACAGCCAACAAAGGCATTTTGGAATAAATAGCTGCCACTTTAACATCCCAAACATTTTGTATAATTAAATTGTGTGCGTTCTGTTAACCATTCACGTGATGCCACACGTCACTCTTTCTCTTTTAATGACTAGGAGGTGCCGGGCGGACAGCTGCTTGACTGAACGGGAGGCGTGCGAGCGCACTCCGCTGCGCAGGCTGACCGAGAGGTGTGCAAGCTGTCCTCCAATGCGCAGGCTCACCGGGAAGCGTGTGAGCTGTACGCTGCGCAGGCTCACTGGGAAGCGAGCCCTTTGATTTCCATGGCCGCCTGATAACCCACAAGTATAGGGGATCGTTTGTAGCCTTTTTTGATAAATAAGAGTGTCGAACCCAACGAGGAGCTAAAGGCAGAACAAATATTCCCTCAAGTTCTATCGACCACCGATACAACTCTACGCATACTTAACATTTGCTTTACCTAGAACATGAATAAAACTAGAAGTACTTTGTAGGTGTGGTAGGATAAGTTTGCAAGATAATAAAGAATGTGAAAATAAAAGTTAGGTGTTGTTTTAATAAAAGTGCAATTTAATAAAGTGAGTGTGGAAGAGTGGTGATAGGATTTGCGGAATTGTCCTTAGGTAATCGATAACTAGACCGGTAATCATTCTTGCAATTTTATATGAGGGAGAGGCATGAGCTAACATACTTTCTCTACTTGGATCATATGCACTTATGATTGGAACTCTAGCAAGCATCCGGAACTACTAAAGATCATTAAGGTCGTGAAACCCAACCATAGCATTAAGTATAAGTCCTCTACTCCCATACGCCATAACCCCCAAACTCGGGTCTGTGCTTCTGTCACTCACGCCACCCACCATAAGAGAACCATGAAAATATTGCAACACCCTACAGCGGGGACCCCTCACATTTGCGCGAGATGGAGGGCACCGTAGGACAGCACCATAATAAAATATACAATCATACCAACCAAGATCACGATTAACCCATAGGACAAAATAGATCTACTCAAACATCATAGGATGGCAACATAGTATTGGATAGTAATATGAAGCATAAAGCACCATGTTCAAGTAGAGGGTACAACGGGTTGTGGGAGGGTGGACCGCTGTAGATAGATGGGGGAAGGTGATGGAGTTATTGGTGAAGATGATAGAGTTGTTGGAGTAGATCGCTGTCACACGATGATTGCCTCGGCGGCGTTCCGGCACCATCGGGAGAGAGGGGGAGAGAGCCCCTCTCCTTCTTATTCTTCCTTGGCCTCCCCCCTAGATGGGAGGAGAGTTCCCCCTTCTGGTCCATGGCCTCCATGGCGGCGGAGGGGCGGGAGCTGAGGTGCACCGGAACTCATGGATCGAGCCGTCCTAGTATACGGCATCTCCGGCGATCACCGTCGAATTTGCCTCGTCTCTGTGCTACCGACCACCGAGGGCCTTCGTGTGCCGCGCTGTAAGCCCCAGCTCCTCCCTCTCACCCCTCGTTGAGCGCTAGGATGCGCTGCACCGTCGTTCCCCCCCGAGCCCGAGCTCGCCTCCGCAAGGCTCGTCGCCGGCGATGCTCCGATGACCATATGGTCACGGGCTAGCGTCAGTTGGACTCCCCGCATCGCGTAGACACCGTAGGAACTTAGCGCAGCCCGTATAGCTCGTCGTAGCCCCGAATCCGATGGCGCCCGAAACTCGCCGTCCGTTGCGGTGCTCACCGGCGACGACTCCAGCTATCCCAGCTCCTGTGGCCAGCGCCGTTCGACGCGGCGTGGAAAGGCCGTTCGGAAGCAGGAAACCGCGGCCATTTTGGTGCACCACAGGAGAATTCCGAGCTCGCCGGAGTTCCACCACCGCTCGGGGCTCGCCGGAGAGCTCCGGCGGCCAGCGCTGACCTGGCCCCGGTGTGTCCCGCGCCTGTGTCGCTGAACACTGGGCCCCGCGGGCCTAGTTGACTGGGTCAACCGTCGACGTGGCAGCGTGGGCCACTGACATGTGGGTCCCGCGCGGTTAAATCAATTTAAAAAATAAATAAACTATTAATTAATTAATTGGTTAATTAATCACTAATTACTCACTGACAGGTGGGGCCACACCCCTGTTAATTAGTTTTAGTTAAATTTAAACCCTGGATTAGCCCTGTGTCTATGACATGTGGGCCCCACTGGTCAGGTTTGACCTGGCCGGCCCCCTGTTGACTGCTGACATCATCAATGCATCATGCTGACATCACCATGTACTATTCTGGATAATGTTGATTTAATTAAATCCAGAAATTCCCGAAAGTAATAAAAACTTTAGAAAATCATATCTTTTAATCCGTAACTCCGATGAAAATAATTTATATATGAAATTTGATCAGAAAAATCCCACGAATCCGAATATGCCCTCCTTTCATCTGTCACATGGTCCTAGCATGATGAACATGGAACTTCCCTCTCCGGATCGCCTGTCCGATGAATCCAAAGACCCGGGAAATCTCGTCAGATATTCTCCCGCTCCGTCCGATACGTGTATTATTGCGTTAGACTACCCCTAGCATTGCGTATTATCATGTCATGCATTGTGTTGCTTATGTTTGCGGTGTATTTATACTGTTTCCTCCCCCTCTTCTCTCTCGTTAGACCTCGACGCAGTTCCCGGTACCGATGCAGCTCCGGAGACCAACGACACCGTTGACGACCTTGCCCTTGCCACCGAGCAACCAGGCAAGCCCCCCCCCCCCCTTGAGCATACCGATATCGCCCATTCTATTTTCTCATGCTTGCATTAGAATTGCTGCTGCTGCTGCTTTACCTATTCTGATGCTTAGCCTGTTTATTGTAACCTGCTGTTGATAATGACCTGCATATCCTAAACTGCTTAGTATAGGCTGGGTAGAGACCTATCAGTGACCCCACTAGTCGTGACTGCCCCGCTAGATTATCAGAAGACCCGATCAATGGGATTGAAGACCAGGCCCCGACACCGCACATCACCCCCTTAGTTGTAACTACACTGCAGCGTTACTATCGAGTGCCGAGGGTGAAACCTCTTGTAGCACTTCTGATGTTAACTCTGTAGAGTAGCTATTTGGTCGTGGTCATCGAGGGTGATTCCTCCTTCACCACTTCCGGTAACGACGCTGTCGTGCAACACATCAAGTGTGAACCCATCGAGGGTGATTCCTCCGAGTTCACCTTGACGGATACATCGAGTAGGAATCCAACGAGGGTGATACCTCGGATTCCCTTGATGTTATGGACACACGGATACTTGGATTTTACACTGTTACTTGGAAAGGCAGGTCGACCCTGAGGGGTACCCGCGTGAGCCTATGTGGCGAGTGTTGTGGAGACGGGTTGACCTGGATGGTGCCCGAGTGATGAATACGAGGCGCGGCTGGGCATTCTTAGCCCTTGTAGCAAGTCCTCGAGACGGGGCGACAGGGTCACATCTTTCGTGAGTCTCTGCTCGTTACCGCAAGCCCTAGTCCACTAACGATTTGGATATTTGATCCGAGCAGGCCTCTGGCCTGATAACACTAACCATCACGTGGGCATAGTATGGGCGTTCTGCATCGTAGCATCAACCGACAGTCCTGTCAGACGTCCAGTTCAGCATTGTGGCCGGGTCGAATCATGCCGTTGGCGCTGGTATCCACCCTGCTCGCAATGACCCGGAGAGCACAGGGCGATGGCCCAAGACCCCTGAGCGCTTAGGTTGTAGACCGGCGGGGACCTCTCTACTGAGCTTTAGGTAGGGCTGCGGTGTGTCGTTTGGCCGAGGCCGGGCATGACCCGGGAAAGGTGTGTCCGGCCGGAGTTAATCGAGCGTGTTGGGTAAGTTGGTGCACCCCTGCAGGGAAGAACACATCTATCGATAGCCGGTCCTACGGTAAAGGACACTCAGAGTTGTATCCCGATCGACACAACTAGACCTTGAGATGATACCTAGATATATGGCTCTGGGATTGCTTCTCGCAGGGAGTCGAGAAGGGATCTCAGGACGAGGTTGGTGACTATATGGCTCTGGGATTGCTTTCTCGCAGGGAGTCGAGAAAGGATCTCTGGGTGAGGATGAGACTTATTGATACTACTACATTATACTGTGTTGATCTACTCTCTTCTATTGCTACAAGACCTCTGAAGATGCTAGTCTTCGGTAGGACTAGGATTTTCCTCTCTATTCTGGCATTTCTGCAGCCCAGTCCACATATATAGCCTTCCTTTGATAATGTTGCATATGTAGTGTAGATCCTTGCTTGCTGAGTACTTCGGAGTACTCATGGTTGCTTTGCTTTCTTTTTCTCCCCATATCAGTTTGTCGTGACCAAGATGACGGAGCCCCTGAGACAACTGCCCCCGCCGACGATCGCTACTACTACTACTACCCCGAGGGTGGTTACTGCTTCGAACTTGCCGTCGACCAGGAGTAGGATCGGAGGGTCCCAGGCAGGAGGCCTACGCCTTTCGATCCTAGTGTTTTTCTCTTGCTCCGCCTGCTAAGGGCCTTTCTGTGTTTTCTTTTATATCTGTACTCAGATATCTGATGCTTCCGCTGACGCTTGTATGCGAGCTTATGTATTCGAGCCCTCGAGGCCCCTGGCTTGTAATATAAAGCTTGTATGACTTTATTTATGTTTTAGAGTTGTGTTGTGATATCTTCCCGTGAGTCCTTAGGCTTGATCATGTGCATTTGCGTGTATGATTAGTGCATGATTGAGCCGGGGGCGTCACAAGTTGGTATCAGAGCCGACTGCCTGTAGGAACCCCCCTTTCCAACTCCTTGGCCGAAGTTGAGTCTAGTAACCGAAAACTATTTTACTAACTTGGCTGTGTGGCTTACGGGCCCACGTCGCCAATTGGGTGATGTTAGGATCTTTTATTCCTCATCTTTACTCTGGGACTCTGACCTCTCTTCTCTTCGGGTGAAATGAATTTTACTAATGCCGACACTTAGGATCTCGTAAATCTCGTCTACCCGGAGAGCTGGATATCTGTGCTTAATTCTTTACCATTGATCTGATTAGTCTGATAATCATTTTCCTTTCCATTGTTTTGTTTAACCTTTCTCTCTGAGTTGTATTATACTTCTCATTGTCATTTGACAATCCTGAATTTCCTCTGTTTCAGATGGATCATTTGTTTCCACCATGCCCTACGACGCAGCTTGTGCTTCGCACTTGGGCTCGTGGTGCCCCTGGTTTTCCAGCTGTCCTGATCGCCCTCCTGACCAGACTTGGCTACAGCTGGTACCTTGAGTACATGGTCTACGAGGATTACCGCGAGTTCAACCAGGAGCAGTACCATGCTGATGTTCGTATCTATGATCAGCGCGATGACTCAGACACTGAGCTGCACCTTTTCCACGGTATCGGCGTGATGATTGAGATGGCCGTACATGATGCCACCTACTCTACTGTCGCACGTCTCCGAGGAGAGTTCAGCGATAGCTTGGATGCTTCCGAGTTCCGATACATTCCGTATGCCCCTACTGGAGATACTACTGGATACTACACAGCTATCTGTGCCCCGTACGAGCCTCGTCGCTACGACCCGCGTGTTCTGATTCAGTGCACTCAGGCTCTGGATCTCACTGTTCAGGCTCTTGCCGTCGAGTTGGTTGCCACTCGAGCACATCTCTACGATGCTATGATGCAGTTGCTACCCGCTGTTCATGCAGGGATACATCCGGAGCACATCCTTTATCCGAGCAGGACTCAGATGTATGCTGGTATTGATTGGCCTGCTATTGGAGGTCACGCACCTCCACGTGGACCTCTTCTTTCAGCTCGAGACCGGGTTCTGCATCAGAGTGCACATGGAGCACAGGATCCTTCCGCGACGAACACTCGTCGTCCGCATGTGCAGCTACCCCGTTTCAGTGGATCTTCCCGACATTGATGTAGCCTTTGCTATATCTCGTGGTGTACTTCCTTACCGCGTGCCTGCACGCCGCCTAGATTGTCTAGTTTTTGAAGTTGCGTCGTTATGCTATTCGCATGTAACCGACTCTGTGTATGGATCTGTATGTCTTAATTGACTACTGTTATGTATCTGTTACACTGCTTAAATAGTTGTCGAGTTACATTATGCTTGTCACTAAACACTTGCAAATTTCTTTTGCTAAACTACCCCTGTTGATACTTAGCAGGATGGTTAGACCAGGTGGTCGTGGTCGTGCCCCTGAACGGCCACCACCGCCAGATTATATGGCAGCTATGATGCAACAATTCAAGCTCAACCGCCAGTTCATGACTGGGATTATGAATCAGTTCCCGCATCTGAACAATCAGAACCAGAACCCTCCTTCATTACTCTGCCGGAATTTATGCGTCTTAACCCCACTCAGTTCCGCAACTCTGAGAAGCCACTGGATGCTGATGACTGGATTCGCGATATCACTCATGAGATGGAGTCGGCAAATGTCTCCCCTGCCAACTTTGTCGCCTTTGCTTCCTTTTTCTTAAAGGGTCCCGCTGCTTAATGGTGGGACACCCACAAACGTACACTGCCTGCTGGAACAGCCGTTACTTGGCCTGAGTTCCAGGCTGCTTTCCGTGCCCGATATATTCCTCAAGGATTTATGGACCGGACGAAAACCCAGTTCCGCAACCTCACTCAGGGCAATAAGACAGTCGAAGCTTATCAGCGGGAATTCCTTGACCTGTCCCGCTATGTTGAAGAAGACATCGCCACAGATGCCCGTAGACAAGAGAAGTTTCGCAATGGACTCCACCCAGACATCGAGCTTGCACTTGCTGCTCAAGAATTCAACGACTTTTCTACTCTTGTGAACAAGGCTATTCTGGTTGAGACCGCTCAAATGAAGCATAAGGACTCGCAGAAGCGCTATCGTGATGTTGGCTCATCTTCGGGCTCAACACAGAAGCGAAAAACATATGGTCGTGGACACGCTTACAACATTGATATTAAACAAGTCCAGGATCAACCTGCCACCAAAATGGGTACCCTTCTCGTTAACTCAGTACCTGCTTCTGATTTTAATTAATTCAGCAGCATCACATTCTTTCATCTCTGAAAAATTTGCATTCATGCATGACCTTCATTATGAGGAAATGCATACTCCGTTAGTCATCCGGGCTAGTGAATTACCGTGCCCAGATAACTCCAAAATAAACACTTTGAATGCGTGGGACGCTTCTCCGCTTGAGGGGATAAAAAACGTTCCAGTCGTTCGAGATTTTCCGAACGTTTCTTCGGAAGGACTTCCAAGAATACCCCGATTTTTCCCTTCTACCTCTTAATTCTCGAGACGAGAATTCTTATTAGTGGAGGAGAATTGTAACACCCCTTGTATTAAGCTACAGTAATCACCCTGTTGATAATGCCATGTCATCATGATCAACAGTGCTTGATCATCATTAGTAATAAATCCCTTTTCAAATTCAAACTCAAATGGAAATTCAAACTAAAGTAAAAATAAAAGTTGTTCAAATTGGAAAACAAAAATGTGCATCATGTTGCAAATATTCCCATATCATTTATAAAAATGATTGCAACATTTATTGGAATTGTAGAAGGACTCAAACAACAAGAAACAGCAGCAAAGTAGCACTATTTAATCCTTTTTCAAATAAATAAAATCCAAATAAAAAGATATGGACACCAAACCAATTTCTAGCAGTGACAAATTTTGCACTGTTACTATTTGGACCAGTCTAATATTTTACAAAAGTTATTTGAAATAAAAACAAAAGACAAAACAGAAAACGAAGGAGAAAACAGAAAAGAAAATAGAAAAAGGAAAAAGGCCCAGGGCAGCTGGGCCTAAGTCAGCCAGCCGGCCCAGCCCGCCTGGCGCCGTCCCTTCCCCGCACTGCTCACCCCCCCCCGATGAACTGAGATTATATGGCTCTGGGATGCTTCTCGCAGGGATCGAGAAGGGATCTCAGGACGAGGTTGGTGACTATATGGCTCTGGGATTGCTTTCTCGCAGGGAGTCGAGAAAGATCTCTGGGTGAGGATGAGACTTATTGATACTACTACATTATACTGTGTGTGATCTCTCTTCTATTGCTACAAGACCTCTGAAGATGCTAGTCTTCGGTAGGACTAGGATTTCCTCTCTATTCTGGCATTTCTGCAGCCCAGTCCACATATAAGCCTTCCTTTGATAATGTTGCATATGTAGTGTAGATCCTTGCTTGCTGAGTACTTCGGAGTACTCATGGTTGCTTTGCTTCTTTTTCTCCCCATATCAGTTTGTCGTGACCAAGATGACGGAGAGCCCCTGAGACAACTGCCCCCGCCGACGATCGCTACTACTACTACTACTACCCGAGGGTGGTTACTGCTTCGAACTTGCCGTCGACCAGGAGTAGGATCGGAGGGCCCAGGCAGGAGGCCTACGCCTTTCGATCCTAGTGTTTTTCCTTGCTCCGCCTGCTAAGGGCCTTTCTGTGTTTTCTTTTATATCTGTACTCAGATATCTGATGCTTCCGCTGACGCTTGTATGCGAGCTTATGTATTCGAGCCTCGAGGCCCCTGGCTTGTATATAAAGCTTGTATGACTTTATTTATGTTTTAGAGTTGTGTTGTGATATCTTCCCGTGAGTCCTTAGGCTTGATCATGTGCTTTTGCGTGTATGATTAGTGCATGATTGAGCCGGGGGCGTCACAAGTTGGTATCAGAGCCGACTGCCTGTAGGAACCCCCCTTTCCAACTCCTTGGCCGAAGTTGAGTCTAGTAACCGAAAACTATTTACTAACTTGGCTGTGTGGCTTACGGGCCCACGTCGCCATTGGGTGATGTTAGGATCTTTTATTCCTCATCTTTACTCTGGGACTCTACCTCTCTTCTCTTCGGGTGAAATGAATTTTACTAATGCCGACACTTAGGATCTCGTAAATCTCGTCTACCCGGAGAGCTGGATATCTGTGCTTAATTCTTTACCATTGATCTGATTAGTCTGATAATCATTTCCTTTCCATTGTTTGTTTAACCTTTCTCTCTGAGTTGTATTATACTTCTCATTGTCATTTGACATCCTGAATTCTCTCTGTTTCAGATGGATCATTTGTTTCCACCATGCCCTACGACGCAGCTTGTGCTTCGCACTTGGGCTCGTGGTGCCGGCCTGTTTTTCCAGCTGTCCTGATCGCCCTCCTGACCAGACTTGGCTACAGCTGGTACTTGAGTACATGGTCTACGAGGATTACCGCGAGTTCAACCAGGAGCAGTACCATGCTGATGTTCGTACTATGATCAGCGCGATGACTCAGACCAGGAGCTGGCAACCTTTTTCCCACAGCCCGAGCTCGCCTTCGCAAGGCTCGTCGCCGGCGATGCTCCGATGACCATATGGTCACGGGCTAGCGTCAGTTGGACTCCCCGCATCGTGTAGACACCGTAGGAACTTAGCGCAGCCCGTATAGCTCGTCGTAGCCCCGAATCCGATGGCGCCCGAAACTCACCGTCCGCTGCGGTGCTCACCGGCGACGACTCCGGCTATCCCAGCTCCCGTGGCCACCGCCATTCGATGCGGCGTGGAAAGGCCGTTCGGAAGCAGGAAACCGCGGCCATTTTGGTGCACCACAGGAGAATTCCGAGCTCGCCGGAGTTCCACCACCGCTCGGGGCTCGCCGGAGAGCTCCGGCGGCCGGCGCTGACCTGGCCCCGGTTTGCCCCGCGCTTGTGTCGTTGAACACTGGGCCCCGCGGGCCTAGTTGACTGGGTCAACCGTCGACGTGGCAGCGTGGGCCACTGACATGTGGGTCCCGCGCGGTTAAATCAATTTAAAAAATAAATAAACTGTTAATTAAACTATTAATTAATTAATTGGTTAATTAATCACTAATTACTCACTGACAGGTGGGGCCACACCCCTGTTAATTAGTTTTAGTTAAATTTAAACCCTGGATTAGCCCTGTGTCTATGACATGTGGGCCCCACTGGTCAGGTTTGACCTGGCCGGCCCCCTGTTGACTGCTGACATCATCAATGCGTCATGCTGACATCACCCTGTACTGTTCTGGATAATGTTGATTTAATTAAATCCAGAAATTAATAAAAACTTTGGAAAATCATATCTTTTAATCAGTAACTCCGATGAAAATAATTTATATATGAAATTTGATCAGAAAAATCCCACGAATCCGAATATGCCCTCCTTTCATCTGTCACATGCTCCTAGCATGATGAACATGGAACTTCCCTCTTCAGATCGCTTGTCCGATGAATCCAAAGACCCGGGAAATATCGTCAGATATTCTCCCGCTCCGTCTGATACGTGTAGTATTGCGTTAGACTACCCCTAGCACTGTGTATTGCCATGTCATGCATTGTGTTGCTTATGTTTGCGGTGTATTTATACTGTTTCCTCCCCCTCTTCTCTCTCGTTAGACCCCGACGCAGTTCCCGGTACCGACGCAGCTCCGGAGACCGACGACACCGTTGACGACCTTGCCCTTGCCGCCAAGCAACCAGGCAAGCCCCCCCCCCCCCTTGAGCATACCAATATCACCCATTCTATTTTCTCATTCTTGCATTAGAATTGCT
This sequence comes from Thinopyrum elongatum, assembly GCA_011799875.1. Lineage (NCBI taxonomy): Eukaryota > Viridiplantae > Streptophyta > Magnoliopsida > Poales > Poaceae > Thinopyrum > Thinopyrum elongatum. The sequence continues at coordinate 448,572,411 of CM022303.1, forward strand.
GCTGCTTTACCTATTCTGATGCATAGCCTGTTTATTGTAACCTGCTATTGATAATTACCTGCATATCCTAAACTGCTTAGTATAGGCTGGGTAGAGACCTATCAGTGACCCCACTAGTCCCGACTGCCCCGCTGGATTATCCAAAGACCCGATCAATGGGATTGAAGACCAGGCCCCGACACCGCACATCACCCCCCTTAGTTGTAACGACACTGCAGCGTTACTATCGAGTGCCGAGGGTGAAACCTCTTGTAGCACTTCTGATGTTAACTCTGTAGAGTAGCTATTTGGTCGTGGTCATCGAGGGTGATTCCTCCTTCACCACTTCCAGTAACGACGCTGTCGTGCAACACATCAAGTGTGAACCCATCGAGGGTGATTCCTCCGAGTTCACCTTGACGGATACATCGAGTAGGAATCCAACGAGGGTGATACCTCGGATTCCCTTGATGTTATGGACACACGGATACTTGGATTTTACACTGTTACTTGGAAAGGCGGGTCGACCCTGAGGGGTACCCGCATGAGCCTAAGTGGCGAGTGTTGTGGAGACGGGTTGACCTGGATGGTGCCCGAGTGATGAATACGAGGCGCGGTCGGGCATTCTTAGCCCTTGCAGCAAGTCCTCGAGATGGGGCGACGGGGTCACATCTTTCGTGAGTCTCTGCTCGTTACCGCAAGCCCTAGTCCACTAACGATTTTGATATTTGATCCGAGCAGGCCTCTGGCCTGATAGCACTAACCATCACGTAGGCATAGTATGGGCGTTCTGCATCGTAGCATCAGCCGATAGTTCTGTCAGACGTCCAGTTCAGCATTGTGGCCGGGTCGGATCGTGCCGTTGGCGCTGGTATCCACCCTGCTCAAAACGACCCGGAGAGCACAGGGCGATGGCCCAAGACCCCTGAGTGCTTAGGTTGTAGACCGGCGGGGACCTCTCTACTGAGCTTTAGGTAGGGTTGCGGTGTGTCGTTTGGCCGAGGCCGGGCATGACCCGGGAAAGGTGTGTCTGGCCGGAGTTAATCGAGCGTGTTGGGTAAGTTGGTGCACCCCTGCAGGGAAGAACACATCTATCGATAGCCGGTCCTACGGTAAAGGACACTCGGAGTTGTATCCCGATCGACACAACTTGACCTTGAGATGATACCTGGATATATGGCTCTGGGATTGCTTCTCGCAGGGAGTCGAGAAGGGATCTCAGGACGAGGTTGGTGATTGTATGGCTCTGGGATTGCTTTCTCGCAGGGAGTCGAGAAAGGATCTCTGGGTGAGGATGAGACTTATTGATACTTCTACATTATACTGTGCTGATCTACTCTCTTCTATTGCTGCAAGACCGCTGAAGATGCTAGTCTTCGGTAGGACTAGGATTTTCCTCTCTATTCTGGCATTTCTGCAGCCCAGTCCACATATACAGCCTTCCTTTGATAATGTTGCATATGTAGTGTAGATCCTTGCTTGCTGAGTACTTCGGAGTACTCACGGTTGCTTTGCTTTCTTTTTCTCCCCATATCAGTTTGTCGTGAGCAAGATGACGGAGCCCCTGAGACAGCTGCCCCCGCCAACGATCGCTGCTACTACTACCCCGAGGGTGGTTACTGCTTCGAACTTGCCGTCGACCAGGAGTAGGATCGAAGGGTCCTAGGCAGGAGGCCTACGCCTTTCGATCGTAGTGTTTTTCTCTTGCTCCGCCTGCTAAGGGCATTTCTGTGTTTTCTTTTATATCTGTACTCAGATATCTGATGCTTCCGCTGACGCTTGTATGCGAGCTTATGTATTCGAGCCCTCGAGGCCCCTGGCTTGTAATATAAAGCTTGTATGACTTTATTTATGTTTTAGAGTTGTGTTGTGATATCTTCCCGTGAGTCCTTAGGCTTGATTGTGTGCATTTGCGTGTATGATTAGTGCACGATTGAGCCGGGGGCATCACAATCATCACACTTCTATTTACTTACAACTCGATACCTAGAACAAAATATGACTCTATATGAATGCCTCTCGCAGTACCAGGATGTGCAAAGATCTAGCGTAACATGTATAAAAAATGATGAACGGTGGCTGAGCCACAACTACTATGTCAGCTATATGATCATGCAAAGCAATATGACAATGAATGCTCAAGTCATCAAAACAGAAGCGGTGGAAGTTGCATGGCAATATATCTCAGAATGGCTATGGAAATGCCATAATAGGCATGTATGGTGGCTGTTTTGAGGAAGATATAATAAGGCTTATGTGTGATAGAGCGTATCATATCATGGGGTTTGGATGCACCTACGAAGTTTGCATCACATCTCGAGGTGAGAAAGGGCAATGCACGGTACCGTAGAGGTTAGCAAATTGCGGAAAGGTAAGAGTGCGTATAATCCATGGACTCACATTAGTCATAAAGAACTCATATACTTATGGCAAAAGTTTATTAGCCCTCAAAGAAAAGTACTACTATGCATGCCCCTAGGGGGATAGATTGGTAGGAAAATACCATCGCTCGTCCCCGACCGCCACTCATAAGGAAGACAATCAATAATAAATCATGCTCCAAGTTCATAGCATAATGAGAGACTATACGTGCATGCTTCGGGAATCACAAACCTTAACACCAATATTCCTACTAACCACAACCATTTACTAGTACCTCCCACATATCATCATCTCTATATCGCAGAACTATTGTATGGAATCAAACATATCATATTCAGTGATCCATAAGTTTTATGTAGGATTTTATGACTAACCATGCAATTGACTAATTCCTGTTGACTATCTAAATAGATATAAGTGAAGCAAGAGAGTTTAATTCTTTCTATAAAAGACCATGCTCTAATAAGTATAAGTGAAGCAAAAGAGCATTCTATAAATCAACCATGGTCTATCTCATACCAGCATGGTGCATAAAAGAAAAGTGAAAACTAAACACAAAAGACGCTCCAAGATTTACACATATCACATGAATGAAACAAAGACGAAAACATACCGATACCTGTTGAAGAAAGATGGGATGCCTTCCGGGGCATCCCCAATATTAGATGCTTGAGTCTCCTTGGATATTTACTTGGGGTGCCTTGGGCATCCCCAATATTGAGCTCTTGCCTCTCCTCCTTCTCCTCATATTGAGACCTCCTCAATCTTTGATCACTTCATCCACACAAAACTTAACAAAAAACTGGTGAGATCCGTTAGTATAATAAAGCAAATTACTACTTTAAGTCATGTTGCAAACCCATTCATATTTTGTTTTTGTGTTATCCCTGTTGTATTATAACTTTTCCATGGCTTATACCACCGATAAAATCGATAGTTTCATCAAAACAAGCAAAACAATGCATCAAAAACAGAATCTGTCTTAAACAGGATAGTCTGTAGTAATCTCAACTTTAACCATACTTATGATACTCCAAAAATTCTGAAAAATTATGAAAAAATAAACAATTTGTATAGCAATATTGTGCAAAATGTTTCAGAAACTTTTGACATTCCAGAAAAAAATGTAAAAGCATGCACTACAGCCAAAGTTTCTGTTTTTGCACCGCACATACCAACAAGCAATCTAATCATCCTAAAGGCAAATCTTGGCACATTATTTTTATGATACAATGGATTTGTACAAGGGGATAATTATTTTTGTTGAAAATTTTCTGTAATCAAGATTCACAAAGTTTCTGTGGGCATGAACAAAGTTCAAGGCATGCTCCCACTTCCACGGTGCTCGTCTTTCTCACTTTCACTTTTCTTTTTGTGAAGTTTTAAGTTCCCCTCTATATTTTTTGTTTTTAAACTTTGTAAAAGCACTCAACAGAATAAAATGACTCTCTAAAACTTCTGGGTTGTCTCCCTGGCAGCGCTTTCTTTAAAGCCATTAAGCTAGGCATAAAGTGCTCAAGTAATGAATCCACCCGGATCCCAAGGTATATCAAAGCCAATTTTAATTAGCAATGATTTGTAATTTAGTAGTGAGCACAAAGCAACATATATCATGCAATGATGAAGTCTAACTCTCTTCCTATGCATCGGCATGTCATACAAGAACAATTCATGCACATCAAGTAAAGGCCAATACATAGCATAAGCAGTTTCTTGCAATTTTATCGTATTGGAAACATGAAGAGGTGGAGATGTAGTTCCTCTCTCATAATAATTGCAAGTAGGAGCAGCAAGCATATGCATATTATATTCATCAAAATCATCATGTGCAATAGTAAAAGGCAACCCATCAATGTAATCCTTAATAAGAGCAAACTTCTCCGATATAGTGTAGTTGGGAGAATTCAAAAAGATAATAGGACTATCATGCGTGGGTGCAATAGCAACAATTTCATTTTTAACATAAGGAACTATAACAAGTTCATCTCCATAAGCATCATTCATATTGGCATCTTGGCCACAAGCATAGCAAGTATCAAGTTCATCAAAAAGGGATATTTCAAGTGAATCAACGGGATCATAGCAATTATCATAGCATTCATCCTTCGGTAAGAACGAAGGGACATTAAACAATGTATGAGTTGGAGAGTTACTCTCCTTAGGAGGTGGGCACGGGTAGCTAATCCGCTCTTCCTCCTTTTGTTCTTCGCTCTCCTCGTCATCTTTTTCATCCAATGAGCTCACAGTTTCATCAATTTCTTCTTCCATAGACTCCTGCAAAATATTAGTCTCTTCTTGGACAGTGGAGACATTCTCAATAAATACATCAATATCGTAATTGCATTTATAATTGTCATAGCAATATTTAAGTATAGCAAAATTTTCAGGTCTATAAACTGAATCATCAAAATCTTCATACTTTTCAAACAAAGATTCAATTTCATAAGCACCCTTAAAAGCAACAAATTCTTCTATTCGCTCCACATCATAGTAATCATATCTACCATTAGCATAAGAAGCTAAGGTTTCATTATCATCAAATTTGCATGAAAAGGGAAGGTGTGGAGCCTTCATCCTATAGCAACAAGTATAATCATATCTCTGGCATAAATTCCAAGCATACCAATGCAACATATCAATTTGATCCCATAAGAGTTTCCCTTTTTGTGTCAAACGATAATCCCTAAAGTATTCACGTTGATCCAACGTGTCTCCCATTATAAAGTTGAACGGGGTTTTCTTAGGATTATCAAAGTAGTGTTTAATATTTTTCACATAATGAGCATCGAGGGTTTTAGGAGGTTCCCCATCTCCATGAGTAGCAAGTACAACTAATTTGTTTGGTGTTTCGTGTTCCATATCCATAATTAAAGATATCAAACAATTTAGAACACAAAATAAAAACTACTTAGTGATAAAGCAAACAAGCACACATGAGAATATTCACCCCACGCTATTCCTCCCCGGCAACGGCGGCAGAAAAAGGTCTTGATAACCCACAAGTATAGGGGATCGTTTGTAGCCTTTTTTGATAAATAATAGTGTCGAACCCAATGAGGAGCTAAAGGCAAAACAAATATTCCCTCAAGTTCTATCAACCACCGATACAACTCTACGCACACTTAATGTTTGCTTTACCTAGAACAAGAATAAAACTAGAACTACTTTGTAGGTGTGGTAGGATAAGTTTGCCAGATAATAAAGAATGTGAAAATAAAATTTAGGTGCTGTTTTAATAAAAGTGCAATTTAATAAAGCGAGTGTGGAAGAGTGGTGATAGGATTTGCGGAATTGTCCTTAGGTAATCGATAACTAGACCGGTACTCATTCTTGCAATTTTATATGAGGGAGAGGCATGAGCTAACATACTTTCTCTACTTGGATCATATGCACTTATGATTGGAACTCTAGCAAGCATCCGCAACTACTAAAGATCATTAAGGTCATGAAACCCAACCATAGCATTAAGTATCAAGTCCTCTTTACTCCCATACGCCATAACCCCCAAACTCGGGTGTGTGCTTCTGTCACTGACGCCACCCACCATAAGAGAACCATGAACATATTGCAATACCCTACTGCAGGGACCCCTAACATTTGCGTGAGATGGAGGGCACCGTAGGATAGCACCATAATAAAATATACAATCATACCAACCAAGATCACGATTAACCCATAAGACAAAATAGATCTACTCAAACATCATAGGATGGCAACATAGTATTGGATAATAATATGAAGCATAAAGCACCATGTTCAAGTAGAGGGTACAGCGGGTTGCGGGAGAGTGGACCGCTGTAGATAGATGGGGGAAGGTGATGGAGTTGTTGGTGAAGATGACGGAGTTGTTGGACTAGATCGCCGTCACACGATGATTGCCCCGGCGGCGTTCCGACGCCACCGAGAGAGAGAGGGGAATAGAGCCCCCCTCCTTCCTTTTCTTCCTTGGCCTCCCCCTAGATGGGAGGAGAGTTCCCCCTCTGGTCCATGGCCTCCATGGCGGCGGAGGGGCGGGAGCCCCTCCAAGATTGGATCTCCCTCTCTATTCTCTTCCGTTTCGCGTTCCCTAGATCTGGCCGAAAACTGTTTCTTAAATATCCGGAGATCCGTAACTCCGACTGTGCTGAGATTTTAACACGATCTTTTCTCGGATATAAGATTCCTTGTGCCCGAAGTAGAGCTCCAACCGACGTACGAGGAGGGCACAACCCACCACCACGCGCCTGGGCTGTCTGGCGCGCCCATGTGTCTTGTGGTGGTTGTGGGCCGCCGTTTGCGTTGATTCCACCTCCCAAAAATCACAAATATTCCAAAATAATTCTCCATAAATTTTTATCGTGTTTGGACTTCGTTTGATATGGATATTCTGCGAAACAAAAAACATGCAGAAAACAGGAACTGGCACTGGGCACTGGATCAATAGGTTAGTCCAATAAATCATATAAAATGTTGCCAAAAGTATGTGAAAGTTGTATAATATTGGCATGAAAAACAATAAAAAATTATAGATATGACGGAGACATATCACCGCCCGCCTTGCTCGCATCCTCTCCATTAATGGCACCTGAGCCGCTGTTTAATACGGGCGGCCTTACTGTTCGCCTCCCATTCCCCTCCCGCAGACCTCCACCAATGCCATGGCACAGAAGGATCATCTGCCACTAGTCTATCAGTTTGATGAAGTCGACTCTGAGCCGGACGAGATAGAAAATAAGGAGGAATGAGGCTTCATGGACATGGCCCTGAACGAGCTAGCCACGGCGGTTACTGCCCCCGCGCCCGTCCTAGCTCCCATCCCCGCGCCCGCGCCAGCAACCATCCCTGTAGCATTGACGGGCTGGTCGCCGAGTACTATCGCAGAGCTGGAAGCCGCGGGCATCAGCGAGGTCTCCGCAGACCCGTGCGAGCTCGTGTACATGCCAGCGCCAGCGCCCAGGCCCGTGCCTGTGCGCGCCCGTGCCTGTGCGTGCCGTGGCGCCGGTCCCCGTGCGTTTGCCTGCACCCGCCGCGCCCGTGCATGTGCGCATGATACGTCTCCAACGTATCTATAATTTTTTATTGTTCCATGCTATTATATTATCTGTTTTGGATGTTTTATATGCATTAATATGCTATTTTATATTATTTTTGCGACTAACCTATTAACCTAGAGCCCAGTGCCAGTTTCTGTTTTTCCTTGTTTTTGAGTTTCGCAGAAAAGGAATACCAAACGGAGTCCAAACGGAATAAAACTTTCGCGATGATTTTTCTTGGACCAGAAGACACCCCGGAGACTTGGAGTTCAAGTCAGAAGAGCCACGAGGCGGCGACAAGGGTGGAGAGCGCGCCCAGGGGGTAGGGCGCGGCCCCTGCCTTGTGGGCCCCACGTGACTCCACCGACCTACTTCTTCGTCCTATATATTCATATATATTCCAAAACTCTCAGAAGCATCCACGAAAAGTCTTTTCCACCGCCGCAACCTTCTGTACCCGTGAGATCCCATCTAGGGACCTTTTACGGCACCCTGCCGGAGGGGGATTCTATCACGGAGGGATTCTACATCAACTCTATTGCCCTTCCGATGAAGCATGAGTAGTTTACCTCAGACCTACGGGTCCATAGCTAGTAGCTAGATGGCTTCTTCTCTCTCTTTGCTTCTCAATACCATGTTCTCCTTGTTGTTCTTGGAGATCTATCCGATGTAATATTCTTTTGTGGTGTATTTGTCGAGATCCAATGAATTGTGGATTTATGATCAGCTTATCTATGAATATTATTTGAATCTTCTCTGAATTCTTATATGCATGATTTGATATCTTTGTAATTCTCTTCGAATTATCAGTTTGGTTTGGCCAACTAGATTGGTTTTTCTTGCAATGGGAGAAGTGCTTAGCTTTGGGTTCAATTTTGCGGTGTCCTTTCCCAGTGACAGTAGGGGCAGCAAGGCACGTATTGTATTGTTGCCATCGAGGATAAAAAGATGGGGTTTACATCATATTGCTTGAGTTTATTCCTCTACATCATGTCATCTTACTTAATGTGTTACTCTGTTCTTCATGAACATAATACTCTAGATGCAGGCAGGAGTCGGTCGATGTGTGGAGTAATAGTAGTAGATGCAGAATCGTTTCGGTCTACTTGACACGGACGTGATGCCTATATTTCATAATCATTGCCTTGGATATCGTCATAACTTTGCGCTTTTCTATCAATTGCTCGACAGTAATTTGTTCACCCACCGTATTATTTGCTATCTTGAGAGAAGCCTCTAGTGAAACCTATGGCCCCCGGGTCTATTTTCCATCATATTACTTTCCGATCTACTATTTTGCAATCTTTTATTTTCAGATCTATAAACCAAAAAACCCAAAAATATTTACTTTATCTTTTGTTTAGTTTTACCTATCTCTACCAGATCTCACTTTTGCAAGTAACCGTGAAGGGATTGACAACCCCTTTATCGCGTTGGGTGCAAGTTATTTGATTGTTTGTGCACGTGCTAGGTGATTTGTGCGTTGTCTCCTACTGGATTGATACCTTGGTTCTCTAACTGAGGGAAATACTTATCTCTACTTTGCTGCATCACCCTTTCCTCTTCAAGGGAAAAACCAACGCAAGCTCAAGAAGTAGCAGGAAGAATTTTTGGCACAGTTGCCGGGGAGATCTACGCCAAGTCAAGACATACCAAGTACCCATCATAAAACTCTCATCTCTTGCATTACATTATTCGCCATTTGCCTCTCATTTTCCTCTCCCCACTTCTAAAATGATTTTCGAAAAGATTTGCCTTTTTATTCGACCTCTTTTTCGTTTGCATTTTTCTCGTTAGATCTCTTCTTTGCTTGTGTTACCATGTGCCTTCTATTTGCTTGCATCTTTGTTTGCTAAAAATCTTTTGATATGGATCCACTTAAAGTTTTCTACTTGGATCACCTTCGATCCATATGTGCTCGTGCTGAAACCCAACTAGTTTAGTTGAGGGAAAATCTTTAGATGAGCATGCTCATTTTGTGCGTCACCGTTTGTCTAAAAAAGGGAGACTCTTATGGAATCAAATAAATTGTTTGCTATGCTATGCTTGGAATCTTTGTGAACTTTTTGATTTTACTTGTTGCTCTAAGAACCCTTAAAAACACCTTCCCTACCTATGTGAGTTTAATGATAATGAAATCTTATGTTCTTATGAAAAGGGTGTTTACAGTTACTATGATATCGAACAAATTGAAGAATTTGTTGCTTTTAAGGGTGCTTATGAAGTTGCTTCTTTGATTGAAAAGTATGATATTACCCTCTACAAATCTGAAAATTTGGACATACTTAAATATTTCTATGAAAACTATGCTCACAATGCCTATGTCAAAGAATTTATTGAGAGAATGACCGTTGCTTTGGAAGAAAATAATGATATGCATTAATCTATAGATAATTATGATTCCGATGATTTGATTGAGATACCCTCCCTTGATGAGTGTGATGCTTTCTATTCTTGTGGCCATGATGCCAATATTTATGGAGATGAATTTGCTATAGTCCCTTATGTTAAACATGAGATTGTTGCTATTGCACCCATACTTGATAATTCCTTGAATCAAAAGCATGATTGCAATGATGTTACTATAAAATCTATTAATGTCAATTGTGTTAATGATATGCAAAACCCTAAGCTTAGGGATGCTTATTTTGCTATGTCTACTACTTGTTGTAACGATCATGATTGGGGTGATTTTTCTTATGATCTTAAAATTTTATTTAAGCCCCATGATGAATATGAGATTGATAATAATGTTTGCAATAATACTGAAAGTGGGTTTGGAAGAGTGTCTACTTTAGATCCCACATATTTGGAGAATATTCAATCTTATGAAATTTTTGATAAAAGTGGGTTTGGAGAGGTCATGACTTTAGTTAATGTTAATCCCACTATTTTGGAAGAGTGTCAACTTCGCATGCATGTGGATCGTGTTGAGAATATGTCATGTGATAGCTATTTTGTTGAATTTTCTTATGATCCTACATGTAATTATTATGAGAGAGGAAAATATGGTTGTAGAAATTTTCATGTTACTAAATTACCTCTCTTCATGTTGAGATTGCTATCGTCTCTTTCTTCTTCCTTGCATATGCTAGTTTTTGCTTGCCTTGATAATTTGTTTGCTTTTAAAATGCCTATGCATAGGAAGTATGTTAGACTTATATGTGTTTTGTCACGTGTTTTATGATGCTCTCTTTGTGCTTCAATTCTTCTCTTTTATGTGAGCATCATTGAAATTATCAATGCCTAGCTAAAAGGCTTTAAAGAAAAGCGCTAGTTGGGAGACAACCCAATATTTTTCCTTGCTATTTTTCAATAAAATTTTCATCTAGCCTCTAGTTAGATGTGTTTTGGTGTTTTAATTAGTGTTTGTGCCAAGTAAGACCTTTGGGATGGCTTACGGTGATAGTTGATTTGATCTTGTTGAAAAACAGAAACTTTTGCGTCCAGTCACAGAATTTTAATAATTTACTGAAGTACTGAAAAACCCGGAATTTTTTAAAAGAGATTTATTTACAAATTTCCTATGTTTTCCTAATTTTTCAGAATTGTTAGAGTTACATAAGTATTAGAGCAATTCGGATCTTCGCAGACTGTTCTGTTTTTGACAGATTCTGTTTTCTTTGTGTCGTTTGCTTATTTTGATGAATCTATGGGTAGTATCGGGGGGTATGAACCATGGAGAAGTTAGAATACAGTAGATATTACACCAATATAAATAAAGAATGAGTTTGCAACAGTACCAAAAGTGGTGATTTATTTTCTTATACTAACGGAGCTTATGAGATTTTCTATTGAGTTTTGTGTTGTGAAGTTTTCATGTTTTGGGTAAGGATTTGATGGACTATGGAATAAGGAGTGGCAAGACCCTAAGCTTGGGGATTCCCAGGGCACCCTAAGGTAATATTCAAGGACAACCAAGAGCCTAAGCTTGGGGATGCCCCGGAAGGCATCCCCTCTTTCGTCTTCGTCTATCGGTAACTTTACTTGAGGCTATATTTTTATTCACCACATGATATGTGTTTTGCTTGGAGCGTCTTGTATGATTTGAGTCTTTGCTTTTTAGTTTGACACAATCATCCTTGCTGTACACACCTTTTGAGAGGGACACACATGAATCGCGATTTATTAGAATACTCTATATGCTTCACTTATATCTTTTGAGCTAGGCAATTTTGCTCTAGTGCTTCACTTATATCTTTTTAGAGCACGACGGTGGCTTTATTTTATAGAAATTATTGAACTCTCATGCTTCACTTATATTATTTTGAGAGTCTCTAAACAGCATGGTAATTTGCTTTGGTTATGAATTTAGTCCTAATATGATAGACATCCAAGAGGGATATAATAAAAACTTTCATATAAAGTGCATTGAATACTATGAGAAGTTTGATTCCTTATGATTGTTTTGAGATATAAAGATGGTGATATTAGAGTCATGCTAGTGAGTAATTGTGAATTGGAGAAATACTTGTGTTAAGGTTTGTGAGTCCCGTAGCATGCACGTATGGTGAACCGTTATGTAACGAAGTTGGAGCATGAGATATTTTTTGATTGTCTTCCTTATGAGTGGCGGTCGGGGACGAGCGATGGTCTTTTCCTACCAATCTATCCCCCTAGGAGCATGCACGTAGTACTTTGTTTCGATGACTAATAGATTTTTGCAATAAGTATGTGAGTTCTTTATGACTAATGTTGAGTCCATGGATTATACGCACTCTCACCCTTCCACCATTGCTAGCCTCTCTAGTGCCGTGCAACTTTCGCCGGTACCAAACACCCACCATATACCTTCCTCAAAACAACCACCACTACCTATTATGGCATTTCCATAGCCATTCTGAGATATATTGCCATGCAACTTTCTATCGTTCCGTTTTATTATGAGATGCTTCATCATTGTCATATTGCTTTGCATGATCATGTAGTTGACATCGTATTTGTGGCAAAGCCACCTTTCATAATTCTTTCATACATGTCACTCTTGATTCATTGCACATCCCGGTACACCGCCGGAGGCATTCATATAGAGTCATATTTTGTTCTAAGTATCGAGTTGTAATTCTTGAGTTGTAAGTAAATAAAAGTGTGATGATCTTCATTATTAGAGCATTGTCCCATGTGAGGAAATAAAAAAAAAGGCCAAAAGGCCAAGCCAAAAAAAAGGAAGAAAAAAAAGAAAAAAAAGAGAAGAAGAGAGAAGGGGCAATGCTACTATCCTTTTTCCACACTTGTGCTTCAAAGTAGCACCATGATCTTCATGATAGAGAGTCTCCTATTTTGTCACTTTCATATACTAGTGGGAAATCTATTGGGGAACGTAGCATGCAATTTCAAAAAAATTCCTACGCTCACGCAAGATCTATCTAGGAGATGCATAGCAACGAGAGGGGAGAGTGTGTCCACGTACCCTTGTAGACGGAAAGCGGAAGCGTTAGCTTAACGCGGTTGATGTAGTCGAACGTCTTCGCGATCCAACCGATCAAGCACCGAACGTACGGCACCTCCGAGTTCAGCACACGTTCAGCTTGATGACGTCCCTCGAACTCTTGATCCATTAGAGGGTCGAGGGAGAGTTCCGTCAGCACGACGGCGTGGCTACGGTGTTGGTGATGTGATCCACGCAGGGCTTCGCCTAAGCACTACGACGCTATGACCGGAGGAGTAAACTGTGGAGGGGGGCACCGCACACGGCTAAGGGAATATCTGATGTGTTCTAGGGTGCCACCCTGCCCCCGTATATAAAGGAGGGGAGGAGGAGGCCGGCCACCAAATGGGGCGCGCCATGGGGGGGAGTCCTACTAGGACTCCACTCCTAGTAGGATTCGCCCCCCCCCCCCCCCACTTTTCCTTTCTCCGGAGGTGGAAAGAGGGAAGCAGAGGGAGAGGGAGAAGGAAAGGGAGGCGCCACCCCCTTCCCTAGTCCAATTCGGCCTCCTCCCTTGTGGGCGGCGCACCAGCCCCTTGTGGGCTGGTTAGCCTCCCTCCTATGGCCCATATCTTCCACCGGGGGGTTCCGGTAACCCCTCCGGTACTCTGGTATAAACCCGATACACTCCGGAAACCTTCCGGTGTCCGAATACTACCTTCCAATATATCAATCTTTACCTCTCAACCATTTTGAGACTCCTCGTCATGTCCATGATCTCATCCGGGACTCCGAACAATCTTCGGTCACCAAAACACATAACTCATAATACAAATCGTCATCGAATATTAAGCGTGCGGACCCTACGGGTTCGAGAACTATGTAGACATGACCGAGACATATCTCCGATCAATAACCAATAGCGGAACCTGGATGCTCATATTGGTTCCCACATATTCTATGAAGATCTTTATCGGTCAAACCGCATAACAACATACGCCATTCCCTTTGTCATCGGTATGTTACTTGCCCGAGATTCGATCGTCGGTATCTTCATACCTAGTTCAATCTCGTTACCGGCAAGTCTCTTTACTCGTTCCGTAATGCATCATCCCGTAACTAACTCATTAGTCACATTGCTTGCAAGGCTTATCATGATGTGCATTACCGAGAGGGCCCAGAGATACCTCTCCGATACTCGGAATGACAAATCCTAATCTTGATCTATGCCAACCCAACAAACACCTTCAGAGACACTTGTAGAGCATCTTTATAATCACCCAGTTATGTTGTGATGTTTGATAGCACACAAGGTGTTCCTCCGGTATTCGGGAGTTGCATAATCTCATAGTCAGAGGAATATGTATAAGTTTTTTTTTGACCATGAGGACTGCAGGGCTTACATATGTATAAGTCATGAAGAAAGCAATAGCAATAAAACTAAATGATCATTATGCTAAGCTAACGGATGGGTCTTGTCCATCACATCATTCTCCTAATGATGTGATCCCGTTCATCAAATGACAACACATGTCTATGGTTAGGAAACTTAACCATCTTTGATTAACGAGCTAGTCTAGTAGAGGCTTACTAGGGACACTGTGTTTTGTCTATGTATTCACACATGTATCAAGTTTCCGGTTAATACAATTCTAGCATGAATAATAAACATTTATCATGATATAAGGAAATATAAATAACAACTTTATTATTGCCTCTAGGGCATATTTCCTTCAGTCTCCCACTTGCACTAGAGTCAATAATCTAGTTCATATCGCCATGTGATTTAACACCAATAGTTCACATCTTTATGTGATTAACACCCATAGTTCATATCGCCATGTGACCAACACCCAAAGGGTTTACTAGAGTCAATAGTCTAGTTCACATCGCCATGTGATTAATACCCAAAGAGTATTAAGGTGTGATCATGTTTTGCTTGTGAGAGAAGTTTAGTCAACGGGTCTGCCACATTTAGATCCGTATGTATTTTGCAAAATTTCTATGTTTACAATGCTCTGCATGGAGCTACTCTAGCTAATTGCTCCCACTTTCAATACGTATCCAGATTGAGACTCAGGGTCATCTGGATCGGTGTAAAAGCTTGCATCGATGTAACTCTTTACGACGAACTCTTCATCACCTCCATAACCGCGAAACATTTCCTTAGTCCTCTAAGGATAATTTTTGACTGTTGTCTAGTGATCTACTCCTGGATCACTATTGTACCCCCTTGACAAACTCATGGCAAGGTACACAACAGGTTTGGTACACAGCATGGCATACTTTATAGAACCTATGGCTGAGGCATAGGGAATGACTTTCATTCTCTCTCTATCTTCTGCCGTGGTCATGCTTTGAGTCTTACTCAACTTTATACCTTGAATACAGGCAAGAACTCTTTCTTTGACTGATCCTTTTTGAACTCCTTCAAAACTTTGTCAAGGTATATGCTTTGTGAAAGTCCTATTAAGCGTCTCGATCTATCCCTGTAGATCTTGATGCTCAATACTTAAGCAGCTTCACCGAGGTCTTTTTATTGAAAAATTCTTATTCAAGTATCCTTTTATGCTATCCAGAAATTCTATATCATTTTCAATCAGCAATATGTCATCCACATATAATATCAGAAATGCTACAGAGCTCCCACTCACTTTCTTGTAAATACAGGCTTCACCATAAGTCTGTATAAAACCATATGCTTTGATCACCTTATCAAAGCGTATATTCCAACTCCGAGATGTCTGCACCAGTCCATAGATGGATCGCTGGAGTTTGCGCACTTTGTCAGCACTTTTAGGATCGACAAAACCTTCTGGTTGCATCATATACAATTCTTCTTTAAGAAATCCATTAAGGAATGCAGTTTTGACATCTATTTGCCAGATTTCATAAAATGCAGCAATTGCTAACATGATTCGGACAGACTTAAGCATCGCTACGAGTGAGAAGGTCTCATCGTAGTCAACTCCTTGAACTTGTCGAAAACCTTTTGCAACAAGTCGAGCTTTGTAGACAGTAACATTACCATCAGCGTCAGTCTTCTTCTTAAAGATCCATTTATTCTCTATGGCTTGCCGATCATCGGGCAAGTCAACCAAATTCCACACTTTATTCTCATACATGGATCCCATCTCAGATTTCAGGGCCTCAAGCCATTTCGCGGAATCTGGGCTCATCATCGCTTCCTCATAGTTTGTAGGTTCGTTATGGTCTAGTAACATGACTTCCAGAACAGGATTACCGTACCACTCTGGTGCGGAACGTACTCTGGTTGACCTATAATGTTCGGTAGTAACTTGATCTAAAGTTTCATGATCATCATCATTAGCTTCCTCACTAATTGGTGTAGGCATCACGGGAACTGTTTTCTGTGATGAGTTATTCTCCAATTCGAGAGAAGGTACAATTAACTCATCAAGTTCTACTTTCCTCCCACTCACTTCTTTCGAGAGAAACTCCTTCTCTAGAAAGGATCCATTCTTAGCAACAAAGATCTTGCCTTCGGATCTGTGATAGAAGGTGTAACCAACAGTTTCTTTTTGGGTATGCTACGAAGATGCACTTCCCCGATTTGGGTTCGAGCTTATCAGGCTGAAGCTTTTTCACATAAGCATCGCAACCCCAAACTTTAAGAAACGACAGCTTAGGTTTCTTGCCAAACCATAGTTCATACGGTGTCGTCTCAATGGATTTAGATGGTGCCCTATTTAACAAGAATGCAGCTGTCTCTAATGCATAACCCGAAAACGATAGTGGTAAATCGGTAAGAGACATCATAGATCGCACCATATCTAATAAAATACGGTTACGATGTTCGGACACACCATTACGTTGTGGTGTTCCAGGTGGCGTGAGTTGCGAAACTATTCCACATTATTTTAAATGAAGAAAAACTCGTAACTCAAATATTTGCCTCCGCGATCAGATCGTAGAAACTTTATTTTCTTGTTACGATGATTTTCCACTTCACTCTGAAATTCTTTGAACTTTTCAAATGTTTCAGACTTATGTTTCATTAAGTAGATATACCCATATTTGCTCAAATCATCTGTGAAGGTCAGAAAATAATGATACCCGCCGCGAGCCTCAACACTCATCGGACCGCATACAACGGTATGTAATATTTCCAATAAGTCATTGGCTTGCGCCATTGTTCCGGAGAACGGAGTTTTAGTCATCTTGCCCATGAGGCATGGTTCGCAAGTATCAAATGATTCATAATCAAGTGATTCCAAAAGCCCATCTGCATGGAGTTTCTTCATTGGCTTTACACCAATATGACCTAAATGGCAGTGCCACAAATATGTTGCACTATCATTATCAACTTTGCATCTTTTGGCATCAATATTATGAATATGTGTATCACTACGATCGAGATTCAATAAACCATTTATATTGAGTGTATGACCATAGAAGGTTTTATTCATGTAAACAGAACAACAATTATTCTCTGACTTAAATGAATAACCGTATCGCAATAAACATGATCCAATCATATTCATGCTCAACGCAAACACCAAATAACATTTATTTAGGTCCAACACTAATCCCGAAGGTAGAGGGAGTGTGCGATGGTGATCTTCTCAACCTTGGAATCACTTCCAACACACATCCTCACCTCGTCATTAACTAGTCTCTGTTCATTTTGCAACTCCTGTTTTGAGTTACTAATGTTAGCAACTGAACCGGTATCAAATACCCAGGGGCTACTATGAACACTAGTAAAATACACATCAATAACATGTATATCAAATATACCTTTGTTCACTTTGCCATCCTTCTTATCCACCAAGTATTTGGGGCAGTTCCGCTTCTAGTGACCATTTCCTTTGCAGTAGAAGCACTCAGTTTCAGGCTTAGGTCCAGACTTGGGTTTCTTCCCGGGAGTAGCAACTTGCTTGCTATTCTTCTTGAAGTTCCCTTTCTTGCCCTCGCCCTTTTTCTTGAAACTAGTGGTCTTGTCAACCATCAACACTTGATGCAATTTCTTGATTTCTACCTTCACCGATTTCAGCATCGCGAAGAGCTTGGAATCGTTTTCGTCATCCCTTGCATATTATAGTTCATCACGAAGTTCTAGTAACTTGGTGATAGTGACTAGAGAACTCTGTCAATCACTATCTTATCTGGAAGATTAACTCCCACTTGATTCAAGCGATTGTAGTACCCAGACATTCTGAGCACATGCTCACTAGCTGAGCTATTCTCCTCCATCTTGTAGGCAAAGTACTTGTCAGAGGTCTCATACCTCTCGACACGGGCATGAGTCTGAAATACCAATTTCATCTCTTTGGAACATATCATATGCTCCGTGGCGTTCAAAACATTTTTGAAGTCCCGCTTCCAAGCCATAAAGTATGGTGCACTAAACTATCAAGTAGTCATCATATCGAGCTTGCCAAACGTTCATAACGTCTGCATCTACTCCTGCAATAGGTCTGTCATCTAGCGGTGCATCATGGACATAATTCTTCTGTGCAGCAACGAGGATATTCCTCAGATCATGGACCCAGTCCGCATCATTGCTACTATCATCTTTCAACTTAGTTTTCTCTAGGAACATATCAAAAATAAAACAAGGGAGCTATACGCGAGCTATTGATTTACAACATAATTTGCAAATACTACCAGGACTAAGTTCATGATAAATTAAGTTCAATTAATCATATTACTTAAGAACTCCCACTTAGATAGACATCCCTCTAGTCATCTAAATGATCACGTGATCCATATCAACTAAACCATGTCCGATCATCATGTGAGATGGAGTAGTTTTCAATGGTGAACACCTCTATGTTGATCATATCTACTATATGATTCACGTTCGACCTTTCGGTCTCAGTGTTCCGAGGCCATGTCTGTACATGCTAGGCTCGTCAAGTTTAACCTGAGTATTCCGCGCGTGCAAAACTGTCTTGCACCCGTTGTATGTGAACGTAGAGCTTATCACACCTGATCATCACGTGGTGTCTCGGCACGACGAACTATCGCAACGGTGCATACTCAGGGAGAACACTTATACCTTGAAATTTTAGTGAGGGATCATCTTATAATGCTACCGCCATACTAAGCAAAATAAGATGCATAAAAGATAAACATCACATGCAATCAAAATATGTGACATGATATGGCCATCATCATCTTGTGCCTTTGATCTCCATCTCCAAAGCATCGTCATGATCTCCATCGTCACCGGCTTGACACCTTGATCTCCATCGTAGCGTCGTTGTCATCTCGCCAACTATTGCTTCTACAACTATCGCTAACGCATAGTGATAAAGTAAAGCAATTACATGGCGATTGCATTTCATACAATAAAGCGACAACCATAAGGCTCCTACCAGTTGCTGATAACTTTTACAAAACATGATCATCTCATACAATAACGTATATCACATCATGTCTTGACCATATCACATCACAACATGCCCTGCAAAAACAAGTTAGACGTCCTCTACTTTGTTGTTGCAAGTTTTACGTGGCTGCTACGGGCTTCTAGCAAGAACCGTTCTTACCTACGCATCAAAACCACAACGATTTTTCATCAAGTGTGCTGTTTTAACCTTCAACAAGGACCGGCCGTAGTCAAACTTGATTCAACTAAAGTTGGAGAAACAGACACCCGCCAGCCACCAGTGTGCAAAGCACGTCGGTAGAACCAGTCTCATGAACACGGTCATTTAATGTCGGTCCGGTCCGCTTCATCCAACAATACCGCCGAATCAAAGTAAGACGTTGGTGGTAAGTAGTATGACTATTATCGCCCACAACTCTTTGTGTTCTACTCATGCATATCATCTATGCATAGACCTGGCTCGGATGCCACTGTTGGGGAACGTAGCATGCAATTTCAAAAAAATTCCTACGCTCACGCAAGATCTATCTAGGAGATGCATAGCAATGAGAGGGGAGAGTGTGTCCACATACCCTCGTAGAACGAAAGCGGAAGTGTTAGCTTAACGCGGTTGATGTAGTCGAACGTCTTCGCGATCCAACCGATCAAGCACCAAACGTACGGCACCTCCGAGTTCAGCACACGTTCAGCTCGATGATGTCCCTCAAACTCTTGATCCAGCAGAGGGTCGAGGGAGAGTTCCGTCAGCACGACGGCGTGGCGATGGTGTTGGTGATGTGATCCGCGCAGGGCTTCGCCTAAGCACTACGACGCTATGACCGGAGGAGTAAACTATGGAGGGGGGCACCGCACACGGCTAAGAGAATATATGATGTGTTCTAGGGTGCCCCCCTGCCCCCGTATATAAAGGAGGGGAGGAGGAGGCCGGCCACCAAAGGGGGCGCGCCATGGGGGGGGAGTCCTACTAGGAGTCCACTCCTAGTAGGATTCGCCCTCCCCGCCCCCCACTTTTCCTTTCTCCGAAGGTGGAAAGAGGGAAGGAGAGGGAGAGGGAGAAGGAAAGGGGGCGCCACCCCCTTCCCTAGTCCAATTCGGCCTCCTCCCTTGTGGGCGGCGCACCAGCCCCTTGTGGGCTGGTTAGCCTCCCTCCTATGGCCCATATCTTCCACCGGGGGGTTCCGGTAACCCCTCCGGTACTCCGGTATGTACCCGATACACTCCGGAACCCTTTCGGTATCTGAATACTACCTTCCAATATATCAATCTTTACATCTTGACCATTTTGAGACTCCTCGTCATGTCCGTGATCTCATCCAGGACTCTGAACAATCTTCGGTCTACAAAACACATAACTCATAATACAAATCGTCATCGAACATTAAGCGTGCGGACCCTACGGGTTCGAGAACTATGTAGACATGACCGAGACATATCTCCGATCAATAACCAATAGCGAAACCTGGATGCTCATATTGGTTCCCACATATTCTACGAAGATCTTTATCGGTCAAACCGCATAACAACATACGTCATTCCCTTTGTCATCGGTATGTTACTTGCCCGAGATTCGATCGTCGGTATCTTCATACCTAGTTTAATCTCGTTACCGGCAAGTCTCTTTACTCGTTCCGTAATGCATCATCCTTTAACTAACTCATTAGTCACATTGCTTGCAAGGCTTATCATGATGTGCATTACCGAGAGGGCCTAGAGATACCTCTCCGAAACTCGGAGTGACAAATCCTAATCTTGATCTATGTCAACCCAACAAACACCTTCGGAGACACCTGTAGAGCATCTTTATAATCACCCAGTTACATTGTGACGTTTGATAGCACACAAGGTGTTCCTCCGGTATTCGGGAGTTGCATAATCTCATAGTCAGAGGAATATGTATAAGTCATGAAGAAAGCAATAGCAATAAAACTTAACGATCATTATGCTAAGCTAATGGATGGGTCTTGTCCATCACATCATTCTCCTAATGATGTGATCCTGTTCATCAAATGACAACACATGTCTATGGTTAGGAAACTTAACAATCTTTGATTAACGAGCTAGTCTAGTAGAGGCTTACTAGGGACACTGTGTTTTGTCTATGTATTCACACATGTATCAAGTTTCCGGTTAATACAATTCTAGAATGAATAATAAACATTTATCATGATATAAGGAAATATAAATAACAACTTTATTATTGCCTCTAGGGCATATTTCCTTCAAAATTTTCATTATAGAACTTGGCTTGTATATTCCAACGATGGGCTTCCTCAAATTGCCCTAGGTCTTCATGAGCAAGCAAGTTGGATGCACACCCACTTAGTTTTCTTTTGAGCTTTCATACACTTATAGCTCTAGTGCATTCGTTGCATGGAAATCCCTACTCACTCACATTGATATCTATTGATGGGCATCTCCATAGCCCGTTAAACGCCTAGTTGATGTGAGACTATCTCCTTCTTTTTTTTGTCTTCTCCACAACCACCATATTCTATTCCACCTATAGTGCTATGTCCATGGCTCACGCTCATGTATTGCATGAAAGTTGAAAAGGTTTGAGAACACTAAAAGTATGAAACAGTTGCTTGGCTTGTCATTGGGGTTGTGCATGATTTGAATATTTTGTGTGATGAAGATGGAGCATAGCCAGACTATATGATTTTGTAGGGATAAGCTTTCTTTGGCCATGTTATTTTGAGAAGACATAATTGCCTTGTTAGTACGCTTGAAGTATTATTGTTTTTATGTCAATATTAAACTTTTGTTTTGAATCTTATGGATCTGAATATTCATGCCACAATAAAGCAAATTACATGGATAAATATGTTAGGTAGCATTCCACATCAAAAATTCTGTTTTTATCGTTTACCTACTCGAGGACGAGCAGGAATTAAGCTTGGGGATGCTTGATACGTCTCCCACATATCTATAATTTTTTATTGTTCCATGTATTATATTATGTGTTTTGGATGTTTTATATGCATTAATATGATATTTTATATTATTTTTGGGACTAACTTATTAACCTAGAGCCTAGTGCCAGTTTCTATTTTTTTCCTTGTTTTTGAGTTTCGCAGAAAAGGAATACCAAATGGAGTCCAAAAGGACTAAAACTTTCGCGATGATTTTTCTTGGACCAGAAGACACCACAGAGACTTGGAGTTCAAGTCAGAAGAGCCACGAGGCGGCGACAAGGGGGGAGGGCGCGCCCCCTGCCTTGTGGGCCGCATGTGACTCCACCGACCTACTTCTTCGTCCTATATATTCACATATATTCCAAAACCCTCAGAAGCATCCACGAAAAGACTTTTCCACCGCCGCAACCTTCTGTACCCATGAGATCCCATCTAGGGACCTTTTCCGGCACCCTGCCGGAGGGGGATTCGATCACGGAGGGCTTCTACATCAACTCTATTGCCCTTCCAATGAAGCGTGAGTAGTTTACCTCAGGCCTACGGGTCCATAGCTAGTAGCTAGATGGCTTATTCTCTCTCTTTGATTCTCAATAACATGTTCTCCTCGTTGTTCTTGGAGATCTATACGATGTAATATTCTTTTGCGGTGTGTTTGTCGAGATCTGATGAATTGTGGATTTATGATCAGCTTATCTATGAATATTATTTGAATCTTCTCTGAATTCTTATATGCATGATTTGATATCTTTGTAATTCTCTTCGAATTATCGATTTGGTTTGGCCAACTAGATTGGTTTTTCTTGCAATGGGAGAAGTGCTTAGCTTTGGGTTCAATCTTGCGGTGTCCTTTCCCAGTGACAGTAGGGGCAGCAAGGCATGTATTGTATTGTTGCCATCAAGGATAAAAAGATGGGGTTTACATCATATTGCTTGAGTTTATTCCTCTACATCATGTCATCTTACTTAATGCGTTACTCTGTTCTTCATGAACTTAATACTCTAGATGCAGGCAGGAGTCGGTCGATGTGTGGAGTAATAGTAGTAGATGCATAATCGTTTCAGTCTACTTGACACGGACGTGATGCCTATATTTCATAATCACTGCCTTGGATATTGTCATAACTTTGCGCTTTTCTATCAATTGCTCGACAGTAATTTGTTTACCCACCGTATTATTTGTTATCTTGAGAGAAGCCTCTAGTGAAACCTATGGCCCCCGGGTCTATTTTCCATCATATTACTTTCCGATCTACTATTTTGCAATCTTTTATTTTCAGATCTATAAACCAAAAAACCCAAAAATATTTACTTTATCTTTTGTTTAGTTTTACCTATCTCTACCAGATCTCACTTTTGCAAGTAACCGTGAAGGGATTGACAACCCCTTTATCGCATTGGGTGCAAGTTGTTTGATTGTTTGTGCAGGTGCTAGGTGATTTGTGCGTTGTCTCCTACTGGATTGATACCTTGGTTCTCAAACTGAGGGAAATACTTATCTCTACTTTGCTGCATCACCCTTTCCTCTTCAAGGGAAAAACCAACGCAAGCTCAAGAAGTAGCAGCGCGCGCCCCCCTCAGCTGCATGGGACACCGCCGTCGACCGCTACCTCGCAACGCCACAAGTTGCCGTACTCCCGCACCCCGCCCGTCGATCACGCGATGACATGATGTTTGATTTCCATGTGAAGAACATTCCGTGCTGCCTTGGGAAAATTTGCCGCGCAGGATTTGTGCATCTCTTTAACGCAAACGGTTTAGATTGAATACGGTATGCAAAGCAAGACTTCACCGCTAAGCCAAGAGAAAATCTGGCACGCAGGATTTGTACGTCCCTTCAACGCAAATAGTTTTTTCAGATGATCCGTGTGCAACCACATACATACAATTTGACAGATTTGCATCTGTCATATTGGGTATATTGCCATTTGTCAAACTGGAAAGATTGACATTTGTTGATCTAGTAACATTGCCCATTGTCAACCTTGTAACCCTGCCATTTGTCAAAATATGCAGCTAAAAATCACTAGCACTATCTAATTTTCCAACTGAAATTTAGTAAGCATAGAATTCATTCATAGATTAAGCAGTCGTTCTTTATACAAACAGTTTAACTCGATAGCTGAACCGACCAAACTTTTCCCCAATTATTGCCAACTACGTACTGAAATAGCTAGTTCAACTATATATACTAGCTAATTTTAAGTACGTAGTATAGTTCAACCACATCTATAGTCAGATGAACTGAACAAAATAGCCCCTAAATACTACTACTACGGAGGGGCTTTGTACTACTTCTGGCAGCCTCTCCTCTATCGAGCGCGCTCAGTAAGAGGCAGAGGAGGAGGAGCCTACCGAAGAGCTGGACAACTGCACTATGGTGCCTGCCGTCGCTGCACCTTCAGCGACGCTCACCTCGAATGCCCTTTGCCGCTCCAGACGACCCCTCTCGAAGCGGCGGGACTCCTTGTAGATCTCCTGATTCCTCGCCTTTACGGTGGCGTGTGCTGCGGCCACGGCGGCGGTAAGGCTCTTTGCATGCTTGACGAGGCACTCCTCCTCCTCCCGCAGGAACTCGATGTAGCGCGCAAGGTCGCTGACGCACGTGCGGGCCTCCACCTCCGCCTCCCGCCTTCGGGCGGCGGTGGCGGAGCGGGTGATGACCCCGGCGGCCAACGGTGGGCTGGAGGCCACGGCGGCCGACGATGGGGTGGCGGCCACGACCACCAGCTCCCGCCTTCGGGCCGTGGTGGCGGAGCGGGTGATGGCCATGATGGCCGACAGTGGGGTGGCGGCCACGATGACCACCTCCCGCCTTCGGGCCGCGGCGGTGGAGCGGGCGATGGCCCTGGCTTTCGATGGTGGTGTGGCGGCCATGGCGACAGACGGCGGGGTGGCGGCAACAGCGGCCGGCAACAGCTGCCGACGGGCAGCGGTGGCGGAGCATGTGGTGGGTGTTCCGCGCACACCCAACAGGGATGCCACACGGACTACACTATGCCGGGGACTGCGTCGCTGTCGCGATGTAGCCTCCCAACTGGAGCTGTCCTCTGATGACGACGAAGTGGCTGAGTGACGACAACGGACCGGTGCCATTGGCAATTGTGGGAGAAGCAGACGAGATAAGCTACAGGGAGGGAGGGGAAAATGCAACGCAGGACTCGCCGAACGTGAGGGTTTATATAGCAGGCCGGTAAGCATTGGGATTTTGGGGGATTTCACCGAGTCGGGCGGGAAGCTTGCGTGGGAACCTGCGCGGTTGCACGGGAACGGGCTCACCGACGATTCATTGGCGACACTTCGAGCCACCGTTTGAAAAAAAGAACGCCCCCGCACGCTGCTCAAGCTTGCGCTCTAAGCCGTCTGTGGTAGCGGGGTGACAAGACATGCGAGAGGAGGACGAAAGGACACGTACACATACATTAATAAAAAACATTTGCGATTTAATTACCTACTACCCCCGTCCTGGTTTATAAGTCATCTTTGTATTTTTGTGCCAAATTTTGACTAGAGATTTAACTAATAAAATACGAATGCATGTCGCCAAAGATTATATCGTTGGATTCGTATTTGAACATAGTTTCCAATTATATAATTTTTATGACATGCATTAACATTTTGTTAGTTGAATTTAAGGTCAAAATATGGCACAAAATATAAAGGGGACTAATATACCAAGACGGAGGTAGTAGCACACGGCCGCTCTCTACGCAGTGTCGCAATTGCCGACCGGCTTGTAGACGACCATTCCCTGCGTGTTCAACTGCTCTATGCGTGTGGTTGCTCGTGGTTGAGGTGGCCGCAGCGTGCTCTGCTCGCGTCCCGCCGCGCGCGCTCTGCTCTCGCGTCCCTCCGGACGCTCTGCCCTCATCCCTCCACGCGCGCTGCCGGTGTTTGGGGCCGGCGCACGATCACGTACGTTAGTGCTGCCATTATGCATGCGGTTGCGCTGGGCGCGGCGCCATGATGCAGTTCCCCGCTGCAAAAAGTGCCATGCGGATGCGCCGAGAATCCAGGCCGCTCGGCCCCCATTTATTCCTGCGGCCATTTACCTTCATCTCTCGCGCCACACGACACAATAAGCACACCCACGACGACACATACAGAGAGGACATCCAGCGGTTCCAATGGCGCTCCCCATGGTTCCAATAGCGCTCCTAGTGGCCGACAATGACAACGGGGGGCAGTTCACCACGCATCACATACTGGACACCCACGTGAGGGGGAAGGCCCTCTCGGTGGTGTACACGAACGAGCAAGACTCGGTGGAGAGCTCCATCCAAACTATGGAGCAGTTGCTTGCTGAGGACAAGTACGAAGTGGTCAGCTTCGACCTTGAGTTCACCAGCGGTCGTGCCGGGCATGATCAGAAGGTTGCCATTGCCCAGTTGTGCATGTGACATGACGTCCTCGTCTACCACTACCACCTAGCCACAAGGCCTTGCGAGCGTTTCTCTAGGTTTATCAATAGCCCCGACTATAGTTTCACTACAGTGGACACCACCAACGATCTAAAAGCGCTCAAGGTTTTGGCTTGACCTGCCAGAATCTTGTCAATATCCATGACCACTACAAGGTCTCGGGCAGCGTCAACAAGAAACATAACTCCCTGGCTGACCTCGCCTCGGCCATCATCGACCCCTACTACATGAAGATGAAGGATGAGAGCAAGAAGGACAAGAACGCCTGGCACAGTGTCTGGCATCAGAGACTGGATGAAGAACACGTCAAGTACGCAGCCAAGGACGTGTACACAAGCTACGAGATGTACAGGCGGATCGTTGAGATGAGGAAGTGTCTTCTTCCTGCCCCAGACGAGGGATCGAGCCACAGAGTAGTGGCAGGAGCATCACAAGAAGTAGATGACTAGACGATCGTTTCTCCTAGTTTAGAATGCATGCAATTGTTTAGTGAGGTGTGTGCGAATGATCAGTATAGTCACTTATGTAATTGGATGTTTATTTCAATTATATATATATATGTGTGTGTGTGTGTGTGTTATTCTTCTGTAGACAGAGCAAATCACACGGCTTATTAGCGGCAATCGTCTGTGTTATTATTGGTCTTCGCACACATTTCTGATTACAGACCTGTTTGCCACGTATAACACACATCTTGTTCAGTTGAACTATTTATGTTATCTTGGCTCATCGCAAATAGTTCATCCGAGTGAACTGTATGCCCTCCATTGCACACACCTTGATCTGGTTGACCACTTCTATTGTGTTGCCTAATCACACACAGTTCATCCTAGTGAACTGTATGCCATATATCGCACACACCCTCATCTGGCTGCCCGTTTCTGTTGTTCTGCCTCATCGCAAAAAGTTCTGCTGGATTAACCATTTGCTAGGCATCACACACGCAACTCTAATCTGAATCGTGATTGATGTCACCGCCATCGCGAACATTTTGTATCTTTTTTGACGGTTTTATTACATCACGGCTTGTGATTAATGCATCGCACATAGTTTCATCGAAGGGTCTCTGATTGGACTGTCGTGTTTGGACCAACCTGCAGTAGTGATGACACGTATTTCTATCATTGCCATTAAGGAAAAAACAATGGGGTTTATTCATAATGATTGGATTTACTTTGTCTGCATCATGTCATCTTACTTAAGGCGTTACTATGTTCTTTATGAACTTAATACTCTAGATGCATGCTGGATAGCGGTCGATGTGTACAGTAATAGTAGTAGATGCAGGCATGAGTCGGTCTACTTGTCTCGGACGTGATGCCTATATACATGATCATTGCCTTGGATATCGTCATAATTATTCGCTTTTCTATCAATTGCCCAACAGTAATTTGTTTACCCACCGTATGCTATGTGATACGTCTCCAACGTATCTATAATTTTTTATTGTTTCATGCTATTATAGTATCAGTCTTGGATGTTTATTATGCAATTATATGCAATTATATATCATTTTTGGGACTAGCCTATTAACCTAGTGCCCAGTGCCAGTTGTTGTTCTTTTGCATGTTTTTGGCTTTTTAGGAAATCAATATAAAAAAGAGTCGAAACGGAGAAAAACTTTGGATTAATTTTTTTGGACCATAGGGGCCCTAGAAGCTTTCGGAGAAGACCTGACGAGCCACGAGGTGCGACAAGCTCGAGAGGCATGCCCTGGGGGGTAGGGCACGCCCCCAGGCCTGTGGGCCCCTCGTAGCACTTCATGACCTAATTTCAGCACTATAAATACCCAAATATTCCCCCAACATCAGAGAGCCACCTGAAATACTTTTTCCGCCGCCGCAAGTTTCTGTTCTCGTGAGATCCCATCTGGAGGCCTTCGCCGGCACTCAGCTGGAGGAGGAATCGATCATAGAGGAACTCTACATCAACCTTGCTGCCCTTCCAATGATGTGTGAGTAGTTTACCACAGACCTACGGGTCCATAGTTAGTAGTTAGATGGCTTCTTCTCTCCGTTTGATCTTCAATACAATGTTCTCCTTGATGTTCTTGGAGATCTATTCGATGTAATCACTTTTTGCGGTGTGTTTCTTGGGATCCGATGAATTGTGAGTTTATGATCAGATTATCTATGAATATTATTTGAGTCCTCTCTAAACTCTTTTATGCATGATTATTATAGCTTCGTATTTCTGTTCGATCTATTGATTTGGTTTGGCCAACTAGTTCGGTTTTTCTTGCAATTAGAGAGGTGCTTTGTGATGGGTTCGATCTTATGGCGCTCAATCCCAGTGACAGAAAGGGGCATGACACGTATTTGTTATCATTGCCATTAAGGATAAAAGGATGGGGTTTATTCATATTGATTGAGTTTACTTTGTCTACATCATGTCATCTTGCTTAAGGCGTTATTCTGTTCTTTCTAAACTTGATACTCTAGATGCATGCTGGATAGCGATCGACATGTGGAGTAATAGTAGTAGATGCAGGCAGGAGTCGGTCTACTTGTCTCGGACGTGATGCCTATATACATGATCATTGCCTTATATATCGTCATGATTATTCACTTTTCTATCAATTGCCCAATAGTAATTTTTGTACCCATGATTGCTTGTATCTGCGTTGGTATTTTCCCGAAGAGGAGAGGATGATGCAACACAACAACGGTAAGTATTTCCCTCAGTTATGAAACCAACGTTATCAGTCCAGTAGGAGAACCAAGCAACACTATGTAAATAGTATCTGCACACAAATAACAAATACTTGCAACCCAACGCGTAAGAGGGGTTGTCAATACCTCCACGGTATTGAGATAGATTAAATTGAATGAGATTGGATAAATAGATCT
Organism: Thinopyrum elongatum; assembly: GCA_011799875.1. Classification (NCBI taxonomy): domain Eukaryota; kingdom Viridiplantae; phylum Streptophyta; class Magnoliopsida; order Poales; family Poaceae; genus Thinopyrum; species Thinopyrum elongatum. The sequence continues at coordinate 448,601,692 of CM022303.1, forward strand.
GAAACACACACAAAAAAAAAGAAAAAGTGCATCAAGGTATTTATGGGTTTTTGGAATAATAAATCTAGAAATAATATGATAGGAAATAGACCCGGGGGCCGTAGATTTCACTAGTGGCTTCTCTCGAGAAAATAGCATACAATGGGTAAGCAAATTACTGTTGGGCAATTGATAGAAGAGCAAATAATTATGACGATATCCAAGGCAATGATCATCTATATAGGCATCACGTCCAAGATTAGTAGATCGACTCCTGCCTGCATCTACTACTATTACTCCACACATCGACAGCTATCCAGCATGCATCCAGTGTATTAAGTTCATGAAGAAACGGAGTAATGCAATAAGAACGATGACATGATGTAGACAAGATCTATTCATGTAGGAATAGACCCCATCTTTTTATCCTTAATAGCAATAATACATGCGTGCCTCGCTACCCCTTCTGTCACTGGGTGAGTACACCGCAAGATCGAACCCATCACAAAGCACCTCTTCCCATGGCAAGAAAAATCAATCTAGTTGGCCAAACCAAACCAAAGTTCCGAAGAAGAAATACGAGGCTATAACAATCATGCATAAAAGAGTTAAAAGAAGACTCAAATAATATTCATAGATAGACCTGATCATAAACTCACAATTCATCGGATCCTAACAAACATACCGCAAAAAGTCATTACATCAAATAGATCTCCAAGATCATCGAGGAGAACATTGTATTGAGAATCAAAAAGAGAGAAGAAGCCATCTAGCTACTGCCTACGGACCCGTAGGTCTATGGTAAACTACTCACGCATCATCGGAGGAGCACCAATGAGGATGATGAACCCCTCCGTGATCGTTTCCCCATCCAGAAAGGTGCCGGAAAAGGGCTCTAGATTGGATCTCGTGGTTCTGGAACTTCCAGCTGCTGGAATTGTTTTTTGTCGACTCCCTTAGGGTTTCTACAATATTTGGGTATTTATAGAGCTGAGACGCGGTAGAGAGGGGGCCTATGGGCCCCTCTACCCACCAGGGCGCGCCAGGGGCCTCTGGCGCGCCCTGGTGCCTTTTGGGCCCCACGAGCCTCCCCTCCAGTGCTTCCTTGGCTCCCAAGCTGTCTTCTGGGCAGAATTAAATCTCTAAAAAGTTTTGTGGCATTTGTACTTCGTTTGGTACTGATATTCTGCGAAGTATAAACAAGCAAAAAACAGCAACTGGCACTGGGCACTATGTCAATAGGTTAGTCCCAAAAAATGATATAAAGTTGCTATAAAATGAATATAAAACATCCAAGATTGATAATATAACAGCATGGAACAATAAAAAAATTATAGATACGTTGGAGATGTATCAACCCACTGTATGTTATCTTCAAGAGAGAAGCCTCTAGTGAAACCCCCAGGTCTATCTAAATCATATATTAAAATCCAAAAATACCTTGCTGCACTTTTATTTTTTTCTTTTATTTTGTGTTTTTATTTGTCTATTTATGACTAGGAGATTTAATCCTTGCAATTAACAACCAAGGGATTGACAACCCCTTGTTTGCGTTGGGTGCAAGTATTTGTTATTTTGTGTGTAGGTACTGCTAATGAGTTTTTGCGAGGTTCTCCTACTGGATTGATAACCTTGGTTTCTAAACAAGGAAAATACTTATCTCTATTGTACTGCATCATCCTCTCCTCTTCGAGGAAATCCCAACGCAGGTCACAAGTAGCAGGAAGAATTTCTGGCGTCGTTGCTAGGGAGACATCACCAACATCCATCAAGTACTTATGCATAAACTTTCATCTCCTTGCATTTACTTTCTTTGCCATTTGCCTCTTATTTTCATCTCCCTCACTTCTAAAACATTTTCACAAAAATACAAAAATATTTTCTGTTTGCCTTTTTTCATGTTTGCTTGTTCGCTTGCTTGTTTACTTGTTTGCCTAGTCACGATGTCTGAAGAAAATAAAAAATTGTATGATTTCTCCAACACTACTAATAATGATTTTATTAGTACTCCGATTGCTCCTCCCACCGCTAGTGCAGAGTCTTGTGATATTAATGTCGCTTTGCTTAATCTTATTATGAAAGAATAATTTTCTGGAAGTCCTAATGAAGATGTATCATCCCATCTGGACACTTTCGTTGAATTGTGTGATATGTAAAAGAAAAAGATATGGATAATGATATTGTCAAATTAAAATTATTTCCTTTATCACTACAAGATCGCGCTAAAACTTGGTTCTCATCTTTGCCACGTAATAGTATTGATTCTTGCGATAGATGTAAAGATGCTTTTATTGCCAAGTATTTTCCTCCCGCGAAAATTATTTCTCTTAGAAATCAAATTACAAATTTTAAGCAACTTGAGCATGAACATGTTGCCCAATCTTGGGAGAGGATGAAATTAATGATAAGAAATTGTCCTACTCATTGTTTAAGTTTATGGATGATCATAAAAAAATATGCCGGATTGAATTTTGTTTCTAGAAATCTTTTAGATTCCGCCGCGGGTGGTACCTTTATGGAAATCACACTAGGATAAGCTACAAAATTGCTTGATAATATTATGGCAAATTATTCACAATGGCGTACTAAAAGAAGTGCTACTAGTAAAAAGGTGAATTCTGTTGAAGAAAATAGTACTTTGAGTGATAAAGTTGATGCGCTTATGAAAACGGTTGCTAGTAAAAGTGCACATATTGATCCTAATGATGTGCCATTGTCTACTTTGATTGATCAAAATAATGATCCCATAGATGTGAATTTGGTCTTGCGAAATAATTTCAATAGTAATGCTTATAGACGTAAATTTAATCCTAGGCCGTTTCCTGGAAATTCCTCTAATAATTATGGCAATTCCTAAGGTAATTCTTATAATCATAAAAATAGGATGCCCTATGATCTTTAGAGTAATATTAAATAATTTATTAATGCTCAAAAGGTTTTCAACACTACTATAGATGAAAAAATGAGTAAACTTGATAAAATGTCTAGGAGCATGGATAGAATTCTTTATGATGTGGAAAATCTTAAATCTAAAATTTTGATAAAATAGCTTGATATTAATGAATCCATTAAAGCTCTTTATGTTTCCATGGATGAAAGTAAAGAAAGAACCACTAGGTAGAGGGCTAAGCGAGAATTCTTAGAAAGAGCGATTCTGCCTAGTTTTTATCGCAATTATGATGAATATGTTAAAATGATTGGAGTTATACCCATTGATTATTTGTTTAGTAATATAATACTGAATTAAAATGGTACTGAAGAAGAGTCAACTTTAGCTAGAAGGCGTCCCCATAGTTCGGAGGGTGATGATCTTAATGAAAAAATTGATAAAAGTGTGTTTGGAGAGGTCAAAACTTTAAATAGTGATGTCCCACTACTTTGGATTTCAAGGACTTTAATTATGATAGTTTTTATTTAATTGAGTGCATTTCCTTGTTGCAATCCATGCTTAATTCACCCAATGCTTACAAACAAAATAAGGGTTTTACTAAACATATCGTAGAAGCTATGATGAAAGCTTTAGAAAAAAAGCTAGAATTTGAGGTTTCAATACCTAGAAAATTATATGATGAGTGGGAACATACCACTAAAGTTAAAATTAAAAATTATGAGTGTAATTCTTTATGTGATTTGGGTGCTAGTGTTTCCACAATACCTAAATCTCTATGTGATGTGCTAGGTTTAACCAGTATGGATGAATGTTCTCTTAATTTGCACTTAGCGGATTCCACCATTAAGAAACCTTTGGGTAGAATAAATGATGTTATTATTCTTGAAAATAGGAATTATGTACCAGTTGATTTCATTGTTCTTGATATTTATTGCAATCTGTCTTGTCCCATAATACTTGGTATACCATTCTTACGAACCATAGGTGCAATTATTGATATGAAAGAAGGGAATATAAAATTTCAATTTCCATTAAAGAAGGGTATGGAACACTTCCATAGAAATAAAACTAAGCCACCATATGAATCCATTATGAGAGCCACCTATGGAATTAAAACTAAAGATGACAACACTTGAAACTATGCATTACGCCTAGCTAGGGGCATAAAATAATAGCACTAGTTGGGAGGCAACCCAAAAGTTATCTTTAATTTTTTGTTTCTTTTTCTGTTTTTTGTGTGCACAAAATTATGCTACTGTTATGGTTGTGTTTTTGTGTTTTAATTAGTGTTTGTGCCAAGTAAAGCCTTTGGGATGATTTGGATGATAGTTGATTTGATTCTGTGAAAAAATAGAAAAAAATTCGCCCAGTAATGGTATTCTATAAATTCACTAGAACGTGGAACCATTCTGAATTTTTTACACATGATAGATGTACAAATTTCCCATGTTGTCCTAATTTTCAGAATTTTTGGAGTTATATAAGTATAGTCAATATTCAGATTACTATAGGCTGTTCTGTTTTTGACAGATTCTATTTTTGTTGCATTATTTGCTTGTTTTAATGAATCTGTGGATTGTATCGGGGGGTATAAGCTATGGAGAAGTTAGAATACAGTAGGTATAATTCAATAATAAAATATGAATGGGTTTACAATGGTACCTAAAGTTTGTGATTTGGTTGTTATACTAATGGATCTCACGAAGGTTTTGTTGAGTTTTGTGTGCCGGAGTTTTCAAGTTTGGAGTGAGATCACGATGGATGAAGGAATAAGGAGTGGAAAGAGCCTAAGCTTGGGGATGACCGAGGCACCCCAAGGTAATATTCAAGGACTCCCAAGCATCTAAGCTTGGGGATGCCCCGGAAGGCATCCCCTCTTTCTTCTACCAACTATCGGTAATATTACTTGGAGCTATATTTTTATTCATCACATGATATGAGTTTTGCTTGGAGCGTCGTGTATTATATGAGTCATTGCTTTGTTTGCTTTTTAGTTTGTCACAATCATCTTTGCTGAACACACCTTTTTTTGAGAGGAACACACATTTATCATGATTTGTTAGAATACTCTATGTGCTTCACATATTTTTTTGAGCTAGGTAGTTGCTCTAGTACTTCACTTATTTCTTTTTTAGCACGGCGGTGATTATATTTTGAAGAAATAGTTGCACTCTCATGCTTCACTTATATCATTTCGATAGTTCATAATAGTAATGGTAATTTGCACAAGTTATGAATTTAGTCCTAATATGATGGATATTCAAGAAGGATATAATAAAAACTTTCATGTAGATCATTGAATATGATAAGTTTGATTCCTTGCAATAGTTTTGCGATATGAAGATGATAATATGTGGGTTGTGCTAGTGAGTAATTGTGGTTTAGTAAGAATATTGGTTTTAAGGTTTGTGATTCCCTATGCATGCATGTAAAGTCAATAGTTATGCAATGCTACTTATGGTGCATTATTCTGTGTTGGTTATTTTCAATGCATGTTTATGAAGGTTTTCGTTTTCCGGTTGGTTGCTTCTCAATCTATTTGTTGCCTTCACTTGTACTAAGCGGGAACACTGCTTGTGCATCCAATTCCTTAAACCTAAAGTTGTGCCATATGAGTCTATCATACCTACCTATATGCGGTATTTACATGTCGTTCCAAGTAAATTTGCATGTGCCAACTCTAATCATTCAAAAAAATTATCCGTTTTGCGTGCCCGTACCGCTCATGGAGCGACAGGGGGTGGCCAATATCTTTCATGCTAGGCGGGTTATTCTCACAATGAGTGTTTATTCACTTGTCATTGCACGAGAAAGTGGCAGGTAATAGGGATGGACAGTCCCATAATGAATCAAAATGAAAATAATAATAATAATGAACTCCCCCAAAAAGTTGTTGGTATGGAGGGCACCTGTGGATACGGCTAGCCATGGATTGTGAAAGAATGATGGACGGGGAGTAAAAAAATTATTTTTTGTTTGGGAACCGCCTATAATGTGTCTAGACTGGAAGATATTGGAAACTTTTGGTCGTGACGTTGACAAGAAAAGCATGCCTCTCAAAATAATATTATCTCTGTTTTAAGCTTTGACCTATGGCACCTCTGCAAATCTCTGCTTCCTTCTGCGAAGGGCCTATCCATTTTACCTTTATCTAATTTTTATTTTTATTTTGAGTCTTCACCTTCTCTTCTAAGCACCAACTAGGGAGCATTGTTGTCATACTTGTGCATTGGGAGTAGTTAATATTGAGTGTGTTTCATGAATGGATCAATGATTGAGCATGACGGGCTAGGGGTAACTTTCTTTAGCGTTGATATTTTGAAATACATGATTGTTTGTTAGTATGCCTGAGTATTTATGTCTTTATGTCAAACTATAGACTATTCCTTTGAATCACTCTAATCTCAATATTCATGCCACAAAAGAAAGATTACATGATGAATATGATAGGTAGCATTTCACATCAAAAATTCGGTTTTTATCATTTACCTACTTGAGGACGAGCAGGAATTAAGCTTGGGGATGCTTGATACGTCTCCAAAGTATCTATAATTTTTTATTCTTCCACGCTATTATAGTATCAACCTTGGATATTTATTATGCAATTATATATCATTTTTTCGGACTAACCTATTAACCTAGTGCCCAGTGGCAGTTGCTGTTATTTGCATGTTTTTGGCTTTTCTGGAAATCAATATCAAAAATAGTCCAAACAGAGAAAAAACTTTGGATTAATTTTTTCTGGACTAGAGGGAACCCAAGAAGCTTCGGGAGAAGACCAGACGAGCCATGAGGGAGCGACAAGCTCGGGAGGCGCACCTCCCAGGCTTGTGGGCCCCTCGTGGCACCTCTTGACCTAATTCTAGCGCTATAAATACCCAAATATTCCCCCAACATCAGAGAGCCACTCGAAATACTTTTTCCGCCGCCGCAAGTTTATATTCTCGTGAGATCCATCTGGAGGCCTTCGCCGACACTCTGCCGGAGGAGAAATCGATCACAGATGGCTCTACATCAACCTTGCTGCCCTTCCGATGATGTGTGAGTAGTTTACCACAGACCTACGGGTCCATAGCTAGTAGCTAGATGGCTTATTCTCTCTCTTTGATCTTCAATGCACTGTTCTCCTTGATATTCTTGGAGATCTATTCGATGTAATTGATGACCCAAAAGTACAGGGGATCAATCATAGTCCTTTCGATAAGTAAGAGTGTCGAACCCAACAAGGAGCAGAAGGAAATGACAAGCGGTTTTTGGCAAGGTATTTTCTGCAAGCACTGAAATTGTCGGTAATAGATAGTTTGATAGCAAGATAATTTGTAACGAGCAAGTAATAGTAATGGTAAAAAATGTGCAGCAAGGTAGCCCAATCCTTTTTGTAGCAAAGGACAGGCTGGAACGGTCTTATAATAAGGAAAGCGTTCTTGAGGACACAAGGGAATTTCATCTAGTCCCTTTCATCATGTTTGTTTGATTCACGTTCGCTACTTTGGTAATATGATATGTGGGTGGACCGGTGCTTGGGTGTTGTTCTTACTTGAACAAGCCTCCCACTTATGATTAACCCCTCTCGCAAGCGCCCGCAACTACGAAAGAAGAATTAAGATAAAATATAACCATAGCATTAAACTTATGGATCCAAATCAGCCCCTTACGGAATAGCGCATAAAGTAGGGTTTAAGCTTCTGTCACTCTAGCAACCCATCATCTAATAACTACTCCACAATGCATTCCCTTAGGCCCAAAGATGGTGAAGTTTCATGTAGTCGACGTTCACATAACACCACTAAGGGAATCACAACATACACATCATCAAAATATCGAACGAATACCAAATTCACATGATTACTTATGACAAGACTTCTCCCATGTCCTCAAGAACAAAAGTAACTACTCACAAAACATATTCATGCTCAAGATCATAGGGGTATTGAATTGCATAATAGATCTGGACATATAATCTTCCACCAAATAAACCATCTAGTATCAACTACGACATGTAATCAACACTACTAGCAACCCACATGTACCAATCTGAGGTTTTGATACAAAGATTGAATACAAGAGATGAACTAGGGTTTGAGATGAGATGGTGCTATTGAATATGTTGATGAAGATTAGCCCTCCCTTGATGAGAGGGTTGTTAGTGATGACGATGGCGTCGATTTCCCCCTCCCGGAGGGAAGTATCCCCGGCAGAATCGCTCCGCCGGAGAGCAAAAGTGCTCCTGCCTAGGTTCCACCACAAGAAGGCGGTGCTCCATTGGAAAGTCCTCTCACTACAAAAAAAGACACATCCATGACATTTTGGGCCGAATGATTTTTTTTTCTGTCATGCTTATGACACTTCTATGACGATAATTGTGACAAAAGCACGTATCATCATAGATGTGGTGGGCTCCTACTTCTATGACAAAAAATCATGACAGAAAATTAGCTTTTTGTCCTGGGCGGGCCGGGGACACACCTGCATGACATTCTTTGGGCCGTCCATGGCGGAAAAAATCATGGTAGAAGCGAGGGTGAGGAAAATTTCGGGGAGTTCCCGGTTACGGTGGGTGGTCGAGACCGAGCGATGCACGGAGGTTTGCGCGTTTCTCTCGTACACATACGCGCGTGGGTGCGAGGCGTTGGGCTCTAACTGAACCCGAGCGAGGCGTTCGCTTACTGAACCCGAGCGATTGCACTAGCTACGCGCGTTACTAAACCCAAGCGATCAATCCCTTGGCTATTAACTGAACCCGATCGAGCGATTCCTTTGCTACTACTGCTAACTGAAGCCGATCGAACCTGCTGCCTCTTGATGAACAGTGACCGTTGTTGGGGGTTGGATGAATAGTTCCCGGTGGGGGTTGGATGAACAAGACCCCGTGGTAGTAGAGGCCGTTGCCGCTGGATGAACAGGACCCTGATCGAGGAGGTGGGGGTGGATGAACAGTAGCCGGTGGAGGGACCCCGTGGAGGGCTGGTTGAACAGGACCCCATGGAGGGCTGGTTGAACAGTAGCCGGTGGAGGCTGGATGAACAGGACCCCGTCGATGAACAGTAGTTGGTGGAGACAGGAGGAAGTCGATGGTGGATGAACAGTAGCATGTGGAGGCTGAAGGAAGTCGACGGTGGATGAACAGTAGCTCGTGGAGTCCCATTTTGCGGTACGCCACACCCCTCCCGATGAACAGGACCCCGTTTCGACCGTAGGCGCTCCAACACAAGTCCGTTTCCTCTGTTTTGAGGTACGCCACACCCCTCCCGATCAACAACACCCCGTTTCAACCATAGGAGCTCGAACACAAGTCCGTTTCCTCCGTTCTGCGGTACACCAGACCCTTCCCGATGAACAGGACCCCGTTTCGACCGTACGCGGTCGAACAGAAGGCCGCTTTCCTCCATTTTGCGGTACGCCTGACCTGTTCCGGCTGTTCCATCCAAGCCAGTTGGCTCCCGATGAACAGGACGCGTTCCGACCCAGTGGCTTCGCTCCCGATGAACAGGACGCATTCCGACCCAGTCACTTGGCTCCCGGTGAACACGACGCTGTTTCCTCCGTTCCGACCCAGCCGATTAGCTGCCGATGTCACTGTCGTCCATTGCCTCTCCATGTACACGAGCCCTGGCCGTCCATATGCGTGAGTACGTGTTTCGAGACCCTGCTCGTATGTACGTACGTGGCCGTATTTTTTGGCATGTGGCTGTATGTACGTGTACACGGTTTAGACAGGACAGCCTGAACTGCTACATGGGGGGCTCTACTATGACATGTGCCGCTACTTACTCGGCCACGGTTCATCGTTGCAGAGCGACCGATCGACCAGTATGTACGTACACGTTCGTGACAAGACAGACAACGCTACGTACGCTTTGACCGGGTGGGTCCCAGCTGTCATGGAGGATAAGGACGCACTTCCTTGCGTGCGAAGATGTAGCTGGTGGGTCCCAGCTGTCAGGGGGAGGAATCATTTTTTCCGCGTAATAAGGAAGCACTTCCTTGCGTGCGAAGATGTAGCTGGTGGGTCCCAGCTGTCAGGGGGAGGAAACATTTTTTCAGCTTAATAAGAAGGAACTTTCCTTGCGTGCGACCATGGACCTTGTGGGTCCCAGCTGTCAGGCTCTTCACGTACAGTCCTCTTCCGATGACTCTCGTTTGTTGACCACGCCGCGCCGAGCACAGCAAGGTGGTGGACGACGGCGAGGCCCCGGACGGGAACGACCCGGAGATGGGAAGACACGACAGTGGAATCGCATATTGACAGGAGTACAAGGGTTATAACTGGTTCTGGTGCGGCGTGGGGCTGCAGTCGGTGGAGAATAACAGGAGGTGGGGAGAGTGGAGGGATAGCCTGGTCGGCGGTGGGGTAGCGCTTCGCAGCGATGCGTGCTAAGCAGAGCCGCTAGCCGCCGGAGGCCAGAGCAGGCGGTCCCGGCGACGCTGGAGGAAGCAGACGAGAGATTGAAGGTGCATGCCGGCCATTGGATATAAATCCAGTGGTTGTGGATGTCAGAATCATTTGTTGACTAAGTTGACAATGCCTTGCGTAGGCTTCAACCTATTTGCCCACATGTCAGCCTGCAAAAATGTGGCATATATTTAACCCATGTTTTCTAGAATTTACAGTCCATTTGCTGGGTTGGGTGAACAAATAATTTCGCGTCAATGCGGCCCATTTAATATTTTCTAAGAAATCCCAGCCCATTTGCACTTTCTTGAAATACACGAATTAGCTGGGCTTGTTCTATATTTAATGTTAGGTTAGAAGGAGCAATTAATATCAAAAAATAAACCGGAGCTACACATTTTATTATATATAAAATTAACAAATTAGCGAGTTATTGCTCAAAAGAAAAATGAGCGCGTTATTGTTACATTGGTCCTTAAAATCTTCGCAAGCTTTTGTACGCAATCACCAGGATTTTTCTTGCCTGTGAGTCAAAAACAACCAGGATTTTCCTTGCCAACTTCTGTTAAACATTTACTTTAATAAGTTAATAAGACGTGGGATGTTTTTATAATGTATATATAAGTCTCTATTAAATATACGATAATAGTAATAATATTAATATATATAATGTGGTTAGAAGGGAAAACATAAATTGGACACTGCATTATTATTCTTATATATAGATAAATAGAACAAAGATCTGCGTTTTATTAAAAAAATACATTGGGCTACCGATGTTTAAGAAAAAGTAAAACCTACGCTGGGAGGCCCATAGGCCGGTTCGTACATGATGGACCTCAAAAAATAAGTTGAAACCACTGTCTCGGTATGTCGTGGGCTACGCATGTTAAAAAACAAAAGCTAGGCCTAGCTGATACTTGTTCACCCTCTGAAAAAAATGATACCAACTAGATCCCCGATACCCCTTTCCTGCAACAAAAAAAAATCCGCGATACCCCAGAAAAAAAAGTTCCCCGATGACAGTCATCGTTGGAAGTTTATTTTGTTTATTGACTAGGTTGACAAACCCATGGGCCCCAACGTCAGTATACAATTAGGAGGAAGCTTTTTTTCCAATGAGGCACTTGCTTGCATATGGCTTGGACCTGGTGGGTCCCCACTGACAGCCTCTCGGTGTACAGTCCTATCCGGATTCCTCTCGTTTGTTGAGCATGTTGACAACGGCATACGGCGGCGCCATGGCGAGCGCACACGGACGGGAAAGAACCGGAGCCGGGGAAGACGCCTTCATTCTTTCGAACATACCGCACTAGCCCGGTGGCTGCAGCCCTCTCACCCAAAAGTTGTGCTGCCCGGGTTCGTTTCCAACTGGTGCAATTGAAAAATATCTAACACTTGCCAAAATTTCGTCCCTAGTTTACCCAGTTTTTCGCACACTCAACATTGTCTTGCCATTTTGAAAATAGCAAATCTTTTTGACTTTGCATCATATGAAGATGTGCTATACATGAATGTTGATTAGCATGATGTTAACTTGTTGTTAGTTCCATTGTTTACCATGAATAAAATTTCCAACATTCTGTTAGCCATGTTTGAAAAGTGCGTGTTGATTTAAATGCTCTGCCTCTGAAACATGCAGTTTCTTATCTGAAAATCACTTGGACAAGCAGCCATCGTCAGCGACTGAAGAAGCACATCAGACGTGATTTTTTTCTTCAGTGGATGGCTCTCGATGGCGTTTTTTTGACTTGCCTCTGCACCATGCAACTTGTATTTTTAGCCTCCCAGTCCATGGTGGACCAGCAGCCCATTTGCTGGGCGGGCCAATCTACAGAAAGCAGTACTATGTTTGTTTTGAGGCCAAAAACATTACGGCAGGGGTTGGGTGGGGGAGGGGGGAAGACAGAACAAAAAGATAAAAAAGAGATGATGCGCCGTTGCTACCCTAACAAGCAGGTGCAATTCTTCTCGGGAAGAAGGTGTGCCGTTGACACTCACACGTCATAATCCCACAGTAGACATTCTAACAAGTTCAGACACAAGTACAACAGAAAAGGTAAACATTCGTATCAAACTAAGGTTCACAGGACATGTTCATATTCATAGCCAACATTCACAATCAACAACTCAAAAGATTCATATATACACAAGTTCAGCATGTCTATGCATCCAAATGATTGATAGATGACAAGACAATACTCATAGATAATTCACAAAAAGATTTAGATATACACATGTTCAGCATGTTTACGCATCCAAATGATTGAGAGATCACAGCCAATATCATCCATGGACAAACTTTAATTACCTAGGGTACAGACTGGTAAATGGTGTTCACTCGGTGGTACTTCTTGCTAAAATTAATGCTTGTACGAGCAAACTTTCAAGTACATAAGAGGCAACACAGACAATCTGAACTTTGCTTGTAGGTTTATTCTCGAGATAGTGGCCTCGATGCCGAGGGAGGTTAGAGCAACTTGGCCACTACTTTCATCCAACTAGTTTACTGGCTCATCTTGGTCCTGTAGCTCGCCAAAATTCTAAATTGCAGACAAGAAAGGAGGCGGTCGATAAAATGAACCACCCAAATTTTTTGTGCAGTTCAACTGAAATGGAGCATCCCTAGCGTGTAGACTGATTAAGTGCCAGATGAATATACGCATCAACCAACTTGTCTGGAATCTTTAGTCTCCATGCCATACAGTTCGCTACTATATGTGCCGATAACCAAAAGGGACAAGTTGGGACCAAAGACTGGACTGCGTTTTTCTGGGCTACGCGCCAAGCAATATTGTTGGCGTTCACTCTGGCACTTCTTCTTATCAACAACGATGCTTGTCTGAGTGAACTTTGGAGTACATAGCAGCAGCATAAGTATATGTCCATCTAATCTTTTTGTGCAGTTCTACTGAAATCGCCCAATGTAATGATTTGCCTGCGAGTTCAGGCTCCAAGTTACTCCTTTATGAAATCGACAAACCGTAGCGCAATACCAAATTACCAATACAAATGACAAGCACAATAATCAGGATAAAGATTGGTACCAACCTGTGTGAGGAAGCATATCAATTACTATTTCCTTTGACTGGAAGCCGAGATAAGCGACTGACAGGAAAGGAAGGATGCAGTCGAGGCAATGAAGCACCCAAAGTTTTTGTGCAGTTCCACAAAAATCGAGCATCCCTGTTGGCACATATATTGAGAGAGTGAGATTACTGTAATAGTGGGACTAGTTGATGAAACATACACTAACAAATAGAAGCACCCTCATTATCTTAATGGGTAAAGTTAGCAACATAGTAGTCTTCCTTAAAGAGAGGTATTAGTTTATTTAATCAGTGCCAATTAGCTCAACACTCAAAGCATTGCCATGTATCATAGGTTGCAAAATTTTAACATGCAAAGATAAAGGAGTTTCTCATGACAGTAGCACGATACAAATAGAGATGACAGCAAACTAATATGGATGAAGGCCTTATGCCGGTACCAACCTGAGCAAGAAGCTTATTCAAGTAGTCCCAGAAGAGATGATAAAGCACTCACTAGAATCATTCAATAGTATATATTTTTGTGCACTTCAAATGTATGGTTGACATCACTCTTGTTTACCAGTGGTGAGATTATATCGAAAGATTATCAAGAACTTCCAGCAGAGTTAAAGCACTGGCTGGGATACAGTTCATTGTATTCTCTTGTGCAGTTCCACTAAAATGTACGATTGGCACAACATGATCCCTGTTTGCACAAGTAGGAACAAGGTGAAACCTTCATTAGCTTAGTGAGAAAGGATAGAAAGACATTAGCATATTACTTTAACAGTAGCATCAAATTCATGATGGACAATACGCAAAACATTGCCTCATTGAACCAGTGGCAATAAATTGACATGCAAAACAATAGCATTATTATGTTATGACACTACCAAGATTCCCTCCCTGCTCCACCACATGGTTCACCTCCACAGACACACATACACACGTACATGATTCAGCATAGGGTGCTACTAAAGATTTGTTTAACTCTGACAGGAAAATTAGGCAGCAATTAATTAGTGCTACTTAAGTACTCCTAATTAATTAAGTGACCTTGCAGGAGAGACAACAGAAGTGGAAGGGCTCCTGGAGGATTGTCTCACATGTAAGGGAGATGTTGCCGGAGCCCTTGAATGGCCTCGACTGAGGCCTCGGCTTCAGCAAGATCACCTTGGCACTGTTGATCGTGTAGAGCTGGGTCACACATGCATCCAAAATCCAGTTAATTAGTATGATGTGTCATCAAGCCAAGTACTACTCTGCTGCATTTCTCTATCTACTCTTATAAAAAACAGAGTTGGTGATGATGGTGTACCTGCCATCCTGCAATATAGGCCGTCCGATTTATATCTGACGGATAGGAAGGAAACTATGGCAATTTTGCAAAAAGATACCCACACCCCTCTCCACATTTGCAAATAAGGCCTTCCCTCGTTCATCCTTTTCTCTCACAAGATAAACTACTTCTACAAATGCATCTTGATGTTACGTGCAACGCACGAGCATCTTGCTAGTCTTCCAAGTAAATTAAGACTAGTAGCAACACAGCAATACAATACCACTAGCAAGATGTCAGGATAACATAGGACGGTACCATCGTGTGATCTTCTTCATTTCCTCCTTCTCTTCTTCTTCGTCTTCCTCTTCATGCTCTGTTTCTCTTTCTCCTCACCAGTTGGTGAAACCTTGTACATGATTGGCCTTCTATTTCAGATTTGGTTTTGTCAGTGAGGGAGTACAAGTGTACTAGTAAACAATAGCATTATTTTCTCAGGGCAGTCGCAAAATAGAGGTGAACACATGCATTAAATATCATTCTTACCTAAAGGAAGGTTATGGTGCCAATATGGAGGATGAAGATTGGAACACAGATCTCCCTTTATGCAGTTCCACCGAAATGAACCAACGGTTCCATTCTAACATTTCAATTAAACAGCACAAAAGTCAGTTCTTTTAAGAAGTGTTTTGTGCAGTGCACCAAAAGGTCGCAATAGCAACAAGGTGAAATGGATATACCTGTTTGCACAAAAAGCTACAGAGGAAACAGTCAGAGTCTCAAACAATTACTGGCAAAAACAATTGGTTAAACTTGTCATGGCTTATAATAGTGCCATGGCTTCATTTTACCAGGGGCATTAGATTAAGAACAGCTAAATATTTGCTATAAGGGCATGGGACAGTGGGTGCACCAGCAGTCCAGCATCATGTACCTAAATCAGGGCATAAAGTGGTGATTCAGAGTTTGTTGCCCCGAGAAACAAACATCCAAGAAACATATCTGGGTTGGTCCCTATGTGTGGATAGCAAATCTAGTCCTGGTCATACCACTGTGTACAACGTTTCCCCTATATTTCCCTTTTCGACCAAGAGACCGGTTGGATGACCAGCCTGTACTACTTTCATCCCCTTCTTTCCTGTTTGTACCAAGTCCGATGTACATACTAACCTTTTCCCCCTTTATTTCTTGTTTGAACCAAGTACAAGATTCGACTCCATGAAGTAGCTTTACCTCTAACAATAGAAAAAAAATTAGGTGACGTTGGACCATCCGATCGAGCCTAGCTATGAGGGGGGCTGAGAGGTAGAAAATGATGCACATGCAGCAACGTAGCGAGCTGGGGAAGTAGAGCTAGGCCGGTTTCGAAGGAAGATATACCTGAAGGTCATTGGGGTGTTGATAGGTGGGCGGCGGGAGGCCGGATCCACCCACACTAGGGCAGTGACGAAGGGATCGGAGGACCTCCCGCGCCGGCGCTCGGCCAGAGATAACGGTGCGGCCGGCAGCGGTTCTCCTCCCTCGCTGTCGACGACGGCCTAAACACTGCCCCTCCTCCCCTTCACCGGCGGAGGGGGATACGTCCGGATCTGTAACCAGCGGTGAGGATAGAAAGACAGTGTTACCACCGCTATCTTGTTTAGATCTGGAGAGGATGATAGTGTGTGAATAGAGCAACCCTAGCAAGCAAGCGCAGAGGCTCCTGCCTATATATATACGTATAGTGGGTTAGTTTTCTTTTTTCACTCCATCAAAACAATCGTTTAAAATTGTGTACGTGCCAGGTCACCTTTTTTTTGAGTTGTTGATTGTTTTTTGAGATAGCTACCCGCTTATTCCAAGTGGTGTACAGGGGTGGATTAACGAGCTGCTCGGCTCAGTTTGTTCGAAGCTCGTTAAAAGAAAATTCACGTAAGATGAGTCATGTCTTGTGTTGTTACTAACAAACTTAGCGTGAAACTTGTTAGCTGGTTCGTTAAGCTCCTTAACAAATTGATGATTGGCTTTGTTCATTAAGAAGCGACCCACGAGGATTACAAGCCGAACTATCAAGGGATCATTGCTCGCGAGCTACGAGCATTTGTTCCAGCCCTAATGGTGTGCCAGGTCGCACTTTGCATCATTCAAGTCTGGTATTAGACCCTCCATTAAGTGAACAACCATCGCCTTTTAAAAATTCTGAACAAGCCCACGACTAAAATTATCGGAAACGTGGGTTGCACCAACATGCATTATTATTTATATTTTCTATGTGGGAGTATCCTCAAAACAAAATGTGAGAGTACAATCTTTATTGGGACCCTTTGTAATTTGTGCTAAATTTTGACCAAAGATTTAACTGACAAAATGTTAGTGCATGTTAACAAAAATTATATCCTTGGATTCATATTTGAACATAGTTTTCAATGATGTAATTTTTTGTGACATGCATGAACATTTGGTTAGTTAAATTTACAGTCAAAATTTGGCATAGATTATCATAGGGACCAATAAACCAGGACGGAGCTCCTCGTCTGTCGTCCAAACTAGTATATGACTAGCCGCTCTATTACATGTGGGACATCAAGCATCCGGGCCCGCGTGCCATCCACCAAATCACAGCGAGGTGCTACAGTCGAGACTCACCAGTCACCCCGGTGTGGCCGTCATGACCCATCATATCACAAAACCCACACCTTTAACAGCAGTGGTAAAATGTCCTTGAAGTTGGACTGGACGAAGCAACCATCATTTCACTGGAACGCTCGTCGAAGCCCTTTCTTCCCTATCTTGAAGAAAACCTCACTCCAGGCTACTCACTTCTGCCATTTTTCTTCTGTACCGACGAAGGAAAGGTGGGCGAATAAGTGATGCTACTATATTTTCATTCCAAGAATCTTCTTTTTGTGAAGCACCGACCGATTCTCACTGCCTATTATTTTCCCGTTTTCACTGCGATTCTGGTTTCCTTTCGATTGCTTTTTGTTTGTCAGTTTACTGATGGATCCTGGAGCACTAGGCAAAGAGTTGCCAGCGGACAACCCACTCGAGACAGAGATCTCCAGGAAGCGAGCACCGACCAACGAGTTGGCCATGTTGGCAGGCCAACCCATGGAGACAAAGAACTCCAAGAAACAAGCACTGGCCAAAGCGTTGACGATGTTGGCGAACGAACTCCTCAAAGAAAGCTGGAAGAATAGCAAGGGCCCCACCGTGCCTACCCCAGAAACTCTAATGGCCACCTATGAGAGGCTCAAGGCCGAGTTTGAGGAGATAGTCGCCATTGAGAAGCAGTATTTCCCTGGCAAGGCGATGGCCCCCATCAAGGAGATGGCCCCCGGAGGGATGTGATCCCCCGGTGAGCTGCACAAGGTAAAAAAATGGCTTACCATAGTTGTGGTTTTTGATTATTTGCAATGTGCTTGCTAATATGTTAGGGTTGTGCAGGTGCCGGTGGACGTCCTTGATGATTCCGATGTCGCGGTCCGTCCTGTGGACATCGCCCCAGAGATCGTTTTCGATGTCGCGGTCCGTCCTGTGGACATCGCCCCGGAGATCGATTCACATGCCGCTGTCCGTCCTATGGACATCGCCCCAGAGATCGATTCCGATGTCGCGGTCCATCCTGTGGACATCGCCCCAGAGATCGATTCCCATGCCGCTGTTCGTGCTGTGGTCATTGCCCGAGAGATCGATGACAAGAAATAGTTGGTCGCGCTAATCCTTCAAGTTAGTTTGCATTTTATTTAATTACCAGAACGATGCGTGTTATCAAACCATCTTAGGGCTAGTGCACTGTCTTGTGTGGGCGGTACTTGCGACTTTTGTTTGATAGTAAATCATGCGAACCCTCTCCGAGTTATGGAAACAGATGTATCCTCACCAGCTTTTGATGTAATATATGGCATGCTTGGATGTAAGTTTGAACTATTTATCATATCAGCAGGGCTTGTTTGATGATTCTTGGTGTTAGTAGGCTAGCTACTGTGCGAGCTATAGTACTTGCAAACACTCACCAAAGAGAAACGTTGGGGCTGATGAGCTCGTGGTATGCTTATAGGTCTGATCCGTCGTCGATCGGCCAATAGCCCAAGCTCCTAAAATTGTAGGCTTAGCGATCAATCAGACAATAGTCCACAATTATACATTAATTCACATCAAACTCAAAGAGTTGGTTCACGGATACATTCACATTAATAGCCAGCAAAATTGGCACATACTTGTAACATGCGTGAATGTGTAATTTTTTTGTTGGAAGCGTGAATGTGTAGTCACGTCGTACTTTCGGGCCTCCTTTGGTTTAGAGGAATCTTGTAGGAATTTCATAGGATAGGATTTCTATAGGAAAAATTCCTTTAGAGCCCTTTGATTTGTAGGAATGGAATCCTATTCCTATGGAGGAATTCTTCCTATCCTCCAGATTTCATAGGAAAATAAACATTAGCCTAGACTCAATGGAAAAAATCCTATGATGTGAATCAAAGGGCATCTCCTTTCCTATTCCTACTCATAGGATTTGAGATACATGTCATCTCATTTCCTATGACTTTCCTATTCCTACGATTTTCCTACCCTATGAACCAAAGGAGGCCTCGGAGTGGCTATAGAGAGTGTGTACGTGTGCTACAGGGGTTGTGGGATGGAGAGAGATCTAGAGAGAGAGAAAGACCCTCCATTTCTTTCTACTCCTAGTCGTTAGATTGACAAAGGATATTTTTTGAGAACACAAAATCATAGCAGTATAGAGACGTACAAATCCTAGGCGGGCTAGTTTAGCCTAGTGGGTTTCAGTGATATGACGTGCTACAGTACCGTCCAGTCTTCGCGTGTGGTAGCAGTATTGCGGGTACAGTAAGTTTGCTTGAAGAAGCGGATTCAATGAAATCATGATGGTTCCTTCGTCCGACCAACTTACAGTGGGAAAGGTTGGGCCTGCGCTACGACCGGGGTGACTCTCCCCTACAGTACTGTCTGGTGCACTACAGTATAATTTTGTGCATGGCAAGTGGACCAGGATGGTCGACGTCCCACATGTCGGCGAATGAAAGTATTCTTTCCGATATCGAGGACGAGCAAGGAGTATTCATTGTTTATTTTTTACGAAAGCTATTGTCTCCACTGTTACGACGGAGGAGTGTGAAACACGGAAGCCCACTGAACTTGGCATGTGCACAACTCCCTCCTTCCTCATGTACCATAGTGTTGACTATAAGGTTGGCTATAAGGTTACAACTTTTTCTCACTTTCTCTCTATCTATTTTCTCTCAAATGTTTTTACCTTCTTTTTTTAGACGTAATTGTTTTTTATACCTAGGAGCACGTGTAGAGACGGCCTCTTGTAGAGCCCACTCCTTCACTTTTTCAATGCCTCTCTCCTCCACATAAGCGGGCTTATAGCCCAGTATTGTACTTGCTATGAATGCGGGCAGCTGGCGCCTCGGGGGGGGGGGGAGCGTGCGGGAGGGGGGAGGGGTTTTCTGGTGGGCCAGGGCGGTTAGAAGCGGGCTTGGAAGCGGTCCAGACTCCCGCATGGCCCACCTCACATTATCACCATATTTCTTGGAGTCCGTGCGCGGCGGGCGGGCGATCTCTTCTCCCTCCCCCATCCCGTCTCTCTCTTCTCAGCCGACGCCCGCCGAGCGATTAGATTTCGGCTATCGACGATTTATTCAATTGCAGTCCCACATGTCAGTGAAAATGCAAGACAACGCATGTCGCCTTTGGTGAGCGGTGTGCGAGACGGACTGTCGGGGGTGCGACGCGAACATGACAGGCGTGCTTTAAGTGTGCCACCTTTTCCTTTTGAACTTGCAAAGTGTAACATTTTCGTGCGATCGATCGAAATCCAGAACAAAATGACGAGGGCGGGGCTTTCCTGCACGTTAGGCGGGCTAGTTTGGCCTAGTGGGTTTGAGTGATATGACGTGATACAGTGCCGTCAACTTGCTCCATTTTTATGCAAGCAAGCGTCTCCACTCTTACGTGGGAGGAGTGCGAAACACGGCGGATCTGATTTTGATCGAGGGATAACTGTTCCCTGCGAAATAATGGAGCACTGTTAGCGATTATAGAATGATAGTTAGGGCATCTTCAGCGCTGACCCACAAATTTACACCGGCATCTGTCCGAGGACACTGATGCCAGAGGATGTCATCCAATGCTGCCCGCATACCTTTCGACAACTATATGAACTAACCGGACGAAATTCGTGCAAACAAAGCAAATTTCGAATTAACCGGATGAAATTCATTACATTTCGAAAAAAATTCCTATAAACCGGACAAAATTCATTACATTTTTCGCACAAACCGTACTAAAACCTACTGTAAACCTAATCTAAAAGATCGCCGGCGCCCGACCACCATGTCCGGCCATGAGCCCCGAGAACTGATGCTCCGGCTACTGCCTTTGCCTCCTCCTCATCCGCCTCGGCTTTGTCCAGCTCCGCCTCGATAACCTCCTCCTCCGGAGCACAAGGTTCTGAAGATTTCCTCCTCCACGTCACCGTCAAGCGGCTAATAGGCCGCCGATGTTTACCCCACCAAGCTTGGCGTCGTCTGAGTGGAGGAGCGGTGGCATTCCTGGGACCAGAGCGGCGGTGACCTACCATGTACTACTCTTCCTCGCTGCCGGCTGCGCCCGCGCACGCGTGCCGGCTTCGTGGTCATGGCGGCGGAGGGCGGCCGGGGGGGAGTCGGCGATGTTCTTCATCTGCTCCTGCGACAATACGTCCAAGAGAGCTTTGGAGAGCGCCCGGAGCGGAGCCGGCGATGTCCTTCGTCTGCTCCTGCGACAGTACGTCCAAGAGAGCTTTGGAGCGCGCGAGGAGGCCATGGTTGGAGTGGTGCCGACAGAAGGAAGGGACCGGAGGAGAATGACTGTGGGTCTTTGGCTATGGCTGGGGCTGAAGTTAATATAGCAGGCAAATGGCAATGAGTCGCGGCAGACGGACGGATGGCTGGCACCAGAGTAGGTTCGTCGGCAGCCGCGTGTCATTAATGTGGGCGGCGGACGGACGGATGGCCGTGGTGTCGTTAACGCGGAGCAGTCGCTTGCACCGGGATGCCGCGCGGGTGGCGCTCTCTCGGCCGTCGCGCTGCTGCAATGCCGACGCCAGTGAGAGGTCGCGTCGGGCGTGAATGCGGCATTGGCGTTCTGGAGCGACACTGACCGTTTCAGGCGGGAAGCGCGCGCTAGCGATGGAAGGGGTTTCGGTGGGCCAGAGCGGTCAGACGCTGGTGTGGTGGTATATTGTTTTTGTAGTTTGCAAAAGTACTCAATTAATGTGGTAGTTCACTTTTTTTCTACGATCAACATACACCCTACAAAGCACCGTGTTCAAATTTGGCACTTCTCCGGGTTCATTTACCATATTTAGGTCATTATGTGCACTAGCAACCCACAATAGGGTCAGCGCACACAGTTTCCACAAGCAACGGAATGTAACCATGTGCGGTAATAAAGAGTAAAATGCACTAGCGGTCATCGAACTTGTCTCGATAACTTACTTTGGTCACTGTACTTAAGAATACGATCAATACGATCACTATATATGACTTAAGATGATTATACGGTCACTGGCTTAGCGTATAGCTCCATATTTTGTTTGGTTGACCGGTCAAACAGTCCACATGCGCCTCACCCAGATTCTACGGCCCCACCCGTCAATGGATCAAAAATAAATAAATTAGAAAAGCTAAATTATGCATTGCATGGGTGGGGAATTAACCCCGAACCTCTCCAGTAAAGCCCCACGAGCTAACCAAATGAGGTATTTTTGCAAGGAGCAAACACAACGCACATGCATGCATGCGAACGACCCACATACACGCAGTAAGCATGCGCATGCACACAATACATACTAGCACGCACGCGGACGCACTTACGCAGTTACGCTTATGATTGTACTGAAATAAATTATATGAACTCATGGATGACGAGCCTTTGAAGCGTATGCGGCACGTATAGACAACCAGGCGTCCATGCAACCGCTCTTGTCGCCAGCTAGCCTTCGACGACCACCATTAGACACACTCAACCATGCATAACTTACGAATAATGGATGAATCAATCAAACACATACTCGTGTGCAGTGGCACTATGATCGGAAATTAACTGTGTGCGGTAATAAATGACCAAGATTGAAGGGGAATCCAAATTTTCTTCGTCGTCTGTCCTTGAGCTCTTGACAAACCAATGCACTATACGGTTGTGCGGCCACTCCACCCTAGAGCTCTCACCAAGTGTCGTTCATGCCACTGCGCCGCACAATAACCGGTAAGGAAGCGATGGCATCCCGCCGCGCCGAGTTCCTCGCCGCCCACGACCGCACACAAAAATGGTAGGGAAGCGATGGCATCCCGCCGTGCCGAGTTCATCACCGCTCGCGACCTCACACCTACGTGGGCGGACTTTGAAACTGCCAAGGCCGAATGGGTGGTAGAGTAAGAGGCGGCCAAAGCCGCACAGAGGGAGCGGAAAAGGCAGAAAGCACTCAAGAAAAAAGAGTCTCGCCGCTACAAGAAAGAAGAGGACGCACGCGCTGCTGCGGAGAGCTCGTGGGAGATCCAAGCACGGTGGGGTGTCGCCGACAAAGCCGGGAAGGAGAACGACGGCGTCTGGCCAGCATGTGAAAAGTAGTAGTACTAGTAGTTAGTGTGTGTGTGTCTGTGTCGCCCATATGTTTGTTTAATTAATTACGAGCATGTACCAATACTAGTTACTACTGTAGTTTTTAGAGCAAATTACCAGTACATTAGCCTAGACTCAATGGAAAAATTCCTATCCTATGCATCAAATGGCATCTCTTTCTCTATAGAAAATGAGATGCATATCATCTCACTTCCTATGATTTGCATATTCCTATAAAATTCCTATCCTATGAACCAAAGGAGGCCTCCGCTGGAGTACAATACTACTATAGCTAGAAGTATTGCTGGTATAGTAGTTTTCTTCAAGAAGCGGAATTCAACGAAGTCATGATAGTTCCTTCGTCCGAGCAACTTTACAGTGGAAAAGGTTGGGCCTGTGATTTGACGGCTCATTATTCAATATTAGTGCGGCGTGATGACCGGGGTGACTCTCCCTTGGAGTTCTGCGTGCATGGCAAGTGGACCAGGATGGTCGACGTCCCACATGTCGGCGAACGGAAGTATTCTTTCCGATATCGAGGAGCAAGGAAACCGCGTGGTATAGTATCACTGCTGATTTATATTTATTTTTTATTTTTGATGAAAGCTAGCGTTTCAATTCTTACGTCGAAGGAGTGCCGAACACGGCACGTGCTGGATGTCCCACACGTCAGCGAAAGGAGTGGGACATGAACAGCGTGGTAGAGCGTCTCCACTTCTTCCACTTCTAGGTCGGAGACCACACGTAGTACTAGTAGTATGTAACGATACAAAGTGCGACCCGGAGAGAAAAACGCGTCTAGTTGGAAGGTCTCGGGCCATACACGTAAACAAATGTCCAACATGTAATATTCTTCTCATGAAAAGGCAGGGCTCCTTCGGATTTCTCGCTAGAAAGTAAACTGGATTGTCGTAATCCACCTCAATACCAGACTCAAAAGGCATAAACTGGTTTGCGCTTGCGCCTTTCTGTGATAAGATTCATGTTCCCACAGAAGAGGTTAAATTCCTCAAACAAACTACGATGAGAGCAGAAAGCTGCACGCCGATTGATAAAACGCTTCCGAGGAGACGAAGATTCAGCATGTCAGTGTAACGGTGCCGTACTACCTATTTCACCATATATGGTACAGTACATAATTACACCCTGCGTTATTTTACATGAACATTAGCTAATCCACTATCTATTCGATTGCACAAGCAAAACTTTCTACAGTAATTAATCGCACCACGCCCCTAGACACACGACAGGTGAGCTCATTGGAGGGGAAGACCATATCTGCATGATCCATGAGAGAGATCCGTGCAGGTTGGAGCTATGCAATCTCCTGCTGTCATTTGCAGTCAGCTAGATGCACAGGAACTGCCTCACACCTGATCATCCTGTAACCGCAGAAAGCAACACGGTGGCACTGTCACTCGACAAATAAATGCAGTAAACTTTGTGATGACAAACGGTGTGCAGCTCTTATGCAGTGCCAGCATCAAGAACACCCACCGTTGTTCTACTTCTTGTTGCTTTTCTCAGCTCTAGGGTCCTTGGCAATGTAGAGCCTCTTCACCGAAGCGACGAACAGCCTGCAAGAAAGATCGATCAGTGACCACTTCAACTTGCATATAAAAAAATAAACGGCGTATGTGCCGGCCGCTCCCTCGACTTACTCCCATGGAACGTCGCCGACGAGCATGCGGTCGCCTTCGTTGTCCTCGTACAGAAGGATGTAGTTCTTCACCATGCCCTTGCCCTTGTGATATTCCAGCTGCTCTTCATCCTCTCTTGTTGCAATCCTCCCATGGCCATCTGAAATCAACCAAGCAGCTCATATATGTCAGTGAACATGAGCAAAGATGGAGTTTGATCGTACATGGGTGCAGTGCAAACCAAAGATTGTCACCTGACAAGAAGCCATGGAACATGCTCTGCAGAGCACCGGACAGCGAGCTGTAGCCGCAGTGTGCCTTCAGGTCAATCTTTCTCCCGACGGCATACCCTTCCAGGTTCACCTTCACGAACATGGCTGGCCTCTCTTGTAGTGAAACTCCAGCGTTTATGTTTCCATGGTCTTCTTCTTCTTCATAGCAGGGTTCCACTTTGCTCAGGTCTTCAGAATATGCAGGCCTTGTGGATGTGGCGGACAGGTTCTTGCGGAATGTGCGCACCGGTGGCCATCCGACCAGTTGAGGTCGATCTTCTCTGAAAATTGTTGGCAAAACTTGGTGAGACGGTGACAAACAAGCCAACAAAATTCACTGCCTCTTCACGTGGAGTTCATGACAACAAGACATAAACTTCTTATGCGGCGAACGAAGACATAAACTCGAGACATGCTAGTATGTTACCACAATATCACTCCATTTATTCTAGCTTCTTCTGTTTCTTTTCTTTGGGGAGATAATTGTTTTGTTTCTCATAATCTTGTTTACCTTTGTATTTATTTCCTCTTTTACTTTTCGCATTCTCCTCTCTTTACATGCAAATTCTCTACGTTCCGTTGACATTTGTACCTTATACTATTCCAGAATATGTTCTGGTGAGATCAAAATAGGGATAAACTTAAAACTTATTCATACATGAACCTTCATTTAATTAAAGCTTGTTCTATATTCATAAAGTTATATCTAGGTTGAATTGCTAGAACTCAAAACTGTACTTCGTTTCAGCCTACATACCATCTTATTTTCATGACATGATTGCGAAGAAACAACAATTAGTTTGTGCTAACTGATAACCAAACCTGTGGGCAGGACACTCATTAGGCCTCTGCTGAGGTTGTTCCAGGGCCGCCTTGTCTTGCCTGGCGGACAGGCTCCAAGGGTGCACTCCAACACCAAGCCATGGAGTAGTAGCACCACCACCACCACTACTCAGGCCATTGTCTGAAGAGATGCCAAGCCTAAGCTCAAGGTTGTTGAGGACACCTTCCTGCAGTTTGCTAGCGTCTCCTTGCTCCTGTTTCGGGCTTGGTGCAACTGAAGAGCTCTTCATGGCTTCTCCGAGCTGTAGCTCTGGTACTTCACTACTACCTGTGTCTGTGTGTCCAATTTGTGAGAGTGTGTGCGAGAGGTCTTTATGGTGTTGAGTTAACTGTGAGATGGAATAATTAAAGGTAAGTGAGGGGGCATTTGATGAGAAAGGCAGGTGGCTTTGTGGGGGACCTTGGTGAGTACTAAAGTGGAGTAGTGGGGCCTAACTAAAAGCATGAAGCGATAATGATGGCGATATGTAAGAAATTCACTGATGGGTTGCAAGAAGTTCCTGGTACAAATTATGATTCCATAGAATGGCTCATGTTTACCTAACGTAATTTTTATAACGGATGGCGGGAGCAATGCCTGTTCATTGAAGGGAGAAAGTAGAGTAAAAAAGTTAAGAGTTGATGTATCTAGGCTATTCACTGATAAGGCAAGAAAGATCGTAATCACATTCAGATTCAGTCCATCAAAATTTCAAGGCCAAGTCAAGGAGCAAGGGGGAGTGGAAATATGAGCGGATACACCTGCCCTCAGAGTGCATGAAACTGAATGGAACACAAGTGGTCGAGTGGATGTGCATCTCCTAATTGGTTTTGTCTGACCTTGTGTCTCAAGGGGGGATGCAGTGGCTATTGGGGCTCCAGCTGAAACCTCAGTCCACCTCAGTCTTTTTCCTGAAAGTGAGTTTGCTCTGCCGGAAATTGGCAATTTTGACAGCAGTAACACTGAACCTGAACATGCTCCTGAAGATGCTTTCATACTCTTGCCTCGTTGCATTATGTAAGCTTTGGAGAGTACTACGTGAAACGCATGTGAACTTCTGTTGAGTATAGTGAATGTCCTCGTCTTGGAGAATAAGCCTTAAAATTAGATGGAAATTCTCTCAACTATTGGGGGATCATGCTATGAATGTTGATGTTACCGCACAAGTGGTTTGCTAACTGCAAATGGAGTATGCACTACATTCTAATGTACCATACTTACAAAGCTAAGATAGAGTAGTTACCAACACATTGGTTTACAAAAGAAACTATTCATATGCGTAGAGACTTTCGCAAAGAAAAAATGTATGCATAGAGACAGAAAAGAATACCTGCAACATTTTCCAACTATGAGGAAGTGTTTGTTGCGGTGACACAATAAAAAGCAAACTCCTCATTGTACTTCTTTACTGAGCAATAAAATAAATTCAGGAATATTAATCAATTTGCAACAAAGAATTGATAGACATAAGGTAAATAAAATCTGTGTTCTCCTTGCGTTCTGCAACACCAATAATTTTCAGTAAACCAAATGCACCTTTATCAATTCTGCATACATGAGCCCTTGATAAATTAACTGAGGGGGTAATTTTCTCCCTCCTGCATTACTTGCTTACCAAAGATATACTATATCTTGATTTATACCCAAATATTATCTGTCTATTACACCCGACAAGTTGGATTAGTGGATTACCTATGGTTACTCAGATCTCTTTACATAAATGTGGAAGCAGTGCATACAATTCCGGGGAAATATCTGGTGCTCCCACCCCTAGGGTGCTCCCGGTGCTCCAAAACTCGGTAGCACATTTGAAAATGTTCTAAAAATTCTGAAAAAAATCCAGCACATTGACACAACATCAAAGTATGTTGTCAAAAAATATGAAATCAGAATTCAAAACATAGCTTGAGTAACATAAATGATAAATTCGACAGTAAATAGTACACAACATAAGTTGGGCTTTAGATTAGGCCCATTATCACATTGATGTCTATTTTGTCATTTTTGTATCTCGAGCAATGTTTTGAATTTTGATTTGAATTTTTTTAACAACATACATTGATGTTGTGTAAATGTGTTGGATTTTTTTCAGAATTGTTTGAACATTTTAAAATGTGCTACCGAGTTTGGAGCACCGGGAGCACCCTAGGGGTGGGAGTACCGGATATTTCCCCATTCGATTCCATGCTGCACCTACATGTGCCTCAAAATTCTCACCGACTCCTAAGGAGTCTATCGAATTGTACCATCTTTCTATATAACCTAGAAAAGAAATGTTACTTTATTCTTGATCCTCCATGCAACGACAGCTCCTCACATTCCATTTTAACATAATGTTTAGTATCTCTTCTTTACATGTAATGTGGGGAGCTTTACTGGAAAGACACTTAGCTTTTTCGCTTATAAGCTTCACCACTTGCATGCATCTTCTTTAGTAGGACATCTCTTAACAAGGATGTTACTATCTACTAATATACGCATCAGTACAAAGTGCAAACCTATATATCGGCTAGCCCCCTAAGTAAGTTCCATTCCTCCATGATTGGCCTGCCTAATTGCATGCAAAGCAAGCGTATAACGATTAGCTGCTCACCCAAGAGTATCTTGTCCTATCTAAAAACCATCATGATATAAAAGTCACTGGAATAACTGCCCTTTGGTACAGATTTCTTCCTTAGTGCTTAAGGAGTAGGCCGATGATAGGCGATGCAGAAACATGTCCTGTCTGCTCTACATGCCATGCCATTTGCAGAGCGTAAGTGGACTCGATAATGAGAGGCTTTTGTTGACTTATCTTAACACAGCATAGGATTCAAGCTCATAATGATTAGTGAGTCAGGGATCCTCTGGTTGCTCTGCCTCGTGCTTCGGTTTACCGTATCTTCATAACTGTAACTGAACATGAAAAGTTTCAATTAACTGGAAAGAGGTGGATTGGAATGATACCTCGTGTGTATATCGTGCATGCGGCAGCTCTTGTTTTTTTTTCGAAAAGGGGAAAGACCCCGGCCTCTGCATGCGCCAGCTCTTGTACTGTTGTTAAAATTGCCTTGTGCCAAATGGCTGAGTTCAATGAAGAACCATTCATTTCAGGGAGCTGCATTTTGTACATGCAGTCATTCCTGTTGATTAACACAAACTGACAATAACAGAAATGAATGAATAAAGAAGGGGGAGAGGAAAAAAGGGATAACGAAGTGACACTTGTTAGGAGAAATTAAAGCAGATTCATCAGATGAACTGAGTGATGGGAACCGGAAAGGGAAATGCGTTCATCTGGGCACACCATTATACACAACGCGAGAAGCATATTATTCTTTTTTCGACGAAAGCCCAAAAAAAGCATAATTGCCAGATGCAATTCATGTTCTTCACTCCTCCCTGCTCAACAAGACACCTGTGCGCTTAATTCCCAAACAAAATGATTGCGAAAACACTGCCGCTCGCAGCGCGAAAGAGAATGCGGGCCTCTGCCAAACATATGATCGAGCACCTGGTGTGCATCTTGTCAGCCACCAGGTAGCTACTCCTAGGTCGAAGATGATAACGTCTAGTGGATCTAGGCAAGTTGATCGGACGCCTGAGGTAGTTATTACCTGTCCGCTGGAGAAGAGAAGACAGTAGTGCGGCTATGGATGGATGGATTGACCCCGTGAAATATAACCAAGATCTTGCAACCTTTTCAACTCCTTTTTGCTTAAAGGCGGCCACTTTGCAGGTTTCAACTTTCAACCCAGGGCAGTGGGCAGAGATTTACAATACAGGGAGCAGGATGATATGATACATGATATGATACCATACATCAGGCAGCAAGGGTTGACTTGTGCCTTCAGCGGTGTTGCTCTCATCAGGGGTAAGCACCACGGGGTGTCTTGTCTTGGAGGTGTGGCATGGCCCTGCGTCAGGTAAAGGAAACTGAATGTTTTCCACATTCTCATGGGCCCAGCAGATCCACACCAGCATTCTCATGGGCTCAGCAGATCCACACCAGCAGTAACAACTTTCCATAACATAAGCGAAAGTGTTATTGTGATCCCGAGAAGCAGTGATCTCGTTATCAGTACCGCCAGGTTCGCTCGTGGTGCGCACCCCTGGTCGTATAGGCCCAGCTCGAATTTATGTATTTCTTATTTTATTATGGCCCATGCCCACAAGTCAGATGCAGCTCCCGCTACGCCGTCAGGCATCCCCGATACGGATCAGAAGGAGTCAAACGATATAAGCCGTCTCGACACAGATTCTGTACTAACACCGGCGCCGATCTCATTTAATGTGTCCTGCCGTTGGAGCTACTAATCTTCTCCAACACGCTCAGTCGTCTTCATAATCCAGTGGATCCACTCGAATCCCGCACAGATTTGCCGTTGCTTTCTATGCCACCAACCCATCCCTTCTCCACCATGTTTGCTTCATCGTCCACCGCCGGCCAGGAGGAGATTTTGCTGCTCATTCCATGCCCGACTGTGGCGCGCGGATCTACACTTGGATTGTTCGTTGTGGAGCGAACGCTGAACCGCCGCACCGAGATGGTTGCTGATCTGACACTGGTTCAGCGGTTCGCCCCAGCCCGCAGCTTACTTGCACCGAAGAGCTCGTTCACTGGTTCAGGCGAACCAATCGAGCAGTGGAGTCGTCAAGCGGAGCTGGCACGATCTTGTCTAGCGGAGCCACAACCATGGAAGGGTCAGGCTCGCCTGTACCAGGCAGGATCATCGGTGGACACGTCACGACTGCTTGCTATATTAGGCTGCAAAAGGATGCAGCTGTCATCATATTGGCACAGCCGAGACGCACGCGTTAACTCATCCATTAGCGCAGCTAGCAACCTTGGCCGGCGGTTTGTATCTGAACATCTCACCAGGCACCACCTCCAGGCGTCAAATCCAGGCATGTGTCTTCAGATTCATGCAAATAGATAATTCACAGAAAGTTCTTAATCAGTCAGGCAGGAAACATACGTAAACAACACACACTATGTGCCAAGCAGTTCAGTAAGGAACCACGATCAAATAATATCAGCAACACAGGAAGATCTTCACACAAAGCACAGCCATTTTACAATGCAGACGTTTTACAGATAAGTTCTAATTATTCAGAAAGAACACAACTTAGTACTCAGGTACAAGGCAGCTTAGATTTGGCAAGCAAAGTGCTGCAGCTAAACAAAACAAGACCAGATCAGCTCTTCAGCCTGGGCTCAGCCACTTTGTGGCAGTTGTATCGACGATGGCCTTCAACGCCACAGTTCTTGCATCTTCCTGGCTTCCGAGGCTGTTTCGGTACATCCCCACGATCAGGTCAGGATATCCATTTGTGTGCTTGTCGCCGAAAATCAAGCAGAATCTTGTCATCTTACTCAGTCCCTCATACAGTGCTTTCTCTCTGCTTGTCGTAGGCTTTCCCATCTCCTTCCTCTTAGCTGGAGGCAATAAGCATGTCAGCATATCACCCGACTGATTGGCTGAAGTGTTATCATCGTTCCTCATTTCCTCATAACAGTAGGCATTCTGCCTCCCTGTCCCATCTCAGTGCCTTCTGGGTGAACCTGGTTCACAACATTCCCATTCTCGCTAAGTTGTCATTGTTTTGCCACAACTGCTTCATGAGACCTCTGATGTACATGTCAATATGCTTGTGTGATGGCCAGTGTATTGTATGTCCGTACGTGGGAGACAATGAATGGATGTGCTCATCTCGATGCTCCCGTTGTCCTCTAACCGCAGCAATCTTATGAGGGTGGGGCATTAACAGTGGCAAGACCGAGTATTTTTCAACTATTTCCTTCCCCTATTAAAATTTTGATAAGTCAAATTCAGTTAACTTCATCACAACTTCCACATGATGAACTGAAAAATTATAGAACAATGCAAACACAATGGCGTACCGCGTAACCACAGACTATCTCTTTCATGCATTTGTCATGTTTACAATAGCCTGCTCTTTCCGTATCTAATGCCGAATCCTTTCTCCCACGAATATAAATTGTAAAAATCATAGGCCTCACCAAGTGTGTCAAAACGTGTTCCTATCTTCGGCACAATCACCTGGTTCTTCTGCAAATCGCCGGATTGATTTCTCCAGTGCTGTAATCCTATCAGGGCATGGAGCTCTGCCTAGCGTGGCAGCACCAACCCGCACTCTGGAAGCCCAAGCAAATATGTAAACATATTCAGTAACCTTTCACAGTTAAATCAATTAAATTAATGTAGCTCACACCCAGCTCTAGGAAGAGCTCCATATGACATAACTACCCCCCACTAAATCTCTATTACGCATTATGTTTGCAACAGAATTCAGTCAAGTCTATCATTCTCACTAGTCATGGCATAAATAATACTATTGTACATACTTAATTCTTTCTGCACAAGCTCAATTCTGGACATACATCTGCTTGTGGAACAATAACAAAAATTTCGTGCAGACTTGATTCTTTTTACACAATCTCTATTCTGGACATACACCATCTGCTTGTGAACCCATAACAATCCAGCGTAAATGAATCTAATAACTACTGTTTTATACTGCAGCTTAAATAATAGGGACACCTCAGTGCTTAAACGCAAATGAAGTTTCTTCCAATCATTATCTGCATACCTTTTCTTCCACCCTGGAGTTTTCGGATCCACTTGCTACATGGAGTGCTCTGAACCTTGAGCCTTGTCTGCACTGCCTGCCACTGGAGCAACACCCTCAGCAGTTAGCACAGATTTGGCCATCCGCACTTCAGGTCGTCGTGGCCGGCAGCTCAACCACCGGCGGCGTCCTCACAGGGTAGTGAACAGGCTCCATGGCAATGTTGTTCAGCTCCTCTAGCAGTATTGTGCTGCTTGCACAAATAGCTGGCAAAGAAATCAACTGAAAACCTAAATAAAAACGGTGGCGAATGGAGCAAGAGCGAGCAGATCCGTACCTATTTATCGGCTGCATCAAGAACTCCGTGCTCGTCGAAGCACCCAGTCCCCCGCAGGAGGTTCCTCTACGGGTTTGCCATCTTCAAGAATGATAGATCAAACTTCGCGAGGTAGGAGACAGCTGCTCTCAGCGCCCAACTTCTGATTTACTGCGTGCACTATCGTCGCTACGGGAAAGCACCAGATCTAATGCCGAATCTGTCGGCGTTCTGGGAACCAGCGTACCCAGACTTGCCTACCTGCGGCCCACGGCGTGGCTCCATTGACGGCCTGGTATGGCCCATCTTCAGCATCGGCAAGACAAGACCCTCGCGAGGGGCCAAGCCTCGCGAGGCGGACGACGCCAAGACCTTCGGAGGGAGCGGCCTCCCTAGGCTGGCTCCTGAGGAGCGGAGATTCCTGTGCAAGCACCCATCTCATGAGGTTCGGGTGACGCAAGCCATGACGACCAAGTCCAGGCGGGCGCCAGCGGGCGCAGCGTAGCAGATTTCCTCTTTTATGCTAAGGAGGCAAGCGCAGGCGCGGAGTCCCGAGGAATCACCCAAAGGTTTTCCATCCCCGTGCAACGAGACCAAGACCGCCAGGACGGCAGGACAGATGTCATCGCCGAGCCCACCACGACGTCACGACCAGAAGCTTTGCAGTGAAGACCACCTTTCGTCAGGATAAGATGTACTACTTGTCCCCCTTCAAAATTGGCCGTTGTGGGAACCCTTCCCGCCTTCATTTTGGAGGAAGAGGACCAAGGCCACTATATATAGGTTAGCCACCACCGTAGGAAAGAGAGATCGAATCATCAGCTCAAACCCACACAAGAACATACCTCGTAAGGTTGTTCTTCCTCTGTACTAGTTCGTCCTCAGCCCCTCGAGAGGCTAATCCACCCCAAAGCAGGAGTAGGGTCTTACACCGCAAGGTGGCCCGAACCTGGGCAAACTGCCGTGTCTCCTTCCTTTCTTGTTCATCAAGCTAGGCCGTGAGGGCGACGAATCGGTTGGCTGGAGAGGTCGAGTTCTTCGCACACGCCCCAGAGTTCGAACCTTTCTTGGGTCAGCGGAGCCCTGAATCCGACATTTGGCGCGCCAGGTAGGGCGTGTCGAAGGTTCGCCTCCTCATCAACCGTGCTCCGCCCTCGCCATTCGGTTCCCATGGCGGGCGTCGCTCCGCTCGCCGGGCCGCCGGGCGCGTTTGGAGGCTTCGCAAGCCTCCGGGCTTTCTCCCCCGCCTTACGGCGAGTGCAATGGCCGCCAAAGTTCAGGCCGGAGTTGCCGCCGCGATATGATGGCGCGGCAGATCCAGCGGAGTTCCTCCAGGTATACGCAGAGGCCATCTGGGCAGCCGGTGGCGACGATAAGGCCATGGCGAATTGGCTCCCTCTGGCCCTTACGGGTGTGCCGCGTGCCTGGCTCCTCGACCTGCCGGAGTCCTCAGTGGCCTCCTGGGAAGAGTTGCGCGGCCTGTTCATCGCGCGCTTCGCGGCGCCGGTGCCCCACGCCGTCGCGGCCATCCTCGGCGGGTCGCAGGCGCCGGCCTCAGGCCGCCACATCAAGCAGTTCTTTCACCAGGCGGGGACCGCCTAGTCGCGGCGGGGGGCCCCTCCGGGCTGGGCGGCGCCCAAGACCGACCTCACCTTCGACTCAAGGGACAACCCCAAGACCACGGTCGGCGCCGACGCGCTCCCTATGCTTTGCACCCCCACCATCTACAACGTAGCAGTCACCAGGACCCTCATCGACGGCGGCGCAGGCCTCAACGTCCTCTCCGTGGAGGCGTTCGGCCTGCTTCATGTGCCTTACGACCGGCTCCTCCCCACCAAGCCCTTCTCTGGGGTCGTCGATGGCTCCACCTGTCCTTTGGGGCAGATCCGCCTCCCCGTCACCTTTGGCACGCGCAGCAACTACCGCACCGAGCTCATCGACTTTGACATTGCCCGCATTGGTCTCCTGTACAACGCCATCCTCGGGTACCCGGCCCTCGCCAAGTTCATGGCGGCGACTCACCCCGGCTACAACGTCATGAAGATGCCAGGCAGCAGCGGTGTCCTCACCGTGGCAGGGGACACCAAGGACGCGCTCATGGCCCTCAAGCTCGCTTTCAAGGCCGCGGCGGCCGCGCGGTCGGATGCGGAGAGCGCTCCGGAGGGCTCAGGGGCAGCGCCGTCAAAGAAGAAGCATTTGTTCTCTCAAGACCGGGCCGAGACGAAGCAGGTGCCGGTCGACGAAGACGGGGGATCAGGCCCTACCTTCACCATAGGCGCCAGCCTTCCCCCGGACCAGGAAGAGGCGCTGGTCAACTTCCTCCGCGCGAACAAGGATGTGTTTGCGTGGGAGGCAACGGACTTGGTCGGCGTTCCGCGCGGGGTGATCAAGCACCACTTGATGGTGCGCCCCAACGCGCGCCCCGTAAAGCAGAAGGCATGGCGGCAAGCCCCGGAGAAGCAGTCGTTCATCGTCCTGGAGACCCGCAAGCTGCAAGAAGCCGGCATTATTCGGGAGGTGCGGCACCCGGATTGGCTGGCGAATCCGGTTATCGTCCCCAAAAAGGGCGGGAAGGAGCGCATGAGCGTCGATTTTACGAGCCTCAACAAGGCTTGCCCTCAAGACCCTTTCCCTCTTCCGCGCATCGACCAGATCATCGACTCCACCGCCAAGTGCGATTTGCTCTGCTTCCTGGACGCCTTCTCAGGCTATCACCAAATCAAGATGGCGGTGCAGGATGTCGAGAAGATGGCTTTCTTGACCCCGTGCGGGGTGTACTGCTATACCTGCATGCCGTTCGGGCTGCGCAATGCTGGGGCGACCTTCCAGCGGCTAATGCACATCACCTTGGGCCGGCAGCTCGGGAGGAACGCCGAGGCATACGTCGACGACATAGTGGTCAAATCTCGGGAGGCGAAAACTCTTGTCGAAGATCTGGAGGAAACATTTACCAGCCTGCGCAAGGTAAACTTACGGCTCAACCCGGAGAAGTGCGTGTTCGGCGTCCCGTCCGGCAAGCTGCTGGGTTTCCTGGTGTCGCACAGAGGGATCGAGGCCAACCCGAAAAAGATCAAGGCAATAGAGAGGATGAGCCCGCCGCAGACCCTCAAAGAGATGCAGAAGCTGACGGGCTGCGTAACCTCATTGGGGCGCTTCATCTCCAAGATAGGTGAGCGCGCCCTCCCGTTCTTCAAGCTGATGAAAAAGAAGGGCCCGTTCGAGTGGACTCCAGAGGCCGAAGCGGCCTTCCAAGACCTCAAGAGATACCTCACCAGCCCACCGGTAATGGTAGCGCCTCGCCCTCTTGAGCCCCTAGTGCTTTACCTGGCCGCCACGCCTCACTCGGCCAGCACGGCACTCATGGCGGTCCGAGAAGAGCGTGCGGTTGGGGGCGCGCGGCGCAGCACCCCGCACCCGACCGGGGCGCCGCAACCTCAGGACGGCGCTCCTGAGGCCTCGGCCGCCCCTCGAGGCGGCGGGGCTCTCGAGGATGGCGCTCCTGAGGCCACGGCCGCCCCGCCAGATGACAAAGCTCCTGAGACTCCCCAGCCTCAGGAGGGGCAGGACCCCACCAACGCCTCCTCCCTCGTCGAGCATCCCGTGTACTTCGTCAGCACGGTGCTGCGGGACGCACGGGTGCGCTACCCCATGCCATAGAAGCTCCTGCTCGCACTCCTCGTCGCCTCCAGGAAACTGCGTCGCTACTTCCAAGGCCACCCCATCAAGGTTGTCTCAGCCTACCCCTTGGAGAGGGTGCTCCGGAGCCCCAATGCCGCGGGAAGGGTCACCGAATTGAACATTGAGCTGCAGGCGTTCCAGCTGTAGTTCAGCACCACCAGAGTCATCAAGGGCATGGCCCTCGCTGACTTTGTGGCAGAATGGACCTACGCCCCTGGCCGAGAAATGGGCGAGGACCGTTCCCTCGCACCCGGAGACGAGGCACCAGATGGTTGGGTCATGTACTTCGATGGCGCGTTCGCATGCCAAGGCATGGGGGCTGGAGCCGTGCTCATCTCACCTACCCAAGACAAGCTCTACTACACCGTGCAACATTGCTTCTAGCATGGCGAGAAGGTCTCCAACAACATCACTGAGTATGAGGGCCTGATCGCCGGCCTCAAGGCTGTGGCGGCTCTGGGGGTCAGGCGCCTCACCATCAGGGGCGACTCCCAGCTCCTCGTCAACTTCTCCAACAAGGCGTACAAGCCAAAGGACGAGCACATGGAGGCATACCTTGAGGAGGTACGCAAAATCGAGAAACGATTCTTAGGTTTGGAATTGCAGCACGTGCCGCGTGGCACAAACAAGGAGGCGGACGACATCGCCAAGAGGGCATCCCGGCGCCACCCTCAGGAGCCTGGCGTCTTTGAGGAACGGCTTTCAAGCCGTCAGCAGCTCCCTCCCACTGCGAGACCGGCGCTGCCTCGGGAGGAGCTACCCCCGGCACCCCCCTTTGGCGCCCCAGCCCGCGGCCCGACCTCTGGAGCCCGCCTGCTTCTCGCGCTCGAGCCTCAGGATGGGTGCTGGATCGAGGAATTCAAGGCGTACCTGCTCCGGGGTACCTTGCCGGAGAAGGAGGAAGACGCAGAGCGGGTGGTCCGCCAGGCCACCGCGTACTGCATCCAGGACGGTGAGCTCTACCGAAGGCGCCCGAACGACGTTTCTCTACGATGCATCTCCAGGGAGCAGGGTTGCGAGCTGCTGGCCGACATACATGGTGGGGACTGCGGGCATCACTCCTCATCGCGCACCCTCGTGGGCAAGGCGTTCCGCAGCGGATTTTACTGGCCCACGGTGCTCAATGATGCCACTGAATTGGTGAAATCTTGTGAGGCCTGTCAGTTCCACGCCAAGCAGATCCACCAGCCCGCTCAGGGCGTCCAGACCATCCCGCTCTCGTGGCCGTTCGCGGTCTGGCGGCTGGAGATCCTTGGTCCGTTCCCTCAAGCGCCCGGGGGCTACCGCTACCTCTACGTCGCCATCGACAAGTTCACCAAGTGGGCGGAGGTGGAAGCCATCTGCACCATCCCAGCTGGCTCGGCCGTCAAGTTCATCAAAGGCCTCGTGAGCCGTTTTGGGGTTCCCAACCGCATCATCACCGACAATGGCTCTCAGTTCATGAGCAACCTTTTCAAAACATATTGTGCCAATCTTGGAACGCGGATATGCTACGCTTCAGTGGCACACCCGCGGAGCAATGGCCAGGCCGAGCGCACCAACGCGGAGGTCCTGAGGGGCCTCTAGGTGAGGAGCTTCAAGAAGAAACTCGAGGCCTGCGGCAGGGGCTGGCTCGATGAGCTCCAGTCCGTGCTGTGGTCCATCCGCACCACCACGACCAAGCCCACGGGCGAGACTCCGTTCTTCCTCGTCTACGGAGCCAAGGCGGTCCTCCCTCACGAGGTCAAGCATCGCTCTGTGCGGGTCTTGGCATTCGATGAGGCGCGCCAGGACGCCTCGCGGGGGATGGACCTCGTGCTGGGGGAGGAGTGCCGCCGCCAAGCCTCGCTCCGTGCAACGAGGTATCAGCAGGCGCTGCGGCGGTATCACTGCTGTAGCGTCTGCTCCAGGACTCTCGAGGTGGGTGACCTCGTCCTGAGGCGGGTGCTCTCCAGGGAGGGGCTTCATAAGCTCTCGCCCATGTGGGAGGGCCCATTCAGGATCGCCCGTGTCTCCAGGCCTAGCGCCGCT
This sequence comes from Thinopyrum elongatum, assembly GCA_011799875.1. NCBI lineage: Eukaryota > Viridiplantae > Streptophyta > Magnoliopsida > Poales > Poaceae > Thinopyrum > Thinopyrum elongatum. The sequence goes on from CM022303.1 coordinate 448,640,187, forward strand.
CGCCTGGAGACGCAGGACGGGGTCCCCATCCAGAATGCCTGGAACATCCAGCACCTCCAACAATTCTACCCATGACCAAGGCCATGCGCCTGTGAAGATCTCCGCTCGTGACACTCTCACGTAATAATGAGTTGGGGATGTACACGCCTCGGAGTCTCCTGAGCGCCGCCCCTGGGCCTCACGGGGGCTCCCACCCACGTCCTAGTGGAGGCCCCATGCTCCGCGCTGGTGGGAAGACAAGAAGACTAGTATAGGTGCCGAACGCGGCTGTTCTTTTGCTTGCTTTTTGTAGTTGGTTTGCAACTTCTTGAATGGAATTTGAGATTTTTCGCGTTTCATTTGAGGGTTGGGAAATTTCTTATCCTTGCATCGTTCGCTCTTCCAGCTCTTGCCTCAGGAGGAGTGGCAGTTGCCCGTCGCTCCTCCTCGCGCGTCCTGCGCGCGGGGGCTTGGCAGGTGTGTGCGCTCGGGCCTGCCCGTGAACACACCTCGCCAAAGCCTCGGTACCCTGGCCTCTTGGCGTCTTCGTCCTCGCGCGACGCTCTCAAACGAGCTCACGGGCACGACGCCTCCGGAGTTTTCCTAATCCTACAGCTGCAGGGTGCCTCCTGAGGCTCAGCGACTTTTGAGTCTCCTCGCGGCAAGGCACGCTCTTGCGGCAGGGGAGTGCACCACAAGAATATCAAGCTAAGTCACCCCAACCACAATCAGCGGTAACGCGGGTACCGCAATGCAACACGAAAACGGTAACATAATGGCGCAAGCGCCATAGTTCATTACATGCCCCGACAGGGCCCTTTACCTTTTTTAATGCAGGGGGAAGAAAGAAACAAAAGCAAGCCGTGCGACTACAGTGGCTCTTGAGGCCCGGCTCGAGCAGCACTCGAGCTCGGTCGGAGTCCTCCTCCTGCTTCCCCGAGGCACGATGACGACGCGGCTCGTCACCCTCCTCAGTTCGAGCCTGGCGACGCGGCGTCTCATCGTAGTCGCCATCACTGGTGCTCTCCTCGGAGGAGGAGCCACCGCTGCTGGAGGCGGCGCGACCGTCGCCAAGGGCAAGCTCACCGCCAACGATGGCGCCACCCCTCCGGTCATCGTCATCATCACCATCGTCGTCGTCGATGTCGCTTTCCGGGCAGCACCCCGAGCGCTGGCCGTCTTCCCCGAACACACTGACATAGAGGGTCGCGACATCGTCGTACCTGAAGTGGAGGGTGCACCTCCCGTGCAAGCCCCGTGCGCGGGCGAACGGCTGCCACCCGCGATTCAGGAACATGTTGCCAGCGGCGGTGACTTCGACCTCCACCCATGAGGCCTTGCTGCAGCAGCCGTCGCCCTGCAGCCAAAGGCCGCCAGGCCCCCCGGCCGGCAGCACGCCCGCGAAGAAACACGGAAGCTGGAACCAGATGCCCGCAGGCCTCTCCGACCACACGACGAACTCCGGGGATGCGTCGGCCGAGTGGGAGCGCGGCCGCGGTGGCCGGGCAATCACCACGCGCTTCCCCACATCGCTGAGGCCGCCCCGTCCATGGCAGCTCCCACCGCGGGAGGAAGCACCACCGCGGCTGCCTGAGGCAACGCAGGCCCTTTAAGGGGTGCACCCCACGCCCCCGAGGGGCCACCGCTGGAGTCGCGGCGTACTTGCGGGGGCGTCCGCGGCCTCTCTTGGGCGGCGGCGAGCCTGGCCCCTCCTTGCGGGCCTTCCCCTTCTCCGCGGCGGAAAACTTCTTTGTTGGCGCCATGGACTCGCTGGCAAGATGATGGGATGGAAAGGAAGAAGGAGGAGCAAGCAGCGAGAAGACGGAGATGAGCAGGGGGCTCCGCCCCCTCTCCCATTTATAGCCAGAGGAAGGCCAACCACCGGCCTCCCACGATCACGAGTAATGATGGCTTTTCTGCATGCAACAGGCAGTTGTCAAGTCGGACGGTTGCCGAGGCAGCGTGGGGAAGCGGAGACTGATACGTCTCCAACATATCTATAATTTTTTATTGTTCCATGCTATTATATTATCTGTTTTGGATGTTTTATATGCATTAATATGCTATTTTATATGATTTTTGGGACTAACCTATTAACCTAGAGCCCAGTGCCAGTTTCTGTTTTTTTTCTTGTTTTAGAGTTTTGCAGAAAAGGAATACCAAACGGAATAAAACTTTCGCGATGATTTTTCTTGGACCAGAAGACACCCAGGAGACTTGGAGTGCAAGTCGGAGGAGCCGCGAGGCGGCCACAAGGGTGGAGGGCGCGCCCAGGGGGGTAGGGCGCGCCCCCCGACCTTGTGGGCCCCTCGTAGCCCCTCTGACCTAGATCTTTCGCCTATATATACTCTTATACCCCAAAAACATCTAGGGGGTAACAAAACCTCTTTTCCACCGCCGCAACCTTCTGTACCCGTGAGATCCCATCTTGGGGCCTTTTCCGGCGTCCTGCCGGAGGGGGATTCGATCACGGAGGGCTTCTACATCAACACCATTGCCTCTCCAATGAAGCGTGAGTAGTTTACTTCAGACCTACGGGTCCATAGCTAGTAGCTAGATGGCTTCTTCTCTCTCTTTGATTCTCAATACAAAGTTCTCCTTGATGTTCTTGGAGATCTATTCGATGTAATACTCTTTTGCGGTGTGTTTGCCGAGATCTGATGAATTGTGGATTTACGATCAGCTTATCTATGAATATTATTTGAATCTTCTCTGAATTCTTATATGCATGATTTGATATCTTTGCAAGTCTCTTCGAACTATCGATTTGGTTTGGCCAACTAGATTGGTTTTTCTTGCAATGGGAGAAGTGCTTAGCTTTGGGTTCAATCTTGCGGTGTCCTTTCCTAGTGACAGTAGGGGCAGCAAGGCACGTATTGTATTGTTGCCATCGAGGATAAAAAGATGGGGTTTTCATCATATTGCTTGAGTTTATCCCGCTACATCATGTCATCTTACTTAATGCGTTACTCTGTTCTTATGAACTTAATACTCTAGATGCAGGCAGGAGTCGGTCGATGTGTGGAGTAATAGTAGTAGATGCAGAATCGTTTCGGTCTACTTGACACGGACGTGATGCCTATATTCATGATCATTGCCTTAGATATCGTCATAGCTTTGCGCTTTTCTATCAATTGCTCGGCAGTAATTTGTTTACCCACCGTAATAATTTCTATCTTGAGAGAAGCCTCTAGTGAAACCTATGGCCCCCGGGTCTATTTTCCATCATATAAGTTTTCGATCTACAATTTCCGTTTCCTATTTCTTTTACTTTGCAATCTTTACTTTCCGTTCCATAAACCAAAAATACCAAAAATATTACTTTACCGTTTATCATCTCTATAAAATCTCACGTTGCAAATAACCGTTAAGGGATTGACAACCCCTTTATCGCGTTGGGTGCAAGGTTGGTGTTTGTTTGTGCAGGTATTCGGTGACTTGAGCGTTGTCTCCTACTGGATTGATACCTTGGTTCTCAAAAGTTGAGGGAAATACTTACTCTACTTTGCTGCATCACCCTTTCCTCTTCAAGGGAAAAACCAACGCAAGCTCAAGAAGTAGCAGAGACACCCACGTCCCGTTAGGCGCCACGCGTCAACTTGGTCCGCAGGCGATTGGGGCCTGCGGCGCTTCACCCTTGCCCTTTGGCTTCGCCCCGAAGCCAAGTTCGAGCTTGCCTTCGGCCCGGGGGCTACTGTCGGCGTTCTGGGAACCAGGGTACCCAGACTTGCCTGCTTGCAACCCACGGCGTGGCTCCATCGACGACCTGGTATGGCCCATCTTCAGCATTGGCAAGACAAGACCCTCGTGAGGGGCCAAGCCTCGCAAGGCGGATGACGCCAAGACCTCCGGAGGGAGCGGCCTCCCTAGGCTGGCTCCTGAGGAGTGGAGTTTCCTACGCAAGCACCCATCTCATGAGGTTCGGGTGACGCAAGCCATGACGACCAAGGCCAGGCTGGCGCCAGCGGGCGCAGCGTAGCAGGTTTCCTCTTTTGTGCTAAGGAGGCAAGCATAGGCGCGGAGTCCCGAGGAATCACCCAAAGGTTTCCATCCTCGTGGAACGAGACGAAGACCGCCAGGACGGATGTCATCGCCAAGCCCACCACGACGTCACGACCAGAAGCTTTGCAGGCGAATACCACCTTTCGTCAGGATAAGATGTACTACTTGTCCCCCTTCAAAATTGGCCATTGTGGGATCCCTTCCCGCCTTCATTTTGGAGGAAGAGGACCAACGCCACTATATATAGGTTAGCCACCACCATAGGAAAGAGAGATCGAATCGTCATCTCAAACCCACACAAGAACATACCTCGTGAGGTTGTTCTTCCTCTGTACTAGTTCGTCCTCAGCCCCTCGCGAGGCTAATCCACCCCAAAGCAGGAGTAGGGTCTTACACCGCAAGGTGGCCCGAACCTAGGTAAACTGCCATGTCTCCTTCCTTTCCTGTTCATCAACCTAGGCCGTGAGAGCGACGAATCGGTTGGCTGGAGAGGTCGAGTTCTTCTCACATGCCTCAGAGTTCGAACCTTTCTTGGGTCAGTGGAGCCCTGAATCCGACATTTGGCGTGTCGAAGGTTCGCCTCCTCATCAACCGTGCTCCGCCCTCGCCGTTCGGTTCCCATGGCGGGCGTCGCTCCGCTCGCCGTCCACCGGGCACGTTTGGAGGCTTCGCAGGCCTCCAAGCTTTCTCCCCCGCCTTACGGCGAGTGCAATGGCCGCCAAAGTTCAGGCCGGAGTTGCAGCCGCGATATGATGGCGTGGCAGATCCAGCGAAGTTCCTCCAGGTATACGCAGAGGCCATCTGGGCAGCCGGTGGCGATGACAAGGCCATGGCGAATTGGCTCCCTATGGCCCTTATGGGTGTGCCGCGCGCCTGGCTCCTCGACCTGTCGGAGTCCTCAGTGGCCTCCTGGGAAGAGCTGCGCGACCTGCTCATCGCGCGCTTCACGGCGCCGGCGCCCCACGCCGTCGCAGCCATCCTCGGCGGGTCGCAGGCGCCGGCCTTAGACCGCCACATCAAGCAATTCTTTCGCCAGGCGGGGCCGCGCAGTCGCGGCGGGGGGGGGGGGGGGGGGGGCTCCGGGCTGGGCGGCGCCCAAGGCCGACCTCACCTTCGAATCAAGGGACCACCCCAAGACCACGGTCGGCGCCGACGCGCTCCCTATGCTTTGCACCCCCACCATCTGCAATGTAGCAGTCACCAGGACCCTCATCGACGGCGGCGCAGGCCTCAACGTCCTCTCCGTGGAGGCGTTCGGCCTGCTTCATGTGCCTTACAACTGGCTCCTCCCCACCAAGCCCTTCTCTGGGGTCGTCGATGGCTCCACCTATCCTCTGGGGCAGATCCGCCTCCCCGTCACCTTTGGCATGCGCAGTAACTACCGCACCGAGCTCATCGACTTTCACGTTGCCCGCATTGGTCTCCCGTACAACGCCATCCTCGGGTACCCGGCCCTCGCCAAGTTCATGGCGGCGACTCACCCCGGCTACAATGTCATGAAGATGCCAGGCAGCAGCGGTGTCCTCACCGTGGCAGGGGACACCAAGGACGCGCTCATGGCCCTCAAGCACGCTTTCAAGGCCGCGGCGGCTGCGCGGTCGGATGAGGAGAGCGCTCCGGAGGGCTCAGGGGCAGCGCCGGCAAAGAAGAACCAGTTGTTCTCTCAAGACTGGGCCGAGACGAAGCAGGTGCCGGTCGACGAAGACGGGGGATCAGGCCCTACCTTCACCATAGGCGCCAGTCTTCCCCCAGAACAGGAAGAGGCACTGGTCAACTTCCTCCGTGCTAACAAGGATGTGTTTGCGTGGGAGGCAACGGACTTGGTCGGCGTCCCGCGCGGGGTGATCGAGCACCACTTGATGGTGTGCCCCAATGCGCGCCCCGTAATGCAGAAGGCACGGCGGCAAGCCCCGGAGAAGCAGTCGTTCATCGTCCAGGAGACCCGCAAGCTACAGGAAGCCGGCGTTATTCGGGAGGTGCGGCACCAAGATTGGCTGGCGAATCCGGTTATCGTCCCTAAAAAGGGCGGGAAGGAGCGCATGTGCGTCAATTTTACGAGCCTCAACAAGGCTTGCCCTCAAGACCCTTTCCCTCTTCCATGCATTGACCAGATCGTCGACTCCACCGCCGAGTGCGATTTGTTATGCTTCCTGGACGCCTTCTCAGGGTATCACCAAATCAAGATGGCGGTGCAGGATGTCCAGAATACGGCTTTCTTGACCCCGTGCGGGGTGTACTGCTACACCTGCATGCCGTTCGGGCTGCGTAATGCTGGGGCAACCTTCCAGCGGCTAATGCACATCGCCTTGGGCCGGCAGCTCGGGAGGAATGCCGAGGCATACATCGACGACATAGTGGTCAAATCTCGGGAGGCGAGAACTCTTGTCGAAGATCTGGAGGAAACATTTACCAGCCTGCGCAAGTTAAACTTACGGCTCAACCCGGAGAAGTGCGTGTTCGGCGTCCCGTCCGGCAAGCTGCTGGGTTTCCTGGTGTCGCACAGAGGGATTGAGGCCAACCCGGAAATGATCAAGGCAATAGAGAGGATGAGCCCGCCGCAGACCCTCAAAGAGATGCAGAAGCTGGCGGGCTGCGTAACCTCGTTGGGGCGCTTCATCTCCAAGCTAGGTGAGTGCGCCCTCCCGTTCTTCAAGTTGATGAAAAAGAAGGGCCCGTTCGAGTAGACTCTAGAGGCCGAAGCGGCCTTCCAAGACCTCAAGAGATACCTCACCAGCCCACCATGTCGTGGGAATGGATCTGACAGTAATAGTGTAGGGTACGTGAGTGGAGGCAAGGTCCTAGGTATGGTGAGATTGTACACGCAAGTTTACGAGTTCAGGCCCCTCTCGGAGGAGGTAACAGCCCTACGTCTCGGTGCCTCGGAGGCTTGTCGACTAGATTTTGCGTGGGAGTTATAGGGGTGCGAACCCTTGTGCCAGAGGAAGGGGGTGGCTTATATAGAGTGCGCCAGGTCCCTCCAGCCCTCCGTTACACAGGGTTCAATGTGAGTTAAGGTGAGTTATGATAGGGGCGTTACAGGTAACGTTAGCTATTAATGCCTTTATGACTATGGAGTGAACGCCTGACCATTGCCATCCTGGTGCGACTGTTGGTCTTTGGCACTCCGAGTGATTCTTTGTATGGTCGAGTGATGCTTCTTGGTCGAGTGGAATGGAGGTATCCGAGTGGAATCTTCCGTCGAGTGGATTAAACTTCTGGGTGATTTCAATCGGTATCTTCTGTAAAAACTTGGTATGTCCTTGATTCTAGGGCAGTGTCCTTGGGTAGGGGGTCTAGGTCAGGCCTATGACCCTACCCTAGGTACATGTCATCGTCATTAGCCCCCGAATGGATTGAGGTTCGAGTGAGGAAGGGTTGAAGTTGGTTCCGACTCAATTCAATGCTTCAAAGGCATTTCCTCAAGGTCTTGAAAGCATACTGGCACTTTAACCCTGCATCGGCCGCCTCGATCGATTCTGGCCTCTGAGATCGTTGAGTGAATTACGCTGTAAATCTTCGAGTGAACAGCAATGTGATATCTTTGATGCGATTGACTGCTCTGCGATCTCCGGATCTCACGGGATTTCTGAATTTTGGAGAAGCGCGCGGGACGGGATGCGACGTAGTAATGGAGCGAGTAGATAGGGGCTCCTTGATCTTTGCGCCACCTTTTCCGCCACGTATCGAGCCTGCGCCTGTTATGGGATGCGATAGGATCGCTCGGGCCCATGGGTCAGTCACTCGGAAGTGAGCCCATAAGAGGCGCCGAGGCCGATGCGAAGCACTGTGTGCTCCATTCGATCCCCTTTCTCTCCACTTCTCCGCCTCGCCGCTTCCTGCTCTCCACGCCTTCGCCCATTCCTCTCGAGCTCCGCCGCCATGGTGAAGGAGAAGACCGCGGCTCTGGAGCGCGCGAAGAAGATGGCGGCGAAGGGCAAGAAGACGGCTCGGGGGTCGTCGTCGCGGTCCGGTCTGCCGCCTGGTTGGATCCAGGGGGCTGGATCCATTCCACTGTTGTGAAGGAGGACTTGGAGAATCTTGCCTACGACGGCCTGATTGCTCATGGGTCCTGGAGGTTGCTGGAGGGGGAAACTGAGCCCCAGCCGCGCGAGGGTGAGCGCGTCCTCCTCACCACCCACGTCGAACGAGGTTTCTCCCTGCCTCCGCATCCATTCTTTCGGGGTTTTCTGAACTTTTTCGGCGCTCAAATCCATCATTTCCCGCCCAACACAATCTCGTACCTTGCTGCATTTGTCTCCATGTGTGAGAACTTCATTGGGTGTCAGCCGCACCGGGGTCTGTTTAAACACATTTTCACCTGCCGCTCTCAGTCGGTAAAGAAGGCCAACCCAGATGATGAAAAGACGCACGTGATCCAAATGTGCGGGGGGTTAGGGATTCAAATGAGGGGTAGGAGTACTTTTCCGCCCATGACCTTTCCCGAGTCAGTTAGAGGATGGCAGTCGACTTGGTTTTACTGCAAAGATATCCTGACTCCCGGTCAGTCGACCGGCCTCCCTCCTTTCACTCTAGATAGACTCCGTCAGCCTTCTTCATTGAAAGTAACTGCGGCTGAGAAGGGTGAGGTATCCGTGTTAGTCGATGCTGTCGTCACCTTGGTTCACAGTGGAGTGACGGGTATGGATCTGTTGGAGGTATTCCTCAGTCGACGGATCCAGCCTTTGTAAGCTCGCGATCATCCTATGTGGATGTACTCGGGTCCAGAAGACACCGCTCGAACCCACCCAGAGGAGGTCAAAGAGAAAACGGTGGCCCAGTGGCTCCGGAGCATTACTGGCAACAAGGATAACCCCAGGGGGTCCAGGAGGATTTTGCCATTGGACGCCTAGAACGTGCCCGGGGAGGTTAGGCATTTTCAGTCGAGTGTTTACGACTTCTTTGATATGTAATTGTCTTGAAATCCGACTGATATTTGTAACCTGTGTCTTGTAGGTCTTCACCAAGATGTACGCGATGCCAAACAGGGAGCAACTCCAAGAAGGAGTAGAGAGTGACGGAGATAGTGCTGATTATGAGTATGCATATGACAGTGAAGATGACAGCGAGGAAGTCGACTCGCCGCCCCGCTCTGAACGGCATTCCAAGAAGTCGCAGGACCCTGTGGGGGGACGTGGCAAAACAGTTCCTCCGAGCACAACGATCCAGAAGCACACTCGGACTTCAACCCCAGAGCCATCGGAGAAGGCCGCGAAGCAGGCCAAAGTTGTTTCACCGAAGACCCGTAAGGCCCTGCCCAGGATCAAGGTGGCCGTGCCTGTTGCTTCAACGTAAGGGTTCCTATTCTTTGTTCTTCTGTGCATTTGCGGACTTGTTCTCTTGCTTGACCGAGTGAATTTTGGAATTTTCAGTGCTGCTACCTCTGCAACATCCATGGACGTCGACGATGAGCGTGGTGATGCGGAGACTGCGGATGCTGCCACCTCTCGAGTAGGTATGATACCATAGTAGCATTCATGTTGTGTCAATTGACTTTCTGGTCTACCGAAACTTCACTGTCGAGTGTTTGTAGTGCCGACGAATGTTATCCAGCTTCCCGATGATGACGACGAGGATGTGCCCTCGAAGAATACCGGGAGGAGAGGCAAAGTTTTGAGCAAGAGGGTGCCTGCCGACAGAACACCTCGCTCAGCATCTGAGCCTGTCGTTCAACAACTCGGCGATCCAGTACGAGCCACAGTCTCTTTCGCTAAACCTCTGTCGACTGACCAGCCCTCAGCGTCGACTGCCCAGGCTTCTGATCTGATTGCACGACCTCAAGCTTCAACTCCACCAACTCTTCCATTTGCCATGCATCATATCCCGGAGGACCAAGTAGGAGCTGCCAAGGAGGCCATGATCCAGGCGGGTCTGATGATGGACTGACTGAAGGTGGTGTATGACACCAGTAAGGCCGCTTACGACGCCAGCTCTGCCCTCCAAGCCAATGTCCGAGTAAGTGGGATTGTAAGTTGATTTTCGATTGGATTTCCAGCTCCATTCTTGCTCTGTTAGGATATGCTATCAGGAAACTGCTGCTTTATTATCTGTAAGATGTCAGTCTGAACCTTGCATCTGTACACCCACTGGGTGTTTTTTGTAGTTGTGTAACTCTTTTACTTGTAGCTGTGTAGCTCTTCCACTCGACTTTAGACGGGTCGTGTCGAGTGAGTTCTTGGTCCAGTGGGGGCACGCTGAGTGCACCCACTGGGTGTAGTCCCCGAGACCGCTGTCGACTGCGGGCAGACGACTGTGGTCTTAGAACAAAATGTGGGTTGTTTTTTTTTACTCTGGCTGGGCTGACCGTGCCAAGTGGGAAACCGAACCAGTGCGGGCACGCGGAGTGCACCCACTGGGTGTAGTCCCCAAGACTGCTGTTGAATGTTAGATTCGGCTGCAGTCTTTAGAACTCTTTTGTCATAACAATCTGACCTTGCACTTTGTCACTCGGAAGTGACTGACCTTTTTACTCCCTCCACTCGAGCTGGGTGGACCATGCTTAGTGGGAAATCGAACCAGTGGGGGCACGCTAAGTGCACCCACTGGGTGTAGTCCCCGAGACTGCTGTTGAATGTTTGATTCGGCAGCAGTCTTAGAACTCTCTCATCATAGCAATTTGATCTTTGTACTTTTCCAGTCGGCAGTAGCTGATCTTATTCTTGTCGATTGACATGTCTTGTTGCTGATCGCAGAAATCCTGTGAGTTCGGTACCCAGTATGCCGCCTTGGAACAGGAGAAAAACCAACTCAAGCTTGACCTGGATCTGGCCAAGGAGAACCTGAAGAAAGCTCGAGATGAAGTGGCAATCATGGGAGGTAACGGCCCTTTGACTGTATGCCTTGTCATTTTTCCTTACCCACTCCCTTTTGAGGCGAGTGAGTGATTCCACTCGAACAGATGTGCATAGTGAAAACCGTCAACTCCAAGACCGACTGAAGAATGTTGTTTCTTTAGACAAAATGAAGCAGACCTTGGGGCAGAAGGATCTCGACCTTGCGAAGGCGCAGAAGACGGCCCGTGAGAAGACTGAACTGGCGGATAGGAAGCTAGCTTCAGTCGGCAAGTTGGAGGAGGAGAATGCCAAGCTGAAGACTGCTGTTGACGAGGCAAAGAAAGAAACAGTGCAGCTGAAGGAGGAGAAGGTGGCTTTGGCTGACAAAGTGGATGTTCTTACTCGGAAGAGGGACGAACTGGAAACTTATCTGGGTGGTTTTGCCAAGAAGATGTTCCTTATGCTTGAAGGTAACTTCCCTCATCCGACTGGATTTAAAGAGTTTACTCACAATGCTGCTGCCATCTTACCATTTTTCTCTCCGTGCAGAGTTCTGTCGGAACTTCGAGGAAGAAACCGGGCGGATCGAGACAGGGCTAGACCCCATCAACTCTCCCATTAAGGATGAACTACCATGAACGTGCTGCGACTGGAGTCTCATCTTGCCAGTGTTTTGGACTATGTGGCTCGACTGAAAGTTGCGTTGACACGGATTGACAAGGAACTATGGCCAGAGGATGTGCTTCTGACCGACCTCGAGTCGCTGATGACTCGACTTCATGAAATCCCCGACCGAGTCCAAGCATGGAAGAAGTCTGCTGCTCGCTGCGATGCTGATGTGGCTCTATCGCTCGTCCGTGTTCATTGCAAGGAAGTCAAGGAAGAGAAGCTGAAGGCTCTTCAGGTGGCAAACACCAAGAAGCTTCAGTTTGAATCTTTCATGGAGACTTTCATAGACGCGGCCACTCTCATCGCAGACGGCATTGACTTGGATGCTTTCGTTGAGCCAGCCAGCCCTCCTCCTGCCGAGTGAAAGACTTGATAACTTACTTCATTCGCCTCGAAATGCCGAGTGATTTTGTAGTCGTTAAACTCTTTCGGGTCAGGCGCCCGAGTACTTCTGTTTACGGTTCTGAACCTTGCTGGATTTATCCGAACTTGATCACTTTATTCGAATGCAGTTGCTTTATCTCCAATGTTCCCGGATTTTTTGACTTAGGCGAGTCTTGGATCGCAGCTTAGTTTCCGAGTGAGAGAATTGCTCCTCACTTGGAGTAGACATTGTACTTGTGACGCAGCTCAGGGTACGCCTCGATGTACTAGCCAATTGTTATTCTCGAGTGAGAGGGTTGCTCTTTACTCGGATTGTTTTTCTTTATGGAACTTAGGCGAGTACGGGGTCGCAGCTAAGCCCCCGAGTGGGAGGATTGCTCTCCACTCGGAGTTTGTTTTGAAACTTAGGCGAGTGCAGGATCGCAGCTAAGCCCCCGAGTGGGAGGATTGCTCTCCACTCGGAGTATGTTTCGAAACTTTGGCAAGTACGGGATCGCAACCAAGCCCCCGAGTGGGAGGATTGCTTTCCACTCGGAGTGTTCGTGAAACTTAGGTGAGTACGGGATCGCAGCTAAGCCCCCGAGTGGGAGGATTTCTCTCCACTCGGAGTTTGTTTTGAAACTTAGGCGAATCAGGTTCGCAGCTAAGCCCCCGAGTGGGAGGATTGCTTTCTACTCGGAGTGTTTGTGAAACTTAGGCGAGTACGGGATCGCAGCTAAGCCCCCGAGTGGGAGGATTGCTCTCCACTCGGAGTTTGTTTTGAAACTTAGGCGAATACGGGATCACAGCTAAGTGCCCGTGTGGGAGGATTGCTCTCCACTCGGAGTTTTTGTTTTGAAACTTAGGCGAATCAGGTTCACAGCTAAGCCTCCAAGTGGGAGGATTGCTCTCCACTCGGGGTTTGTTTTGAAACTTAGGCGAATCAGGTTCGCAGCTAAGCCCCCGAGTGGGAGGATTGCTCTCCACTCGGAGTGTGTTTTGAAACTTAGGCGAATCAGGTTCGCAGCTAAGCCCCCGAGTGGGAGGATTGCTCTCCACTCGGAGTTTGTTTCGAAACTTAGGCGAGTACGGGATCGCAGCTAAGTCCCCCGAGTGGGAGGATTGCTCTCCACTCGGAGTTTGTTTTGAAACTTAGGCGAATCAGGTTCGCAGCTAAGCCTCCGAGTGGGAGGATTGCTCTCCACTCGGAGTGTTTGTGAAACTTAGGCGAATCGGGTTCGCAGCTAAGCCACCCACTGGGGGATTTGAATACGCGTTTGTTCGACAACAATCATTTAGGAGACTGTGGAAATCATGTCTTTGATAAACAATCTGAAAGGTACTTCTTATTACATCTCGACAATCCGAGTGTTTAGGTATAAAAGCGGCGGAGCAGATCCGCGTTCCAGGAGTGTGGCTCGTCTTTCTTCTTGGCCACATTGTAAAGGTGATATGCCCCATTGTGGAGCACCTTGGTGATGATGAAGGGGCCTTCCCAAGCAGGGGCGAGCTTGTGAGGCCGTTGTTGATCCACTCGGAGCACAAGGTCTCCTTCCTGAAACGCTCGACCTTTGATGTTTCAGGCGTGGAATCGACGAAGGTCTTGCTGATAGATGGTCGACTGAATCAAGGCCATCTCTCTTTCTTCCTCCAGAAGATCAACAGCGTCTTGACGAGCTTGCTCTGCTTCAACTTCTGAGAAGAGTTCTACTCGGGGTGCATTCTGGAGCAAGTCACTCGGAAGTACAGCTTCAGCCCCGTATACCAAGAAGAAAGGAGTCCGACCAGTCGATCGGTTGGGGGTTGTCCTCAATCCCCACAGAACGGACGGTAGCTCAGTCACCCAAGCGCCTGCTGCATGCTTGAGGTCACGCATCAATCTGGGTTTCAGCCCTTGGAGGATCAAACATTTGCTCTTTCGGCTTGCCCATTCGACTGCGGGTGTGCAACTGAAGCGTAGTCGACTCGAGTGCCTTGGGAAGCGCAGAAAGCTCTGAACTCATCGGAATCGAAGTTTGAGCCGTTGTCCGTGATGATGCTGTGCAGAACTCCATATCTGAATATTAACTCTCTGATGAAGCTGATGGCTGTGCTTGAGTCGAGGTTCTTGATGGGTTTGGCTTCAATCCACTTAGTGAACTTGTCGACTGCCACGAGCAGATGGGTGAAGCCACTTCTGCCGGTCCTTAGGGGTCCAACCATGTCCAGTCCCTAAACAGCAAATGGCCAGACGAGTGGAATAGTCTTCAAGGCTGATGCGGGCTTGTGGGACATGTTCGAGTAAAACTGGCAACCTTCGCACTTCTCGACTATTTCCTTAGCCATTTCATTTGCTCGGGGCCAGAAAAATCCCGCTCGGTATGCTTTGGCCACGATGGTCCGAGAGGACGCATGGTGACCACAGGTCCCCGAGTGGATCTCATTTAAAATCAGTCGACCTTCTTCTGGAGAGATGCATCGCTGAGCCACTCCAGTAACACTCTATGTGAAAAGCTGTCCACCTATTACCGTGAAGGCTTTGGATCCGCGGACGATCTGACGGGCCTCATCCTCATTCTCTGGGAGCTCCTGCCTGAGCAGATATGCAATATATGGCACTGTCCAGTCGGGAGTGATTACTAGAACTTCCATGATTAAGTCGACTACTGCTGGCACTTCGACCTCAGTCGGATTGGTAGCACTTATTGGTTGCGGGGGCTCTTCTGTAAAGGGATCTTCTTGCACTGACGGGGTGTGGAGATGCTCCAAGAACACATTACTGGGAATAGGCTTCCGAGTGGAACCTATTTTCGCCAGATCATCAGCTGCTTGATTCTTGAGTCGAGGTATGTGGTGGAGTTCCAACCCTTCAAACTTCTTCTCTAGTTTCCTCACTGCATTGCAGTATCCAGTAATAGCGGGGCTCCTGATATCCCACTCCTTCATCACCTGATTAACCACCAAATCTGAGTCGCCGTAAACCATCAGGCGACGGACGCCGAGTGAGATGGCCATACGCAACCCATACAGAAGTGCTTCGTACTCAGCTTCATTGTTGGAGGAATCGAAGTGAATCTGGAGAACGTAACTGAGCTTGTCGCCTCTGGGGGACACCAAAACTACCCCAATGCCAGAACCATTCAGCATCTTAGACCCGTCGAAGAACATGGTCCAGTGCTCCGAGTGAACTTGAGTCGGCTGCTGTTGCTCGCTCCACTCGGCCAGGAAGCCTGCAATTGCTTGGGACTTAATTGCCTTTTTCGCTTCAAACTTGATATCCAGAGGAAGAAGTTCAATTGCCCATTTAGCCACTCGACCGGTTGCATCTCGATTATTCAAAATCTCTGATAATGGAGCGTCGCTGACGACTGAAATCGAGTGGTCCGCGAAGTAATGTGCAACTTTCTTCGCAGTCAGATAAATTTCGTAGACCAGCTTCTGGTAATGTGGATACCTTTGCTTGGACGGAGTCAAGACTTCAGAAATGTAATACACTGGGCGTTGAACTTTGTAGGCTTTCCCTTCTTCCTCTCGCTCGACCATGAGCATTGTGTTGACCACTTGCTCGGTAGCTGCAATATATTGCAGTAGAGGTTCTTTGCTGATCGGGGCAACGAGCACCGGCTGGGTGGAAAGCAGGGCTTTGAGCTCTTCAAATGCTGCTCCGGCCTCAGGAGTCCACTCGAATGTATCAGCTTTCTTCATCAGTCGGTAAAGAGGCAGTGCCTTTTCACCGAGATGAGAAATGAACCAACTTAGAGCAGCAAGGCAACCTGTAAGCTTCTGAAAGTCGTGCACACGCACAAGGCGTTTCATTCGGAGAATCGCTCCAACCTTTTCACGATTCGCGTCGATTCCTCGTTCGGAAATGAGAAAACCGAGTAACTTTCCTCCAGGAACTCCGAATGTGCACTTGGACGGATTTAGTTTAATATCATATCTTCTCAGATTGGCAAATGTTTCAGCGAGGTCAGCCAGCAGGTCGGAACTCTTGCTTGACTTGACCATGATGTCATTCATATATGCTTCCACATTCCGACTGATCTGAGTGAGCAAGCACTTCTGGATCATGCGCATGAACGTGGCACCAGCATTCTTGAGACCAAAAGGCATAGTGATATAACAAAAACACCCGAAAGGGGTGATAAAGGCTGTCTTTATTTCATCGGGTCCAAACAGTCGGATCTGATGGTACCCGGAATATGCATCCAGAAACGACAAACGCTCACACCCCGCCGTGGAGTCGACGATCTTATCGATACGGGGGAGAGGAAAATGATCTTTCGGGCAGACCCGATTGATATGCTTGAAGTCAATGCACATTCGAAGTGACTTATCTTTCTTGGGGACCATGACGACATTGGCGAGCCACTCGGAGTGGTATATCTCACGGATGAACTCAGCTGCCAGGAGCCGAGCCACCTCCTCACCAATCGCCTTCCTCTTTTCAACGGCGGACCGACGGAGATGCTCTTTAACTGGTTTTGCTTTCGGGTCGACATGCAAACGGTGCTCAGCCAGCCCCTTGGGTACACCTGGCATGTCTAAGGGTTTCCATGCAAAGATGTCCCATTTCTCACGGAGGAACTGGATGAGCGCGGCATCCTATTTGCTGTCGAGCATTGATGAGATGTGGGTCGGAGCAGCAGTGGGGTCTTCCGGATGAATATGAACAGGTTTTGTCTCACCGGCCGACTGAAATGCGGACTGTGAGGCAGGCTTCTTAGCTCACAACAGATCACTCGGATCCGCATTCTTCTTGTATTCTTCCATTTCGACTGCTGCCATATGTTCGTCGGCAATCTTCGAGCCTTTCTGAAGGCATTCCTCCGCTCTCTGCCTATTTCCCGCGACTGTGATCACTCCTCTGGGCCCGGGCATCTTCAACTTGAGATACATGTAACACGGTCGAGCCATGAAACGAGCATATGCAGGCCTGCCCAGAATAGCGTGGTAGGCACTGTGGAAATCCACCACCTCAAATGTCAACTTCTCTTTGTGGTAGTTCTTAGAATCACCGAAAACCACATCGAGAGCAATCTGTCCGAGTGACTTTGCCTTCTTTCCGGGGACGACGTCGTGGAACTGCATGTTGCTCTCACTGAGTTTGGACATCAGAATGCCCATCCCTTGGAGGGTCTCAACGTATAAAATGTTCAAACCACTGCCGCCATCCATAAGGACCTTAGTCAGTCGGGTGCCCCCAACGACTGGGTCGACCACCAGCGCTTGCCTCCCAGGGGTAGCAACGTGCGCTGAGTGATCCGACTGATCGAACGTAATGGGAGTTTTCGACCACTTCAAGTATGTCGTAGTTGCCGGGGCGACCATATTCACTTCTCTGTTGATAACTTTCAGTCGACTTTTGCTCTCGACATCGGCAAAAATCACCAAAGTAGCATTGACTTTAGGATAACCATCATCTTCTTCCTTTTCTTCATCCTTATCAGAATCCTTCTCACTGGGCGGGCCCTCTCTGAACTGCTGAATCAGGAGTCGACATTGTTGAGTGGTATGCTTGGGCAAAATCAAGTTACCCTCTTCATCCTTCTTCGTGTGAATGTGACACGGCAAATCCAAAACGTCTTGGCCCGACTGGTCTTTCACCTTTTGGGAGTCCACTGCCCTTTAGGCTTTCCCTTGAACTTTCCTTGATTCAAAAATGCGGCCTCAGCGGGACCTGCAGGTTCAGCTTTCCGTTTTTGCTTCCGACCGGTGTTTCCACCTCCAGTATCTTGGTCGACTATTTTTTTCTTGCCACTGCGGAGTCGGTCTTCCTCTTCGCCGTTTGCGTAACAAGTGGCTATTTCCATCATTCGGCTTAGGGACATGTCTCCAGAACGGCCGAATTTTAGGATAAGCTCTCTGTACCTGACGTCTTCCTTGAAGGCACAAACCGCCTGGTGTTCTGACACGTTCTCCACCACATGGTGAAGGGTAGTCCATCTTTGGATAAAATCTCACAAAGTTTCATTCGGCTTTTAAACGCAATGCTGCAACTCAGTCAGTCCAGCAGGTCGCTTGCACGTGCCTTCGAATGTCTTGAGAAACACTCGGGCCAAATCTTCCCAACAGAAAATACTTCCAGGGGCCAACTGATTCAGCCAAGCTCTGGCCGAACCTTCAAGCATCAAAGGGAGGTGCTTCATGGCTACATCATCATTGCCTCCGCCAATCTGCACTGCCACTCGATAATCTTCTAACCAAGTGTCTGGCTTCGACTCGCCAGTGAACTTGCCTATGCCTGTGGCCAACCTGAAATTGGGCGGAATCTCAGCCGCCCGGATGGCCCTGCTGAAACACTCGGGACCCGAAACAAATGCTCTGCTTCCAGTCGGACGATCTCTGTCCAACCCTTCTCTGTTAGCTCTACCTCTGTCAACCAAACCCTGAATGAGGAGTGATCTTGCATCGAACCCAGGCTCTCTTGGGTCGACTGGGGCTCTCCGCTCATCACCATACGGGCGCTTGTCATCATACCGCCGGGGCGCGTATGACCCACCCCTCGGAGGGGGCGTAGGCACTTGACGTTGGTCATCACGGGGGTGTCGAGGATCGAGTTGTCCATGACCTCGCCCAAGGTACTGATCTTGATGGTAACCGCGACCTTCACGCTGTAGGGGCGATCTCGGGCTATGTGCCGACTGAACGGAATCCACCCTGACTGATCTGCTATGAATTCTGTTGCGCGACTGAGAGACGGCTGAATTTTGCTCCTCAGCCGCCTTGAGCAAAGTTCGAATCTGCTCCAAACCTTTACCAGCTTTCGAACAGGATGGCTGAATTGACTCTGCTATGCGCGCTGCTGCTGCAACATTTTGGATCGGAGTATGGTATACCTGAGGTTCACTCAGAAAAAGCCGTCGTTGACGTCGACTGGAACTCGGGATCTCTCTGCGGGCGTGTTCGTCGAGTGCATGTTGAAGATTCTCCAGACGTGTGCGCTCAGCCAAGTTGGCCAGGCGCGGCGCCTCCAGGGCCTGAGCCTCAGGAGTCTCCCCAATGATGGGGGTCTGGAGAGCCTCCTCATTTCTGCGCCCAGCTCCTCCCTATGCTCGGCAGTGAGGGCTTGGGGGTAATACTCGTCAAGATCATGTGACGGGCCGCCGCTGTCGCTGCCGCCGCGACGAAATCCAGGCGGACTATGTTGGGAGTCGACCACGAGGACTTCCGCCGCCGGATCGTTGCTCTCGCACTCGGAAAACGAATCCGAGTGACTAGCTGGAAGATCGAACGAACTGTAAAGGGATTCATCGGGCTCGATTACCGCGACTTGCTAGGTGGTCGACTGGCGAGCCACCGCGTGCTTCACCCACCGCGGGAGCCGCGAACGTCCAAATCGTTTGCGACGGCGGACGGCGGGGAGCGAAGACGCCGCGGGAGCCGACCGATACTAAGTCGACGGCTGCGGCAGCAGGACGCCGCAGGCACTCGCATGAAAGTGCGCCGCCCCACGGACGGGGAGGGCCTCAACGTCGAGAGGAGCTTCTTGAAGCCAAGCGGAGTTGTCGGCGATGAAGACAAGCGCGCCGAGACGGATCTCGCGGCCCAAAGCCAAACCACCGCCGGAAACCATGCTGATGGAGAACGAAATTCGCAACCTCACCGGAAGTCGCTTAGACGCCGCCCCACGGTGGGCGCCAACTGTCGTGGGAATGGATCTGACAGTTATAGTGTAGGGTACGTGAGTGGAGGCAAGGTCCTAGCTACGGTGAGATTGTACACGCAAGTTTACGAGTTCAGGCCCCTCTCGGAGGAGGTAACAGCCCTACGTCTCGGTGCCTCGGAGGCTTGTCGACTGGATTTTGCGTGGGAGTTACAGTGGGTGCGAACCCTTGTGCCAGAGGAGGGGGTGGCTTATATAGAGTGCGCCAGGTCTCTCCAGCCCTCCGTTATATAGGGTTCAATGTGAGTTAAGGTGAGTTAAGACAGGGGCGTTACAGGTAACGTTAGCTATTAATGCCTTTATGACTATGGAGTGAACGGCTGACCATTGCCATCCTGGTGCGACTGTTGGTCTTCGGCACTCCGAGCGATTCTTTGTATGGTCGAGTGATGCTTCTTGGTCGAGTGGAATGGAGGTATCCAAGTGGAATCTTCCGTCGAGTGGATTACACTTCTGGGTGATTTCAGCAGGTATCTTTTGTAAAACTTGGTATGTCCTTGATTCTAGGGCAGTGTCCTTGGGTAAGGGGTCTAGGTCAGGCCTATGACCCTACCCTAGGTACATGTCATCGTCACACCGGTAATGGTAGCGCCTCGCCCTCTTGAGCCCCTGGTGCTTTACCTGGCCACCAAGCCCCACTCGGCCAGCGCGGCACTCGTGGCGGTCCGAGAAGAGCGTGCGGTTGGGGGTGCACGGCGCAGCACCCCACACTCGACCGGGGCGCCGCAACCTCAGGACGGCGCTCCTGAGGCCTCGGCCGCCCCTGGAGGCGGCGGGGCTCCTGAGGATGGCGCTCCTGAGGCCACGGCCGCCCTGCCAGATGATAAAGCTCCTGAGACTCCCCAGCCTCAGGAGGGGCAGGACCCCACCAACGCCTCCTCCCTCGTCGAGCATCCCGTGTACTTCGTCAGCACGGTGCTGTGGGACGCACAGGCGTGCTACCCCATGCCACAGATGCTCCTGCTCGCACTCCTCGTCGCCTCCAGGAAACTACGTCACTACTTCCAAGGCCACCCCATCAAGGTTGTCTCAGCCTACCCCTTGGTGAGGGTGCTCCGGAGCACCAACGCCGCGGGAAGGGTCGCCGAATGGAACATTGAGCTGCAGGCATTCCAGCTGAAGGTCAGCACCACCAGAGTCATCAAGGGCACGGCCCTCACTGACTTTGTGGCAGAATGGACCGACGCCCTTGGCCGAGAAATGGGCGAGGACCGTTCTCTCGCGCCCGGAGACGAGGCACCAGATGGTTGGGTCATGTACTTTGACAGCGCATTCGCACGCCAAGGCGCGGGGGCTGGAGTCGTGCTCATCTCACCTGCCCAGGACAAGCTCTACTACGCCGTGCAACTTTGCTTCCAGCATGGGGAGAAGGTCTCCAACAACATCGCTGAGTACGAGGGCCTGATCGCCGGCCTCAAGGCTGTGGCAGCTCTGGGGGTCAGGCGCCTCACCATCAGGGGCGACTCCTAGCTCCTCGTCAACTTCTCCAACAAGGCGTACAAGCCAAAGGACGAGCACATGAAGGCATACCTTGAGGAGGTATGCAAAATCGAGAAACGATTCTTAGGTTTGGAATTGCAGCACGTGCCGCGTGGCACAAACAAGGAGGCGGACGACATCGCCAAGAGGGCATCCCGGCACCACCCTCAGGAGCCTGGCGTCTTCGAGGAACGGCTTTTCAAGCCGTCAGCAGGTCCCCCCACTGCGGGACCGGCGCTCCCTCGGGAGGAGCTGCCCCCGGCACCCCCCTCGGACACCCCAGCCTGCGGCCCGACCTCCGGAGCCCGCCTGCTTCTCGCGCTCGAGCCTCAGGAGGGGTGCTGGACCGAGGAATTCAAGGCGTACCTGCTCCGGGGTACCTTGGCAGAGAAGGAGGAAGACGCAGAGCGGGTGGCCCGCCAGGCCACCGCGTACTGCATCCAAGACGGTGAGCTCTATTGAAGGTGCCCGAACGACGTTTCTCTATGATGCATCTCCAGGGAGCAGGGGTGCGAGCTGTTGGCCGACATACATGGTGGGGACTGCGGGCATCACTCCTCATCGCGCACCCTCGTGGGCAAGGCGTTCCGTAGCGGATTCTACTGGCCCACGGCGCTCAATGATGCCACTAAATTGGTGAAATCTTGTGAGGCCTATCAGTTCCACGCCAAGCATATCCACTGTGACGCCCCCGATTCAATCGTACACTAATCATACACGCAAACGTGTACGATCAAGATCAGGGACTCACGGGAAGATATCACAACACAATTCTAAAAACAAATAAGTCATACAAGCATCATATTACAAGCCAGAGGCCTCGAGGGCTCGAATACAAGTGCTCGAACATAAACGAGTCAGCACAAGCTACCATATCTGAGTATAGACATAAGTTAAACAAGGTGCCATAAGATGGCTAGCACAAACTGGGATACAGATCGAAAGAGGTGCAGGCCTCCTGCCTGGGATCCTCCTAAACTACTCCTGGTCGTCGGCGGCCTGAAGATAGTAGTAGGCACCCTCGGTGTAGTAGGGGTCATCATCGATGGCGTCTGGCTCCGGGGCTCGAGCATCTGGTTGCGACATCTGAGAAGAATGGAAAAGGGGGAAAAGAGGGAGCAAAGCAACCGTGAGTACTCATCCAAAGTACTCGCAAGCAAGGATCTACACTACATATGTATTGGTATCAATGAAATGGGTAGTATCTGTGGACTGATCTGCAGAATGCCAGGATAAGAGGGGTATAGCTAGTCCTATCGAAGACTACGCTTCTGGCAGCCTCCATCTTGAAGCATGTAGAAGAGAGTAGCAAGTATAGTAACAAGTGACATCGCATAGCATAATCCTACCCGGCGATCCTCTCCTCGTTGCCCTGTGAGAGAGCGATCACAGGGTTGTATCTGGAACTTGTAAGGGGTGTGTTTTATTAAGTATCCGGTTCTAGTTGTCATAAGGTCGAAGTACAACTCCGGGTCGTCCTTTTACCGAGGGACACGGCTATTCGAATAGATAAACTTCCCTGCAGAGGTGCACCACATTACCCAACACGCTCGATCCCTCTGGCCGGGCACACTTTCCTGGGTCATACCCGGCCTCGGAAGATCAACACGTCGTAGCCCTACCTAGGCTCAACAGAGAGGTTAGCACGCCAGTCTAAATCCTAAGCACGCAGGGGTCTGGGCCCATTGCACACCTGCAAGTTGCGTACGCGGCCGGTGAGCAGACCTAGCGACCTCCATTACAAAGGAAGTTGCGTTACGCGGTCCAACCCGGCGCGCGCCGCTCAGTCGCTGACATCTAAAAGAGCTTCGGCTGATACCACGACGTCGAGTGCCCATAACTGTTCCCGTGTGGTGGTTAGTGCGTATAGGCTCATAGCCTGACTCAGATCAAATACCAAGATCTCGTTAAGCGTGTTATTTTGAAGTAACCGCAGACACCGACCAGGGACCAGGCCCACCTGTCTCCTAGGTGGTCACAACCTGCCCTGTCGCTCCGCCTCAAAGAATCACGTGGGGGCTGTCGGGAACCCAGGCCCATCACAACCTGGATGGAGCCACCTGCCCCTTCAGCCCCCACATCCAAATAGTAACATAAGTAGTGTGATAGTATATAGTATATGTACCCGTGATCACCTCCCGAAGTGATCACGGCCCAGTAGTATAGCATGGCAGACGGACAAGAATGTAGGGCCACTGATGAAATACTAGCATCCTATACTAAGCATTAGGATTGCAGGTAAAGGTGTCAACAGTAGTAGCAAAGACATGCTATGCAGCAGAATAGGATTAACCGAAAGCAGTACAGCTACACTACTCTAATGCAAATAGTAGAGGGAAAGAGTAGGCGATATCGGGATGAACAAGGGGGGGTTTGCTTGCCTGGAAGCTCGGTCGAGAAGGAGGGTTCGTCAAGACCGTAGTCGATCGGGGCAGCAGCGGCGTCAGTCTCGTAGTCTACCGGAGAGAAGAGGGGGAAGAAACAATCAATACAATGCAAACAGATGCATGACAATGCATGACATGACATTAAGCGATGCTAGAGGTGCCCTAACGCGGTACTAGGTGCTACTGGCGAAGGGGGAAAAACATCAGAGAAAGTATTCCCGGTGTTTGGCATTTTCGGACAGGTGAAACGGAGGGGGGACGGTTGCAGGTTCGCTAAGCTAGGGACGTGTAGTGAACGAATGGACTGCGTATTCGGATTCGTCTCGTCATTTTGAGCAACTTTCATGTGCAAAGTATTTTCATCCGAGTTACGGATTATTTTATGTTAATTTTTAAAGATTTAATTGAAATCCTAAATTACTGGGTTTATTTTAATTCAAAAATATATCGTAAAAAGCTATGTGTTACCCCGTGGGTACATAGTCAGAGAGGATGACTAGTGGGGCCAGTTGACTTGGTCAACTGTCCGGTCAGCGGGTCAACAGAGTCAAGGTTGACTCAGTCAACCTGACATGTGGGGCCACATGTCATAGACTCAGAGTTAGTAAACTTAATTAACTATGTTTTAATGGAAAGGGGGGTCCCACGTGTAAGTGATGGTTTAGTAAAAGGTTTAATTAGCAGAGTTAATTAAGTTTAACTGAACCAGATTAATTAAGTTAATTAATTATTACTAATTAATTAATTAATTAACCTTTTTTTGGTATTCTTTTTTTTAAACGTTTTTGTTCTGGGTTGGGGCCCCCGTCAGTGGCCCATAGGCCACTGGATCGGGCGCTGAGCGCGGGTTAATGGGTGCGGGCGCCCGACAGGGCGCCCAGGGGGGGCGCCGGCGAGGAGTGGAATGGAGGAGGAGCGGCCGGCCTTGGCGGAGCAGAGGCAGGGCGGCGCGCCGGCGTGGAGCTTCGGCGGGCTGCGACCGGCGAGCAGGAGGCGCGAGCGCGGCGGGAGGCAGGGGCGAGCATGAGGGGCGAGCGGGTTCGCGGCTGGTGCTGCGGTGTAGGCGGGCGCAGCCATGGCAAGCAGCAGGCTGCAGCGACAGCATGCGAGCACGGTAGCAGCGGTGAGGCCACCCGCGGGCACGGGGTTGCTCCCTAGCGCGACCAGGAGCATGCGAGGAGGGGAGCAGAGCCGGAGCGGACAGCGCGAGGGGGGAGCAACAGGCGAGCGCCGTGGGCATGGTGAGGGGCGCCGTGAAGCGCGGGCTGGGCGCAAACTGGCAGTCGGGGGTGCGGGCAATGGTGCGCGGGGCATGGCGTCGCGATGGCG
The DNA here is from genome assembly GCA_011799875.1 of Thinopyrum elongatum. Lineage (NCBI taxonomy): Eukaryota > Viridiplantae > Streptophyta > Magnoliopsida > Poales > Poaceae > Thinopyrum > Thinopyrum elongatum. Next base: position 448,664,810 of record CM022303.1, read on the forward strand.
AGCGCGTGCGGGGAGGCGCGGCGGGCACAGCCAGGGTGCGCGGGGACCGTACGAGGCGGAGGGAGTGCGAGGAGAGGGGGAGCTCATGGGCGATGCAGGGGTTCAGGGGGTCGGCGAGGCTCGATGGTGCCTTTGGGGAGGAGGACGGGGACGACGTGCGGCGACGGACGACGGCAGTGGGGCGACGGGGCAGCTCCGGCGAGGTCCGCGGGCGATCCGGCAACCGGGGCGGCGAGGTGGCGAAGGGCGACGGGGGGGGGGGCGTGCGCCGGGGGCGATGGGGACGAGGCGAGGTTGCCCCGATCCCGATCCAGACGGGGGGTGAGAGAAGGGGATCGTTGGGGGGGAGTGGAGAGTGGGATCGGGCTAGGGTTTCACTGGGGTTGGTTATAGGCCAGGGGGAGTTGGGCCGGCCAGCTGGGCCAGGGGGAGATACCTTTTATTTTGTTTTGTTTGTTTTGTTTTTTTATTCTTATTTCTATTCTGATTTCTATTATAGTTTCTTTTATTTTAGTTTTATAGAATACTAAGTTAGCACCTAAATTAGTGTTTCAAAATACCCCAATGCCACAAAAAGTTTGGTGACACAATAAAACAGTTTAGTATTTTATTAATTGCAAAAGGCATTTAATTAATTGTTTTTGCTACTGTCTTATTTATTTTAGAGTAGTTAAATACTTTATAAAAATTTGGTTTCTCCACCATAATTACCTACGCATTATTTGGCACCTCTAGAACATTTTAGTTTTACAGTTTGGAAACTTTTACCGTTTGACTTGACTTTGAATTTGAATTCAAACGGGATTGAATCATCGGGAGATTAACAGCAGTAACCGAGGTGATGTGGCATCATTAACAGAGGTTCACTATAGCTTAATTATCCGGGCATCACATCCACCAGCCCGCTCAGGGCCTCCAGACCATCCCGCTCTCGTGGCCGTTCGCGGTCTGGGGGCTGGACATCCTGGGCCCGTTCCCTCGAGCGCCCGGGGGCTACCGCTACCTCTACATCGCCATCGACAAGTTCACCAAGTGGGCGGAGGTGGAAGCCGTCCGCACCATCCCAGCTGGCTCAGCCTTCAAGTTCATCAAAGGCCTCGTGAGCCGTTTCGGGGTTCCCAACCGCATCATCACCGACAATGGCTCTCAGTTCACGAGCAACCTTTTCAAAACATATTGTGCTAACCTTGGAACGCAGATATGCTACGCTTCGGTGGCACACCTGCGGAGCAATGGCCAGGGCGAGCGCGCCAACGTGGAGGTCCCGACGGGCCTCAAGGCGAGGAGCATCAAGAAGAAACTCGAGGCCTGCGGCAGGGGCTGGCTTGATGAGCTCCAGTCCGTGCTGTGGTCCATCTGCACCACCGCGACCAAGCCCACGGGCAAGACTCCGTTCTTCCTCGTCTACAGAGCCGAGGCTATCCTCCCTCACGAGGTCAAGCATCGCTCTGTGCGGGTCTTGCTGTTCGACGAGGCGCGCCAGGATGCCTCGTGGGGGATGGACCTCGTGCTGGGGGAGGAGCGCCGCCGCCAAGCCTCGCTCCGTGCAGCGAGGTACCAGCAGGCGCTGCGCCGGTATCACTGCCGTAGTGTCTGCTCCAGGACTCTCGAGGTGGGTGACCTCGTCCTGAGGCAGGTGCTCTCCAGGGAGGGGCTTCATAAGCTCTCACCCATGTGGGAGGGCCCGTTTAGGATCGCCCGTGCCTCCAGGCCTGGCGCCGCGCGCCTGGAGACGCAGGACAGGGTCCCCATCCAGAATGCCTGGAACTTCCAGCACATCCAGAAATTCTACCCATGACCAAGGCCATGTGCCCGTGAAGATCTCCGCTCGTGACACTCTCACGTAATAATGAGTTGGAGCACACCCCGGAGTCTCCTGAGCGCCGCCCCTGGGCCTCACGGGGGCTCCCACCCACGTCCTAGTGGAGGCCCCATGCTCCGCGCTGGTGGGAAGACAAGAAGACTAGTATAGGTGCCGGACGCGGCTGTTCTTTTGCTTGCTTTCTGTAGTTGGTTTGCAACTTCTTGAATGGAATTTGAGATTTTTCGTGTTTCATTTGAGGGTTGGAGAATTTCTTCTCCTTGCACCGTTCGCTCTTCCAGCTCTTGCCTCAGGAGGAGTGGCAGTTGCCCGTCGCTCCTCCTCACGCGTCCCGCGCACGGGGGCTGGGTAGGTGTGTGCGCTCAGGCCCGCCCCCGAACACACCTCCCCAAAGCCTCAGTACCCTGGCCTCTTGGCGTCTTTGTGCTCGCGCGACGCTCTCAAACAAGCTCACGGGCACGACGCCTCCGGAGTTTTCCTAATCCTACAGCTGCAGGGTGCCTCCTGAGGCTCAGTGACTTTTGAGTCTCCTCGCGGCAAGGCACGCTCTTGCGGCAGGGGAGTGCACCACAAGAATATCAAGCTAAGTCGCCCCAACCACAATCAGCGGTAACGCGGGTACCGCAATGCAACACGAAAACGGTAACATAACGGCGCAAGCGCCATAGTTCATTACATGCCCCAACAGGGCCCTTTACCTTTTTTAATGTAGGTGGAAGAAAGAAACAAAAGCAAGCCGCGCGACTACAACAGCTCTTGAGGCCCGGCTCCAGCAGCACTCGAGCTCAGTCGGAGTCCTCCTCCTGCTTCACCGGGACACGATGGCGACGCGGCTCATCACCCTCCTCAGTTCGAGCCCGGCGATGCGGCGGCTCATCGTAGTCGCCGTCACTGGTGCTCTCCCCGGAGGAGGAGCCGCCGCTGCTGGAGGCGGCGCGACTGTCGCTAAGGGCAAGCTCACCGCCAGCGATGGCACCACCCCTCCGGTCATCGTCATCGTCACCATCGTCGTCATCGATGTCGCTTTCCGGGCAGCACCCCGAGCACTGGCCGTGTTCCCCGAACACCCTGACATAGAGGGTTGCAACGCCATCATACCTGAAGTGGAGGGTGCACCTCCCGTGCAAGCCCCGTGCGCGGGTGAACGGCTGCCACCCGCGATTCAGGAACACGTTGCCAGTGGCGGTGACTTCGACCTCCACCCATGAGGCCTTGCTGCAGCAGCCGTCGGCCTGCAGCCAAAGGCCACCAGGCCCCCCGGCCGGCAGCACGCCCGCGAAGAAATGCGGAAGCTGGAACCAGATGCCCGCGGCCTCTCTGACCACACGACGAACTCCGAGGACGCGTCGGTCGAGTGGGAGCACGGCCGCGGTGCCCGGGTGATCGCCGCGCGCCTCCCCCCATTGCTGAGGCTGCCCCATCCACGGCAGCTCCCACCGCGGGAGGAAGCACCACCGCGGCTGACTGAGGCGACTCCGGCCCTTGAAGGGGTGCGCTCGCGCCCCCGAGGGGACACCGCTAGAGTCGTGGCGTACTTGCGAGGGCGTCCGCGGTGTAACACCCCCAGTTGTTAACTACAGTAATCACCCTTTTGATTATGCCATGTCATCATGATCAACAGTGCTTAATCTTCATTAGTGTCATATCCCATCGTTTGATTCAAATTCAAATGGAAATTAAACTGAAAGTGGAAAATAAAAGTTGTCCAACATAAAAACTAAATTGTTCATTAAATGGCAAATATTCCAGAGACCATTCTAAAATTGTAACCAACAAATAATAAATTAATTAAGAGACTCTAACAGTAGCAAAACAACACTATTTAATCCATTTTCAATTAAATAAAATCCAAATAAAAAGATATGGGCACCAAACCATTTTATTGCAGTGGTATACAATGCCCTGTGATTTATGGGCTAGGTCTCATATTTTACAAAAGTCATTTTGAGGCCTCACAATTTACAAAACAGAGAATAGGAATAAAGAAAAAGAAAAAGAAGGGGGGAAAAGAACCCCCGCTCCCCCCCCCACTGGGCCTCGACCCAGCTGGCCCAGTCGGCCACCCCACCAGGCCGGCCCACCTCTGGCCTATAACCCCCCCAGCCAAAAAACCCTAACCCCCGATCCCCACTCCCCCCCTCTCTCCTCCCTCTCCCCCGATCCATTTCTGGATCGGGCCGAGCCCCTCCTCGCTCCGCCGCGCCTCGTCGCTCGACGCCGCTGCCGAGCCCACGCCCGACGCCGCGACGACCGCGCCCCGTCATCCGCATCGCCGTCGTCCTCGCCTCCTCCCCGACCGGCTCCCTCGCGCCTCACCGCCTGATCCCCTGCCACGGGGGTGAGACCCCGAACCCCTTCGCCCCCCTCTCTGTCCTTTGACCATCGACCGACCGTGCGCAGCGCCTCCTCTCCCCCCCCCCGTGCCTCCACCGCCGCGTCGGCCTTGCGCCGTTCGCGCCGCGCGCCCGTTGCCCGTCCACCGCGCACGCACGCACGCGCACCGCCCCACCGCGCTCGTCCGCGCTCGCTGGTGCCACCCCGCGCCCGAGCACGCGCGCGCCTGCACGTCGTCCGCTGCCCGCTGCTCCGCCTTCCCTCCCGATGCGCCGCCCGGATCCGCTAACTGCGCCGCGCTCTGCCTCCGCGGCGAGCCACCCGCGCGCATCGCCGCCTCCCCTGGCCCCGGCCGCCGGCGCCAGCGTGCGCCGTGCGTGCCCAGCACCCCTCGGGCACGTGCCCGTTCGGGTGCTCGCCTGCGCCCGACGCCCGCGCCCGCTGTGGCCGCATGGGCCTCTGATATTGGGCCCCGCCCCATGTGTCTATGACACAGGGGCCCCACTGCCCAGGACGTTTAAAAAAAATGAAAATAGAAATTAATAAAATTAATTAGTTAATTAATTAGTAAATTAATTAAGTTAATTAATCCTGTTTAATTAGACTAATTAATTAGTTAACTTAACTAACCCTAATGACTGCTGACGTCAGCATGATGTCATGCTGACGTCATCATTTACTATTCTGGATAATGTTTATTTTAAATAATTAAATAAATTCCAAAAATTAATAAAAACTTTAGAAAATCATATAAAATAATCCGTAACTCAGATCGAAAAACTTTGTACATGAAACTTGCTCAGAACGACGAGACGAATCCGGATACGCGGTCCGTTCGTCCGTCACACGTCCCTAACTATCCGAACATGCAACCGTTCCCCTCCGGTCATCTGTCTGACAAATGTCCGGAACCGGGAAAACATTCCCGGATGGATCCCCCCTTCCTCGGTGACGTGCAACCATACATTAGGACACACCCGGCACTGCACATTGTCATGTCGTACTTTGTGTTGCTCATGTTTGCTCTATATTTATACTGTTTCCTCCCCCTCTTCTCTCTCGATAGCCCCTGACCTCGACGTCGTCCCCGAGACCGACGCAGCTCCGGAGCCCGAAGACAACATTGACAACCTTGCCCTTGCCGCCGAGCAACCAGGCAAGCCCCCCCCCCCTTTTTGATCATCCCGATATCGCCCATTCTAATTTCCCATGCTTGCATTAGAATTGCTGCTGCTGCTGCTTTACCTATTCTGATGCATAGCCTGTTCATTGTAACCTGCTGTTGATAATTACCTGCATATCCTAAACTGCTTAGTCTAGGCTGGGTAGAGACATATCAGTGACCCCACTTATCCCGACTGCCCCGCTGGATTATCAGAAGACCCGATCAACGGGAATTGAAGACCAGGCCCCGACACCGCACATCACCCCCTTTAGTTGTAACGACACTGCAGCGTTACTATCGAGTGCCGAGGGTGAAACCTCATGTAGCACTTCTGATGTTAACTCTGTAGAGTAGCTATTCGGTCGTGGTCATCGAGGGTGATTCCTCCTTCACCACTTTCGGTAACGACGCTGTCGTACAACACCTCAAGTGTGAACCCATCGAGGGTGAATCCTCCGAGTTCACCTTGACAGACACATCGAGTAGGAATCCAATGAGGGTGATACCTCGGATTCCCCTGATGTTATGGACACACGGATACTTGGACTTTACACTGTTACTTAGAAAGGCGGGTCGGCCCTGAGGGGTACCCACGTGCGCCTGAGAGGCGAGTGTTGTGAAGACGGGTGCCAGTGTGGTGCCCGAGTGGTGAATACGAGGCACAGCCGGGCATTCTTAACCCTTGCAGCAAGTCCTCGAGACGGGGCGACGGGGTCACATCTTTCGTGAGTCTCTGCTCGTTACCGCAAGCCCCTAGTCCTAACGATTTGGATATTTGATCCGAGCAGGCCTCTGGTCTGATAGCACTAACCATCACGTGGGCATAGTATGGGCGTTCTGCATCATATGCATCAGCCGAAAGCTCTGTCAGACGTCCAGTTCAGCAGTGCGGCATGGAGTGATTGGCGCCATTGCGGTGGTGCTTGGATCTGAGCCATGTGCGCAACGACCCGGGGGGTGAGGGGCGATGGCCAAGACCCCCTTGCGCTTAGGATGTAGACCGGCGGGGACCTCTCTGCTGAGCTGTAGGTAGGGTTGCGATGTGTCGTTTGGCCGAGGCCGGGCATGACCCAGGAAAGTGTGTCCGGCCGGAGTTAATCGAGCGTGTTGGGTAAGTTGGTGCACCCCTGCAGGGAAGAAAACTTCTATCGATAGCCTGTCCTACGGTAACGGACACTCGGAGTTGTATCCTAATTGATACAATTTTAGAACTGGATACTTGGATACTATGGCTCTGGGATTGCTTCTCGCAGGGAGTCGAGAAGGGATCTCCGGACGAGGTTGATGACTGTATGGCTCTGGGATTGCTTTCTCGCAGGGAGTCGAGAAAGGATCTCTGGGTGAGGATGAGACTTAATGATACTGCTACATTATATTGAACTGTTCTACTCTCTTCTACTGCTGCAAGACCGCTGAAGATGCTAGTCTTTGATAGGACTAGGCCTTCTCTCTATTCTGGCATTTCTGCAGCCCAGTCCACATATACAGCCTCCCTTTGAAAATGTTTCATATGTAGTGTAGATCCTTGCTTGTTGAGTACTTCTGAGTACTCACGGTTGCTTGTTTTCCTTTTCTCCCCATATCAGTTTGTCGTGACCAAGATGACGGAGCCCCTGAGACAGATGCCCCGTCGATCAACTACTATTACTACCCCGAGGATGGATGCTACGACGAGTTGGACGATGACCAGGAGTAGGATTGGAGGGTCCCAGGCAGGAGGCCTTCGCCTTTCGATCGTAGTGTTTTATTTTGCCCCGCCTTTCTAAAAGCCTTTCTGTTTCTCTTTTAATATCTGTACTCAGATATCTGATGCTTCCGCTAACGCTTGTTCGCAAGCTTATGTATTCGAGCCCTCGAGGCCCCTGGCTTGTAATATAAAGCTTGTATGACTTTATTTATGTTTTAGTGTTGTGTTGTGATATCTTCCCGTGAGTCCTTAGGCTTGATCATGTGCATTTGCGTGTATGATTAGTGCCCGATCGGTCCGGGGGCATCACACGCGGCCTCTCTTGGGCGGTGGCGAGCCTGGCCCCTCCTTGGGGGCCTTCCGCTTCTCCGCGGCGGAAAACTTCTTCGTTGGTGCCATGGACTCGCTGGTAAGACGATGGGATGGAAAGGAAGAAGTAGGAGCAAGCAGTGAGAAGACGGAGATGAGCAGGGGGCTCCGCCCCCTCTCCCATTTATAGCCGAAGGAAGGCCAACCGCCGGCCTCCCACGATCTTGAGTAATGATGGCTTTTCTGCATGTAGCAGGCAGTTGTCAAGTCAGACGATTGCCAAGGCAGCGTGGGGAAGCGGAGACGCCCACGTCCCGTCAGGCGCCAAGCGTCAACTTGGTCCGCATGCGATTGGGGCCCGTGGCGCTTCGCCCTTGCCCTTTGGCTTCGCCCCGAAGCCAAGTTCGAGTGCGCCTTGGGCCCGGGGGCTACTGTCGGCGCTCTGGGAACCAGGGTACCCAGACTTGCCTGCCTGCGGCCCATGGCGTGGCTCCATCGACGGCCTGGTACGGCCCATCTTCAGCATCGGCAAGACAAGACCCTCGCGAGGGGCCAAGCCTCGTGAGGCGGATGACGCCAAGACCTCCGGAGGGAGCGGCCTCCCTAGGCTGGCTCCTAAGGAGCGGAGTTTCCTATGCAAGCACCCATCTCATGAGGTTCGGGTGACGCAAGCCATGACGACCAAGGCCAGGCGGGCGCCAGCGGGCGCAGCGTAGCAGGTTTCCTCTTTTGTGCTAAGGAGGCAAGCGCAGTCGCGGAGTCCCGAGGAATCACCCAAAGGTTTCCATCCCTGTGCAACGAGACCAAGACCGCCAGGATGGCAGGACGGATGTCATCGCCGAGCCCACCATGGCGTCACGACCAGAAGCTTTGCAGGCGAAGACCACCTTTCGTCAGGATAAGATGTACTACTTGTCCCCCTTCAAAATTGGCCGTTGTGGGATCCCTTCCCGCCTTCATTTTGGAGGAAGAGGACCAAGGCCACTATATATAGGTTATCCACCACCGTAGGAAAGAGAGATCGAATCGTCAGCTCAAACCCACACAAGAACAGACCTCGTGAGGTTGTTCTTCCTCTGTACTAGTTCGTCCTCAGCCCCTCGCGAGGCTAATCCACCCCAAAGCAGGAGTAGGGTCTTACACCGCAAGGTGTCCCCAACCTGGGTAAACTGCCGCGTGTCCTTCCTTTCCTGTTCATCAAGCTAGGCCATGAGAGCGACGAATCGGTTGGCTGGAGAGGTCGAGTTCTTCGCATACGCCCCAGAGTTCGAACCTTTCTTGGGTCAGCGGAGCCCTGAATCTGACAAAATCCTTTCTCCCATGAATACATATTGTAAAAATCGTAGGCTTCTCCAAGTGTATCGAAGCTGATGACTAACTTTGGCATAATCACATTGTCACTGGGGGACTCGGCAAATACGCACACTGATTTCTCCAATGTTGTCATCCTACCCGGGCAGGGGGCACGGCATGGTGCTGCGGCACCAACCCTGACCCTGATTTTTTATCAAAAAAATGTGCATGCACAATTAATTACTAAAATAAAAAATAGAGCATTCCAGATTACAACATGCCTGCAATGAATTTGCATGCATTTTTCAAATGATGTCCCAGAACACAATATGTGCACCCTTTATTCATTGAGCTGTTTTACGGTGATTGGGTTAGTACTCGGAGTACTAAGCAGTACTTACACCTCTGATTTTTTTTAGCCGTCTGATCTTGTGGGGAATTAAAACTGATTAAATTTAATATGTTTATTGCAATAAGGGCATAATGGTCTAGGGGGAAATATCTTTTCTTGAACCGATCACCTGAGGACCAGATCCACGTCTACTTGATCCAGTTCAGAATACTCGTCCGATCTATTCATCGCCGTCGTGCTCCTGACCTTCTCCGTCCTCGATGTGCCCGGTGAGAGGAATAAATTCATCGTCCTCGTCCTCCACCCAACCAACCCCAGCCCCCCACCCCACGCCGTCACCAAAGAAGAAAAAGGCCGGATCTGCGCTGGCTGAATCGGCGGCGACGGCGGCGGGCGATCCCATCTCTTCTCGCGTACCATCCTTAAGGTATGAATCCGGCTTGGCGTTCTGCTCGTTCTCTTGGTCCTTGCGCCCATCCACCGTGCATGCAGTACCACCTCAACCCTACATGATCGTTGTAATTTAGTAGTATTTGCCATGTGAGATTTGTACCGACAAGAACAACGAATGGAAAGGTTCATCGTGGCATAGTTTCTCTTGAGCTAATCATTTGTTTAACTAAGATGCTGAGGCCATTCCTTACTTCCTTTAGTACCAAAGAAAAAAAGTGACTTACTTGACGTTTGATATGAGATACTAAAGGAAGATGAGATACTGGTTCCATAGTTCACTTAGTTTAGTTTATTATAGTCATCATCAGTTTAGGTTTCCATACTGCATGCAATATAGTTTATTCAAGTCATCATCCATGCTAGGATAGTACTTCTTGGACGTTGATGATTGGTTTCCCTCACATGTCAAACGAGCAAAGTCTTTTCCATGCACTTGTCTTTGCCTATGAGCTATTTTACACCTGCAACATCGATAAACACCAAATGTGTATTTCATATGTCATATGCAGGAAGACATGGCGGATGTAAGTGATGAGTGTATGTTTGAGTATCAATATGTTGTCAGCAAGATGTTTGATAGTGAGGCTGAAGGCTATGAATTCTACAACAAATATGCTCTTGAAAAAGGTTTTAGTGTGAGGAAAAGCTATGTTGAGTGGGATGGATCCAACAATTACGTAATTTTAAGGAAAATTGTGTGTAGTCTTCAAGGGTTTCGCGAAGAGAAGCACATGAAAAGAAAGATGGAAGATAGAAAGAGGAGGCCACGAAGTTTAACTCATGTTGGGTGTAACACTAAATTGGTCATTGCGAGAGAGGAGGAAACAGGTCGGTGGTTTGTCAAGGATTTCATCGACCAGCACAGCCATCCTCTAGCTCCACGGGATCTTTCTTGTCAGCTGCGTTCGCACAAACGAATTAGCGATGAGCAGAAAGTGGACATGGAAAAATCTGGAATCCACAAATACCATATTATGGATATTTTGTGCATTCAATATGGTGGATTTGATAAGGTTGGTTGCATAAAGAGGGACGTTTATAATTTCTGCCATGCTAATAAGCAGGATACAATCAGTGCCGGTGATGCTAAAACGGTGATCATGCACATGATGGCGAGGCGAGAGCGAGATCCGGATGTTTTCTTCAAGTACTTGGTTGACGACCTTGGCCATCTGAAGGGATTGTTCTGGGATGATAGTCAATCCTGACTTGACTACGAGGCTTTCGGAGACGTCATTGTTTTTGATAGCACATACAGAACCAATAAGTACAACATGACATTCGTGCTGTTTGTCGGGTTGAATCACCACCGCAACACTGTTATTTTTGCCTGTGCTATAATTTCTCATGAAACAAGCCAGGCATACGAGTGGATGTTGTGGACTTTTTCTAATTGCATGGCACAGAAGCATCTGATATCTATGATCACATACGGGGACCTTGCAATGCAGAGAGCAATCAGGGTGGTCTGGCCTGACTCAAACCATAGACTATGTATATGGCACATTCAGCAGAACATTGTACGCCATCTGCATGATGACGACGTAAAGGAGGAATTCAGATCTTTCATATATGATACTTCTTCCATTGAAGAGCATGAGATAAAATGGATACAATTCTTACAACGGAATAAAGTAAGCAGTAAGGAGTCTTGGCTGCATTAGATGTATCAGATGAGAAAGTTGTGGTGTCTTCCATATCTTGAGGGGCGTTGTTTCCTATGATTGAGAAGCAATCAAAGGAGTGAGAGCTTGAACTCCGTTCTACATACGCATCTTGAGGGTAAGATGTCATTGTTTAAAATGCTAGAGCACTATGAACGTTGCCTTGCGTCACGACGGATTAACAAAGCTCTCCATGACGTCGAAGCCTTGCAGTCCCTTCCATTTACAGAGGAAAATGCTTCACCGCTTGAGAAACACGCCGCAACAGTTTTCACTCCAACTGTCTTTAAGATTGTCTTATGGAGCATACAAGCTGTCAGCAAATGTCAGATCAGAGAGATACTGGATGGATCAGAAGTTTCCACCTATGTTGTGTCCAAGCAGGCAAGAATGGATAAAAATTTTGGAGTGCGCATTGAGGAGCAAGGAGGTCTTTTGCACAGGGTTAGTTGTTCTTGCCGTAAGCTGGAATGCGTAGGCACACCATGTTCCCACATTTTTTACATATTGGGGATTTTAAAGCAAACAATTCTGCCCAGTTGTTGTGTTCCCACTAGGTGGACTATGAATGCAAAATGTGCATACACACCGACCAGAAAAAACCAGATGTATGACTATTCGGCAAGCCTGTAAAGGTACCGCGAGTTGCGGAATTGTAGTCACGCCGCAAGTTTCAAGGCATGCCACTCTGATGAGGACTATCAGCATCTAAAGATGCTTTTGGAAGCACAACATCATGGGAAGCAATCAAGTATTGAACAAGCTGACAGCAAGGAGTCAACTAATGCTCAGCATAACAACATTAGGTTTGGCCTGTTGATGCCGCAATCGGAGAAAGTTGATAAGGTTCTGGATCCCGTGCATGTGCCAGGACGAGGTGCACCGAAGAAAAGGCTACAAGCAAAGATGAAGAAGACAAGATCACAGGGTAGATGTACCTATTGTCACGTGGCAGATGGTCACAATCGACGTACATGCAGCAAATTGTTAGAGGTACCAAATATGTTCATATTTATTTTTTGCATGTGTTTTACTCATTATTGATGTGCATGTGATTTATTCCATTCTTCTTTGTAGGATCTCGAAGCCGAACTCTGATGGCTACATACAGTATGAATCGACGATGGGGCAGACAAAGTCATGTGCCATTTAGCTTTGTTTGACGTGGTCTTTACATTCTATTTCATCGTGACAGTTATTTAGTGAAGTGTGGAATTTTTTTTTGTACGACTCAGCTAATTGGGGCTCTACTGCCATGTCACCGTATTAGTTCGACATCTTTCGTTTCCATTTTCTATGTAATGATTTGATGCCCAACTTTAAGAATACCTTATGTATCTTCGTGATTCTTGTATTACTCATATCAATTCTAGTCAAAACAAGGTTAGTGATAGTCTAGCTAAGTTTGCTCGTCTAGAAGGCAGAACCATGACTTGGATAGGTTCGGGGCCTTCAGAGGCATTGGAGTTTGCAGTGATTGATTGTATGGACCTTGTGATTAAGTAATACATTATTTCACCCGCAAAAAAACTTTAAGAAACACGACCTATTTCGAACAGGAATAAGGGCTAGCATGGACCTCTTCTTATTGTCGAGTAGAATATTTCGATTTACTGGTGGAAATTTTCAGTGAATGAGACAAAAAATAGGCCCATATTGCATGTTGTCCCAGAAATGGGAGCAGGCCCACAACTCGAGGCGGATCTGCAGGCATGCAGGCCTATGATCTGTCGGTGGAGGGGATCGACCTGGGATCGCGCGCGTAAAGTTAAACTGTTGGGCGCGCGTGGGGATACGACGACACGCGCGCGTGGGAGGGCGCACTTGGTGGGGTGGGGGTGGGTCCGCCTACTTTTAGACTCTGCTCCCGACGCCAAACGGATCCTGGAACGGATCTAGTCCGACTGTGCGGATCCCGAGGACGATTTTGCGGCAGGAATTTCACGTTCTGCAGGTCACATAAAATGACGGTTTCAAAACATTTTCACCGTCTTGCACGAAAAAATTTAACTTTCTCCGAATTAGCTCAAATTTTGCCTAGCCCACTGGGGTGTCCTTGCCCACTTGCTGGAAAAATTTGGTGTCAGAGTGAAGATAAAAAAAATTGGACCTTCTTCATCGAAGACCGTTCGGGTACGGTAGGCGCAGGGAATGGTCCGTCAGGAAGGACGGATTTTTTTGGCATGCTTCAAATGGACCCAATTTTTTTCTACACCCTTGTTCCAACATGACAAGCATCCATGCCAACTGGAAATTGTTTTTCAACATTGTATGGATTTTGTAGGGTATAAGGATTACGCACATGTAGATTGAGGCACGGAAAAACAGTTTCAACAAAGACAACGTATAGGATTTTTACACCCTTGTGATGGGCAAACTTGTTTAGATGCAAGGCCATCTCAACTCAGAAACAACTGTATGGTTGGTCATAAAACACATGCATAATTCTCGATACATTGTTGTTCAAAGACCTGTCTCATGAATAAATTGTACCATAATTGCGAACATAGTGTGAAACAAAAAAAACTATGTTTGAAACAAAATAATCCTGGTTTGAAGCTTAAACTGGTTGAAAAACCATTGAGCCTACTATATATGGTCTTCTCTGCTGCCAAAATCTAGTGACCTCTTGCGTTTGCACGTTGGAGATTGAGTCGGGCTTGGCGATGACCCATGTTCTTCAATCTTTTTCTGCTTAACATCAATGTAACCATACAACTGAAGTTGTTCATGTTCTTTCTCTGCCAACTCTCTATCAAGGCCCTCCATTTCTTGGATTCGCAATTCCTGTAAAAAAGCATAGGAATGGTATTAGGAACAACTCATAAATGATGTAGCCATAGACTAGATGCATGTAACATGTACAATTTGAACCTCTGGATCACTGTCATCCTCGGGATAAGGACCCATAGTTCTATTGTACACAATGTACAAGTGATATGTCTTGCTGCCATTCAGATCAGAAAGCATTTTTCCTAGATCATCTGGTCCTGCAATCAAGACCATTCCTTCTGGCAGCTTCCACGCAGACCCGGGTAAGAAGTAGTACAAATCTGCTCCCATTTTGCAACCAAAAGTAGTTCTCATTTCACGCATAATGACATCATAGGTCACTTTGCCAGGTTCAAAAATTCTGACTTCTGCCGGTCTTTCATCAAAGTATGATCTCGGGACATGTGACATCTCATCATCCCTATGCACAAAAAATTCCATGACCAGCACCTAGTATCTCACATCAGAGTTAATACATTCAATGAGTAAAGGGGCAAACATATATTTTTATGTGCATAGCAACATTGCGGCGTTGTTACCTTCTTTTCTGGAATGTATCCCTCATATGGAGTGAGTGGGGATTGTGCCATCTTAGATGTTGTCACCTTGTTATGTGGAATGTATCCTTCATGTGGAGTGACTGGGGACTATGCCATGTCAGGATTCTTATCCTACATATGAATCGCCGACAGTGGGTTTACACACATGTTTTAAAAGGTCATACCATATCTTGGCTATGAATGTATAGCATCGTTGTGAGGTACTTACAAGGGGAGAATTGAAGATATGTTGTTGGGGTGGAGTGATGTGGCATTGAACGGGTGACTCTATCGCAAGGTCTCGAGTGAATGGGGATTGTGCCATCTCATGATGCTTAGCCTACATATGAATCGCCGACATAAGGTTAGCCACAAATTTAAGATGTTTGTATCATAAAATATCTAGGTCCTGAATATATAGAATCGGTGCGAGATACTTATAGGGGGAGAGTTGAAGACATGTTGTCGGGGTGGATTACTGTGGCATTGAAGTTGTGACCGTAAGATCGCACGGTCTTCCAACATCTGTCCTTCCAAGCGGACCTGCTCTAGCATGGCCGTATAATCCATGTCCGACCGCTCCTGTACAAGCTTACTATCCATATCCGCACGTGCCTACAATACATAGGCGTCCATCCTGACTCGCTCTGTCCGTATAATACTGTCCACATGCTTCCGGTCCTTTTGCAACGTTTGATGCATGTCCTTGTAGGCAAGGAAAAAACTTCTTTTCCATGTCCTCATGGTCCCGCTTAAACTTTTCTTCAATCTCATCACGCATCTTTGTCATCTTACGGTAAAACTCCTCATGCTCCTCCTTTATCATCATGTCCGCGTATGAACACTCTTGTTTGAGTTTCTTATCTACCTCATCGTGATCCTTTTGCACCTTCAAGTCGATCTCCCGGTGCGCTTCACGCAAAGACTTGTCGTACTCCGCACGGTTGTTATGCGCCTCTGAGACCATGGTCCCTACAGCAACAGATATACCCATAGTATGGTATGTGAGACAAACTGACTGCTGTTTTTCATGCAAAGCTCATATGTCATGTCATTCATACTCGTAATATGCTATCAACAAACTCATCTGTGTGAGG
The DNA here is from genome assembly GCA_011799875.1 of Thinopyrum elongatum. Classification (NCBI taxonomy): domain Eukaryota; kingdom Viridiplantae; phylum Streptophyta; class Magnoliopsida; order Poales; family Poaceae; genus Thinopyrum; species Thinopyrum elongatum. The sequence goes on from CM022303.1 coordinate 448,680,297, forward strand.
CACATCTAAGTGACTAAATCAAACTATGAAAGAAAGAAAAAAGTAAAAGAAATTTTCTTCGCTAATGTCCACGTAAAATCAATGACATAGGACTTAGACGTATATACATGTGCATTAGCAAAACTGTATCCACAACCTCATCCAAATATTTCCTAACAATACCACATATCTCAAAGGTCTACTAAAGTTACTCCACTGAGAAAATATATCCATAACTAGTTCGTACAATGAACTACTACAAACTATCAATCAAAAATTATATTGGCATCCACCTTGAATCTTACAAATAGTACCACAACACGAGAACTACTCAACTATGGCACAAGCTGGCTTTTCTAATCTCATCAGAAATGACTTCTTGGTCGAATCAATGGAAAAAAGAATCAACACTGCAAGCGAAGATGGGAGGAGCCATGGATGAGACCTTTTTAATCCGGCGTCGGCGTGGACGACTGAGAAGCGATGGCACGATCCCGGCGATGGCTATGTGAGGAGAAACAAAGTAGATGGGGGCGGTTAAGATATGGTAGATATGCGCTGCAATGGAAAGGTAAGTATCCGTGATTGTAGGGTTAATTAGTTATTTCGAAGTAATGCGCTTCGATGCATGATTTTTTTTGAACGAGCATGATCTGTTGGGGGCTTCCAAAACATGTCCACTGACCGCAGGACCCACCACATATCACAGCAGCCCGTGCGATCGCCGTGCCCGTGCCAACCCGTGGCCCACCATTGCCTCCCTTTGCCTTGCCGCACCAAATTGTTCTTATTCTCCTGCGACAAAGCCTGCCATCGCCGACGGACGGCAAGAGACGAGAGATGTCCATGTGTAGTTCGGCCTCTCCGTCCTCATGGCCGTGGTATGGTGCAGTGCCGATGACCAGATGCCCTGAGTGCCCACGCATCGCGCCACTGAAGCGTTTGACAACTATATCGGAGAAGAATGGAAACTATGGGTGGGAATTTGTGAAATGCGAGAGCAAACCAGAAGCGGGGAAGGTTAAATCTATGTTCTTTCGTGGCTTTTTGCTTTGAATTCTGCCCCCAGATTTCTTGTTATTTCCTCAGATTTGGGGTTTAGGGTTTCCCTTCCATTTTTCAGAAGCTGAATACTTGCAAGCATTTTGAGTGACTGGATGAATACATTAAGAGGCTTCAAATGGATGGCTTAATTTATTTGAGGCACGAGGCAACCCAAGAGGTAGATCTGCCATCGGCGGTGGATAATAAGGGCTATGCCAATGTCGCGCCGACGATGGGGGATGCGGAACTCAAGGTGGAATTGAAGAAGATCAACAAGAACCAAAGGAAGTTGATCGATCAGAAGAAGCAGGAAAATCTGATGGCCGCGGGATTTTATTTTTCAATAATTGTTGTGGGATTTGTTTACTTGTTGATCATTAGCCGTTAGAAGTTGTTATTGCATTATTTCAGTCAGCTTCTGTATACGCAATGTCATGTATGCTTAATGCCTTGTATGGCCAGACCAAGGAAAAGCTCATTTGAATTCTAATGGAATGAACAAATAAAATTGAAAATTGATTTGTTGTTTCCAAAAAAATTAGCAAAGAGGAAAATTATGAAAATAGCACAAACATAACATAGTACCACGAACAAAACATAGTACCACAAACATCATTATAGTTGATCTAACATAACATAGAATAATCTCATATTCCCTTCGTCCAAAAAAACTTGACCCTCAGATGAATGTATCTAGCACCAAATTAGTGGTAGATACATCTATTTGAGGGACAAGCTTGTAACACGCTTTTTCGGATGGAGGGAGTACATAGGTACCCTAGCATAGCCTTACTACTTATAACACTAACACAACATGATAGATTAATTAGGTGGCGCCACCGGCCCAACACCACCTCGCTCCTCCATTTCAATAAATTGCTTTCTATATTGTAGAACAGTACCCGTTTCAATAAACTGCAATTTCACAAATACTAGGCACTCATATAACAATATCATTAACCACAATAACAGATTTAATATGACCAGAATCTCACAAACATTATAGGTACTCATACAGTCAACATGCATGGATAGATCTCATATGGCGAACTAATAATAGTTGATAAGCAGTCTACTAGGTAGTCATATAGTAGCATATATATGGTTCAGCAGCCACACACACATATAGTTCTAGATGATATCGATGACGGTCATCCTCCTCAAGCCTTGGCGGTGGGTGTTCCTGATAGTAATTAGGATGGCCTGTCCAACATGATGATTCTTGCCAACGAGGAAGCTCTTCCACCCAACCGAGCTTAAGTGTGTGCGACCATCCGTGTCCACGCCGTACGCACAGGTGGTGACGGAGCCCCTTGCGGTAAGGCGTATTCCAGCAGAGCCTTCATCATCAGGCTCGATACCACAACTCACAGATAGGCTCTTTGGCAATTTCTGAATAAGAAAAACATATCAATTAATAAGTAGCCTCGCACGTACTCTTGCAAATATATTTCTACTAAGTATAGATTTCTACACTATCAAAAGACAGTACTACATTTGTACTAAGCATGAATTCTACTAATAAGTATGGACTCCACACTATTAACAGTTCCTTGGATTCTGCACTAAGCATATATATCATTGGACTCTAGCTACACTAAAGCATATCATCGATCGGATTATACAGTAAGCATATATATCATTGGACTGTAGCTACACAGTAAAGCATATCATCGATCGGACAATAAGCATGTCATTGGACTCTACACTAATTAAGCATGTCATTGCACTCTGCACTAAATCTTATCATCGGCTAGCTTCTACACAGCATATCATTGGACTCTACACTAAACATATAATTGGATTCACTAAGCATATCATTGGATTCTACACTATGCATATCTCATCGGATTCTACATACAGATAATTTGCAATTGTAAGTATAACAGTAAAGCATATCATCAAATTACTACAGTAAGTATAACATACCATGACATGCCGATCAACCATGGTACTTGTCAGGCGGGTCACGAATGGCACCCCGACAAAGTTAGCACGTGGCGGAATTATGTCCCATACGTTGCACACCTTCTTGTCGCTCAGCCTCATTCTTTGAGCATAGATGGCTTCATCAAGTGGGTGCTCATCATCTTCATCATCTTCCTCCATGCCAGTTGCAAGGCTGCTGGTGCACCTTGACTTGCACAGTCGACATGGTGGTGGTGGTGGCGCCATTTTCCTATTATATATATAAGCATTGATTGGATAGATTTAATTAAACATCAATATTTGTTCTAACGCAAGCATTCATCAGAGATAGAGACAAAACATCGGATAGATAGAAACAATGCATTGATTCATTATCGGATAGACAAATATAGAGTTTATGTCAATGTTAGAGAATCTACTAGGGAAACATCATAGGGTTTATTTCAATGTTAGGGAAACTACTAGGGAAAAACATCATAGGGTTTATTTCAATGTTAGGGGAACTACACTAGGGAAACATCTCATATATATCATTGACACTAGGGAAACATCTCATATATATCATTAACAAACACAGATGGACAATCCTAATATACACTACAAACACACAAATACAGCAATAGGGAGAGTGGGGCGGCGGCCGGACAGTGGGGCAACAGGGGAGTGGGTAGGTGGTCGGATTGGGGCAGCAGGGGAGTAGGGAGGTGACGGGCGGCGAGAGAGGGGGAGGAACAGCGGAGGGCGGCGACCGAGAGGCCGCGCGCGGTGAGAGTGCGTGGGCGGCGAGAGGGGGAAGGAGCAGCGAAGGGGATGAGCATTACCCGCGCCGGCGACGAGGGAATCTGTGGCGGCGGCGGCGGTGGCGGTGGCGGCTGGGAGGAACCCTAACCGCGGCGGCGGCGGGTGGAGGGGAGAATGGGACAATCGATCGAAGTGAGAGGGTGTGTGGGGGGGGGGGGGGGGGGGCGGCCGGCTGGGTTTTTCACTTGGTGTAGTATTAGCACGGCGTACGGGCCGGCCCTACGGCTAAGTCCACTAGCGGTAGCGCCGGCACACAACCCACTCTACAGCTAAGTGGGCTAGTTTTGGCCCTGCCAGCCGGGGTTTTGGTTGTGGTTTGATGGGTTTTGACAGGGTAATGAGGGGTTTTCATAGTGTTTTGAGAAGTATCAAGGGTTATGGTCATCTCAAAAATGGGTTAGGGTTGATCATAACTAGTTCAAAAGATATCAGAAAGATATACACATCCTCGTTTTATGCGACTACGTTTGTAGGAAAAATAATGAACTTGGTCTATGGGTATTTTCATTAAAACCCTTGCACAAAACAAAGGTACCACCAAGCATATAAGCACCAACTGCGTTCCGATGAATACTTTGCAAATGCTAAAACAATTACAATCATAACAATCTTCCACGCTATGTTGTGCACGAACACAAATAGTATGATGATGATGATGTAGTAAAGTCGCACATTACAGCAAGGATTTATGAAGTCCGCAAATTATTTTTGCACACTATGTTGTGCTGTAACTACTCGAGAGGCACATCCGGAACATGGGAAACAAACAGATAAATCCCATGATTTCCCAGGTACAGCAACATCATCACCTTTTGTCCTATCACCAAGATTTTTTCCTTCTTCATGAGCTCGTTCCATTTGTTGACGCAGACACGTCCGTCAATATCAGAGATGGTGTATGTGCTGGACACCCTAGTATTTGGATGACAAACAATGATTATGGCACATATTCTACCATGTCTTGGGGCACAACACGCTGAGGCAGTTTTTGTTTGAACAACATGTTTGTTATGTTACCAAATTTGTAAATTATTGTACTACAGTACAATGTACTGAATTGACACAAAGTAAAGGAAGAAGAATATGGTTACCCCAAAGTTCTTGTTGCAATTTGACCATGTCAAGGTATGGAGAAATCCATACGCTCTTCCTTCATCGCAGTTTCCAGCATCATGATGCTCGACTAACATGTCAAGGTTTATCACTTAGCGAACGACAAGCTCCATCATTCTCCAATTGAAATGTGTTCCCCCAGTGACAGCGATATTGTCAATAATATATCTTTTCTCATTGGACAATTGGTAGTATGCTACAATATTATATCACACACAATTAAATTTAGAACCTATGGTATGTGAAATAGTAATAGTACAAAGTGAACTTGAAGGAACAAGAATTTGTCTTACTTGGATGAATGATAGGCAGATTTCCAGTAGTGACAAGGCTAGTTGGTAGATGAGAGTTGACCAAATTGAACGAAATTTCCTGGCCCACACAAAGTGTGTACACTCTAACAAATTCCTTCCAAGAATTTCCAGAAATAATTGTCAACCCATTTTTGTTGTTAATGTCACATGGGAATTCAAACCCCTTTGTGGTAGCGAACCTTGCATGAAAATTCCCATTGTGGCCCACGGGAATTCTGAATTTGTTCGTGAAACTGTATCTGCTGTAGCAGGGGATAACCTGAGTAGCATATTTACAAGAGTCAATACATATAATCTACGTAGTAATACAAGGGGCTGGACCAATCAAAATATGGAATTATGCCACGAATAAAAAGATACAAGAGTAGTTTACTATAGTTGAGAACAGAAATATCATAAAAGCCCCTACAAGTTTTTCATTTACATGCACGTACAAAACCATTTGTTGAATTAACTAATGTACATGCAAGCAACTTACAAGAAAAATAGTACTACCTCCGTCGCAAAATTGTTGTCTAAGATTTGCCTACACACGGATGTTAAAACGTGAGTGCGTACGTTCGTCTATATACAATTCTAAGACAACAATTTTTGGGCAGAGGGAGTAGTAAATTTCTCATTAAAGCTTATATGAAAATTTGAGAATGGAACTTTGTCGGTGTACTAAGTATTGGGCCACTAGTACCCCATACTTGTGCACGGGCAGTTGTAGCCATCCTCGCGGCAAGGCTTGCCGGGAACAGCTCGAGGTCGATTCAGGCTACCAAGGAAATCATCAAGTCAGAAATTTGAGGATCAATGGATAAGCAAAGCTGGAATCCGAAGGCCAGCTTCCCCGGCAAGATCCTTGCCGGGATGGCCTGTGGAGCCCGGCAAGGCTTGGTGCCCGACAAGGCTTGGCGCCCGGCAAGGCTTGGCGCCCGGCAAGATTCGGCGCCCGGTGAGATTCTGCCACTGTGCCACCGCTTCGGCACTGTAACAAGTCTGACATTCTGGGTCCTTCTCTGGATGCGTGGCGACGCGCCAGTGGAGGAGAGCTTAAGCGGTGCTGATGGGATGGCCCCTTTTTCCATCCCCAAGAAAGTGAGGACACCTAAACGGACACCTCACGCTGCATTAAATGCGCTTGTCCTAATCTGTTAGGGGTTAGGTATGGTACCCTGTAGCTACTTTACACCTCAATGTATGTACATTTTGCCACTGTGGTGACCCCTTTGAGCATATAAAAGGAGGCCCAAGGCAACTGCTACGAAAAAAGGACTTCTGGCCCATTCTGCATGCGTAGCTGCTCTTTGAACGTACTGTTCATTGCGAGCGCTCCTGAAGGCTGGGCTCAAGAACATCAATAAGAACACAAAGCAGGAGTAGGGTTTTACGCTGATCAGCGACCCGAACCTAGGTAAAAACTTCCCGCGTCGATCATTGGTTCTGCTCTTTGTGTATACCTCTCCCCCCGCCGAATCGTAAAGGGATCTCTCGGGATCCCATAGGTGTCAGACCCCAACATCTTTGGCGCGCCAGGTAGGGGGATTGAAGGTTGCGTGAACCTGATCTAGTGCTCGGCGCCTTAGTTTCTTCATCATCTTCATCATCATGCCGCCCAAGAAGAAGAGCGCTGCGACGGCGCAACCATCCACGTCCGTTTTGCCTACACCTTCGCGTACAGGCAACGGCGTGGGTGCAGAAGGAAGAGGACTAGAACCCCCGCGGCGTTCTGGTGATCCAAGCCAAGCGAGCGGCATCGTTCGCAGTGGCAGTGGTAACCTGCACGCCGCAGGATCTAGAGATGGCGCTGTGTTGCCTACAGGTGGCACAACGAACTCGAGAGATCGGAGGGCGCCTATTGGAACTCCCGCGCCGGCGCAAGCCTCACGACTTACCCAGGTCGTGCATGATGAGCGACGTCATGGCGCTGGTGGTTCCGGGCATCCCCATGAAAAGGTTTCTGCGCATCGATCCCAAGATGCGCGGGGCCAGCATGCACACCAAGCTGCCGGCGGAGGTGGCGCACGGTCACGTGACCGTGGTGGTGCTCCTTCTAACATGGTTAGGAGTCAGAGCACCTCACGTACCTCGCACTTGTCGCCGCCACCTACGCCAGCGGAAGCCTTGGCACGTGCGCAGCTGCTCCTCGATTTTCCTCCCGCCCCGAAAAAGATGGAGGATTGGCGAGCTACTATCCAGAGCCTTATCGGCTTCGCCAACAAGGATGGACCGCAAGAGGCAGGGCCCTCGTAGCGGAGACCCATCGATCCGGCGCGAGCCGATGTAGAGAAAACCAGAGGTGGTGCAACCAAAGTGCACTCCCCTCCGCGGCACCAGCGGCGGCCGACAACTCAGCAAGTCGACCGCCATGAAGAAGTTTCCATGGCGTCGTCCGATCCACGGATGCGTCGTGATCAGCGTCAAGTTCTCCAGGAACGAGGCAAGGAGGACGCTCGAACAACCATCAAGCGGCGACGGGAAGCGCGCTATCAGTCTGATAAGCGCGCGGGGCCGGCTGTCGACGAGCCTGTGCCAGGGGACGTAGGAGACTTGCCTTATGAGGTAGGGACTCCAGCGTTTACCCGTGAGCTGCGGCAAGTCCGGTGGCCCAATTCCCGAACCTTCAAGCCGGAGGTCCCGGAGAAATATGATGGTAAGACCCATCCCTCGGAGTTCCTAAGCATCTACACCATTGCGGTGCAGGCTGCCGGGGGCCGAGATGACAAGATACTTGCCAACTACTTCCCATTGGTGCTCAAGCCCAACGTCAGGTCGTGGTTGATGCATCTGCCGGAGAATTCTATTTCTTCCTGGTCAGATTTGTGCCATCAGTTTGTTGGCACCTTTGTTGGAGGACACCAAGCTCCTGGCCAAGAGAGCGATTTGCACATCATCCCTCAGAAGGAGGGTGAGTCCCTGTGCAAGTTTATGCAGAGGTTCAGCCGAGTGCAGTACAATATTCCCGACGTTCATCCTATCGCTGTCATTAGCGCGTTTCACCAGAACGTGCGTAACCGCAGAATGCGGGAAGAGCTGGCAATGAACAAAGTCAGGAGTATTGCCGAGCTTTACGCTCTGGCCGACAAGTGCGCTCGAGCTGAAGAAGGGAGGAAACTCCCTGGTGAGGCTATTGGCGCGGCGGGCGAGTCCGAAGATGAAGACGCCGCGGCCCCGTCAAGGAAAGGCCGGCGGCGGAACAGGAAGCGCGGAGACAAGGCCGTGCTTGCTGTAGAGGAATCCGACAACCCCGGCGCCGCCAAGAAGGCCAAGGTTGGCGACCCTGGCAAGGATCTTGCCGGGTGCCCTTCCTGTCAGGCCTTGGCGGCTGCCGACAAGTCGGAGAACTCCGGCAAGCAGTATTGCAAGATCCATCGCACCAAGGGCCACGATCTCCAGAACTGCCGGCAAGTTGAGCAGCTTGCCGAGAAGCAGAGGGCCGAGTACGAGAGGCGAGACAAGGAGAAGGCCCAAGATGGTGCTGAGGGGTCCGGCAAGAAGCGCGGTGGCCGAGGGGGTCGCCGCGGCAAGGCCAAGCAGCAAAAGGATCGGCCCGCTCGGGGCCGAGACAAAGAAGGAGATGATGATGAGGAAGATGATGAATCCAGTGAGCAAGAATTCCAGAAGGCTACGGAGGCCATGTGCATTGATGGGGGTGCCTCGCTGCATTCCTCCCACCGCCAACTCAAACAGTGGGTGCGGGAGGTCAATGTGGCAGAGCCATCCCCAGATGCATGTAGGCCCCTGAAGTGGTCCAGCACGCCTATCATTTTCGACGCCGAGGATCACCCCGATCGCACAATTGCTGTCGGGTGCTTGCCATTGTTGGTCTCCCCAATGATTCGCAACCTCAAGGTGACGAAAATGTTAGTTGACGGCGGGGCCGGCCTAAACTTAATCTCACCGGATGTGCTCAGAAAGCTCCAGATTCCTGACGAGGACCTCGAGGAAACGGGTACGTTTCAAGGGGTCAATCCGGGAAGAACCCAGCCTAAGGGCAAGATTACGCTGCCAGTAACATTTGGCAGCGAGCTCAACTTCAGGACCGAGAAGGTGGTGTTTGATGTCGCCAAGATCCCCATGTCATACAATGGGATCCTTGGTCGGCCAGCGCTGGCTAAGTTTATGGCGGCATCACACTACGCGTACAACGTCTTGAAGATGCCTGGGCCGTTGGGCGTCATCACTATCCATTCCGATAAGAGGGATGTGCTCATCTGTGCTGACCAACTTTACCGGGAAGCAGTTGCAGCACCTGCCATCAAGGCACTTGCTCTTGCCGCTGGAACTCCCGGGGGGAAGAAGAAGACCGGCAGGAACCTTGGCGCGAACTCCGGCAAGCGCACCTCCTCGGAGTGCTGCGCTTCCGTCGAGGACGTACCAGAGAGTTCCACCGGCAAGAACAAGAAGTCCAAGGCTGCTCCGCCGGAGACCAAGAAGGTGCCTGTCAGAGAGGACGGAACAGGGGGAACTTTCACCGTAAGTTCCACCCTAGATGACAAATAGGAAAGCGCGCTCGTTGCTTTCCTGCGGGCGAATGTCGACGTGTTTGCATGGCAACCGTCTGACATCCCCGGTGTTCCCAGGAAGGTAATTGAGCACCACCTTGCTGTCTCTCCTCATGCGCGGCCCATCAAGCAAAGGGTCAGGAAGCAGGCCTTGGAGCGGCAAGAATTCATTGCCGAAGAGATTAAAAAGCTGGAGGCGGCAGGACTGGTCAAAGGAGTGCTTCATCCAACTTGGTTGGCCAATCCGGTCGTAGTGCGGAAAGTGAATGGGAAATGGAGGCTTTGTATCGATTATACGGATATCAATAAAGCTTGTCCAAAAGATCCCTTTCCCTTGCCGCGCATCGACCAGATTGTGGATGCCACCGCTGGTTGTGATCTCCTGTCCTTCCTTGATGCCTATTCAGGGTATCATCAGATTTTTATGGCAAAAGAAGATGAAGAGAAGACCGCCTTTATCACCCCATGTGGTACGTATTGTTTTACACGAATGCCTTTCGGGTTGAAAAGTGCTGGTTCAACATTAGCCAGAGCAATCCAGATTGGTTTTGAGCCACAACTCCATAGAAATATGGAGGCGTATATGGATGATATAGTGGTCAAAACCAAAGATAAAGCAACGCTCATTCAAGACTTAGAAGAAACATTTGCAAACTTGCGCAAGATCAACTTGAAGCTCAATCCTGAGAAGTGCGTGTTCGGTGTTCCTTCCGGCAAGCTCCTCGGATTCTTTGTATCTTGCCGGGGAATCGAAGCGAACCCCGACAAGATCAAAGCTATTGAGCAAATTGAAGCGCCGAGACGCGTCAAGGATGTGCGTCGTCTTGCCGGCTGTGTTGCTGCTCTAAGCAGGTTTATTTCCAAATCTGCTGAGCGCGCCCTGCCCTTCTTCAAAATTTTGAAGAAGGAAGGTCCGATGAAATGGACTCCGGAGGCGGAGGCTGTGCTGCAAGATTTGAAGAAATACCTTTCCTCTCCGCCGACGCTAGTCGCGCCTAAACCACAAGAGCCGTTGCTACTGTATCTGGCAGCAACAAATCAAGTGGTTAGCGCTGCGCTAGTGGCGCAGAGAGAAGTTGATGAGGAAGCAACACCAGCGGCAGGACCGCCAGATGACGCGGCAAGATCTTCCCCGGCAAGGGTTGATCCCGGCAAGACAGGATCTGCGCAAACAGAAGAACCCGTGCAGAAGAAGAAGGTGGTGCAGCGCCCAGTTTATTTTGTTAGCTCTCTTTTACAAGGAGCTAGGTCAAGATATTCTGGTGTGCAGAAGTTGCTTTTCGGCCTCCTCATGGCCTCGAGAAAGCTGCGCCATTATTTTCAAGCACATGAGATCACCGTCGTCACTCGCTTTCCGTTGCAACGGATTTTGTAAAATCCGAAGGCAACCGGCAGGATCGTGGAGTGGGCGTTGGAGTTGTCCAGCTTTGGCCTTAAGTTTGAAAGCACTTCGACGATCCAGAGCAGGGCCTTGGCGGAGTTCATTGCAGAATGGACCCCAACGCCAGACGAAGAAGTTCAAGAAACAACTCTCCCCGGCAAGGAAATCGATCAGCAATGGATTATGTACTTTGACGAGGCTTTCTCGCTGCAAGGCACCGGTGCTGGCATGCTGCTTGTCGCACCCATCGGAGAGCACCTCAAGTACGTAGTCCAAATGCACTTTCCCCAGGAGAGTTCGACCAACAACACTGCAGAATACGAGGGTTTGCTTGCCGGTCTCAGGATCGCGGCGGACCTTGGTATCAAAAAGCTCGTAATCAAAGGCGATTCACAACTTGTCGTCAGGCAAGTTAACAAGAGTTATCAAAGTCCATTGATGCAAGCCTACGTAGATGAAGTGAGGAAATTGGAAGAGCGCTTTGATGGTCTGCAAATGGAGCACGTTCCTCGTGCCGAGAACAGTATTGCTGACGACCTGTCAAAGCATGCCGCCCTCAAGTTGCCTGTGGAACCAGGAACTTTTGTGCTCCAATTAACTCAACCATCCATGGCGCCATCGATGCGGCAAGAAAAGAGAAGAAAGTTGAACTCTGGCCAGTACTTCCCGGCAGAGCTCCCCGGAGCCGTCGGCAAGGAAGTTGCCGGGATCGACATGCCTGCCGGGGAACAACATGCTCCGGTAGGGCCTCAGGCCCTTGCTGTCGAGACGAACGTTCCCCCGGCATAGGAGATGCCTTTAGTCCTAGCTGTCGAGCCTCAGGCTCCAGCATGGGCGCAGCACATTGTCCATTTCCTTCAGACAGGTGAACTCCCTGAGGAACAGGAAGAAGCGGAAAAAGTAGCCCGTCGGTCTGTTATGTACAAGTTCGTCGATGACGTCCTGTACAGAAAGAGACCAAATGGTGTGAAATTGAAGTGCATTCCTCGGGAGGATGGGCTAGAGCTGTTGGCGGAGATACATGGGGGCATATGTGGTTCTCACATAGGGTCAAGAGCGCTTGCCGGGAAAGCATTCCGGCAAGGTTTCTTTTGGCCCACCGCTCTCCAGGATGCGACTGCACTAGTAACCAAGTGTGAAGCGTGCCAGTTTCATTCGAAGAAATTACATCAGCCAGCTCAAGCTCTTCAGACAATCCCTCTCTCCTGGCCATTTTCGGTCTGGGGGCTCGACATACTGGGCCCTTTCCCCCGTGCTACCGGGGGCTTTGAGTACTTGTACGTTGCTATCGACAAGTTCACAAAGTGGCCGGAGGTGGAAGCAGTGAGGAAGGTGACAGCGCAATTAGCTGTCAAGTTCTTCAAGGGAATTGTTTGCCGTTTCGGTGTCCCCAACAGGATCATCACCGACAACGGCACACAGTTCACAAGTCGCACCTTCATGCAGTACGTCCAAGACCTTGGCGGCAAGATTTGTTTTGCCTCTGTTGCTCACCCGAGAAGCAACGGCCAAGCGGAGAGGGCCAATGCTGAAGTGCTGCGTGGTCTCAGGACCAGAACCTTTGACAGGCTGAAAAAGTGCGGAAGACGCTGGATTGATGAGTTGCCGGCGGTTCTTTGGTCAATCAGAACGACACCAAATCGAGCCACCGGCCAGACGCCCTTCGCTCTGGTCTACGGAGCGGAAGCAGTTCTCCCCACGGAACTCATATACGGATCTCCTCGAGTGCTCGCTTATCATGAGCTCGAGCAAGAGCAACTACGGCAAGATGACGCTGTGCTCCTTGAGGAGAATCATCTTCAGGCTGCTGTGCGAGCTGCACGCTACCAGCAAGCTTTGCGCCGCTATCATAGCCGCAAAGTTCATGCCTGAAGCCTTGAGGAAGGCGACCTTGTCCTTCGGAGGATTCAGTCCGCCAAGAATTCAAACAAGTTGACGCCAAAGTGGGAAGGCCCTTATCGGGTGGTACGAGTCACCAGGCCCGGCGCTGTCCGCCTGGAGACCGAAGATGGCGTTCCAGTGAGCAATTCCTGGAATATCGAACATCTTCGCAAGTTCTATCCATAAGGCACGGTTGCCGGGGGCCCCCGGTAACCACCCCTTTTGTACAAGTCTTGCCGGCAAGGCATGTGATCCTTTGTACAAAGCCAGGCGCTGACCCTGAGCACAGATGAATAAATTTAAGTGTTGTACATTCCCTTATTGATTCCCATGTTCATATTTATATATATGCATGTTTGTCTAAGATGTTGTATGACACCTAATCCCGGTAAGTTCTAACGAACCGCCAAGGTTTCATGTCTTTATTTTCTCTTCTTTCTTTTTCCCAAAAGACAGAAGGATTCCTCGCGTGCACATTTGCCGGGGGGGGGGGAGGGAGATATGAATACCAGTTGGCGACGTTCGGAATCGACGCTTGCCGGAGGAAGGACAGCGATAGAAAGCTAAGTCCTAAAAACTCAGAGCAAGTTTTTCTTTTATTACAAAGTTATTTCCTTGGACGATTCCGGCTCTTGTATGGAAAATCTGCACGCGAAGGAACCCTTGTTGTAATCGGTCGCGCCCTTATTTTGTTTCGAGCCCGCTCAGCGATTTAAGTGGTTGCACTGAGAACACCAAGGAGTCTTGCCGGCCGCTGCGCCTCCAGCAGGCTGCTGAAGTCCCGCACCCAGCGCTCGCGGCAGGTTGTGCACCGGCAAGTTTTTCAATAAGCGTAGGATGAACTCCATACATAAAGGAATCAGACAAGGAAAATAGCAAGCATGAACCTAAACATAGGCAAATTGTATTACATCCATGAGTTGCCGCAATTCTAACTTGAGACTTAATTGTCTTTTACATGAGTTAACTACGACAAGAAAAAAAAAGGGAAACACTCAATCCCTGCGCTGGCCTTCGATCCTTTTGATGGAGTCCACCTTCTCAAGGATAGGCGCGATGCGCTCTTCAAGCGCCTCAACATTTGCATCCCTTGGCAGATGGCCGAGCGCGTTGGAGAGGTCGATGTCGGGATTGCTGTGCACCACCTTGATGAGCACCTTGCGGAGGACGGCCCGGCAAAGCCGGCGGGTCTCGTTGACCAATTGGGTCGCCCGGCTAGACTGGAGCATCCTCAACGCGTTGATGATGCTTTCAAAGAACATCGTCAACCTGGCACTTGGAGATATTCTTTCCTCGAAAGAATACTTGAAGTTCGACAGGCCCATGGTTGACAGTTCTGCGGTAAGCTCCTCCGCGGTGGCGATGAGACGTCCAGTCCAGATCTCCACTCCCTTCTCGTACTTGGTTTGGGCGGCGGCGGCACTCTTGAGCAGGTTCCTCTCTCCTTGGAGATCCTTGAGTAGAGCCTTCTCACAGGCCCTGCCAGTCTCGAGAGATTTTTGTAGCATGGTCAGCTTCAGCTCCAGAACCGCAATATTATCAGCCGCAGAGGAGAGCTGCTTGGTCTTGTCGGACAGGGCAACTTGCATCTCCGCCAAGGAGTGAAGGGTTTTTTCCCTGTCCCCCTTGAGTGTCAAGAGCTCCTTGCCGTGCTCTTCGAGATCTGTTTCCAGCCTCTTCACTTTGTCGCTCAGCTCGTTCTTGGCGGCCTCTGCAGCTTCGGCAGCATCGACGGCCTCCTTGAGCTTGCCGGCATGACTTGCAGTCAGAGCTTCGAGCGCCTCCTTATGTTTTTGCTCCAGCTCCTGGGTCCGCCGCGCGACAAGATTCTCGATATCCTCATCCTTGCTACGAAGCTTGGCGGCGAGCGCCTGTTCACGTGCGGTGAGATCTTCTTCATGAGCATCAAGAGCAATGCGGTGCCCCGTCAGGAGGGCATCTTCGGCAGCAATCCTTTGAGCAGCTTCATCATGCGCCTTCTCCATATCGGATTGCTTCAGGAGGACCTCATTCCACTGCTGGCTCACTTGTTCCCGGCCGGCAACCAACTCTTGGAGGGCCTCGGCGTGCCAGATCTGCATTTGTGTGACGCGCCTTTGAAAATCCGCTTCGGCCGCCTCGACAACTGCCATTCTGGAGTCCGCCTTCTCTTTTCGGGCGCGATGGAGAGCCCGGAGCTTGCGGAAATTCTCGCCCATGGCCTGAAGGAGCTGATCCTCTTCAGATTTGCCGCTGCTAGTGCTCGGGGCGTCAACAACTTCGAGCCCGGCAGCAGCAATGATTTCTTCAAAAACTTCTCCTTCGGCTGGTGCCCCAGTGCTTGCCGTCCCCGGCAAGTTGATGAACAGGTTCTCGCCAACCTTGAGGTACTTGCTGGATGAGGGGCCTTCAGATGTTGATGGCTGGTCTTCAGTGGCCGCCTCACCAGTGGCAGGGGGCTCTGTGGCCGGTGCAGCGCCTGGCGCTCCTGCGGCAGGAATGCTGTTAGTGCGGTCCTCAGCCTCCCTGTCGCCCCCTTCAGCAGGTTCTTCGGCGGTTTCCTCTTGTGCTGTCTTGGCGGCCTCCCCGTCAAGAGCACCACCAGCCTCGACAATGTCATCCTTGGTGGCCTCGCTGGCAGCGATCCTGTCTGCTTCGGCGGCGGCATCCCTGGCGGTCTCCTCGATGACAACGTCGACGTCCATATGTTCCATCACAGGGAACTCTGAAGGGCGAAGGAGGAAAACAGAATAAGATCAAGGTTGAAGTTTGAAGTGACTAAAGACAGAAAGATAAGAGAAAAGGAGTAACAAGCGCTCTGAGGCAATCGAGTACCTGCGTCGAGCTGTCGGGAGGTGGCTTCGCCTCTCCCGGCAACTCCGGTTGCCGGGGGTGGGTTGCCGGAGTCCGCGCCTGCCGGCTCCTCCTCAATTAGGATGGGCTCGTCGGCAGGATCTCTTGCCGGGGACGTGCTTGTGGGTGGAGCGGTCGATGAAGGAGGCACAATGGGGATGTCTTTTCCTTGTTGCCGTTGTTCTCCTGCGAACCCAAAGATATCAGCGGCAAGAATGAAAGCCTCGGCACCAGTCAGCGGAAAAAGAACAATGAACTTACGTTGGGGGCTGTGCTGGGGGCTGCGCTGCGGGCTGTGTTGAGGACTGGACTCCGGGCTGACAATGATGGTTTCTGGCACGCTCGTGGAGCCTGCCGGGGGCTCGTCACTCGTAGAATTCCTTGACCTCTTCGCCATCCTCTCCAGCAAGGTTTCTGTGTCACTGCAGAAACAATACAAGCAAGTCAGTAAGATTGATCCAGGATGGGAAGGTAAAAGCTGTGGCGAAGTACTCACTCTTCTTCCTCTCGCTCCAGGCTAAAGCCGGAGATGTCGAAGTCGACCTCCGTTGCGATGTATGAGTGGGGAGGCGGAGGAGGAGTCCTAGGCCGCTTGGCTGTGGCAGGCGCCGGGGCAGCTTCCGGTGCGGTAGTACGAGACCCTCCTGCCGCCCCAGCAGTGGCCGCTAGTGTGGGTCTCACGCGCCGCGCAGGCTGTTGACGAGCCCCCTGCTGCGGTCCGGTCTTGCCGGCCACTTTCTTGCCGGGGGCTTCGCCGCTTGAAGAAGGCTGGCTTGCCGGGACGCCAGATGCAGCCTTCCGAAGAACACGCTTCGTCTTCTTCGGGGGTGGGGGCTCTTCTCGCGTCTCTTCTTCGGCCGTGTCCTCGCCGGACGAGCTGTCAGCGGCTGCGCTGCCTTCTTCCCCAGCAACCTTGTCCTCCCTGGCAGGCTTTACCTCCACTACCACCTCTGCGTCGCTGGCTTCCCACTCTGTGAAGCCGACGCTGCCGGCCTCCGCGGCAAGATTTTCCTCCTCCACTCTAGTAGCAATGTAAGCTACTTCTTGATCAGTGGTGGCTCGGATGAAATCTGACTCTTGCCGGACAGGCTTCTCCGTCAAGTTGTCAAAAAACTTCTGCGCTTCTTCCTCGGATGGCTCGGCCCAGGTCGGGTCAAGGCCGTGGGCATTGAACATCGGCATGAAGGCAATGATTGACCCCAAGGCAGAATTGTTGCACAAGGGGACAATCCTTGCCGGCAGCCGGTGCTTGTCTTCGCGCTGGAATAATTTTTTACGGAGAGCGCCAAGCTGCATAGCGGTCAGATTGTTGTTCAGCCCGAGGCGCAATCTCATGACATCTGCCGCGTTCTTGTATTCCCAAGCTGGCCTTCCCCTGTTCTGCAGAGGGGCGATACGGCGGCGGAGAAAGTCGAAGCCGATCATCTCCATCGTCAGTCCGGCAGCCTTCAGGCGAAGGATCCTGGTAGTGGCAATTGTGAGCCTCTCGTCCTCGGCTGCGGGGTCGCTCCAATCCTTGCCGCGGACCACCTTCTGTTGCCGGGGATGACAAAATGGGTGGGGATCTGCTTCCTGGATCCAGCACCATTCAGCCCGCCACTCGTCCCACTTTTCGCGGTAAACTCCCTCTGGGTATATTTCCTTATTCCAAGCCCTTGGAATCCAGGCAATAGAACCAGAGAGGGCCTCTCCTTTTTGGATGCGAGGGAAGAAATAATGGCGAAAAAGAGCAGAATTGGGGATCACGCCAACAAAGTTTTCACAGAGATGGGCAAAGATAGACATGCAAAGTACCGCATTCGGCGTGAAATCGAGAAGACGAAAGCCGTATGTGTACATGATATCATTGAAGAAGTCGGAAAAGGGGGGACAGAGCCCGCAATAGAAATATGCACTGAAGAAAGGGTATTTGTCCGATCCACCTTTGGAACAAGCACCTGGGATTACGCGTGTGGCGGGGTGAGCTTGCGTCCCTTTTGCCCACATGCATTGGTATCGCCCCTTCAGAGCTTCAGCATCGAGCGTTGGAGGGAAGACGACGAGCCTCTTCCGCATCTTCACCAGTTCGCTCTCCGGAACGTCGGCTTTCGCCTCCTTGCCCTTGCCTTTGCTAGCCTTGGGCGCCATGGCGACGGTGAGAACGAAAGCTGGGGATGGAGCGAACGCGGAAGCAGCGGGCGGAAGAGGAAAAGGCTTCGCTCTGAGCTCGAGAGGAGGAAGGTGACGGCGATGGCCAGATTGAGAAGAAGAGGGGGGTAAATAGGTTTGTGCCTCTGCGACTTCTCCTTTATTATGGGGAAGGAGCGGAGCCGCCTCTTTTATTCCCCAATGTGAATGCGCCTCTATAGGCGCGAGGCAGTTGCAGCCTTTTTGGCACGCTTCCCACGTTGCACGCTCCATGCGCGTAGTGGGGGGCACAGTAAAACGAGATATTTACGAGCAGTTAATTCCCTGCCATGCGTGCCCGTGCACTGTTTGGGCCTAGCCCAACAATGCCTCGCACTCGTGTATGGCCTAGGCCCAGGGGCTCCTGTCGGTGTACTAAGTATTGGGCCACTAGTACCCCATACTTGCGCACGGGCAGTTGTAGCCATCCTCGCGGCAAGGCTTGCCGGGAACAGCTCGAGGTCGATTCAGGCCACCAAGGAAATCATCAAGTCAGAAATCTGAGGATCAACGGATAAGCAAAGCTGGAATCCGAAGGCCAGCTTCCCCGGCAAGATCCTTGCCGGGATGGCCTGTGGAGCCCGGCAAGGCTTGGTGCCCGGCAAGGCTTGGCGCCCGGCAAGATTCGGCGCCCGGCGAGATTCTGCCACTGTGCCACCGCTTCGGCACTGTAACAAGTCTGACATTCTGGGTCCTTCTCTGGATGCGTGGCGACGCGCCAGTGGAGGAGAGCTTAAGCGGTGCTGATGGGATGGCCCCTTTTTCCATCCCCAAGAAAGTGAGGACACCTAAACGGACACCTCACGCTGCATTAAATGAGCTTGTCCTAATCCGTCAGGGGTTAGGTATGGTACCCTGTAGCTACTTTACACCTCAATGTATGTACATTTTGCCACTGTGGTGACCCCTTTGAGCGTATAAAAGGAGGCCCAAGGCAACTGCTACGAAAAAAGGACTTCTGGCCCATTCTGCATGCGTAGCTGCTCTTTGAACGTACTGTTCATTGCGAGCGCTCCTGAAGGCTGGGCTCAAGAACATCAATAAGAACACAAAGCGGGAGTAGGGTTTTACGCTGATCAGCGGCCCGAACCTGGGTAAAAACTTCCCGCGTCGATCATTGGTTCTGCTCTTTGCGTATACCTCTCCCCCCGCCGAATCATAAAGGGATCTCTCGGGATCCCATAGGTGTCGGACCCCGACAAACTTACTGTCATTTTCGCAAATCCATCATGCAGGGTGACAACGAAAGAATTCATCGAATTACTGTCACTGGTGCACAAACCCTTGGTGTCGAAACAGATGTCACACTACGATTCGACAACGAGCACATCATCACAACTATCAAACAGATATCGGCTTATTGAAATCAGATCTGACTAATTCTGTACTTGAAACACCTACCGCGTTCATCTTTGTGGCCAATGTCGGTCGAAGCAGAGCGGCCCGAAACAATGCCTCGAAAGATCGCCGGAGAAGCGCAGGTAAGAGAGAGGGGCGGCGATGCAGAAAGCTTTGAAGATGGTGAAATCTAGATGAATGGGGGTGAGGAGATTAGTTGGTTCATGGTAAGGAGACCTAACGGAGGATAATCTCAACTGCCAACTTAACGTGCGCTTGTTTCTCCGTTTGTCACGGAAAAGATCATTACGAGATATTTTTGGGTGCAATTAGTGGCTACTTGGTTTGTTGCATGCCAAACGATAGGTACAGATTGGTTGCATACCATTGCTAGTTGTTACATGCCAAGTTTGAACCATCTTCAACAAATTTTGCAAGTTTTGTCACATGCGGCATTTTTTCGGTCATTTTTTACCGAAAAAAATCCATACAAAGGGTTAAGTGGACAATGTGGCACGAAGTTTGTCGGTCGAGCCAGCGGATGGACCAGATAGATGCTATGGGAGGGAAACCACTGTAGACCAAAGCTCGACCTACGTCCGGTGTGTGAACTAGGTCCATCCTAAGACAAACATAGTGGAAGGGATCATGTGCTACCCCTTTGGATGGATGTTTGTGTGTGTGGGGGGGGGGGGAGACCTCCCGTGAGCCGTTTACTGGTCATTTTCGCTCCGTAGATGGGAAAACATTTGAATTTTTGCCCAACATGAAAAGCATTATGCATGCATGCTCTATGTGGTCATGGGATGCCATGCAGAAAATTTGGGATCATTAGTAGATGTATACGCAAGTAGGATCTCTGAGACGCGCATTTCGAGGATATCCTATCACCACCCCGAAAGCACTAGCTGGGTTGCTCACCTGTATGAAACCAACCCAACATTTCAGGGTGACAAGTCATGGCCATGTTAGGGCTACTTGCCAAGTTTGAACCATCTTCAACAAATTTTGAAAGTTTCGTCTCACGCGGCATTTTTTCAGTCATTTTTGACTGAAAAAATCCATACAAAGGGTTAAGTAGTCCTGACTGAAAACCATTGTGCATGCCTGCTTGATTTGGTCATGGGAGGCCATGGAAATAACTTGTGTGCATTCCACACCCTTAATGATGTGGTTGCTTAAGAAAGTGGACAATGTGGCACGAAGTTTGTCGGCCGAGCCAGCGGATGGACCGGATCAATGCTACGGGAGGGAATCCACTGTAGACCAACGCTCCACCTACGTCCAGTGTGTCAACTAGGTCCACCCTAAGACAAACATAGTGGAAGGGATCATGTGCTACCCCTTTGGATGGATGTCTGTGTGTGTGTATGGGGGGGTAGACCTCCCAAGAGCCGTTTACTGGTCATTTTCGTTCCATAGATGGGAAAACATTCCAAATTTTGCCCAACATGAAAAGCATTATGCATGCATGCTCTATGTGGTCATGGGATGCGATGCAGAAAAATTGGGATCATTACTAGATGTATACGCAAGTAGTATCTCTGAGACGTGCATTTCGAGGATAGCCTGTCACCACCCCGAGAGCACTAGCTGGGTTGCTCACCTATTGAAACCAGCCCAACATTTCAGGGTGACAAGTCATGGCCATGTTAGGGCTACTTCCGGTGTGTCAACTAGGTCCACCCTAAGACAAACATAGTGGAAGGGATCATGTGCTACCCCTTTGGATGTATGTCTGTGTGTGTGTATGGGGGAGGGGGTAGACCTCCCGAGAGCCGTTTACTGGTCATTTTCATTCCGTAGATGGGAAAACATTCCAAATTTTGCCCAACATGAAAAGCATTATGCATGCATGCTCTATGTGGTCATGGGATGCCATGCAGAAAAATTGGGATCATTAGTGGATGTATACGCATGTAGGATCTCTGAGACGTGTATTTCGGGGATAGCCTGTCACCACCCCGAGAGCACTAGCTGGGTTGCTCACCTGTATGAAACCAACCCAACATTTCAGGGTGACAAGTCATGGCCATGTTAGGGCTACTTCCGGTGTGTCAACTAGATCCACCCTAAGACAAACATAGTGGAAGGGATCATGTGCTACCCCTTTGGATGAATGTCTCTGTGTGTGTGTGTATGGGGGGGGGGGGTGGGGGTAGACCTCCCGAGAGCCGTTTACTGGTCATTTTTGTTCCGTAGATGGGAAAACATTCCAAATTTTGCCCAACATGAAAAGCATTATGCATGCATGCTCTATGTGGTCATGGGATGCCATGCAGCAAAATTGGGATCATTAGTGCATGTATACGCAAGTACGATGAAAGTGCAACTAACCCCTGGGTGGTTTTGGTTATTCTTAACAACATATAGCTCATTGAACTAATACTCTTTCAAGATGATCATTTTAGAAAGTTCAATGATTGGCATGGCATGGACTAGAGATGTGGACCCCTCAAAATGCTAAGGACATATATTGGCTCAAGCTCAAGACTCTACTCTTTTCATTTTAGTGATCCAAGATCACATTGAGTCCATAGGAAAGCCAATACTATTAAAAGGGGATGAGGTGTTGCTTAATGGCTTGCTTGCTCAAAATGCTTAGTGATATGCTCCAAATCCCTCAACCACTTTCTCATATCCACATATGTCCCAAACCAAAAGTCAAACTCGGCCCCACCGATTTGATCTATCCGGGGCCACCGAGTTCATTTGACATAGCCACTGCCAGAAACCCTAATCAGTTCGGTCTCACTGATAGAGATCTCGGTCTCACCGAGATGGGATTGCTAACTCTCTGTTTCCCTTCGTAATATTTCGGTCTAACCGAGATGAGCGATCGGTCCCACCGAGTTCGCAATGCAAACTCTCTGTTTCCTCTTCGTAACGTTTCGGTCTCACCGAAATGAGCGATCGGTCCCACCGAGTTTGCCTATTACAGAAATCGGTCTCACCGAGTTCATGTGATCGGTCTCACCGAGATTACGTTATGCCCTAACCCTAACGAAATCGGTCTCACCGAGTTGACATGTCGGTCCCACCGAAAATCCTAATGTTCACATTTTTGAACTAAATCGGTCTGACCGAGTTTCACTATTCGGTCCCACCGAGTTTGGTAAATTGTGTGTAACGGTTAGATTTTGTGTGGAGGCTATATATACCCCTCCACCCTTCCTCCATTCGAGAGGAGAGCCATCAGAATGTGCCTACACTTCCAGCATTCATTTTCTGAGAGAGAACCACCTACTCATGTGTTGAGACCAAGATATTCCAATCCAACCATAAGAATCTTGATCTCTAGCCTTCCCCAAGTTGCTTTCCACTCAAATCATCTTTCCACCATATCCAAATCTGTGAGAGAGAGTTGAGTGTTGGGGAGACTATCATTTGAAGCACAAGAGCAAGGAGTTCATCATCAACACACCATCTTTTACCTTTTGGAGAGTGGTGTCTCCTAGATTGGTTAGGTGTCACTTGGGAGCCTCCTTCAAGATTGTGGAGTTGAACCAAGGAGTTTGTACGGGCAAGGAGATCGCCTACTTCATGAAGATCTACCCTAGTGAGGCAAGTCCTTCGTGGGCGATGGCCATGGTGGGATAGACATGGTTGCTTCTTCGTGGACCCTTCGTGGGTGGAGCCCTCCGTGGACTCGCGCAACCGTTACCCTTCGTGGGTTGAAGTCTCCATCAACATGGACATACGATAGCACCACCTATCGGAACCACGCCAAAAATCTCCGTGTCTACATTGCGTTTGTTCCCTCCAAACTCCTCCCCTTTACCTTCATATGCAATGATTTACATTCCGCCGCTATACTCTTAGAATTGCATGTGTAGGTTGATTGCTTGACTTGTGCTAAGTTGCTAAAATCTGCCAAGACTTAAAATTTGGAAAAGGCTAGATTTTTATTTGGTCAAGTAGTCTAATCACCCCCCCTCTAGACATACTTTCAATCCTACAAGTGGTATCAGAGCTTTGGTCTCCATTTGCCTTGATTTCCATAGCTTTGGTGATCATAGCCTTGGTTTCACAATCTAGGAGAGTATGGCATCTAGAGAGGGAAATTACCACCGTAGAGGTCCTTACTTTGATGGTACTAATTTTGCTAGTTGGAAGCATAAGATGAAAATGCACATTCTTGGACATAACCCTGCCGTTTAGGCTATTGTGTGTATTGGCTTGCAAGGTGAATTCTTCGATGGGAAAGAACCGAATCGTGAAGCTACCGTGGAAGAATTGAAGATGTTGCAATACAATGCTCAAGCTTGCGATATCCTTTTCAACGGATTGTGCCTCGAAGAATTCAACAAATTCAGTCGTCTTGAGAATGCAAAGGAAATTTGGGATACTTTGATTGATATGCACGAAGGTACCGACTCCGTCAAGGAATCCAAATTGGATGTGCTTCAAAGTCAGCTGGACAAGTTCAAAATGAAGGATGGTGAAGGTGTCACTGAAATGTACTCTAGGCTTGCTCTCATCACAAATAAGATTGCCGGCTTAGGAAGTGAAGAGATGACCGACAGATTCATCATCAAGAAGATCCTAAGAGCCTTGGATGGAAAATATGACACCGTGTGCACATTGATCCAAATGATGCCAAATTACAAAGATCTCAAGCCAACTGAAGTCATTGGAAGAATTGTTGCTCATGAGATGTCACTCAAGGATAAAGAAGAGCTTCACAACAAGTCTAGTGGTGCTTACAAAGCCTCATGTGATGCTCCTACATCATCAAGTGAAAAACAAGCCTTCAATGAGGAATTGAGCCTAATGGTGAAGAACTTCAACAAGTTCTACAAGAGTAGAAGCAAGGAAAGAAGTTCCAAGTCAAGGTCCTACAATGACAAAAGATCTTCTAGTCGTGAGCGTAATTGCTACAATTGTGGAAGACCCGGACACTACTCCAATGAGTGTACGGGTCCCTACAAAAGAAGAGAAGACTCACCTAAAAGAAGAAGCAAAAGAGAAGAATCACCTCCAAGGGAGAGAAGGAGTAGAGATGATCATTGTGAATGAAGAACCTCTCGCAGAAGCAAGGATTCGGAAAGGAAGGACAAGTCATCAAGGAGCTATACAAAACGAAGACATCAAGCTCATGTTGGTGAATGGGTATCCGGCTCCGACTCCGACCACCACTTCGAGAGAAGTTATCACTCCGACTCCGAATATACTCAAGATGAAGGTGTTGCCGGTCTAGCACTTGTGTCAACCAACTCCTATGACATATTTGACTCACCAAATGAAGGAATTGGAAGATGCTTCATGGCTAAAGGCCCAAAGGTATCACACCCCGAGTATGTTGATTTCAATAGTGATGAAGATGATTTGCTAGGTGATGATGATTTACTTGTTGACAACTCTAGTGATGAAAACTATGATGAACTTGCTATTAATCATGCTAAACAAGATAAAACGAATGATGATGATAAGAAGGAGATTGAGCGTCTAACTAAAGAACTAAACACTCTTAAGTTAGCCCATGAAACTACCTTAGAAGATCATTGAGAGCTTTTAAAGACTCATGAGAAACTATGCTTTGAAAAGCTCAACCTAGAGCAAGAGCATGGGTTCTTAAAAGCAATCAATGATGATCTTCGTAAGAAAAGTTCTTCTTACATTGCCAAGTGTTTACTCTTGTCTACTTACATGCTACAAGTAAAATCTAGCAACAAGAGTAAGAAAGATTCTTCTTCTAGTAGTAACAATAATCATGCTAAATCCAATATTGTTGCTTCTAGTAGTTCTCTTGATTCCACTAATGATTCTCTTAGCCAAGTTACACTTGAGCAAGAAAATAGCTTATTGAAGGGAATTATAGAGAAAGGTGTTTACAAGAGCCTTGCCGGAAGTAAGCAATTTGAGGAAATTGTACGCAAGCAAGGAAGGCATCGGAAGAATCAAGGTGTTGGTTTTGAACGAAAGTTCAATGCCAATGGAGTTGAGTGGGAAGAAGATCAATACCCCAAGACGAAGTTTGTTCCTCAACAAGAGAAGTATGATCCTACTTCCTTCGAGGGGACACAAGCTCAAGATGATCTTCCACCACAAGACCTCAAGCAAAAAGGCAAGGACAAGCTTTAAGAGGAGATTGATGCATTTGAAGAAGCTCCTAAGGCCTTGGTCAAGTGGGTTCCCAAGACTACATCAAGTTCTACTTCATCAAGTACGACTACAACTCCAAGGATTCCCATCAAGATGATGTGGATCCCGAAGAAGAAGAACTAGAGAATTCTTGAGGGTGACTCCGCCAACATATTTCACTCATATCATTTTGGCAAGAACAAGTGCAATCATCTTCCACATCTTGCACTAGTTCAAGGAGTCACAAACCCTCTTGTTGGTAAGACAAGGGACAAGGTAACCTAATGCTTTCATGGACATCATCTTGTGTGTACTTCACTCTATGTCTATGGATATCCTTGTTTGTTCCTTGTGGGACTAACCCATGTAGGTATTGAAAGTGCAACTCACTCCAATGGATTGCTCCAAATGATCTACATCAAAATTGAGCATCCACATCTTCAACATCTACATGAAGTCATCATCGACAAAACCCAAGGTTAGTTCATCCCTCTTAGGGGGGATATCACATCTAGGGGGAGCTTTACTCTAAGAATTGAGCTAAAGCAACTCTAATGGTGTGAACACAACAATGCTTTATGTAAAAGTGGTAACCCCACTTGTGCTTAAACGATGAGTATGACCTATGATCAAATGTTCTCATTTGACTCCTAAGTCAATATACTCATATATAGATGATCTAGTCATCGCCAATTGCTTGATAGATGCTAGAGTGTTTGTGCATGCTTTGTCACATATTTCATTTCCCATTTTATTGTGTGAGCATGTTGGTTGCATATTTTTCTCATTCGGGGACATCCATTTGTTGCTTTGATTGTTTGATCTGTTTCTTTTGCCAAATGGATGGACAAGAATGCCTAAGAACTTCCTTGAGCTATCTATGCTTTTCTCGTCTCAAACTCTATTCATGCTACATCACAAAGTTTGATCAAGTCAGATTCGAACCCTCTGGGTGAGGAGCACTCGGAGTCACCGATTTGTCATAGACTTAAACTTCCAAAACCTCTCTGTGCATTTCGGTCTGACCGATTCATCCTTTTCGGTCATATCGAGTTCCCTGAGTTGATCTAGGTTTTCAATCTCGGTGCAACCGATTTGAACCATTCGGTCACACCGAGTTGCAGTAACTGCTTGCGATTCTGCATCTCGGTGCCACCGAGTTGTTCCACTCGGTCACACCGACAGGGTCAAGATATATATACCGACGGGTCAAATTTTGGAAATTTCTCCGAAACCTTTTCGCCCGCGCGTGTCTTGCTCTGCCGACTCGGGTCTCCGGATCGTCCTCTTGTCGCCAGCGACCCCCTGCCGCTGGTCTCTGCCGCCGTCAACGGAAATCTACACCGCCGTTGCCGCCGTAGCGAGCTCATCGCCAAGTTAGGGTATGAGTTCGACCCTTTGTGCAATCTTTACCTCTGATTCTTAGCACAAAGACAATGCCAAGATTCTTACCACGTATGAGATCAATCTATCCAACAAAAACTTCCTTTAGATTAGTTTTGATTCAAAAATTTAGGGTTAGGTTTCCGCCGAACTCATCTCGGACCGACCGAGTTGTAGAAATCGGTCTCACCGATTTGGCTTAGGCCACTGCACTTGTAACTTTCGGTCTAACCGAAAGTTGCAAATTGGTGTGACCGAGTTCAACTCTCAGTGAAACCCTAGCAATCTCGAACTCACCAAACTGTGTCTCTGTCTGACCGATCTCAATAGTTCAGACTCCAACATTGCTTCGGTGGCACCGAGTTTAACAAATCGGTAGCTCCGAAATACTTTCTGTGGAAAACTAAAACTAAATTTTTGACTCAATTATTTTGCAAAATCTCTGCACTTTGTGATGCTCATCCACTCTATCTCATCTATAACTATTCACAGGGTCAGCTTTCAGTTTGCAGTGCCAGAATGTCTGATCAGAGTGATAGCCAGAATAGGTCTGAGGAGCAAGTGAATCTAAGTGAGGGCACTAGTCCCTCTGATAGCTATGAGGATGGCAGCAGAAGTACTCCTAGCAACCTGCCTAAGGCTGCTACTAGGCAGAGGAGAAAGAGAAATTCTGATTCTGAAGATGAAGACTATGTTGCTGCTGAGGAGGAAGTCAGCTCCAAGAAGAAGGTGCTGAAAAAGGAATATGTTGCTGCTGCAACCAAGCCTGTGTTGCACAAGAAAGCTCCTGCCAAGAGAGTGCCCATGTCTAAGGCCAGAGCCTCAACTCTTGAAGCCTCCAAATCAACTGTTGAGGAGACTGGTGAGGGCAAGAAGAGAAAGGAAAGGGTCAAGAAGACAATAGCCAGAGTAATTGGCAGACCCTCTATGATGAGAGACCCAGCTGAGGATGAAGAAGAAGATGAGTTTGATTATTGAGATAATTAAGAGGACAGCTGCAGACCAGAAGAGATCATGTGGGTATGCTCCACACATCCTGATGCTCATCAACTCCAAGATGGGCACAGGCACATATTTGTTGGATAAAGAACACCTTCCCTTGAGACCTGAATTTGAGGACAACACAGTTGTCATGGATGCTGAAGATCCTACATCAGTAGAGGCTCAAGAGAAGAGGGAGAAAGCAAAGGTAGAGAAGGCAGCCAAGATGCCAAGTGTTGAAGAGGCATCTCAAGATTTTCTCAAGTCAAAACAAGATCAACTTGGCTATCTCATTCAAGCAACTTTGAGGATTGAGAAAGGTTTGGCCACCCTGACTCAGAATCAAGAGAGCCTGGAGAGGATCATTGAAACAAAGTTTTATGATCTAGACTTGAAGGTGACAGAGATGCAGACAGCTGTTGAGCAGCTCCAGGAAGAAGCTGAAGAGAGGAAAGGGAAAGCTACCACAGATGCTTTTCAGAGAGTGCCTAGGGCACAGAGATCTGCAGCAATGCCTGTGACAGATACAAGAGCTACTGCGTCAGCACCTGCAGCTACAGCTTCAGTTGCCCCTCCGGTTGCAACTCCACCAGCTCCAACAACCTCAATAGATGCATTTGTTCTTGGAGTCCTCTCTACACCGCCTCCCGAAGATCAAGCCTAGAGAGACGCATAGCACTATGCATTTTCAAGCTTTTTGGTAACTTGTTGCCAAAGGGGGAGAAAGTGTATAGATCATAGGCTTCGAGAGAGAGAGCTTGCTTCTTTTTGCCATTCTCTTTGCTACTTTTTGTGTGCTTGCTTGGTTGATATTCTATGTTTATGTGTGTGAGATACTTATGGTCATGTGTTTGATCATATCCTACATTAATGTTTGTGCTTGGATGATGAAATTATTTATCTCTCTTGTATGATCATTCACTTTGCCTTGGTGATGAGTGCATATTTTTCATATTCCATCATTTTGAGCGCTCCACCAAGATGTATGTGACATGGAAGAGTAAACCATGATCCTAATCGATTGTGCATTTCCATTCAAAAGCAAATTTTAAATAATGCACAAATTTAGGGGGAGCTCTTGCTTATCACATACTTCTCAAAGCGACGATATACTTCATTCTTATTATCATGTGTCGAAGCTTTGATCTATATGTTGTCATTAATTACCAAAAAGGGGGAGATTGAAAGTGCAACTAATCCCTGGGTGGTTTTGGTAATTCTTAACAACATATAGCTCATTGAACTAATACTATTTCAAGATGATCATTTCAGAAAGTTCAATGATTGGCATGGCATGGACTAGAGATGTGGACCCCTCAAAATGCTAAGAATATATATTGGCTCAAGCTCAAGACTCTACTCTTTTAATTTTAGTGATCCAAGATCACATTGAGTCCATAGGAAAGCCAATACTATTAAAAGGGGATGAGGTGTTGCTTAATGGCTTGCTTGCTCAAAATGCTTAGTGATATGCTCCAAATCCCTCAACCACTTTCTCATATCCACATATGTCCCAAACCAAAAGTCAAACTCGGCCCCACCGATTTGATCTATCAGGCGCCATCGAGTTCATTTGACATAGCCACTGCCAGAAACCCTAATCAGTTCGGTCTCACCGATAGGGATCTCGGTCTCACCGAGATGGGATTGCTAACTCTCTGTTTCCCTTCGTAACATTTTGGTCTAACCGAGATGAGCGATCGGTCCCACCGAGTTCGCAATGCAAACTCTCTGTTTCCTCTTCGTAACATTTCGGTCTCACCAAAATGAGCGATCAGCCCCACCGAGTTTGCCTGACCAACTCTCTGTTTGCCTATTACAGAAATCGGTCTCACCGAGTTCATGTGATCGGTCTCACCGAGATTACGTTATGCCCTAACCCTAATGAAATCGGTCTCACCGAGTTGACATGTCGGTCCCACCGAAAATCCTAACGTTCACATTTTTGAACTAAATCGGTCTGACCGAGTTTCACTATTCGGTACCACCGAGTTTGGTAAATTGTGTGTAACGGTTAGATTTTGTGTGGAGGCTATATATACCCCTCCACCCTTCCTCCATTCGAGAGGAGAGCCATCAGAACGTGCCTACACTTCCAGCATTCATTTTCTGAGAGAGAACCACCTACTCATGTGTTAAGACCAAGATATTCCAATCCAACCATAAGAATCTTGATCTCTAGCCTTCCCCAAGTTGCTTTCCACTCAAATCATCTTTCCACCATATCCAAATCTGTGAGAGAGAGTTGAGTGTTGGGGAGACTATCATTTGAAGCACAAGAGCAAGGAGTTCATCATCAACACACCATCTATTACCTTTTGGAGAGTGGTGTCTCCTAGATTGGTTAGGTGTCACTTGGGAGCCTCCGTCAAGATTGTGGAGTTGAACCAAGGAGTTTTTACGGGCAAGGAGATCGCCTACTTCATGAAGATCTACCCTAGTGAGGCAAGTCCTTCATGGGCGATGGCCATGGTGGGATAGACAAGGTTGCTTCTTCATGGACCCTTCATGGGTGGAGCCCTCCGTGGACTCGCGCAACCGTTACCCTTCGTGGGTTGAAGTCTGCATCAACGTGGGCGTACGATAGCACCACATATCGGAACCACGCCAAAAATCTTTGTGTCTACATTGCGTTTGCTCCCTCCAAACTCCTCCCCTTTACCTTCATATGCAATGATTTACATTCCGCTGCTATACTCTTAGAATTGCATGTGTAGGTTGATTGCTTGACTTGTGCTAAGTTGCTAAAATCTGCCAAGACTTAAAATTTGGAAAAGGCTAGATTTTTATTTGGTCAAGTAGTCTAATCACCCCCCCTCTAGACATACTTTTGATCCTACATACGATCTCTAAGACGCGCATTTCAGGGATAGCCTGTCACCACCCCGAGAGCACTAGCTGGGTTGCTCACCTGTATGAAACCAACCCAACATTTCAGGGTGACAAGTCATGGCCATGTTAGGGCTACTTGCCAAGTTTGAACCATCTTCAACAAATTTTGAAAGTTTCGTCACAGGCGGGATTATTTCGGTCATTAGTAGATGTATACGTCAAGTGTGGACCATTTTCAACATTTTTTGCAAGTTTTGTCACGTATGGCATTTTTCGGGCATATGCGACACGAAAAACCCATTTTTAATACTTAAAAAATAAGGACAAGATTTTCTAGAATTTTTTGGATATCATTGTGATATTATTGAAATCTCACATAACTCACTCAGCCCACCCCTCCCTAAATCCCGCGATTACAGCGCCTCATTCTAACCACCCGGGCCATCCGCAGCTCCCACGACCACTGCAAGATCAGATCGGAGATGCCGGGCTCACACGAAATACAGGAGTCGCCGGCCATCGCTCACCGCCCACCGCCAACGTGATCTGAGGGGTCGGACTTCAGTGTTCTTCTCGCCGCCTCCTCCTCGCGTGAACGCGCCGTTTATCCTTGCCGCCGTCGACCGCGCTATAGCGGCACTTATAGTTTGCGACGCACTATCCGCCGCCATCAACTCGGCGCCGCCGTCTCCGAGAGAAGGTATTACCTGATCGTAGCTTTTTTTAATCGTTGTCGGCCGCTCCTTTAGTAGTTGAACCCTCATAGGTTTTGCACAACTTCACGTGGTTAAGCAATTGGATACCCTTGTTAAACTGCGCTTATTTTATGCACAACCAAATAGGTTGTGTGCTTAAACTCATAAGTGGATCATATGTTAAATGACCCAGTTAATTTTGTTAAAATTAGTTGACTGCTAATTTTGTTATACATTTTTCTATATTTTCTTCAGATTAATTGGCCCGGTTTGTATCATTGTATACGAGCCAGCAATGTCAGTTTCAGATACAAGTCTTCGTAATGGATAAAAGCCCATCTCCGAAACTACCGATGTGGTAAGTAATTGACTGTTTGTGTACAATCTTTTCATACACATACTGCATGTATACTCACTAAATTTTAATGGCATGTACCAGGAACTCGCCGAAAAGCATGGACATATGAAGTTGGCATGCTCACAGACAAGGTTCGCAAAAACCATGAAACTGTTGTCAGCAGACCACATAAAGTACATCATATCAGAAACCAGTCTTGGCGGTCTAACCCAGATGCATGAAGTGAATCTACGGCGCATAATGTTGGTAAGACTAGCCAAGAGCGTCGATAGTGACATGCAATCCATTACCATCGGTAAAACACCAATTCCAATAACAAAAGAGGATGTGCACTGTATATTTGGCATTCCGATAGAAGGGGAGGATGTAGAGCCACATATGCAAAGGGAAACCGACCAACAATTGTTTACCGCCTATGCAAACAACGGGCAAATTTTGATTTCTGACCTTGAAAAGGCGATCCGAGCTTCCAAAGCCCCAGACGATGATTTCCTGAGATGGTTCATTCTGTACGCAGTTGGAGTTGTTCTAGCACCAACAGCACAACATTATGTGGACTCAAAATTTCTCAACCTTGTTCAAGATCTTGAAAAACTTCAGAAATTTAACTAGGGATGTTTCACACTTAATCACTTGTTGAAGTCCATTCACAAGTTTACACATCTAGATCAAGTTAGTCTACAAGGAAATCTAATTCTGCTCCAGGTTAGTGCTAGATCACTACTTAACATCCTGTAATGTAATTATTGTTCTGTTGCATATTTGTATGGTGATGAACTAATTTATTGTGTAGTTTTGGTACTGGGAGCACATGCGTAGTGGATGATTGATGTATCCTTGTAGACCCCCTCCATTGCTCGCACGATGGGACGAAAGCTTGGCTACTTTAAGAAGCGATGCTTACGAGAAAGGAGATCTTCATAACGGGCTGGTACCTATCTACAATTGAACTTTCTATAACCGATTTTTTAGTTGCTAGTAATGATTCATTCTGTATTATAAAAAAGGTTGTCATGGAAATTTGTGCTCCTCAACGGCCGTCAGAGAATTCAAATAATCCTCTAAGAAAAAAATATGAACATGTGGATGACCATGATTTGTATCGAGCACAATCACAAGGACAGCAAGTTAGTAGCCAGCAAGTATGCGCTCCAAAGATGATTTGTTTTTGTAATATCACAAAAAGGTGACATCGAACCTCAATCATTTAGCTATTGTTATCAACGGGCTTTTATTTTGTTTACATAGATGTACATGATATTTGAAGCCATGAATGCATGTTTTTCTGATCATGAAAAGAAGGTAGGCAGGAAGTTAATGGAAATTGAGCACAGATTTGATGCCAAATACATCACGATGAGTGAAGACTTGGTCGACATAAAGAGTAAAACTGGCAGTAATCCTAGGTTGTCGAAGGCCGAGGACAAAATCAAAGACTTAAGGAGGGAACTCCATGTATGTCATACTGTGCATTTTATATTTTGTATGCATATGTTCCTTCATATTCATTGTTGTTTCCATTGTTACAAGAATTAAAATACCAATTTACAAGCAGCCGACAATCAGTGTCATAGAAAGCAGGCATGCAGGTGATCATTATGGCCCAACACGTTATTAGCTAAAAGTAACAAAGTAATGATGAACGACCTTTTTTCATCGTAGGAACAAGTCAATGTGTGCAATTCATCCTTGACAGCAACTCCTAGGGTTAGCGAATGCACGGTAGGGACTTTGACTACACCAATTGCAAGACATGTGATGCAAAACAATGAGGAACCACGATTAACTCCGATGAAGCCTGTCTTTGAAAATGATTACAAGTTCATGAAAGAGGACATAGAGACAGCCGTTTTCATCCACGGAACATACAACCCTGTTGAAATAGCTAGAATCGGAGACATTTCCCTCACAGCTAAAAAACTGAAGCGAAATTTGAGCAAGCAATACATTTATGATGATGTAAGCCCCTTGTACTCTAGTCTACATCATTACTGCAACTACTGTCTTATTATTGTATTAATGAAAATTTGGCAGGTTATTATGGCATATTCTTGCATTAGCCAAATTGAGAATGATACTACCTCAATTATATCCCCTCAAGAAACCGAAAAGCTGTTACGAATGAAGGGGGTGGTTCCTGATGGACGTGCAGGCTCGTGGGTTGGTCGTGTAGCAGAAAAATTTGTAGGGCGTCGAAAGGTACACGTTTTCCTCACTTTCATAGTTTCTTTAAGCACTGTACATGAAAAATTTCGGTTGTCACCCCAGCCCACATTTTACTGCAGGTGCATGTCCCACTTAATGTACACCAAAACCACTGGATGCTAATGATGTTTAATTTTGACAAAGAAGAGATTCAGATTCTGAACTCCTTGAATAATCATTGTGACAAGACCAAGGAAGATTCTCTTGTAAGTGTTCTCTTGCTGCCTCTTTTGATCTGCATGGCACATGGCCTCCGAAAGTACCATAACACTATGTGTAACTCGTCGTATACTAGGTGGAGTCGATTCAGTTGTGCATCGACAAAGCTGTCGAGAATGGGTTGATATCACCAGCTAAGCCCATCAATTTTGCCGAATGGACCAAAGCACGCTATGAGAACATACCACAACAGACTGATGAGTATGCACGGCCTCCTAAATTATTCTTTGCCAACACGAATAAGATTACTGATCTGTAACTAAATATTGCCGGAGTTCCTGTGCGATTTGGACACTACAGTACATGTTGTCATGAAACGGGGATAAAATGACCGATAATTTCAACCAGGTCATTGAATGCCTAAATTAAATTTGTACTTTGTTTGGCTTGAAAGCTATGCTAACGTAAGTGTCGATTATCAAATATAGGGAAAGATAGATATTTTCAGGTGGAAAATATGTACAGCCTTACTGCATTCAGATTGCAACGCGGTTCGCCTCGAATCATATAACTTCCCCATAAAGGTTAGCGCTACATCAAGGATATTTTCATTTATTTCATATGTCTCATGATTTCAACTAACGCACTGCTCTCTCTTCTACAGAAGGAGGTGTACGATGCCTAGCAAGCAGTGGAAACTAAGGGTTCAGAAGACGACGTACAATTAATCAACGATCCTGATGGTTCCAACGAACCCGACACGACCAACTCCTAAAAGGATACCGGTACACCCGACTCCCTCAAAAGGAAGAGAGCACGTGGACGCCCGAGGAAGAATGTTGATCCCGAGGCAGCATAAAAAACAAAAAGTCTCCAAGAACTGAGACTTAAATTTGACAGCAAGACCATAGCCAAACAAGTGTCTTCGTTATCATCATGGTCACGCAGAGACCCTAAACCATCAGCAGCTATGTTGAGCCCATTCAAACACAAATAGGTAGCATCAATTGATACATGATCTTGCTCATGCTCTACTTTTAGCATCATTTGATACATGTTCAGTTCTTATCATAAAGTGGAAATAGGTACTTTTGGCAATCATGAGCATCCTCTACTTATTGCAATAACTAATGCATCCTCAGTACAAGCTTGAATTGGCAATAGGTAGTATTGGCAATCATTTGCATGCTTTACTTTTGGCAAAAACTAATGCATAGTTGAGTTATAACTGGTCATAGATATGGCTGGAACATCTTGAGTTATCATCACGGTCACGCATAGACCCTAAACCATCACCAGCTTTGTTAAGCCCATTCAAACAAAAATAAGTAGCATCAATTGATACATGTTCATGCTCATGCTCTACTTTTAGCATCATTTGATACATGTTCAGTTCTTATCAGAAAGTGGAAATAGGTACTTTTGGGAATCATGAGCATCCTCTACTTATTGCAATAACTAATGCATCCTCAGTACAAAGCTTCAATTGGCAATAGGTAGAATTGGCAATCATTTGCATGCTTTACTTTTGGCAAAACATAATGCATAGTTCAGTTGTAACTGGTCATAGATATGGCTGGAACATCCTGAGTTATACACTGAACATAATCATGCCAAGCTATAACTACCATAGTCATAGTAGTAGAGTTCCAAGCATGCATCACCATACGATAGTAGAATGGCATAATAACACAGCAAGCATAACATAGACCATCGTACGATACTTGAGTTGCTAAGGCCTTGTACAATGCAAGGTGCTTAAGGGAGGTGCTTAGAGAAATAAACCAAGCTTTTCTTAAGCACCGGTTCTTATTTGTACAGGGTAGACGCTTAACTAGGCGTCTCTCCTATAGAAATAGGCACCGGTGCTTCAGAAAAACGCGGTTTATTTTTTTAAGCACCACCCTAAGCATCTAGCATTGTACAAGGCCTAACATGCATCAGCAAAATAGTACTAACAACTTAGACCACTTAACCAGAGTAGCAGCAAACATTTAAGATAAACGGCAGATTAACCACCGCACAGCATAAGTTCAGACACACCGTAGGACATAAGTTTTAGAGTCGCACAACGAAGAAACATACATAACATAAAAGGACACGGCGGTCCTGAGGCAGCAGCAGCAGTCTAGCAGGACATCACTTCTCTCCCTTCTTCACCGGCGCGGCGGGATGTAGTAGGGCTCATTGACTTTGACAATCTTGAGGAAGCGTCTGTAGGCCACATGTTTAGCCAGAGTGCTGGCCTTATGCTTCCTACTATGTCCATTGCCAGTGTCGATGGCATGTTGGATCAAGCCATCTATGCCGCCATCGATCGCCTTGCAACAGAACGGGCAGCCAATTTTGCCATAGAAACGGCACTTGATTTTGCCAGCAATCAGATGCCTCAGGGTGTAGCGGCTCTTGTTGTGCCTGTTGTCGATGCCATAGTCCACATCCTCGTCATCCTCCTGTGAATTAGTACACACAGAAGAACTCAGCTAATCTATTCTGCTACATTGCTCTTAATTAGAATGTTTGAAAAGTACAGATGTCTAACATGACAACTATCTATTTGCTGGAAATAAGGCGTATATGCACATACATAATTGAGCCAAAGAAATTGACATGCATAAATATGGACGGTGGAATAGTTGCATTGATAGATTAGTGCACAAGTAGTACATAATTAACACATGAAAGAATTCATGATGTGGCTTGGTTTAATAATACTTGATACTTGTTACAGGTGTAATTCTGATTGGAATCAGAAAAATGGCTTCATTATACTCCTCCATGTTACACACAAGGGGGGTTTGTTCTATCTACTGGAATCAAGAAACCATTATTCTTTCTGACAATAGCAATACTACTTCTCCAACATTGTTAGACCCTGATAAGTTTCAGAAGGAAATTGATAAAGGAGCTATGGGCTACTATCTTTATCCCTTATCTTGTGACTTTGATGATACCAGTGATGAAAATACTTTGGAGGAACTTAACTTGGAAAAGGAAATGTTGTCATGCAAAACTAGGGATTTTTTGTTCTATTTATTGGAATTAGAAAATGAATTTTAGTTTTACGAATACAAGGGGGTTTTTGTTCTGTCTATTGGAATCAGAAAAGGAAATGTTGTCATGCAAAACAGGGGTGTCAAAGAAATAATCAAGTGGTCAAAACAGGAATCTTACCAATTTAAACTGAATGTAGATGCATCATATCATAGTTAAGAAGGAGATGGGTCAAGGGGTGCTGTTTTAAGAGATCAGTATGGCAACTTTGTGTCAATTCAGTACATTGCCCTTATATTCCAAATGCATCATCTGTCTGCTTGATGGAGGCGGTGGCAATGAAAGAAGGCCTATCTTTGGTAGCATCTGTAGGCTATCATCAAATTATTGCAGAATGGGATTGCTTAGAAGTTGTTCAAGCTTTTAGTGGAGGTAACACATGGTGGCACGAAGGATCACCTATTATTGCTGATTGTTTTGATCTAGTTGTGGAGATAGGAACTGCAGCATTTTCTCACTGTCCTCGGGAAGCCAATGGTGTCGCACGTGAGATCGCTAGAAATAGCTATGAGAATCATCTATCTTGTATTTGGGTTGATTACCCCACTTCTTTCATTAATGTATCTCTTGTGAACGATGTAAGTTTGCTTACTCAATCAATAAAGCATGCCATGATGGAATCAGATAATGAATCTCTGTTTTAGCAATACTAGGGGTTTTTTTGTTCTGTCTATTGGAACCAGAAAATGAATCAGATTCAAAAACCACCATCCAACAAGAAAATCTATGCTAGATCCCTACAATCCTACATACGTACAACTAGCATGCCCATATGAAATTGATGCTCATCTACTTAATGATATATTATTTCATACTTAGCGATATATTTTGTTCTCAAATAAAAATCAGAGGCCAAAATGCAAGATAGAAGTTAATGGCATAACTACATTATGTTGAATGAATAATAAAACTAATGTGTGTTAAATTACAAGGAACTCATATTTGCTCAGGATACATGTACGCAAACATTTTGGCTGGGCCAGTACATGAGTAGAAATACCTCATCAATACATGAAGAAAATGAATCTGATTCAAAAACCACCATCCAACAAGAAAATCTATGCTAGATCCCTACAATCCTACATACGTACAACTAGCATGCCCATATGAAATTGACGCTCATCTACTTAACAAGAAAAACCCCAATGCCATGAAAAAATAGAGTACTTAAAAGAAAAAGAAATCTAATAAAAACAGAGTACTACCTCAGAGAGCTCATCGATGGCATCCTCGTCGAAGTCGCTGCCCTTCCTGGAATCCATATCAAACTCCTTTATCGCGTTCTCCTCATAGAACATCTCCTCGATTTGGTCATGCAGCTCACGCTTCAGCCTTTCCTTCTCCTCGTCCAGATCTTCCCCGACCTTCTCCTGCACAGGCTCGCCGACGGGTAGCTCGATGGCTGCGATGGCAGCGGGAGGAGGCACAGCAGTTGCTGCACCGCCAGCCGTCGTCGCTACGACGGACTCAGCCGCTCCAACCGCGGTGGCAGCCACGGCAGCAGACTGCTCTGCTTCGATGGTTGCCTCCAGCTCGTCCACTGCATCTTCACGCCCGCGCTTCATCGGCGGTCGATGATAGGAGGAGGGAGGTGTAGGAAGGGAGGAGAGTTTGGGAGAGGACAAGGTCGTATGGCTGGAGTGGGAGAGGACGAGGGTTTTCTACCCGATTTGGGGAAGAAAAGCACTACTGCTGCCTCTTGGAGTTACCGAGGGGCCGAGGGGGATGATTTGTCTCACCTACCCGGCCGTTCCACATTCCATAGTGAGGACGCGTGGGGTCGTGGCGTCGTGCACCTCGTGCGGTTTGCCGCGCGCCATCGTTCATACTGCTGACACGTGGACACCAGCTTCGGTTAGTAATGATAGATGGGTCCCACTTCTCAGAGACACACAGAGCAGAGAGGTAAATAAATTTCTTAAATTAGTGGGCGTAATTTATGTGCAAAATGCAGCATCAGCCCAGCGGTTACACCCTCCCGATCACATATTGATGCCCCTGGTTGGAAACTCCTTGGGGCAGTTTATTAATCACACTTTTTTGCCTATGGGGTTTTAACATGTGGATCCCACATGTCATTCACACACACGGAGCACGTACAAACAAACTTGCCGGACATGATGTAAATGGACCCAAAAAATTTCTACATCTTTGTATCAACATGAGAAGCAAGCATGACTAGTTTGGTAAGGTTGTCGGCATTTGTATGGATTTTCTAACGTTTTTGCGACGATAAAATGCTTAAAATACTTCTCGGAGGTGACGCAACATGCGCACGTTGTGGACCACTAGGGTGGCCATGCCCACTCGCTGGAAAAATTTGGTGTCATTCTTAAGATGGCCAAAAATTCACCTCCTTCACCGGAGGCCGTTCGGGTAGGAGGTAAGGGTCCGTCTGGAAGGACGGGTTTTTCTCGACATGCTTCAAATGGACCTAAATTCTTTCTACACCCTTGTACCAACATGAGAAGCATCCATGACAAGTTCCATTGATTTTCGATGTTTTATTGATTTTCTAGGGTTTTCACGATGATGAAACCCTAAAATATTTCCCACCAGCGCCACCCTTCCCTCTGATTAGTGTGACCAGCATGTACTTAACTTAGCATCAAGGCCATGAAAACGGGAATCAGAACCGTATTTGATTTTGATCCCACACACACATGCACACACAAAGAATACAAAACAGATAACACAAATCACAGATTGTAGGTACTATGATTATCTGATTGAACTTCTAATGCATAACAAGTTCTAGTCTTCAAATACATCACATGAAATACAGACACAACTAGAAATGCAAAACAACTTCTAATGTTGAGGTTGAGCAAGGGACTTTTATTGTGAGGCCCAGCATCTTCAGCAACCTATCCATGCTTCCACCTGTAGCATATAAGTAACTGAAAATTTCAGATTGAATACATTTGGTATTGGAAAAATGACAGTATGGTAATTTGAAGATGAAAAGGAAAACTGTCACAACAACTGTAGGATACCAATTTGAATATAAAGTTCATAGAAGTCAATGTTGAATTAATAAGACCTTTGCAAGATGCAAAATCACTGATGTGATGAGAGTAAACAACATGTAGGACATATCACATGCAAGAAGCACTTACAGGAAGTGATGCAAAAGGCAGTACAGCACAGCAACATGAGTAAGGCAACATCCCCACTAAAATTATTTCAGTGCTTATGTCTAGTTTTTTTAATCATTAGGAAGCCCTAAATATTTTAATGGGAGATCACTGACAGGGCACTACTGAAATATTTCAGTGTCTACATGTCTCTACTGAAAGTGCACTACTAAAATATTTTAGTGGCTACGTGTGTGTACTGAAATAGCACCACTGAAATATTTCAGTGGCTACGTGCGTGTACTGAAAGTGCACCACTGAAATATTTCAGTGGCTACGTGCCTGTACTGAAACTGCAGCACTGAAATATTTCAGTGGCTACGTGCGTGTACTGAAACTGCATCACTGAAATATTTCAGTGGCTATGTGCGTGTACTGAAACTGTAGTACTGAAATATTTTAGAATATACAATTGTGTATTGAACTTGCAGTACTGAAATATTTCATTGTCTACCCGTGTGTACTGAAATTTCCCTACTCAAATATTTCAGTGTGAACCGGTCTATACTGAAATTTTAGTACTGAAATATTTCAGAATCTTCAACTGTCTACTGAACTTGCAGTTTTCAAATTTTTCAGTGTGTACCCAGAGTGTACCACTGTCTACTGAACTCGGAATACTCAAACATAATTTATTCTTTGCAACTAATTACGCTGCCATGCAGAGGCTATGGATTGGAGCAGAAGTGGAGGTGAACATCAAATTCTACCACTACAACCATACAAATTTAGCCTAGGGTTCATATACATCATAATCCAGCCCCCAGGCAGCATGTACTCAAATCTTCATACAATTTATTGAGAATAAAATGCCATCTAGCATTCCCTCACTGAACTATTATCATCACTACCACCACGACTGTAAGCACGAGCAGTAGGAAGATTAGGAGTGTGGAAGCTTACTCTAAACAACTGCACCGCCGCCGTTCAGACAAGGAGAGCGGCGAGGGAAGCATGGAGAACGGCTGGGAAGCGAGGTCGCGACCACTGTCCTCCTCCTCTTGCGCTTCGGAGTCTCCGGTGACTCGGTTGGACGCTGCACAATCTACAACGGCACCTCGTGCACGGTGGCTTCCTGATCCAGTGGATGCTCTACCCTGGATCTGAACGCCCACCACCTCCGCTTGACCCACTGGTTGGGTGAATCCGTCTACTCCATCACCCAGAGGAGGATCTCGATCTTGTGCATCGGTTGTGCGGGCGGGGGGGGGGGGGAGATTTGCCCTCTCCTTCTTTGTCATTTCCTTGAGAGTGGCCATTGTCGTCCAGTTCATCTGCCTTGTGTTGTCAAACCAAGAACGGATCTCCCTCAACCTAGCCATCTTGACCTGGTCGCCGCTGGTGATCTGCACGAAGTCGGCGTTCTCGCCGCCGGTGATCTGCTCGATCTGCTGCTACATCTTGCTTCTTGCTTTGATGGAAGAGGGGGGTGGATGTGGAAGATGAGAAGAGCAAAGTTACGGCGGCGAGAAGGAGGAGATGGCTGCGGTGGACTTGGAATGCAGGAGAGGGAGGAGATGGCCGCGGTTGTGTAATGGTGATGGAAGAGGGGAGGACCATGGCGGCGGTTTTGCATTGGACGAGAGGGGCGGCGCGTGCAAATTTTTCCTATGACTAAAATGCCCCTAGATTAAAAGGTGTCCCCACATTGTCATTAGCACCGGCCCGGCAAGTTTTAGTACTTTCAAATACTTTCATCCGAGTACTAGCCAGTACTATGTATGTGTGTGTGCCGTTAGATTGGGACAAACGAACGGCTCCAAAAAAGCCCAATCACTATAAAACTTGTAGTATTCATTATGTTTTTGAGCGACCGATTTTCTACCATACCCACTTGTAATGTCAAATACATCTCCCATCCCCATTCCCATTAATCTATAATCAATTTCCCTGTAATGCATTCTGCATGGATTCCACGGACAA
The DNA here is from genome assembly GCA_011799875.1 of Thinopyrum elongatum. Taxonomy (NCBI): domain Eukaryota; kingdom Viridiplantae; phylum Streptophyta; class Magnoliopsida; order Poales; family Poaceae; genus Thinopyrum; species Thinopyrum elongatum. The sequence goes on from CM022303.1 coordinate 448,722,376, forward strand.
ATTAAATTATTTTGTACCAGAACAACCGGTATCCGCCTACTGAATGGACTCCCAAATCTTAGTAGTACTCGAACAACTTAGCCAGAATTTTGTACCAACGGGGTGTGCCAGTTAAGCATACCTTCGTGTCCAGCCGGGCATCTCTAGATCATTTTTCTCAATCAGAGTGTTCAGAGCATCTCCAGCCGCGTCCCCAACAGGCCCCCCAGGCCGCTTTTTTGTTGCTGGTGCCGAAAATTCGGCCCAGCCGTGCCCCCAGAAGCCCAATTTTTGCCGGATCAGGCCGATTTTGGCGCCGGTGGACCCAGGCCGAACCCGGCGCGCTGGGGGCACCCGGGGGCGCCGGGAGAACGTTTTTGGTGCGAAAGAACAGCGGGCCCGCCGAGTCAGTGACTCTCCACCTTCGTCGTCCTCATCGCCTTGGTTCCCGTGGGAATCAATGCCAAGGCTGCCGCGCTGCCGCGCCGGTCAGCCTTCCATTGATGCCTCACGGGCGACGCAATGAAGGCGCCGCGACGCACGTCCTGCCCGCTCCCGCCACGTGGCACCCGGCGAGCAGCCTCTCACCGCCCACCTTCGGCTATAAAAGCCGACCTCCCCGCCGGTGAACGCCACAATCGCCCCTCTCGACACAACTCGCCATCGAAGCCCCTCTCCGACGATCAATGGTCGAGCGTTACCCAGGCAACGCCGCGGTGGTGAACGGCTTCGGCCAACGCCATCTACGCGAGGACGAGGCGCGCCTTCTCTACGAGGCCGACTACCAGGCGCCCCGGACATGAGGGTGCCGGGCTCGTGGAGGCTGAGCGCCGGTGGCATCCCGGTGTCGCCAGTGCCAACTGGTGCGGAACGACGTGCCGAGATAGCGCGCATCCGCTCGTCGTTGTCTGAGGAGAAGCGGAACGAGCTGAGGTACGCCACCGACAACCACACGCTGTGGACAATGTATTTCGACCACCGCCACGCCGACCAGGTCGCCTCCACAAATGGTGTCCTGCCCCGCGGCCGCCTCAACACCGACGGGCGGCGTGAATGGTGGGGCGTGCCCGGCCGCACCCTCGAAGCCGTACTCGACCACATCGAGAAAGGAAACACGCCGTGCCTGGAGTACCCGGTGCCACCGTCCTTCTCTCGCCGCCGCGGTAGTTCCTGGACGCCGTGGTGAATGGAGACAGCGACCTCCTCATCGTCGGGCTCCGGTGAATGCAGCAGGGACGGCGACGGAACGCAGGGCGGCGGCGACTACACCCGATTCTACAGGCTCCTCCGCATGTAGAAGGCGGGCGGCGGCAATGGCGTAGTAGGGCTAGGCGTAGTTATTTTAAATCATGTTTTTCATTTTTTGTACAAATTTGAATGAAATCGCCGAGTTTGGACTGATTTTGTGTCGTGTTGGTGCCGAGTTGGGGGCGACCTGGGGGCGGCGGCTGGGAACACGTTCGCCCCCACGCCAAAAATTAACGCTGGTTCGGCCCCATACGACGCTTTTTCATACGCTCTTTTAACTTAGAGCATCTCCAGCCATTGGCCCCCCCCAACGGGGTGTGCCAGTTAAGCATACCTTCGTGTCCAGCTGGGCGTCTCTAGATCAATTTTCTCTATCTGAGTGTTCAGATACAAGCGGCCTATCTGCACTCCCTCCTGGTGCTACAGCCACCGCCTCAGAGATCCGCGTCTCCACACTGGAAGCACTCGTCGCCGGCACCTCGCCAGCCGCCGCGGACAAAACAGGATAATGCAAAGGCTCCATGGGTACGTCGCTGTCATTTACTTCCTCTATGAGAGTTCTATTGCAGAAACACATCGACGGTAAGAAAAAGTTAGATCTTGCAGAAGCTCCAAACTCAAATCCAAATCGCGTCTGACCAAGCACACAAACGGGCAGATTCGCATCTATTGCACGGCTGCATCAAGAACTCCATGAGCGCCAGAGCAGAGACACCATAACTATAAGTGCATCTAGTGCCCCTTAGTGATTTTGGTGTATTGAAGACTTATAGGTTAAGGGTCTAATGTGTTTGTGAGTGTACACAGGTCTATAAGTCTATGAGGAGTTTGTTAATTACGATGAATGTCGACCCCTAAAAATGAATGTCTTCAACTGAAGACTTTGGTTTTCTTGAAGACTTTGAAAGTGAAGAAATTGGTGTGACCCTGAAGACTTGATATTCATGCGAGGATTATGAAGCGTGAAGACTTTTGTTTTCGTAGTTTCATTTTCTTCTTCTTGAGTCATAGGAAACACCGTACTGTTAAGGGGGGTCAAGGTAAAACTAAGGAAAAATTTCCAAGTGATGCTCAACTCAAAATCCTACACCTACCCAATCCTTTCGAGTGAAGCCATTGGAAATCTCATACAGTTTAGTCAAGTTCTTCAGTGACAGAGACGAAGTTCTTCTGTTCTCTGAGGAATTTGTTCTGACTGAGGAGTTAGAAATTCGCCAGTGCGGATTGCCTACAAGTGAGGATTATGATAGCCCTGAGGAATTTGATACTCAAATTTCCGACCGTTGCTGTGCTACGTGCCAGCTGTCCCAAAATATCTACCCACCTAACGGTCATATCATTGAAGGGCATTTATGTCTTATCATGTCGGGCTGCTCCCTAGGCTATAAATAGCCGCCCTCTACAACCACTAGCTGGCCGGCTGCTCCAAGAAATAGATTGACACTTGTCATTTAGAGCATTCCATCCTCCGAGGACTTTGAGCGAAAATCATCAAGTGAGAAAAAACCCAAAAACCCAAACACCTACAAACCCAAAGTGATTGAGCATCACTGAAGAGATTGTTCCTGTGTGGAACCGACGCTTGTTACCTTTGAGGACTGTGCATCCTCCAGACGGTTAGGCGTCATGGTCTAGAGCATCCAAGAGGAAATTGTGGATTGCCGAGTGACCGAGTATGTGAAGGTTTGGAAGTCACCTGAAGACTTACCACGAGTGGTTGGGCGAGGTCTGTGTGACCTTAGCTCAAGGAGAATACGGTGAGGACTAGGTGTCCTGGACTGTGTGTTCAGGACTGGGTGTCCGGGACTGTGTGTCCTCAGGTTTAAATACCTAGCCGCTCCAACCAGACGTACAACTGTCACAACAGTTGGAACTGGTCTACCAAATCAGTGTCTTCACCGAGCTACTGGTTCTATTTCCTCAACCCTTTCATTTCCTCGCATACTTGCTATGTATTTGATCATTACTGTTTGAAGACTTTGACTGAAGACTTTCTCAATTTCCTCAGTTCAATTTCTTCAGTCAGTTTGTCTTCAGCCTGCTTATCCTGTGTTTACGCTACTCGTACTCTGTGCTTGTTTTCATTTCATCATGATGACTGTGCTACTGCTCTGTTATGCTTGCATCTGAGTACTCATTCCGCTGCTAAGTAGTTCGTCGCTTAGGAATTTCCTCACCTTGAAATTCCTCAGTGACGAATTTGTAAAAATCGCCTATTCACCCCCCCCCTCTAGTCGATATAACGCACTTTCAATTGGTATCAGAGCAAGGTACTCCCTTGTTCTGTGTGATTTTGGTTTAACCACCTGGAGTTTTAGTTATGTCGACTGCAGGCATGATCAAGGTCTCAGCTGGGTGTCCTACCTTCGATGGGACGGACTACCCCTACTGGAAGAACAAGATGCGCATGCATCTTGAGGCAATTGACAACGACCTCTGGTATGTTGTGGAAAAGGGTGTTCCCTCTGTCACTCCTTCCGTAAACACTGCTGATGTGAAGAGATTCAAGCAACTCGACTCTCAAGCGAAGAATATCATATGTGGCCATCTGAGCAAAGGGCAGTATGGCAGAGTGAGTGCTTTGGAGACAGCTAAGCTTATCTGGGATAGGCTGTCCAAGGTCAACGAAGGAGTCTCAACTCAACGTGACTCTTGAGTTGACGTTCTTCGCAATCTCTTCAACCGCTTCAAAAGACTCGACAACGAAAATGTTCAGCAAACCTTTGATCGCCTCACTGACACTTCAAACGAGCTTCAAGCACTGGGTGCCACTGACATCACCGACCATGAGGTGGTGAAGAAATTGCTGAGGTCACTCGATTCTTCATTCGATACACTGGCACTGATGATTCAAGAACGTGGTGACTACAAGTCACTTGATCCTGCTGATATCCTCGAGAGGCTAAATACTCATGAATTCCAACTAGCTGAGAAGAGAGATCTCTACGGACCGAGCTGTGGTAAATCTCGTGCACTGAAAGCCAAGGCAGTCTCTGAATCTGAAGATGAAGATTCTGGTAGCAGCCTTGGTGATCCTGAAGAACTGAGTCAGGAGCTAGCAATGCTCGTGAGGAAATTCCAGAAGTTCTCTAGACGTGGCCGATTTGGAAAATCCTCAAGAGGTGATGACATGAAATCAGATTCCTCATCCCGTGATTACAAGAAGAGAACTTGCCATAAATGCAAGAAACCTGGTCACTACATTACTGATTGTCCTCAGTGGGAGAAGGAATCAAAGAAGAAGAAATACAAGGATGATAGTTCAGATGACTCTAAGAGGAAGAAGAAATCTTCAAAGTCCTCATCGTCAAGATCTTCAAAGTCTTCATCTCACAAGAAGAGCAGCTCCAAGAAAGCTCGGGCATTCATTGGCAAGGAAAAGGACTCTGAAGCTGAATCTGAGGAACATGAGGAAGAGGAGGCATCTGAGGAGTCAGACTCTGGTGTGGCGAGCCTAGCCCTCGCTACTGCTTACGTTAGCAAGTCCATCTTCAACACTGAGGAAAATGGCTTCCCCAACACTGCTGATGACGGCAACGATGACTATGCTCCCACCTATTGCTTCATGGCAAAAGGTGCCAAGGTACTCAAATATCCCTCCTCTGAATCAAGTGAGGATGAATCTGATGATAACCTCAAACCCAGCTATTCCAAACTTGCTAATATTGCTGTTAAACAACAGAAGGCTTTGGAAAAGGTTCAAAATATGCTAGACAAAAGCGATGATCTGTTAGGTGAGGAAATGGATCGAACTCAAACACTGACTGATAATCTTCAGCAACTACAGTCTAAGTTTGACAACCTTCAAGGTCGTCATGAAACTCTCCTAGCCGATCATGAGAAGCTTTCTTATGAATTTCTTCAAAGAAAGCAAGATCTTGAGAAGCTAAGGGTGAGTCATGAAGATCTTCAGAAGGAAAATGATTCTTTGCTTGCTCAACAGATCAGTTCCGCTCAGGAAGAATTTATTCCACCATGCTTGAAATGCATTGAACGTGAAACTGCTAATTCTTCACCTGAATGTTCAAATGCTTCCATTGCTGCAAATTCTTCAACTATCCTGTGGTCACAAATTCCTCATCTGAGGATACCACTAGTATCACTGACGAAAATGCAGGGTTGAAGGAATTGTATGTGACAGGCATGTACAAAAGCCTCAAAGGGCATCAGACTCTTTGTGATGTGCTCAAAAAGCAGATCTTGAACAGGAACCCTAGGAAAGAGGGTATTGCCTTTGAGAGGAAACTCAATGCTGATGGAACCTACTGGAAACCGGAGCAGTATCCCAAAACCTCATGGGTTGCTGCGAAGGGACCTCCCGTAGATCCATCCACTTTATCTGGCTTTACTTGTGAATCCTCATATTCATCTGATGAGTCATTTGACTCCAACTATAAACTGTTCAAAAATCAGAATGGTGAGGTATTTGCTAGATATGTTGGATCTAACTGCAGGAATGGTCCCCCTATGAAGAAAATCTGGGTTCCCAAAAAGTGCCTTGAAAGTCTTCAGGTGAATGTCCTCATGACACCACCTGTGAAGAATAAGAACCCCAGATCAAATTCTTCATATGAATCAAATTCCTCACATGGATCAAAGTCCTCACATGAACATCATCGTGCTAACACTTCTGTTTCGCAGGGAAAGCCTAAGGGCTATGAATATATGCATTATTCTTCAAATCATTATGTTCATAAGTCCTCGAAGAATTTCTCTGCTTATTCATGTGCTTACCCTAACCCCTCTTATGTGAAACGAAGTGGTCTGGCGTCTATGCCACCTTTCTCTTATGGAGCTCGCTGAATGATGAACTCTTTGCCACCCCTCCAGATGTGGGTGGTGAAGAAAAGGAACTAATCTCTTATGCAGGGTCAGGTCTCCAGACGAACTAAATCGTCTGAAGAATTTGCTGGAGACCTGAAATGCTTGAAAGGACGCAAGCTAATCATGAAGAAATGATTTATTCATTTCTCACGTCCTCACATTGCTATATATACATATGTTGCTTTAATTGATGAAATATGTCTGATGAATTTGATGTCATATTCTTCACTATGAAGTATATGAGTTCGTAAGATGCACTAATTCATCTGCAGGATGATTTACCCAAAGCTACTGAGTGGGTCCTTGATAGTGGATGTACAAATCACATGACCGGTGACAAGAGCTTACTGATGAACACTCCTTTATCTCCATCACACTTGAAGCATATCACCTACGCTGACAAAGGCAAAAGCAAGGTATTGGGTCTAGGTAGGGTTGCAATCTCAAAGGATCGACACATGGATAAAGTCATGCTTGTCGAGTCCCTCGGATTCAACCTCATGTCTGTCTCAATGCTTTGTGATCTTGATATGGTTGTTGTCTTTGGCAAATATCGTTGCTTAGTGCTCATGGAATCTGACAATTCCAAAGTCTTCGAAGGCTTTAGGAGAGGAGACTTGTATATTGTTGATTTCTCTGCAGGACCACAGCCTGCCACTTGTCTACTTGCTAAAGCTTCAGAAGGCTGGCTATGGCATCGACGACTGGGTCATGCTGGCATGAGGAACTTACACACGCTCGTGAAGAAAAAGCACGTCATTGGCATCGAGGGTGTCAAATTCCTCAAAGATCATCTTTGTGGGGCTTATGAGGCTGGAAAGATGACCAGAGCCAAGCACCCCTCGAAGACTATCATGACTACTTCTCGTCCTTTTGAATTGCTTCATATGGATCTCTTTGGCCCTACTCATTATGCCACACTAACAAATGCAGCATCTCTATATGGCTTTGTCATTGTTGATGACTATTCTCGTTACACATGGGTGCATGTCATTACTTACAAGACTGAAGTGCAGGAAGTCTTCAGACGATTTTCCTCAAGGGCTTCGACGAATTTCGGCGTGAAGATCAAGCATATACGTAGTGACAATGGGACTGAGTTCAAGAATACTGGTCTTGATGACTATCTCGATGAACTTGGTATTACTCATGAGCTATCTGCCCCATACACTCCTCAGCAGAATGGCATTGTGGAGCGCAAGAACAGGACTCTTGTTGAGATGGCTCGCACCATGCTTGATGAATACAAGACACCTCGTCACTTCTGGCCTGAGGCAATTGATACTGCATGCCACATCATCAACAGGGTATATCTTCACAAATTCTTCAAGAAGACCTCATATGAACTCCTCACTGACAAGAAACCCAATAGAGCACCTACCTCCTGTGCTAGATGAAAAGACGCCTGAGGAAACCATCAAGTTCAAAGCTACTGAGGATGTCATTCCTACTGAAGAATCTGCTGAAGAAATCATTCCAGAACATGAAGAACAGCATGCTGGCGCATCTGAAGAAAATGGCTCTGAAGAAAATGCTGAGCCAAATCAAAGTCGTCAACCTGCTCATCCCCGCGTTGCAAATGAAGTACAGATTGAGAGAATCATCAACGACATCAACGCACCAGGTCCTCTGACTCGCTCAAAAGCTTCACATTTATCTAACTTTTGTGGGCATTTTGCTTTCGTCTCTATCACAGAGCCCACCAAAGTTGATGAGGCATTTCTGGAGCCTGAATGGATTCAAGCAATGCAAGAGGAATTACATCAATTCAAGCTGAACAATGTGTGGGAGCTTGTCAAGCGACCGGACCCATGCAAGCACAATATCATCAGTACCAAATGGATCTACCGCAACAAGCAAGATGAAAATGGCCTAGTGGTGAGGAACAAGGCTCGTCTTGTAGCTCAAGGCTACACACAGGTTGAAGGAATTGATTTCGATGAGACTTTTGCACCTGTTGCTAGACTTGAGGCTATTCGCATATTGCTTGCTTATGCTAACCATCATAATATCATCTTATATCAAATGGATGTGAAAAGTGCATTCCTCAATGGTAAGCTTGAGGAAGAAGTATATGTTGCTCAACCCCTAGGTTTTGAAGACCCTAAACATCCTGACAAAGTCTTCAGACTCAATAAGGCCCTCTATGGCCTCAAGCAGGCCCCTCGGGCGTGGTATGATACTCTGAAGGAATTCCTCATGAAGAAAGGCTTCAAACCCGGTTCACTCGACCCAACTCTTTTCACCAAAACCTATGATGATGAATTATTCGTGTGCCAAATATATGTTGATGATATTATCTTTGCCTGTACTAACCAACATTACAGTGACGAATTTGCTTACATGATGAGTGAGGAATATCAAATGTCCATGATGGGAGAATTGAAATTCTTCTTAGGTCTTCAAATTCGTCAACAACATAATGGCATTTTCATTTCTCAAGAGAAATACCTCAAGGACGTTCTGAGAAAATTCGGTATGCAAGAATGCAGAGGCGTCAAAATCCCTATGCCCACAAATGGCCATCTATGCACTGATGAAAATGGAATAGACTTCGATCAAAAGGTATACCGCTCCATGATTGGTTCTTTATTGTACCTATGTGCATCTAGGCCGGATATTATGCTTAGTGTTTGCATGTGTGCCCGTTTTCAAGCTACACCGAAGGAGCCAAAGAATGACATCATAAATCATGACGGTGGATAGTTTGCATTGATAGATTAGTGCACAAGTAGTACATAATTAACACATGAAAGATTCATGTGTGGCTTGGTTTAAATAATACTTGATACTTGTTACAGGTGTAATTCTGATGGAAAAAAAAATGGCTTCATATACTCCTCCATGTTACACACAAGGGGGGTTTGTTTCTATCTACTGGAATCAAGAAAACCTTATTCTTTCTGACAATAGCAATACTACTTCTCCAACATTGTTAGACCCTATATAAGTTTCAGAAGGAAATTGATAAAGGAGCTATGGGCTACTATCTTTATCCCTTATCTTGTGACTTTGATGATACCAGTGATGAAAATACTTTGGAGGAACTTAACTTGGAAAAGGAAATGTTTGTCATGCAAAACTAGGGATTTTTTGTTCTATTTTATTGAATAGAAATGAATTTTTTTAGTTACGAATCCAAGGGTTTTGTTCTGTCTATTGGAATCAGAAAAGGAAATGTTGTCATGCAAAACAGGGGTGTCAAGAAATAATCAAGTGGTCAAAACAGGAATCTTACCAATTTAAACTGAATGTAGATGCATCATATCTAGTTAAGAAGGAATGGGTCAAGGGGTGCTGTTTTTAAGAGATCAGTATGGCAAACTTTGTGTCAATTCAGTACATTGCCCTTATATTCCAAATGCATCATCTGTCTGCTTGATGGAGGCGGTGGCAATGAAAGAAGGCTATCTTTGGTAGCATCTGTAGGCTATCATCAAATTATGCAGAATGGGATTGCTTAGAAGTTGTTCAAGCTTTTAGTGGAGGTAACACATGGTGGCACGAAGGATCACCTATTATTGCTGATTGTTTTGATCTAGTTGTGGAGATAGGAACTGCAGCATTTTCTCACTGTCCTCGGAAGCCAATGGTGTCGCACGTGAGATCGCTAGAAATAGCTATAAATCATCTATCTTGATATTTGGGTGATTACCCCACTTCTTTCATTAATGTATCTCTGTGAACGATGTAAGTTTGCTTACTCAATCATAAAGCATGCCATGATGGAATCAGATAATGAATCTCTGTTTAGCAATACTAGGGGTTTTTTTGTTCTGTCTATTGGAACCAAAAATGAATCAGATTCAAAAACCACCATCCAACAAGAAAATCTATGCTAGATCCTACAATCCACATACGTACAACTGCATGCCCATATGAAATTGATGCTCATCTACTTAATGATATTTATTCATACTTAGCGATATATTTTGTTCTCAAATAAAAATCAGAGGCCAAAATGAAGATAGTAATTAATGGCATAACTACATTATGTTGAATGAATAATAAACACTAATGTGTTAAATACAAGGAACTCATATTTGCTCAGGATACATGTCGCAAACTTTTGGCTGGGCCAGTACATGAGTAGAAAATACCTCATCAATACATGAAGAAAATGAATCTGATTCAAAACCACCATCAACAAGAAAATCTATGCTAATCCCTACAATCCTACATACGTACAACTAGCATGCCCATATGAAATGACGCTCATCACTTAACAAGAAAAACCCAATGCCATGAAAAAATAGAGTACCTTAAAAGAAAAAGAAATCTAATAAAAGCAGAGTACACTACCTCAGAGAGCTCATCGATGGCATCCTCGTCGAAGTCGCTGCCCTTCCTGGAACATACATCAAACTCCTTAATCGCGTTCTCCTCATAGAACATCTCCTCGATTTGGTCATGCAGCTCACGCTTCAGCCTTTCCTTCTCCTCGTCCAGATCTTCCCGACCTCTCCTGCACAGGCTCGCCGACGGGTAGCTCGATGGACTGCGATGGCAGCGGGAGGAGGCACAGCAGTTGCTGCACCGCCAGCCGTCGTCGCTACGACGGACTCAGCCGCTCCAACGCGCGGTGGCAGCCACGGCAGCAGACTGCTCTGCTTCGATGGTTGCCTCCAGCTCGTCCACTGCATCTTCACGCCCGCGCTTCATCGGCGTCGATGATAGGAGGAGGGAGGTGTAGGAAGGGAGGAGAGTTTGGAGAGGACAAGGTCGTATGGCTGGAGTGGGAGAGGACGAGGGTTTTCTACCGATTTGGGGAAGAAAAAGCACTACTGCTGCCTCTGGAGTTACCGAGGGCCGAGGGGATGATTTGTCTCACCTACCCGGCCGTTCCACATTCCATAGTGAAGGACGCGTGGGGTCGTGGCGTCGTGCACCTCGTGCGGTTTGCCGCGCGCCATCGTTCATACTGTCTGACACGTGGACACCAGCTTCGGTTAGTAATGATAGATGGGTCCCACTCTCAGAGACACACAGAGCGAGAGGTAAATAAATTTCTTATTAGTGGGCGTAATTTATGTGCAAAATGCAGCATCAGCCCAGCGGTTACACCCTCCCGATCACATATTGATGCCCCTGGTTGGAAACTCCTTGGGGCAGTTTATTATCACACTTTTTTGCCTATGGGTTTTAACATGTGGATCCCACATGTCATTCACACACACGGAGCACGTACAAACAAACTTGCCGGACATGATGTAATGGACCAAAATTTCTAATCTTTGTATCAACATGAGAAGCAAGCATGACTAGTTTGTAAGGTTGTCGGCATTTGTATGGATTTTCTAACGTTTTTGCGACGATAAAATGCTTAAAATACTTCTCGGAGGGGACGCAACATGCGCACGTTGTGGACCACTAGGGTGGCCATGCCCACCTCGCTGGAAAAATTTGGTGTCATTCTTAAGATGGCCAAAAATTCACCTCTTCACCGGAGGCCGTTCGGGTAGGAGGTAAGGGTCCGTTGGAAGGACGGGTTTTTCTCGACATGCTTCAAATGGACCTAAATTCTTTCTACACCCTTGACCAACATGAGAAGCATCCATGACAAGTCCATTGATTTTCGATGTTTTATTGATTTTCTAGGGTTTTCACGATGATGAAAACCTAAATAATTTTCCCACCAGCGCCACCCTTCCTCTGATTAGTGTGACCAGCATGTACTTAACTTAGCATCAAGGCCATGAAAACGGAATCAGAACCGTATTGATTTTGATCCACACACACATGCACACACAAAGAATACAAAACAGATAACACAAATCACAGATTGTAGGTACTATGATTATCTGATTGAACTTTATGCATAACAAGTTCTAGTCTTCAAATACATCACATGAAATACAGACACAACTAAAACAAAACAACTTCTAATGTTGAGGTTGAGCAAGGGACTTTATTTGAGGCCCAGCATCTTCAGCAACCTATCCATGCTTCCACCGTAGCATATAAGTAACTGAAAATTTCAGATTGAATACATTTGGTATTGGAAAAATGACAGTATGGTAATTTGAAGATGAAAGAGAAAACTGTCACACAACTGTAGGATACCAATTTGAATATAAAGTTCATAGAAGTCAATGTTGAATTAATAAGACCTTTGCAAGATGCAAAATCACTGATGTGATGAGAGTAAACAACATGTAGGACATATCACATGCAAGAAGCACTTACAGGAAGTGATGCAAAAGGCAGTACAGCACAGCACATGAGTAGGCAACATCCCCACTAAAATTATTTCAGTGCTTAGTCTAGTTTTTTAATCATTAGGAAGCCCTAAATATTTTAATGGGAGATCACTGACAGGGCACTACTGAAATATTCAGTTCTACATGTCTCTACTGAAAGTGCACTACTAAAATATTTTAGTGGCCGTGTGTGTACTGAAATAGCACCACTGAAATATTTCAGTGGCTACGTGCGTGTACTGAAAGTGCACCACTGAAATATTTCAGTGGCTACGTGCCTGTACTGAAACTGCAGCACTGAATATTTCAGTGGCTAGTGCGTGTACTGAAACTGCATCACTGAAATTTTTCAGTGGCTATGTGCGTGTACTGAAACTGTAGTACTGAAATATTTAGAATATACAATGTGTATTGAACTTGCAGTACTGAAATATTTCATTGTCTACCCGTGTGTACTGAAATTTCCCTACTCAAATATTTCAGTGTGAACCGGTCTATACTGAAATTTTAGTACTGAAATATTTCAGAATCTTCACTGTCTACTGAACTTGCAGTTTTCAAATTTTTCAGTGTGTACCCAGAGTGTACCACTGTCTACTGAACTCGGAATACTCAAACATAATTTATTCTTGCAACTAATTACGCTGCCATGCAGAGGCATGATTGGAGCAGAAGTGGAGGTGAACATCAAATTCTACCACTACAACCATACAATTTAGCCTAGGGTTCATATACATCATATCCGCCCCCAGGCAGCATGTACTCAAATCTTCATACAATTTATTGAGAATAAATGCCATCTAGCATTCCCTCACTGAACTATTATCATCACTACCACCACGACTGTAAGCACGAGCAGTAGGAAGATTAGGAGTGTGGAAGCTTACTCTAAACAACTGCACCGCCGCCGTTCAGACAAGGAGAGCGGCGAGGGAAGCATGGAGAACGCTGGGAAGCGAGTGTCGCGACCACTGTCCTCCTCCTCTTGCGCTTCGGAGTCTCCGGTGACTCGGTTGGACCTGACAATCTACAACGGCACCTCGTGCACGGTGGCTTCCTGATCCAGTGGATGCTCTACCCTGGATTGAACGCCCACCACCTCCGCTTGACCACTGGTGGGTGAATCCGTCTACTCCATCACCCAGAGGAGGATCTCGATCTTGTGCATCGGTTTGTGCGGGCGGGGGGGGGGGGGAGATTTGCCCTCTCCTTCTTTGTCATTTCCTTGAGAGTGGCCATTTCGTCCAGTTCATCTGCCTTGTGTTGTCAAACCAAGAACGGATCTCCCTCAACCTAGCCATCTTGACCTGGTCGCCGCTGGTGATCGCACGAAGTCGGCGTTCTCGCCGCCGGTGATCTGCTCGATCTGCTGCTACATCTTGCTTCTTGCTTTGATGGAAGAGGGGTGTGGATTGGAAGATGAGAAGAGCAAAGTTACGGCGGCGAGAAGGAGGAGATGGCTGCGGTGGACTTGGAATGCAGGAGAGGGAGGAGATGGCCGCGGTTGTGTATGGTGATGGAAGAGGGGAGGACCATGGCGGCGGTTTTGCATTGGCGAGAGGGCGGCGCGTGCAAATTTTTCCTATGACTAAAATGCCCCTAGATTAAAAGGTGTCCCACATTGTCATTAGCACCGGCCCGCAAGTTTTAGTACTTTCAAATACTTTCATCCGAGTACTAGCCAGTACTATGTATGTGTGTGTGCCGTTAGATTGGGACAAACGAAGCTCCAAAAAAGCCCAATCACTATAAAACTTGTAGTATCATTATGTTTTGAGCGACCGATTTTATACCATACCCACTTGTAATGTCAAATACATCTCCATCCCCATTCCCATTAATCTATAATCAATTCCCTGTAATGCATTCTGCATGGATTCCACGGACAAATTAAATTATTTTGTACCAGAACAACCGGTATCCCCTACTGAATGGACTCCCAAATCTTAGTAGTACTCGAACAACTTAGCCAGAATTTTGTACCAACGGGGTGTGCCAGTGTAAGCATACCTTCGTGTCCAGCCGGGCATCTCTAGATCATTTTTCTCAATCAGAGTGTTCAGAGCATCTCCAAGCCGCGTCCCCAACAGGCCCCCCAGGCCGCTTTTTGTTGCTGGTGCCGAAAATTCGGCCCAGCCGTGCCCCCAGAAGCCCAATTTTTGCCGGTCAGGCCGATTTTGGCGCCGGTGGACCAGGCCGAACCGGCGCGCTGGGGGCACCCGGGGCCGCCGGGAGAACGTTTTTGGTGCGAAAGAACAGCGGGCCCGCAGTCAGTGACTCTCCACCTTCGTCGTCCTCATCGCCTGGTTCCCGTGGGAATCAATGCCAAGGCTGCCGCGCTGCCGCGCCGGTCAGCCTTCCATTGATGCCTCACGGGCGACGCAATGAAGGCGCCGCGACGCACGTCCTGCCCCTCCCGCCACGTGGCACCCGCGAGCAGCCTCTCACCGCCCACCTTCGGCTATAAAAGCCGACCTCCCCGCCGGTGTAACGCCACAATCGCCCCTCTCGACACAACTCGCCATCGAAGCCCTCTCCGACGATCAAATGGTCGAGCGTTACCCAGGCAACGCCGCGTGGTGAACGGCTTCGGCCACCGCCATCTACGCGAGGACGAGGCGCGCCTTCTCACGAGGCCGACTACCAGGCGCCCCGGACATGAGGGTGCCGGGCTCGTGGAGGCTGAGCGCCGGTGGCATCCCGGTGTCGCCAGTGCCAACTGGTGGCGGAACGACGTGCCGAGATAGCGCGCATCCGCTCGTCGTTGTCTGAGGAGAAGCGAACGAGCTGAGGTACGCCACCGACAACCACACGCTGTGGACAATTATTCGACCACCGCCACGCCGACCAGGTCGCCTCCACAAATGGTGTCCTGCCCCGCGGCCGCCTCACACCGACGGCGGCGTTAATGGTGGGGCGTGCCCGGCCGCACCCTCGAAGCCGTACTCGACCACATCGAGAAAGGAAACACGCCGTGCCTGGAGTACCCGGTGCCACCGTCCTTCTCTCGCCGCCGCGTAGTTCCTGGACGCCGTGGTGAATGGAGACAGCGACCTCCTCATCGTCGGGCTCCGGTGAATGCAGCAGGGACGGCGACGGAACGCAGGGCGGCGGCGACTACCACCATTCTACAGGCTCCTCCGCATGTAGAAGGCGGGCGGCGCAATGGCGTAGTAGGGCTAGGCGTAGTTATTTTAAATCATGTTTTTTTCATTTTTTGTACAAATTTGAATGAAATCGCCGAGTTGGACTGATTTTGTGTCGTGTTGGTGCCGAGTTGGGGCGACCTGGGGGGCGGCGGCTGGGAACACGTTCGCCCCCACGCCAAAAATTAACGCTGGTTCGGCCCCATACGACGCTTTTTCATACGCTCTTTAACTTAGAGCTCTCCAGCCATTGGCCCCCCCCAACGGGGTGTGCCAGTTAAGCATACCTTCGTGTCCAGCTGGGCGTCTCTAGATCAATTTCTCTATTGAGTGTTCAGATACAAGCGGCCTATCTGCACTCCTCCTGGTGCTACAGCCACCGCCTCAGAGATCCGCGTCTCCACACTGGAAGCACTCGTCGCCGGCACCTCGCCAGCCGCCGCGGACAAAACAGGATAATGCAAAGGCTCCATGGGTACGTCGCTGTCATTTACTCCTCTATGAGAGTTCTATTGCAGAAACACATCGACGGTAAGAAAAAGTTAGATCTTGCAGAAGCTCCAAACTCAAATCCAAATCGCGTCTGACCAAGCACACAAACGGGCAGATTCGCATCTATTGCACGGCTGCATCAAGAACTCCATGAGCCCAGAGCAGAGACACCATAACTATAAGTGCATCTAGTGCCCCTTAGTGATTTTGGTGTATTGAAGACTTATAGGTAAGGGTCTAATGTGTTTGTGAGTGTACACAGGTCTATAAGTCTATGAGGAGTTTGTTAATTACGATGAATGTCGACCCCTAAAAATGAATGTCTTCAACTGAAGACTTTGTTTCTTGAAGACTTTGAAAGTGAAGAAATTGGTGTGACCCTGAAGACTTGATATTCATGCGAGGATTATGAAGCGTTGAAGACTTTTGTTTTCGTAGTTTCATTCTTCTCTTGAGTCATAGGAAACACCGTACTGTTAAGGGGGGTCAGGTAAAACTAAGGAAAATTTCCAAGTATGCTCAACTCAAAATCTACACCTACCCAATCCTTTCGAGTGAAGCCATTGGAAATCTCATACAGTTTAGTCAAGTTCTTCAGTGACAGAGACGAAGTTCTTCTGTTCTCTGAGGAATTTGTTCTGACTGAGGAGTTAGAAATTCGCCAGTGGCGGATTGCCTACAATGAGGATTATGATAGCCCTGAGGAATTTGATACTCAAATTTCCGACCGTTGCTGTGCTACGTGCCAGCTGTCCCAAAATATCTACCCACCTAACGGTCATATCATTGAAGGGCATTTATGTCTTATCATGTCGGGCTGCTCCCTAGGCTATAAATAGCCGCCCTCTACAACCACTAGCTGGCCGGCTGCTCCAAGAAATAGATTGACACTTGTCATTTAGAGCATTCCATCCTCCGAGGCTTTGAGCGAAAATCATCAAGTGAGAAAAAACCCAAAACCCAACACCTACAAACCCAAAGTGATTGAGCATCACTGAAGAATTGTTCCTGTGTGGAACCGCGCTTGTTACCTTGAGGACTGTGCATCCTCCAGACGGTTAGGCGTCATGGTCTAGAGCATCCAAGAGGAATTGTGTGATTGCCGAGTGACCGAGTATGTGAAGGTTTGGAAGTCACTGAAGACTTACCACGAGTGGTTGGGGCGAGGTCTGTGTGACCTTAGCTCAAGGAGAATACGGTGAGGACTAGGTGTCCTGGACTGTGTGTCAGGACTGGTGTCCGGGACTGTGTGTCCTCAGTTTAAATAACCTAGCCGCTCCAACCAGACGTACAACTGTCACAGCAGTTGGAACTGGTCTACCAAATCAGTGTCTTCACCGAGCTACTGGTTCTATTTCCTCAACCCTTTCATTCCTCGCATACTTGCTATGTATTTGATCATTACTGTTTGAAGACTTTGTCTGAAGACTTTTCTAATTTCCTCAGTTCAAATTCTTCAGTCAGTTTGTCTTCAGCCTGCTTATCATGTGTTTACGCTACTCGTACTCTGTGCTTGTTTTCATTTCATCATGATGACTGTGCTACTGCTCTGTTATGCTTGCATCTGAGTACTCATTCCGCTGCTAAGTAGTTCGTCCTTAGGAATTTCCTCACCTTAAATTCCTCGTGACGAATTTGTAAAAATCGCCTATTCACCCCCCCCCTCTAGTCGATATAACGCACTTTCAATTGTATCAGAGCAAGGTACTCTCCCTTGTTCTGTGTGATTTTGGTTTAACCACTGGAGTTTTAGTTATGTCGACTGCAGGCATGATCAAGGTGGTCTCAGCTGGGTGTCCTACCTTCGATGGGACGGACTACCCTACTGGAAGAACAGATCGCATGCATCTTGAGGGCAATTGACAACGACCTCTGGTATGTTGTGGAAAAGGGTGTTCCTCTGTCACTCCTTCCGTAAACACTGCTGATGTGAAGAGATTCAAGCAACTCGACTCTCAAGCGAAGAATATCATATGTGGCCATCTGAGCAAAGGGCAGTATGGCAGAGTGAGTGCTTTGGAGACAGCTAAGCTTATCGGGATAGGCTGTCCAAGGTCAACGAAGGAGTCTCAACTCAACGTGACTCTTGAGTTGACGTTCTCGCAATCTCTTCAACCGCTTCAAAAGACTCGACAACGAAAATGTTCAGCAAAACTTTGATCGCCTCACTGACACTTCAAACGAGCTTCAAGCACTGGGTGCCACTACATCACCGACCATGAGGTGGGTGAAGAAATTGCTGAGGTCACTCGATTCTCATTCGATACACTGGCACTGATGATTCAAGAACGTGGTGACTACAAGTCACTTGATCCTGCTGATATCCTCGAGAGGCTAAATACTCATGAATTCCAACTAGCTGAGAAGAGAGATCTCTACGGGACCCGCTGTGGTAAATCTCGTGCACTGAAAGCCAAGGCAGTCTCTGAATCTGAAGATGAAGATTCTGGTAGCAGCCTTGGTGATCCTGAAGAACTGAGTCAGGAGCTAGCATGCTCGTGAGGAAATTCCAGAAGTTCTCTAGACGTGGCCTATTGGAAAATCCTCAAGAGGTGATGACATGAAATCAGATTCCTCATCCCGTGATTACAAGAGAGAACTTGCCATAAATCAAGAAACCTGGTCACTACCATTACTGATTGTCCTCGTGGGAGAAGGAATCAAAGAAGAAGAAATACAAGGATGAATAGTTCAGATGACTCTAAGAGGAAGAAGAAATCTTCAAAGTCCTCATCGTCAAGATCTTCAAAGTCTTCATCTCACAAGAAGAGCAGCTCCAAGAAAGCTCGGGCATTCATTGGCAAGGAAAAGGACTCTGAAGCTGAATCTGAGGAACATGAGGAAGAGGAGGCATCTGAGGAGTCAGACTCTGTGTGGCGAGCCTAGCCTCGCTACTGCTTACGTTAGCAAGTCCATCTCAACACTGAGGAAAATGGCTTCCCCAACACTGCTGATGACGGCAACGATGACTATGCTCCCACCTATTGCTTCATGGCAAAAGGTGCCCAAGGTACTCAATAATATCCCTCCTCTGAATCAAGTGAGGATGAATCTGATGATAACCTCAAACCCAGCTATTCCAAACTTGCTAATATTGCTGTTAAACAACAGAAGGCTTTGGAAAAGGTTCAAAATATGCTAGACAAAAGCGATGATCTGTAGGTGAGGAAATGGATCGAACTCAAACACTGACTGATAATCTTCCAACCTACAGTCTAAGTTTGACAACCTTCAAGGTCGTCATGAAACTCTCCTAGCCGATCATGAGAAGCTTTCTATGAATTTCTTCAAAGAAAGCAAGATCTTGAGAAGCTAAGGGTGAGTCATGAAGATCTTCAGAAGGAAAATGATTCTTTGCTTGCTCAACAGATCAGTTCCGCTCAGGAAGAATTATTCCACCATGCTTGAAATGCATTGAACGTGAAACTGCTAATTCTTCAACCTGAATGTTCAAATGCTTCCATTGCTGCAAATTCTTCAACTATCTCTGTGGTCACAAATTCCTCATCTGAGGATACCAACTAGTATCACTGACGAAAATGCAGGGTTGAAGGAATTGTATGTGACAGGCATGTACAAAAGCCCAAAGGGCATCAGACTCTTTGTGATGTGTCAAAAGCAGATCTTGAACAGGAACCCTAGGAAAGAGGGTATTGCCTTTGAGAGGAAACTCAATGCTGATGGAACCTACTGGAAACCGGAGCTATCCCAAAACCTCATGGGTTGCTGCGAAGGGACCTCCCGTAGATCCATCCACTTTATCTGGCTTTACTTGTGAATCCTCATATTCATCTGATGAGTCATTTGACTCCAACTATAAAACTGTTCAAAAATCAGAATGGTGAGGTATTTGCTAGATATGTGGATCTAACTGCAGGAATGGTCCCCCTATGAAGAAATCTGGGTTCCCAAAAGTGCCTGAATCTTCAGTGAATGTCCTCATGACACCACTGTGAAGATAAGAACCCCAGATCAAATTCTTCATATGAATCAAATTCCTCACATGGATCAAAGTTCCTCACATGAACATCATCGTGCTAACACTTCTGTTTCGCAGGGAAGGCCTAAGGGCTATGAATATATGCATTATTTCTTCAAATCATTATGTTCATAAGTCCTCGAAAATTTCTCTGCTTATTCATGTGCTTACCCTAACCCCTCTTATGTGAACGAAGTGGTCTGGCGTCTATGCCACCTTTCTCTTATGGAGCTCGCTGAATGATGAACTCTTTGCCACCCCTCCAGATGTGGGTGGTGAAGAAAAGGAACTAATCTCTTATGCAGGGTCGGTCTCCAGACGAACTAAATCGTCTGAAGAATTTGCTGGAGACCTGAAATGCTTGAAAGGACGCAAGCTAATCATGAAGAAATGATTTATTCATTTCTCACGTCCTCACATTGCTATATATACATATGTTGCTTTAATGATGAAATATGTCTGATGAATTTGATGTCATATTCTTCACTATGAAGTATATGAGTTCGTAAGATGCACTAATTCATCTGCAGGATGATTACCCAAAGCTACTGAGTGGGTCCTTGATAGTGGATGTACAAATCACATGACCGGTGACAGAGCTTACTGAGAAAG